>JAHVAK010000449.1:1295000-1942500 GCA_019845155.1 Luehdorfia chinensis | reverse complement strand
TCAGTCTCGGCCCCGAACGCCACGTTTTTGAGTTGCTCCGCGCTCAAAAATTCCGAAAAATAGGTTTTTTGCGTCCAATTTTGGTGTGTGATACATCAAAAGATGCGTCTCGACGCAAGGTGTCTAGAAGTGGAAACCGCCGGAAATTCGAATAAAAAGTGAAAAAGTTACAGTGAAAATAGTGATTCTCTCTGAACTTAAAACACAAAAAGTGAAACGCTGTGTGATTAAGCGCTATGAGCTATACTTTTGAAAGTGTGCGTTAAAAGGTATCAGCAGCCCCAACATAAGTGCGAAGTTTCAGATTTTTCCGATGTACAGTTCCGGAGTAAACCGCAAAAAAACAAGTGCCACGTGTTCACGTGTTTAGTGATACGTCATCCTGCGGATGATTTTGAAGATAATTATCTGTAGCAGACCCGGAGAGGAGCCGAGAACAATTTACGGAAGAAAGATAAGTTAAGTGGTTGCAGAGTTATTGTACTTTAAAAATTTTGCAAATTTTAAAAATTAAAAAACTCAGAACTTAAAGTGAAGACCCCCAGTTTTTAAAATAAAATAAGGTATATATCTGTGTTAGTAATATAATAGAAAAAATTTGAATTTGAAAATATAAAAGAAGATATTTGAGAAAATGCTGATCAGAAGGATCAGATGGTACACCACGCCGACCATCAGCCGCAGGCAATACGGTTTCCTGCCCCAACGCGGTACCGAGGACTCCCTCTATGACATGACACAGCACATTAAAAAAGAGTTAAAGAATAAAAAGCTCATCGTGCTTGTGTCATTGGACATAGAGGGAGCATTCGATAATGCCTGGTGGCCGGCGATACGCTGCAGACTGGCGGAGACTGGATGCCCAGTAAATCTGAGGCGACTGATAGACAGCTATCTTGAAGATAGAACAGTGCGCGTCAGATTTGCTGGAGCAGAATGGTTTAAGAGGACAACGAAGGGGTGCGTTCAGGGCTCAATCGGCGGTCCCACCCTGTGGAATTTACTATTGGATCCGCTGCTGATAGAAGTGGGGAAAAAAGGGGAACATTGCCAGGCGTTTGCGGACGATGTGGTCCTCATTGTCTCTGGAGATACAGCACGGGACGTGCAGACACGAACCAATGCCATCCTCGCGCATGTTTGGGGCTGGGGAGTCAAAAATAAATTACGATTTGCGCCACAAAAGACCAAGGCCATGATATTTACAAATAAGTTAAAATATGACTCACCAGCGTTAACCATGGGCGGGGAGGCGATTGGATACTCCCGTGAAATAAAAATACTCGGCCTTACTATCGACTGTAAGCTAACCTTCAACACCCACATAAAAAATGTGTGTAGGAAGGCACAGGTGATATACGGCCAACTGTCGAGAGCCGCCAAAATCAACTGGGGCCTGAATCCAGAGATAGTGAGGACCATATACTTGGCAGTGGTAGAGCCAATAATTCTCTACGCGGCTAGCGCCTGGGCGCCTGCGGCCAAAAAGATGAAGACAATAAAATTGTTGAATTCGGTGCAGCGCGGCTTCGTGCAGAAGATTTTAAAGGCGTACAGAACCGTCTCTCTGAACTCCGCCCTTCTCCTAGCCGGGCTACTCCCCCTGGATCTTAGGATACAGGAGGCAGCACTAATATATGAAATTAAAAAAGGACACTCCCGGCAGATAGTGGGCGATCGGGATTTGGAGGGACGGGTGGCTATTGAGGAATTGCCACATCCCGCATACCAGGTGGGGCCGGAGTTCATATGCCTGGGGGACGATGCAGAGGTGGGTCAAACGAACAACACCGAGCTCAGAATTTTCACCGATGGGAGTAAAATTGAAGGGAAAGTGGGTGCGGCGTTATCTATTTGGAATAGCGCCGCCGAAATCAGTACCAAAAAACTAAAACTAGACCACGTCTGCACCGTTTATCAGGCGGAGCTTCTGGCACTGCTTCAGGCAACTAAAGTTGCGCTTGAATCTCCTGCACGAGGCTGTAATGTATATAGCGACTGCAGATCCGCCCTGGAGACGATTAGCCGGGGCGACTCCCTTCACCCCCTAGCGGTGAAGGTCAGGGACAACATAGCAAAGTCTAAAGAGCTAGGAAAATCCCTGGCCCTGCACTGGGTCAAAGCACACGTGGGAGTGCAGGGAAACGAGAGGGCGGACGATTTGGCTAAAGATGCTGCGTTGAGAACAAAAATAAAACCGCATTATGATAAATGTCCGATTTCATTCGTCAAGCGACAAATTCGTATGGATTCGCTTGACGAATGGAACCGGAGATATAAAAACCAAACCACTGCCACCGTAACAAAGATTTTCTTTCCAGATGCCCTAAATGCTTACCCCATAATAAGAAGGATAGAACTGGACCCACTTTTGATACAGGTTTTGACAGGACACGGGGGATTCTCCGAATATCTGCATCGCTTCAGATGTAAGGAGAGCCCCGCTTGCGCTTGTGATGTAGACCAGGTAGAGTCAGTTATACACCTCATTGCGGAATGCCCCCAATACTATAGAAAGAGAACAGAAATTGAATTAGAACTGAATTGTAAAATAGTTAAGGATGAAATACACACACTAATCAAAGACAAAATAAACAGAGTAAGATTTATTGAATACTGCAAGCAAATCGCTAAACAAATTGTAGAAAAGAATAAGTAGAATAAGAAAGGGAAATTGAATATATATTTGAAAATATATAACACAACTTCCAAAAATAATAGATATAAATAATTATGTAGTAAAAATTAAGTTAGTGGGATAGGATTAATAAAGTAGGAAGATAATATTATACAGTAATGATTAGTATTATGTAACAAAATATTACAATGTAGCAAATAAGATATGTAAGAGGAAAGCACCGCAGGGTGGTGGAAGAAAAATATGTACAGTAAAAAAGTTGGAATTATACATAGAAGTAGATGAAACTAGTAATAGGAAAAGTACAGAAAATACAGAAAATTGTAAAAAATAAAGTAAGATAAGAACGAATAAATGTGTATCGCATCAAGAATACTAATATGTGGTCAAAAAGAACAGTGACAAATAAATGAAAAGAGCGAGTAGAATGCAATAAAATATAATAAGATAATATGTAAAAAGAATACATCGAAAAATGGTGAAAGAAAGTATGTAGTAATAAAATTGTAATTAGAAATAGAAAAAGAAAAGAAAATACGGAAAAACAATATAGAATATAATGTAGTAAGAGTAAAAAGCACAATAGTGTATTGTATTAAATATATAAAACATATGGAAAGTCAAAAAGAACACTGACTAAAAAATAAGAAAAGAGCAAGAAAGTCCCTGATCTCCCATGTCAGGGGAAATAGAAAAAAAGAAAAAAAAAAAAAAAAAAAAAAAAAAAAAAAAAAAAAAAAAAAAAAAAAAAAAAAAAAACCTAACCTAACCAGTCCCGCGCCAGACGCCGAGCCGACCGGATCGTTTTTGTGACGCTCCGCAGTCGAAAAATCAAAATCAGTAGTCAAAGTGTTCGAATAAAGCCGTATTATACATCAAAATGTGCGTAACGGTGCCTTCTATACAGTGGTGTTTTTAATTTTTGCCGCAAGACATATTTTAACAACATTTTGGGCAAAAAACCAAAAATTTGTGACAGTGAAAACACAAAAGTGCGTGCGGCTCTCGATTAGTCGCCACAACTTATATGGATTTTGTGCTCATTCGATGTGTCTCTACTGGAACTTACTATGTGCCAATTTTCAAAATTTTCCGTCAAGCCATTTTGGAGAAAACAGCTAAAAACTGAATACCTCATGTTTCAAGAAAAGCCTGTTCCAGACTCCTGCGGGTGAATTTCGGAGTCTCTGCGGATTGTGCATGATCAGGGATTTCCAACGAGCCCATCAGCATCATCGTCCGACAACCGGTGCCAACTGTAGGTCCTAAATACTGAAAATGATTTACGTGTTTTAGTTTGTGACCCCCTAGGACAAAATCGTGAGTGACTACCACCCAATTTTCTTAGTGCTTAACATAGACTATTTAATGAAGAACACTTCTGCAAATTTTTAGAATTTTCTGTTGCGCAGTTTTGAAATTAAAAATAATTTTCTCATTACACTTCCCCGATATGTTAACTTTGCCTACCCCATATCTCGCAAACGGTGCGTCATAGACAAATTCTAACATCATTTTCGTTCTCTTTAGAGAACCGCTTTTGAGGGTCTTCATCCATATCCACTTTTATTTTCCTTAAATTCCTTCACAAAATCATAAATTACGTAATTATAAAATTTTTTTCGCTTCCCAAAATTTGACATTTAATTATTTTTTTCTATGCCACTATATTGTTTTCATCTTAAAAATTACTCTTAGTATAAAATATTTCAAGAAAGTGTCTCCCTAGATATTTATTTTTTATTTTTAAACTTTTGTGAGTCCTAGTATGGAGAGAATTCCCCAAATCGTCATATCTCGAGAACGGAGCAAGATTTCGAAAATCTGAGTAAATTTTTGTTCTCTTTAGAGAACGTATATCAATATCTGTACACCGACCCCTATTTTTAAAATTTTAAATTTCCCAACTTTTTCTTAATTTTACGTAATTTCAAAATTTTTTCGACTCTTCCAAATCTTCTTTTTTTACTAACTTTTCTATGCCACTATGTTGGACTTATTATAAAACTTTCTCTTAGTATAAAATATTTACAGAAAATTAACCCCCAACCCCTAAATTAACAAATAAAATTTCTTCATAAAATCGAACACTAAGGTCACAAACAGGACAAAATCGAAGAATGGCCCCCTCACAGAGTGAACCTATCGCCCTCCCTGCTTCCGCTGAGGAGGTAAAGGACCTCGTCACCACAGTGATCAACAAGCTAACAGTGTGTGTAACTGCCGCAATCAATGACGGCAAAAGTGTCACCGCGGCCAATAAAAGACTGATTAGTTTAGCAGTGGAGGAAATTAAACGAGCCACACGGGCTCTTAACACTGCCACCACCACGGCCTCCGCCCCCACTGCGCCTGCACTCGCGGAGATCAGGCAGGAAATCGCCACCTGCGTGAGGGAGGAGATGGCCAGCATGAAGAAGCTGGTGACGAACCTCTCCACCTCCAAGCGACCCAGCTACGCCGAGGCAGCGGCCGCCACTAACAATGGCACGCTCGCTTCGGCACGCAAGGCCGCTCCCCAGCTACCAGCGACGAAGCCGGCAATCATAATCAGCCCGGCAATACCGGTAAAGAGCCGACAGGAGACCGTGGAACTCTTTAAGCGCAGCATCAGCTACAGGAGCTCCAGCTACGCACCATCCAGGATTCAACCGGTATCTAATAATAAGCTACGTGTAGAATTTGATAATGAGAAGCAGAGGGACGACACTCTCGCGCGGCTCAAAACAACAGATCAGGTAAAGGCTGAACCTGTCCGCAGGCTGAAGCCTATGATAATCTTGAAAGGTATCTCCAAGGATGTTCCTGCGGACGACTTAATCGAAATCATTAGCAGCCAAAACACTGAGCTCACCGAGTTTATAAACTGTGGGGTCGACCAAGGAGAAAATATGAAACTAAGGTTTAAGAGGGACAACAAGAATAGTCACTTGTACAACGCGGTCTTCCTGGTGGAGGCAAAACTATTTCGACGTATGATCGACTTAGGGAGGGTTTGTGTCGATCATCAGCGCATCACCGTTAACAGCTTCTCTCCGTTTATCCAATGCCACAAGTGCCTGCAATTTGGTCACATGAGATCAAAATGCACGGCTTCCGTAAATCCCTGCTCGCACTGCGCAAGCACTGACCATCAAGTCGACAGCTGCCCATCGAAGAACAATCCCAATACTGCGAAATGCTTTAACTGCCAATCCCACAACGACCGATTCGATAGTAAGCTAGACTGCAAACACACTGCCAATTCTGACAAATGCCCACGTCTGCGAAACATGAAAGAGAAAATACATCAAAGAGTCGATTATGGATCCATCTAAATACATAAATATTTTACAGTGCAATATTGATAAATCTCGACACAGTCTCCAAGAATTTCTCGTCTCCTTCATGGAGGGCAGTTATGATATAGCACTAGTATCGGAGCCATATGTTGGTTCTGGGACGGTACTCAAAGCTGTTTACGGTATTGACATCTATCAGTTCACTGCTGGCACAAGGGTGAAGGCCTGCATATTGGCTAAGCCTGGATGCGGCTCAGTTATGGGACTATCCCAATACTCCACGTCCAACCTGTGCGCAGTACGCCTAACCACCAAAAACCGTAGCTTTTATATAGCGTCTGTCTATGTTGAGCCCGATAAGGACGAATTTGACACGCTCGATCATCTCGACTTTTTCCTTAAGGCCACCGGTGACTCATCTAAAATAATTGGCGGAGATTTCAATGGCTGGCATCCAACCTGGTCCAGTGAAATCGCCAACTGCCGAGGAAATGCAGTAATCGAATTGGCCTACGGTAACGATATGGTTATTTGCAACACAGGCAATACACCGACCTTTGAAACGGTCACTCACGGTCGCAACCGCACGTCCATTATAGATTTAACATTAGTTTCTGAAGCAGCACACCACCTTGTATCCGACTGGTATGTGAACTTGGATATTTGTCCAACTTCACAGCACAATGCCATCGAATACAAAATCACCGTACCTAAATCCAAGCATGAAACTAACACCTCTACATTCAGGAATAATTCTAACAAGGCATGCTGGCCTCTTTTCAATGAGACACTACACCTACAAATGACACTTTCAGATATACTAAACACCGACATATCCACACTAAACTGCACAGAATTAGATGACACCATCAATGAACTCACCAACATTATACACATAGCCTGTCGTGACAGCATGCGAATACGAGGAGGGAAAGGTAGGCACAAGCCCCCGTGGTGGTCCGATGAGCTGGAGTCGCAGAAGCAGGGGGTTATAGAGGTGCATAGGCGGCTACACTCCGCTAAACGGCAGGGTCTCCCACTAGGGGAGCTTCTTGAAATTCAGAAGGCCCGAAAGTCCGAATACGCACAGAAATTAAAATACGAGTCGACTAAGAATTTTCGCGAATTCTGCCAGCTGCAAAATAAAGAAAACGTCTGGTCTCTCACCAACCGACTACTCAAAGAGACATCCAACAGACGTCCGCCCGCCACATTAAGAATAAACAACAAGTTCACTGCTGATGCTAAGGAAACCGCCGATGCACTTCTGAGTCACTTCTATCCTGACGACCTGCCTGATAGTGATCCTCGCCATCACCAACTGGTTAATCATTTTGAGGACCTACCCGAAGCTAAAGACGATCAACCCTTCACCGAGGAGGAGGTGCTGGAGCATTTAAAGTTTATGAATCCTAATAAAGCACCCGGTCTGGATAATCTAACGTCTGATATTTGCCTACAATTTGCTAAGAACTACCCAAAGCTACTTACCGATATCTACAACAGATGCCTAATGCTTCAGCACTTTCCCGATCGTTGGAAGGAGGCCTACGTCAAAGTCATTCCCAAACCGGGCAAGTCCGACTATGATAAGCTCGAATCGTTTCGCCCTATCGGCCTATTGCCTGTTTTTGGCAAACTACTGGAGCGCCTGTTTATAAAGCGAGTCACGTACTGGGCCGTCAAGAACGGCAAAGCCAGCGACATGCAATTCGGCTTTCGCGAGCAGGCCAATACCACCGAGGCAATTAACACCGCTTTGAACATTGTCCGAAAGGCCAAGGACTCAAAGCAGCTCGCGATAGCAGTCTCCCTGGATATCAAGGCGGCTTTTGATAACGCCTGGTGGCCGGCACTCTTCCATCGCTTACGTAATGTTGACTGCCCCAACAACATCTATGGGCTAATCAGGGATTACGTTCGAAACCGCCGGGTGACTCTTGACTACGCCGGGGCAAGGGCCACCAAGTCGATGTCCAAGGGAAGCATTCAAGGCTCCACTTGCGGTCCAGTACTCTGGAATATCATTCTGGACGAGCTGTTGGAGGCGGAGCTTCCGGTGGGTTGCCATGTGCAGGCTTTCGCAGATGATGTGTTGTTGGTGGTGACGGCTAGCGAAGTCACCCAACTTGAGTCTGCGACTAATGAGGCGCTAAGGAGAATAGTCCAGTGGGGCACTAGCGTCAAATTGACATTTGGCCCAAACAAAACCCAGGCCATTGCATTCACGCCAAAGGCCAAAGCAGCTCGATTGGATATGAACGGACATCACCTGAGATTCGTGCCAGAGATCAAACTGCTGGGAGTCATCTTAGATGAAAAACTGCTCTTTGGCAAGCACATCCTCCACGTCATAACAAAGGCTACACGCATTTTCAATAAACTTTGCCTTTACTCGAGGCCGACTTGGGGAATGCATACAGAAAATATTAAAAGCATCTATAGACAGGTGATTGAACCAATCATCACCTACGCTGCAGGAATATGGGGCCATACGGCCCGCAAAAAGAATGCAAAGAAACTGCTTGAAAGGATGCAACGAGGCTTTGCTATCAAAGCCATTAAGGCATTTCGTACAGTCTCGACTTCAGCAGCTCTCGCTCTTGCACAATTTCTGCCCATTGACCTTAAGATAATGGAAATACATTCCGTAGAAAGCACAAAGTTACTAGGTACCTCAGCCACCCTACCACAAGACATAACCTTCGAAAGACCAACGGCCCCTCGCGAATTATTACATCCGGCTGAAAGGGTTACAATAGACATTAAGACCACAAACAATCAGGAGGAGGTTGACACCCACAGAGAACCTGGCTCCACCAGCATTTTTACAGATGGTAGCAAGCAAGCTGATGGAGCTGTCGGAGCCGCTTTCGTTTGCTACTTGCCTGCCGGGAACTCACAAATAGCTATTACTAAGAAATACAAACTCCACGATACATGTTCCGTATTTCAGGCCGAACTGTTTGCTATATCTAAGGCATGCAATTGGGTCTCCACTAACAAATATCACTCAACAATTATCTACTCCGACTCACTGTCCGCTATAAAAGCCATACAGAATAGAAGCAACACGCATCCACTAGTTTCAGACATTCACAGAACCATTCATGAACACAAAGCCATAGGGCAAATCAAAATAGTATGGGTGAGGAGCCACGTAGGTGTCGCGGGGAATGAGGCGGCTGATGCGGCTGCAAACGCAGCAGCAAAGCTTCATAAAACACCTGACTATTCAAATTTTGCAATATCATATATTAAACACACAATAAGGACAAAAAACATGGCCACCTGGCAGGCAAGGTATGAGAGCGCGGAACAAGGCGGCCATACCAAAAAGTTACTTCCAACACTTAACGACATAGCCAAACTTAACAAAATCACAAACACCAATTTTTACACCACACAAATCCTCACTGGACACGGTTTCCATAAATCATACTTGCATAGGTTCAAGATCACGCAGGATGATAAATGTCCATGTGATGATTTCACATCACAAACGCTTGAACATCTCTTGGAAAAATGCCCCGCGTTCGGTGTCCAACGGTACTCGCATGAGGCGATCTGCGCCAATCTGAGAGTGTCTCCCTTTAATATAGCTGAGCTTATAACAAAAGAGTCCACCTGGACCTCCTTCATTGGCTACACTGAACATATTGTGAAACGCCTAAAACAATTTAATATTACTGCGAATGTGAACCATTAGCTAGCGTAACCGCATTAATGTGAATTGAATTCAGTTATACAAAATTTCGTTTTTGTTTTCTCTTACCTCAAGTTTAAGTTTTGTTACTAAGCTGCCACTGTTTTCATCTAAATTTAATTTGTAGCATCTATTATAATTTATTTTGTTTAGAATAAGCCTAGTAATTAAGTTACCACTAGCATAAGATCCTTAGCTTAACTTTTTTCTCTGTTCGCATAAGCTGTTACTCTGTTAAGTGTATAGGTCATTAACAGTCTTATTTTATATTCTATAACCATCATTACCTTATATAACGTAGGATAAATTGTAAAATTTTTGTAGATTTTTAAAATAAAAGATTTGGAAATTACTACCAATTATAAAAAAAATTATGGGTTTTTTGTAATAATAAACTCGGGGGTGGTTCAATAAATACAAAGACGGGCAGAAGTGCAACCTAGACGCCGTGACCTTCAAAACGAGCCCAAGAACGAGCCAAATTGACCCACAAACGACAAAAATAGACTTCTGCTGGCGGAGTCAGCGGCCATTTTGTAAAACTTTAGATGTGTATATCTTTAGATTTAGGAATCGTAGCGAGCTCTGGTTTTGGACTTTATTATTGACTTTTGGAGCACCTTAAATTAAGAAATAAAAGGGACTCTATATAGAGTCGTAAACTTTGACCATAAATTAGCCAAAAAAGGATTAAAGAGAGTGATCTCATATTAGACGTCCAAACCGCGACCTTGTGCGATTAAAACTGACTAGCTTAAGAGAGTTTTAAAATTGGCCGCCATTTTATAGCCGCCATATTGGACATTTTTAAACTGCTGTATCTCCGGAAGTCTTGGGTGGATTCCGGTGCGGTCTTCGACATACGTAAATGCAAAACGTTATTTATCTCGTGAGTAGATGATCACGAGATTTGGCGGCCATTTTGTTTCGTCTTTTTGCAAAAAAAAAAATTTTGCTTCCCTATATTTTAGGAAGGACCTTACCTATTTTCGCCGGATTTTCGGAGAGCGATAGAGTATATCACAGACTCTCTTTTAACTAACAAATATACTCTACATAGAGACAAGTGTATATTATATGTGTATTTCGTCTTAAATAAGTAAGACTGAGAATATTCCATTGGAATATATAGCTGACAAACCAGCAGGGTGTGCAACCGTAGTGAGGAACCCTATATAGAGTGAAAGAAAATTTTATTTTATTTTGTTTTATTGCTTTGACTGCACACATACTTGTGTCACGGTGGGTTCTGGACATTTCCTACACCGTTAGCCTAGTTTTTATATTTTATAAACTTCTTTATTACTATATCTTTACATTTATTTTAATTACTTGACGTTTTCCCCTGACAAAAATGTTTGGAATTCGAACCCCTGCAAAAAAGGGGCACGAGAGCGACAAGGAGAAACGCTCTCCTAATGGAGTGGAAACGGCAGGACCGTCTCCAAGAAAGGACGTTGAGAAGAATGTAAGGAGGAGTATAGGGAGTGGGAATCAGGGACTAAGGATCCGGAAAAAGGATCACAAGGGAAGGTGACTAAGATAGCCCCGGCGGCCCGCATAAAGCAGGTAACGGCTCCCTCCACTAGTAGAGTATCCACTGAAAAACTAGAAAATGCACCCGAGGAAAAAATAGAAAAATTTACAGACAGAGTGACTGAAGCGAGAGCATGTCTGCACAAGGCAAAGCTGCACCTCAGCAACTCAAGAAACCTCAAAACAGACATCAAACACGAGGTAACACAGAACATTGACAGGTTATACCAACTAGTAAAGGAAGCAGAGATGGAAAGAAAAATGGGAGCAGGAAACAAAAAACAGGAGGAACTAAGTAAAGTGGAGGAGAAAACGGATAGACAAGATGAAAGTAGGCAAAAATCAGAAGGTTACCTATAAAAAAGATAGAGGAACATAGCAAATTGCTCGAAGAAAATAGAAAGCAGATGGAAAATTTAGGAAATATACTTAAGGAACAAGGAAATAGGGAGAAAGAAATGACATATGCAAACGTAGCCGCCGGAAAGAGTGGTAAAATACCATTCGGATACGTTGCTACTCATTCGATAAGCCATAACATCAGAAGATGAAAAAGAAACTGGTGACCAAGTGTTAGAAAAAATCAGAAAGGTAGTAAACGCAAGGGAAGAAGGACTTAAAATTGATAAGATAAGGAAGGCCAGAGATCGAAGGATAATTCTAGGATGCAGCACGCAGGAAGAATTAAAAAGGGTCAAGGAAAGGATAAGCAAAGAAGGTTCCCACTTAAATGTAGAAGAAATAAAAAATAAAGATCCATTAGTAATACTGAGAGACGTGATGAGCTACAACACTGACGGAGACATTATTAGGGCTATAAAATCACAAAACAAGCAGATGCTAGAGGGTGTGATTGAGGAAGAGCAAAGATGGAGGTGAAGTACAGGAAAAAGACCAGGAATCCACTCACTTCCCACATAGTCCTGAGGGTGTCGCCGCAGGTGTGGGGTCGAATGACAGAAAAGGAGCTCATACACGTCGACCTGCAACGAGTACGAGTAGCAGACCAGTCCCCGCTGATTCAGTGCACCAAATGCCTGGGATACGGCCACAGCAAAAAACTCTGTTGTGAGACAGCAGATGTGTGTAGTCATTGTGGAGGCCCGCATCTCAGGGCGGAATGTACTGAATGGCTCTCGGGGGAGTTGCCTTCATGCGTAAATTGCAGGAAGGCAAAACTAGACAGAGGAGACCACAACGCATTTAGTGGAGATTGTCCGGTGAGGAGAAAATGGGATACCCTGGCGAGGTCGTCCATAGCCTATTGCTAAGGTGGCCCCAGGAGGAACCGAGATCCAAACCGGAAACCGAAGGTATCACGTTGTTCAAGCAAATCTTCAAAGAAGCGAGCTAGCAACTGCCGAACTAATAATGTACGCGGCCAGAAGCAACAGCACCTTTGCCATGGTCCAGGAACCGTATGTCGGTAGAATTGGTAAGATGAGGCACTACCCAGGGATAAGGACAGTACAATGCAGCGTAAATCAGCCCACAGAAAAGTGGTAAAGGCAGCTATTGTACTGTTCGACGACACCATCGATGTCTCCCTGTATCCGGATCTCACCACGGAGAACATAGCTGTTGCCGTGTTGAGAACTGGAGCCTGGGAGATTGGGGTGGTGTCTGTCTACCTGGAGTGCGACAAGCCCATCGAGCCATACCTGGCCATAATTAAGAGAGCTCTTGAGCGTTTGCGGACGAGCAACGTGATACTGGCTGGAGACATAAATGCGTGGAACACCTGGTGGGGAAGCCGAGAGTCTGACAGCAGAGGGACGGAAATGGCAGCCGTACTCGATGAAATGGAGCTGCATATTTTGAACCAGGGGCCTGGGTACACCTTTGACACCATTAGAGGTGGAAGGAGATTCTCCAGCTGCGTCGACATAACAACGTGCTCGACGGACCTTCTCGGAAAAATCTGGAACTGGAGACTTTCTGGAAGTGTGACCGGTTCGGGACCACAGGGCAATCCTGTTTGACTTAGAACTCGGCAAATCTGTCGGCACAGACATCAAGAGAACAACAAGAAAATACAATATTAGGAAAGCAAACTGGAGCGAGTTTTATGAAAAACTACCCAGTTTTGGCAGAACAAAAATTTAAATATAGCAACAACAAAAGAAATAGATAGCAAAATAGTACTAGAAAATAATATAATAAATTACACAAATGCAATAGTTGATGCCTGTGAGGACAGCATGCCGAAACTAAGCGGAAGGAAGAGGATAGAGTTGCCCTGGTGGACCGATGAGCTCAGTAAGCTCAAGCAGGAAGTAGCCAGAAGAAAACGCCGTATATCCTATGCGGCGCCAGTCCGAAGAGAATGGGTCGTCGAGCAATATGTCACAATTAGAGAAACATACCAGCTGGAGATGAAAAGGGCCCAGACCACCAGCTGGAAAAAATTTTGTAGCAAGCAGGAAAAGGAGTCCATGTGGGATGGGATATACAGGGTGATTGGTAGAACGGAAGTAAGGCAGGAAGAAACTCCCCTAATCTGCGATGGTGTAAACGTGGGGAGCGACAAATCGGCCAGGATCCTAGCGGATACCTTTTATCCGGAGGATAAAATGCAGGAAGACAGTGCGGACCATGGAAACATAAGAGAGCTTGCGAGCAAAGTAAATAGAGGATCGCAAGATGAACTATGCGACCCGCTCTTTACTAAAGAAGAATTGTTATGGTCCGCATCCAGCTTCAATCCCAAGAAGGCTCCTGGCATCGATGGGCTCACAGCAGATGTATGTAATGCTGCAATCACCCTGAACGCCGATCTGTTCCTGGCTTTGGCGAACAAGAGCCTCGAATTGGCATACTTCCCAAAATGTTGAAGGAAGCCGTGGTGGTTGCGTTGCCGAAGCCGGGAAAGGAGGACTATACGCACCCAAGTCCTATAGGCCAATTGGTCTACTGCCAGTCCTAGGCAAGATATTTGAGAAAATGCTGATCAGAGGATCAGATGGTACACCACGCCGACCATCAGCCGCAGGCAATACGGTTTCCTGCCCCAACGCGGTACCGAGGACTCCCTCTATGACATGACACAGCACATTAAAAAAGAGTTAAGAATACAAAGCTCATCGTGCTTGTGTCATTGGACATAGAGGGAGCATTCGATAATGCCTGGTGGCCGGCGATACGCTGCAGACTGGCGGAGACTGGATGCCCAGTAAATCTGAGGCGACTGATAGACAGCTATCTTGAAGATAGAACAGTGCGCGTCAGATTTGCTGGAGCAGAATGGTTTAAGAGGACAACGAAGGGGTGCGTTCAGGGCTCAATCGGCGGTCCCACCCTGTGGAATTTACTATTGGATCCGCTGCTGATAGAAGTGGGGAAAAAAGGGGAACATTGCCAGGCGTTTGCGGACGATGTGGTCCTCATTGTCTCTGGAGATACAGCACGGGACGTGCAGACACGAACCAATGCCATCCTCGCGCATGTTTGGGGCTGGGGAGTCAAAAATAAATTACGATTTGCGCCACAAAAGACAAGGCCATGATATTTACAAATAAGTTTAAAATATGACTCACCAGCGTTAACCATGGGCGGGGAGGCGATTGGATACTCCCGTGAAATAAAAATACTCGGCCTTACTATCGACTGTAAGCTAACCTTCAACACCCACATAAAAAATGTGTGTAGGAAGGCACAGGTGATATACGGCCAACTGTCGAGAGCCGCCAAAATCAACTGGGGCCTGAAATCCAGAGATAGTGAGGACCATATACTTGGCAGTGGTAGAGCCAATAATTCTCTACGCGGCTAGCGCCTGGGCGCCTGCGGCCAAAAAGATGAAGACAATAAATTGTTGAATTCGGTGCAGCGCGGCTTCGTGCAGAAGATTTTAAAGGCGTACAGAACCGTCTCTCTGAACTCCGCCCTTCTCCTAGCCGGGCTACTCCCCCTGGATCTTAGGATACAGGAGGCAGCACTAATATATGAAATTAAAAAAGGACACTCCGGCAGATAGTGGGCGATCGGGATTTGGAGGGACGGGTGGCTATTGAGGAATTGCCACATCCCCGCATACCAGGTGGGGCCGGAGTTCATATGCCTGGGGACGATGCAGAGGTGGGTCAAACGAACAACACCGAGCTCAGAATTTTCACCGATGGGAGTAAAATTGAAGGGAAAGTGGGTGCGGCGTTATCTATTTGGAATAGCGCCGCCGAAATCAGTACCAAAAAAACTAAAACTAGACCACGTCTGCACCACGTTTATCAGGCGGAGCTTCTGGCACTGCTTCAGGCAACTAAAGTTGCGCTTGAAATCTCCTGCACGAGGGCTGTAATGTATATAGCGACTGCAGATCCGCCCTGGAGACGATTAGCCGGGGCGACTCCCTTCACCCCCTAGCGGTGAAGGTCAGGGACAACATAGCAAAGTCTAAAGAGCTAGGAAAATCCCTGGCCCTGCACTGGGGGTCAAAGCACACGTGGGAGTGCAGGGGAAACGAGAGGGCGGACGATTTGGCCTAAAGATGCTGCGTTGAGAACAAAAATAAAACCGCATTATGATAAATGTCCGATTTCATTCGTCAAGCGACAAATTCGTATGGATTCGCTTGACGAATGGAACCGGAGATATAAAAACCAAACCACTGCCACCGTAACAAAGATTTTCTTTCCAGATGCCCTAAATGCTTACCCCATAATAAGAAGGATAGAACTGGACCCACTTTTGATACAGGTTTTGACAGGACACGGGGGATTCTCCCGAATATCTGCATCGCTTCAGATGTAAGGAGAGCCCCGCTTGCGCTTGTGATGTAGACCAGGTAGAGTCAGTTATACACCTCATTGCGGAATGCCCCCAATACTATAGAAAGAGAACAGAAATTGAATTAGAACTGAATTGTAAAATAGTAAGGATGAAATACACACACTAATCAAAGACAAAATAAACAGAGTAAGATTTATTGAATACTGCAAGCAAATCGCTAAACAATTGTAGAAAAGAATAAGTAGAATAAGAAAGGGAAATTGAATATATATTTGAAAATATATAACCACAACTTCCAAAAATAATAGATATAAATAATTATGTAGTAACAATTACGTTAGTGGGATAGGATTAATAAGTAGGAAGATAATATTATACAGTAATGATTAGTATTATGTAACAAAATATTACAATGTAGCAAATAAGATATGTAAGAGGAAAGCACCGCAGGGTGGTGGAAGAAAAATATGTACAGTAAAAAGTTGGAATTATACATAGAAGTAGATGAAACTAGTAATAGGAAAAGTACAGAAAATACAGAAAATGTAAAAAATAAAGTAAGATAAGAACGAATAAATGTGTATCGCATCAAGAATACTAATATGTGGTCAAAAAGAACAGTGACAAATAAATGAAAAGAGCGAGTAGAATGCAATAAAATATAATAAGATAATATGTAAAAAGAATACATCGAAAAATGGTGTGAAAGAAAGTATGTAGTAATAAAATTGTAATTAGAAATAGAAAAAGAAAAGAAAATACGGAAAAACAATATAGAATATAATGTAGTAAGAGTAAAAAGCACAATAGTGTATTGTATTAAATATATAAAACATATGGAAAGTCAAAAAGAACACTGACTAAAAAATAAGAAAAGAGCAAGAAAGTCCCTGATCTCCCATGTCAGGGGAAATAGAAAAAAAGAAAAAAAAAAAAAAAAAAAAAAAAAAAAAAAAAAAAAAAAAAAAAAAAAAACCTAACCTAACCAGTCCCGCGCCAGACGCCGCGCGACCGGATCGTTTTTGGGACGCTCCGCAGTCGAAAAATCAAAATCAGTAGTCAAAGTGTTCGAATAAAGCCGTATTATACATCAAAATGTGCGTAACGGTGCCTTCTATACAGTGGTGTTTTTAATTTTTGCCGCAAGACATATTTTAACAACATTTTGGGCAAAAAACCAAAAATTTGTGAAAAAACCAACTTATATGGATTTTGTGCTCATTCGATGTGTCTCTACTGGAACTTACTA
This sequence comes from Luehdorfia chinensis, assembly GCA_019845155.1. Taxonomy (NCBI): domain Eukaryota; kingdom Metazoa; phylum Arthropoda; class Insecta; order Lepidoptera; family Papilionidae; genus Luehdorfia; species Luehdorfia chinensis. The sequence continues at coordinate 1,925,362 of JAHVAK010000449.1, read as the reverse complement.
TGTGCCAATTTTCAAAATTTTCCGTCAAGCCATTTTGGAGAAAACAGCTAAAAACTGAATACCTCATGTTTCAAGAAAAGCCTGTTCCAGACTCCTGCGGGTGAATTTCGGAGTCTCTGCGGATTGTGCATGATCAGGGATTTCCAACGAGCCCATCAGCATCATCGTCCGACAACCGGTGCCAACTGTAGGTCCTAAATACTGAAAATGATTTACGTGTTTTAGTTTGTGACCCCCTAGGACAAAATCGTGAGTGACTACCACCCAATTTTCTTAGTGCTTAACATAGACTATTTAATGAAGAACACTTCTGCAAATTTTTAGAATTTTCTGTTGCGCAGTTTTGAAATTAAAAATAATTTTCTCATTACACTCCCCGATATGTTAACTTTGCCTACCCCATATCTCGCAAAACGGTGCGTCATAGACAAATTCTAACATCATTTTCGTTCTCTTTAGAGAACCGCTTTTGAGGGTCTTCATCCATATCCCACTTTTATTTTCCTTAAATTCCTTCACAAAATCATAAATTACGTAATTATAAAATTTTTTTCGCTTCCCAAAATTTGACATTTAATTATTTTTTTCTATGCCACTATATTGTTTTCATCTTAAAAATTACTCTTAGTATAAAATATTTCAAGAAAGTGTCTCCCTAGATATTTATTTTTATTTTTAAACTTTTGTGAGTCCTAGTATGGAGAGAATTCCCCAAAATCGTCATATCTCGAGAACGGAGCAAGATTTCGAAAATCTGAGTAAATTTTTGTTCTCTTTAGAGAACGTATATCAATATCTGTACACCGACCCCTATTTTTAAAATTTTAAATTTCCCAACTTTTTCTTAATTTTACGTAATTTCAAAATTTTTTCGACTCTTCCAAATCTTCTTTTTTTACTAACTTTTCTATGCCACTATGTTGGACTTATTATAAAACTTTCTCTTAGTATAAAATATTTACAGAAAATTAACCCCCAACCCCTAAATTAACAAATAAAATTTCTTCATAAATCGAACACTAAGGTCACAAACAGGACAAAATCGAAGAATGGCCCCCTCACAGAGTGAACCTATCGCCCTCCCTGCTTCCGCTGAGGAGGTAAAGGACCTCGTCACCACAGTGATCAACAAGCTAACAGTGTGTGTAACTGCCGCAATCAATGACGGCAAAAGTGTCACCGCGGCCAATAAAAGACTGATTAGTTTAGCAGTGGAGGAAATTAAACGAGCCACACGGGCTCTTAACACTGCCACCACCACGGCCTCCGCCCCCACTGCGCCTGCACTCGCGGAGATCAGGCAGGAAATCGCCACCTGCGTGAGGGAGGAGATGGCCAGCATGAAGAAGCTGGTGACGAACCTCTCCACCTCCAAGCGACCCAGCTACGCCGAGGGCAGCGGCCGCCACTAACAATGGCACGCTCGCTTCGGCACGCAAGGCCGCTCCCCAGCTACCAGCGACGAAGCCGGCAATCATAATCAGCCCGGCAATACCGGTAAAGAGCCGACAGGAGACCGTGGAACTCTTTAAGCGCAGCATCAGCTACAGGAGCTCCAGCTACGCACCATCCAGGATTCAACCGGTATCTAATAATAAGCTACGTGTAGAATTGATAATGAGAAGCAGAGGGACGACACTCTCGCGCGGCTCAAAACAACAGATCAGGTAAAGGCTGAACCTGTCCGCAGGCTGAAGCCTATGATAATCTTGAAAGGTATCTCCAAGGATGTTCCTGCGGACGACTTAATCGAAATCATTAGCAGCCAAAACACTGAGCTCACCGAGTTTATAAACTGTGGGGTCGACCAAGGAGAAAATATGAAACTAAGGTTTAAGAGGGACAACAAGAATAGTCACTTGTACAACGCGGTCTTCCTGGTGGAGGCAAAACTATTTTCGACGTATGATCGACTTAGGGAGGGTTTGTGTCGATCATCAGCGCATCACCGTTAAACAGCTTCTCTCCGTTTATCCAATGCCACAAGTGCCTGCAATTTGGTCACATGAGATCAAAATGCACGGCTTCCGTAAATCCCTGCTCGCACTGCGCAAGCACTGACCATCAAGTCGACAGCTGCCCATCGAAGAACAATCCCAATACTTGCGAAATGCTTTAACTGCCAATCCCACAACGACCGATTCGATAGTAAGCTAGACTGCAAACACACTGCCAATTCTGACAAATGCCCACGTCTGCGAAACATGAAAGAGAAAATACATCAAAGAGTCGATTATGGATCCATCTAAATACATAAATATTTTACAGTGCAATATTGATAAATCTCGACACAGTCTCCAAGAATTTCTCGTCTCCTTCATGGAGGGCAGTTATGATATAGCACTAGTATCGGAGCCATATGTTGGTTCTGGGACGGTACTCAAAGCTGTTTACGGTATTGACATCTATCAGTTCACTGCTGGCACAAGGGTGAAGGCCTGCATATTGGCTAAGCCTGGATGCGGCTCAGTTATGGGACTATCCCAATACTCCACGTCCAACCTGTGCGCAGTACGCCTAACCACCAAAAACCGTAGCTTTTATATAGCGTCTGTCTATGTTGAGCCCGATAAGGACGAATTTGACACGCTCGATCATCTCGACTTTTTCCTTAAGGCCACCGGTGACTCATCTAAAATAATTGGCGGAGATTTCAATGGCTGGCATCCAACCTGGTCCAGTGAAATCGCCAACTGCCGAGGAAATGCAGTAATCGAATTGGCCTACGGTAACGATATGGTTATTTGCAACACAGGCAATACACCGACCTTTGAAACGGTCACTCACGGTCGCAACCGCACGTCCATTATAGATTTAACATTAGTTTCTGAAGCAGCACACCACCTTGTATCCGACTGGTATGTGAACTTGGATATTTGTCCAACTTCACAGCACAATGCCATCGAATACAAAATCACCGTACCTAAATCCAAGCATGAAACTAACACCTCTACATTCAGGAATAATTCTAACAAGGCATGCTGGCCTCTTTTCAATGAGACACTACACCTACAAATGACACTTTCAGATATACTAAACACCGACATATCCACACTAAACTGCACAGAATTAGATGACACCATCAATGAACTCACCAACATTATACACATAGCCTGTCGTGACAGCATGCGAATACGAGGAGGGGAAAGGTAGGCACAAGCCCCCGTGGTGGTCCGATGAGCTGGAGTCGCAGAAGCAGGGGGTTATAGAGGTGCATAGGCGGCTACACTCCGCTTAAACGGCAGGGTCTCCCACTAGGGGAGCTTCTTGAAATTCAGAAGGCCCGAAAGTCCGAATACGCACAGAAATTAAAATACGAGTCGACTAAGCATTTCCGGGAATTCTGTGAACTACAAACTAAAGAAAACGTTTGGTCTCTTACAAATCGACTACTCAAAGAGACATCCAACAGACTAGTCCGCCCGCCACATTAAGAATAAACAACAAGTTCACTGCTGATGCGAAGGAAACCGCTGATGGACTTCTGAACCATTTTTATCCCGACGACTTGCCGAATAGTGATCCTCGTCATCACCAACTGGTTAATCATTTTGAGGACCTACCCGAAGCTAAAGACGATCAACCCTTCACCCAGGAGGAGGTGCTGGAGCATTTAAAATTCATGAACCCCAATAAAGCACCCGGTCTGGATATCTAACGTCTGATATTTGCCTACAATTTGCTAAGAACTACCCAAAGCTACTTACCGATATCTTACAACAGATGCCTAATGCTTCAGCACTTTCCCGATCGTTGGAAGGAGGGCCTACGTCAAAGTCATTCCCAAACCGGGCAAGTCCGACTATGATAAGCTCGAATCGTTTCGCCCTATCGGCCTATTGCCTGTTTTTGGCAAACTACTGGAGCGCCTGTTATAAGCGAGTCACGTACTGGGCCGTCAAGAACGGCAAAGCCAGCGACATGCAATTCGGCTTTCGCAGCAGGCCAATACCACCGAGGCAATTAACACCGCTGTTGAACATGTCCGAAAGGCCAAGGACTCAAAGCAGCTCGCGATAGCAGTCTCCTGGATATCAGGCGGCTTTGATAACGCCTGGTGGCCGCACTCTTCCATCGCTTACGTAATGTTGACTGCCCAACAACATCTATGGGCTAATCAGGGATTACGTTCGAAACCGCCGGGTGACTCTTGACTACGCCGGGGCAAGGGCCACAAGTCGATGTCCAAGGGAAGCATTCAAGGCTCCACTTGCGGTCCAGTACTCTGGAATATCATTCTGGACGAGCTGTTGGAGGCGGAGCTTCCGGTGGGTTGCCATGTGCAGGCTTTCGCAGATGATGTGTTGTTGGTGTGACGGCTAGCGAAGTCACCCAACTTGAGTCTGCGACTATGAGGCGCTAAGGAGAAGAGTCCAGTGGGGCACTAGCGTCAAATTGACATTTGGCCCAAACAAAACCCAGGCCATTGCATTCACGCCAAAGGCCAAAGCAGCTCGATTGGATATGAACGGACATCAACCTGAGATTCGTGCCAGAGATCAAACTGCTGGGAGTCATCTTAGATGAAAAACTGCTCTTTGGCAAGGCACATCCTCCACGTCATAACAAAGGCTACACGCATTTTCAATAAACTTTGCCTTTACTCGAGGCCGACTTGGGGAATGCATACAGAAAATATTAAAAGCATCTATAGACAGGTGATTGAACCAATCATCACCTACGCTGCAGGAATATGGGGCCATACGGCCCGCAAAAAGAATGCAAAGAAACTGCTTGAAAGGATGCAACGAGGCTTGCTATCAAAGCCATTAAGGCATTTCGTACAGTCTCGACTTCAGCAGCTCTCGCTCTTGCACAATTTCTGCCCATTGACCTTAGATAATGGAAATACATTCCGTAGAAAGCACAAAGTGACTAGGTACCTCAGCCACCCTACCACAAGACATAACCTTCGAAAGACCAACGGCCCCTCGCGAATTATTACATCCGGCTGAAAGGGTTACAATAGACATTAAGACCACAAACAATCAGGGAGGAGGTTGACACCCACAGAGAACCTGGCTCCACCAGCATTTTTACAGATGGTAGCAAGCAAGCTGATGGAGCTGTCGGAGCCGCTTTCGTTTGCTACTTGCCTGCCGGGAACTCACAAATAGCTATTACTAAGAAATACAAACTCCACGATACATGTTCCGTATTTCAGGCCGAACTGTTTGCTATATCTAAGGCATGCAATTGGGTCTCCACTAACAAATATCACTCAACAATTATCTACTCCGACTCACTGTCCGCTATAAAAGCCATACAGAATAGAAGCAACACGCATCCACTAGTTTCAGACATTCACAGAACCATTCATGAACACAAAGCCATAGGGCAAATCAAATAGTATGGGTGAGGAGCCACGTAGGTGTCGCGGGGAATGAGGCGGCTGATGCGGCTGCAAACGCAGCAGCAAAGCTTCATAAAACACCTGACTATTCAAATTTTGCAATATCATATATTAAACCACAATAAGGACAAAAAACATGGCCACCTGGCAGGCAAGGGTATGAGGAGCGCGGAACAAGGCGGCCATACCAAAAAGTTACTTCCAACACTTAACGACATAGCCAAACTTAACAAAATCACAAACACCAATTTTTACACCACACAAATCCTCACTGGACACGGTTTCCATAAATCATACTTGCATAGGTTCAAGATCACGCAGGATGATAAATGTCCATGTGATGATTTCACATCACAAACGCTTGAACATCTCTTGGAAAAATGCCCCGCGTTCGGTGTCCAACGGTACTCGCATGAGGCGATCTGCGCCAATCTGAGAGTGTCTCCCTTTAATATAGCTGAGCTTATACAAAAGAGTCCACCTGGACCTCCTTCATTGGCTACACTGAACATATTGTGAAACGCCTAAAACAATTTAATATTACTGCGAATGTGAACCATTAGCTAGCGTAACCGCATTAATGTGAATTGAATTCAGTTATACAAAATTTCGTTTTTGTTTTCTCTTACCTCAAGTTTAAGTTTTGTTACTAAGCTGCCACTGTTTTCATCTAAATTTAATTTGTAGCATCTATTATAATTTTATTTTTTTGTTTAGAATAGCCTAGTAATTAAGTTACCACTAGCATAAGATCCTTAGCTTAACTTTTTTCTCTGTTCGCATAAGCTGTTACTCTGTTAAGTGTATAGGTCATTAACAGTCTTATTTTATATTCTATAACCCATACCTTATAACGTAGGATAAATTGTAAAATTTTGTAGATTTTTAAAATAAAAGATTTGGAAATTACTACCAATTATAAAAAAAATTATGGGTTTTTTGTAATAAAAACTCGGGGGTGGTTCAATAAATACAAAGACGGGCAGAAGTGCAACCTAGACGCCGTGACCTTCAAAACGAGCCCAAGAACGAGCCAAATTGACCCACAAACGACAAAAATAGACTTCTGCTGGCGGAGTCAGCGGCCATTTTGTAAAACTTTAGATGTGTATATCTTTAGATTTAGGAATCGTAGCGAGCTCTGGTTTTGGACTTTATTATTGACTTTTGGAGCACCTTAAATTAAGAAATAAAAGGGACTCTATAGAGTCGTAAACTTTGACCATAAATTAGCCAAAAAAGGATTAAAGAGAGTGATCTCATATTAGACGTCCAAACCGCGACCTTGTGCGATTAAAACTGACTAGCTTAAGAGAGTTTTAAAATTGGCCGCCATTTTATAGCCGCCATATTGGACATTTTTAAACTGCTGTATCTCCGGAAGTCTTGGGTGGATTCCGGTGCGGTCTTCGACATACGTAAATGCAAAACGTTATTTATCTCGTGAGTAGATGATCACGAGATTTGGCGGCCATTTTGTTTCGTCTTTTTGCAAAAAAAAAAATTTTGCTTCCCTATATTTTAGGAAGGACCTTACCTATTTTCGCCGGATTTTCGGAGAGCGATAGAGTATATCACAGACTCTCTTTTAACTAACAAATATACTCTACATAGAGACAAGTGTATATTATATGTGTATTTCGTCTTAAATAAGTAAGACTGAGAATATTCCATTGGAATATATAGCTGACAAACCAGCAGGGTGTGCAACCGTAGTGAGGAACCCTATATAGAGTGAAAGAAAATTTTATTTTATTTTGTTTTATTGCTTTTGACTGCACACATACTTGTGTCACGGTGGGTTCTGGACATTTCCTACACCGTTAGCCTAGTTTTTATATTTTATAAACTTCTTTATTACTATATCTTTACATTTATTTTAATTACTTGACGTTTTCCCCTGACAAAAATGTTTGGAATTCGAACCCCTGCAAAAAAGGGGCACGAGAGCGACAAGGAGAAACGCTCTCCTAATGGAGTGGAAACGGCAGGACCGTCTCCAAGAAAGGACGTTGAGAAGAATGTAAGGAGGAGTATAGGGGAGTGGGAATCAGGGACTAAGGATCCGGAAAAAGGATCACAAGGGAAGGTGACTAAGATAGCCCCGGCGGCCCGCATAAAGCAGGTAACGGCTCCCTCCACTAGTAGAGTATCCACTGAAAAACTAGAAAATGCACCCGAGGAAAAAATAGAAAAATTTACAGACAGAGTGACTGAAGCGAGAGCATGTCTGCACAAGGCAAAGCTGCACCTCAGCAACTCAAGAAACCTCAAAACAGACATCAAACACGAGGTAACACAGAACATTGACAGGTTATACCAACTAGTAAAGGAAGCAGAGATGGAAAGAAAAATGGGAGCAGGAAACAAAAAACAGGAGGAACTAAGTAAAGTGGAGGAGAAAACGGATAGACAAGATGAAAGTAGGCAAAAATCAGAAGGTTACCTAATAAAAAAGATAGAGGAACATAGCAAATTGCTCGAAGAAAATAGAAAGCAGATGGAAAATTTAGGAAATATACTTAAGGAACAAGGAAATAGGGAGAAAGAAATGACATATGCAAACGTAGCCGCCGGAAAGAGTGGTAAAATACCATTCGGATACGTTGCTACTCATTCGATAGCCATAACATCAGAAGATGAAAAAGAAACTGGTGACCAAGTGTTAGAAAAAATCAGAAAGGTAGTAAACGCAAGGGAAGAAGGACTTAAAATTGATAAGATAAGGAAGGCCAGAGATCGAAGGATAATTCTAGGATGCAGCACGCAGGAAGAATTAAAAAGGGTCAAGGAAAGGATAAGCAAAGAAGGTTCCCACTTAAATGTAGAAGAAATAAAAAATAAAGATCCATTAGTAATACTGAGAGACGTGATGAGCTACAACACTGACGGAGACATTATTAGGGCTATAAAATCACAAAACAAGCAGATGCTAGAGGGTGTGATTGAGGAAGAGCAAAGGATGGAGGTGAAGTACAGGAAAAAGACCAGGAATCCACTCACTTCCCACATAGTCCTGAGGGTGTCGCCGCAGGTGTGGGGTCGAATGACAGAAAAGGAGCTCATACACGTCGACCTGCAACGAGTACGAGTAGCAGACCAGTCCCCGCTGATTCAGTGCACCCAAATGCCTGGGATACGGCCACAGCAAAAAACTTGTTGTGAGACAGCAGATGTGTGTAGTCATTGTGGAGGCCCGCATCTCAGGGCGGAATGTACTGAATGGCTCTCGGGGGAGTTGCCTTCATGCGTAAATTGCAGGAAGGCAAAAACTAGACAGAGGAGACCCACAACGCATTTAGTGGAGATTGTCCGGTGAGGAGGAAAATGGGATACCCTGGCGAGGTCGTCCATAGCCTATTGCTAAGGTGGCCCCAGGAGGAACCGAGATCCAAACCGGAAACGAAGGTATCACGTTGTTCAAGCAAATCTTCAAAGAAGCGAGCTAGCAACTGCCGAACTAATAATGTACGCGGCCAGAAGCAACAGCACCTTTGCCATGGTCCAGGAACCGTATGTCGAGTAAATTGGTAAGATGTGAGGCACTACCCAGGGATAAGGACAGTACAATGCAGCGTAAATCAGCCCACAGAAAAAGTGGTTAAAGGCAGCTATTGTACTGTTCGACGACACCATCGATGTCTCCCTGTATCCGGATCTCACCACGGAGAACATAGCTGTTGCGCGTGTTGAGAACTGGAGCTGGGAGATTGGGGGTGGTGTCTTGTCTACCTGGAGTGCGACAAGCCCATCGAGCCATACCTGGCCATAATTAAGAGAGCTCTTGAGCGTTTGCGGACGAGCAACGTGATACTGGCCTGGAGACATAAATGCGTGGAACACCTGGTGGGGAAAGCCGAGAGTCTGACAGCAGAGGGGACGGAAAATGGCAGCCGTACTCCGATGAAATGGAGCTGCATATTTTGAACCAGGGGCCTGGGTACACCCTTGACACCATTAGAGCGTGGAAGGAGATTCTCCAAGCTGCGTCGACATAACAACGTGCTCGACGGACCCTTCTCGGAAAATCTGGAACTGGAGACTTTCTGGAAGTGTGTAACCGGTTCGGACCACAGGGCAATCCTGTTTGACTTAGAACTCGGCAAATCTGTCGGCACAGACATCAAGAGAACAACAAGAAAATACAATATTAGGAAAGCAAACTGGAGCGAGTTTTATGAAAAACTACCCCAGTTTTGGCAGAACAAAAATTTAAATATAGCAACAACAAAGAAATAGATAGCAAAATAGTACTAGAAAATAATATAATAAATTACACAAATGCAATAGTTGATGCCTGTGAGGACAGCATGCCGAAACTAAGCGGAAGGAAGAGGATAGAGTTGCCCTGGTGGACCGATGAGCTCAGTAAGCTCAAGCAGGAAGTAGCCAGAAGAAAACGCCGTATATCCTATGCGGCGCCAGTCCGAAGAGAATGGGTCGTCGAGCAATATGTCACAATTAGAGAAACATACCAGCTGGAGATGAAAAGGGCCCAGACCACCAGCTGGAAAAAATTTTGTAGCAAGCAGGAAAAAGGAAGTCCATGTGGGATGGGATTATACAGGGTGATGGTAGAACGGAAGTAAGGCATGAGAAGAAGACTCCCCCTAATCTGCGATGGTTGTAAACGTGGGGAGCGACAAATCGGCCAGGATCCTAGCGGATACCTTTTATCCGGAGGATTAAAATTGCAGGAAGACAGTGCGGACCATGGAAAACATAAGAGAGCTTGCGAGCAAAGTAAATAGAGGATCGCAAGATGAACTATGCGACCCGCTCTTTACTAAAGAAGAATTGTTATGGTCCGATCCAGCTTCAATCCCAAGAAGGCTCCTGGCATCGATGGGCTCACAGCAGATGTATGTAATGCTGCAATCACCCGAACGCCGATCTGTTCCTGGCTTTGGCGAACAAGAGCCTCGAATGGCATACTTCCCAAATGTTGGAAGGAAGCCGTGGTGGTTGCGTTGCCGAAGCCGGGAAAGGAGGGACTATACCGCACCAAAGTCCTATAGGCCAATTGGTCTACTGCCAGTCCTAGGCAAGATATTTGAGAAAATGCTGATCAGAAGGATCAGATGGTACACCACGCCGACCATCCGCCGCAGGCAATACGGTTTCCTGCCCCAACGCTGGTACCGGGACTCCCTCTATGACATGACACAGCACATTAAAAAAGAGTTAAAGAATAAAAAGCTCATCGTGCTTGTGTCATTGGACATAGAGGGAGCATTCGATAATGCCTGGTGGCCGGCGATACGCTGCAGGACTGGCGGAGAAGACTGGAATGCCCAGTAAATCTGAGGCGACTGATAGACAGCTATCTTGAAGATTAGAACAGTGCGCGTCAGATTTGCTGGAGCAGAATGTTTTAAGAGGACAACGAAGGGGTGCGTTCAGGGCTACAATCGGCGGTCCCACCCTGTGGAATTTACTATTGGATCCGCTGCTGATAGAAGTGGGGAAAAAAGGGGAACATTGCCAGGCGTTTGCGGACGATGTGGTCCTCATTGTCTCTGGAGATACAGCACGGGACGTGCAGACACGAACCCAATGCCATCCTCGCGCATGTTTGGGGCTGGGGAGTCAAAACTAAATTACGATTTGCGCCACAAAAGACCAAGGCCATGATATTTACAAATAAGTTAAAATATGACTCACCAGCGTTAACCATGGGCGGGGAGGCGATTGGATACTCCCGTGAAATAAAAATACTCGGCCTTACTATCGACTGTAAGCTAACCTTCAACACCCACATAAAAAATGTGTGTAGGAAGGCACAGGTGATATACGGCCAACTGTCGAGAGCCGCCAAATCAACTGGGGCCTGAATCCAGAGATAGTGAGGACCATATACTTGGCAGTGGTAGAGCCAATAATTCTCTACGCGGCTAGCGCCCTGGGCGCCTGCGGCCAAAAAGATGAAGACAATAAAATTGTTGAATTCGGATGCAGCGCGGCTTCGTGCAGAGAAGATTTTAAAGGCGTACAGAACCGTCTCTCTGAACTCCGCCCTTACTCCTAGCCGGGCTACTCCCCTGGATCTTAGGATACAGGATGGCAGCACTAATATATGAAATTAAAAAGGACACTCCCGGCAGATAGTGGGCGATCGGTGATTTGGAGGGACGGGTGGCTATTGAGGAATTGCCAATCCCGCATACCAGGTGGGGCCGGAGTTCATATGCCTGGGGGACGATTGCAGAGGTGGGTCTCAAACGAACAACACCGAGCTCAGAATTTTCACCGATGGGAGTAAAATTGAAGGGAAAGTGGGTGCGGCGTTATCTATTTGGAATAGCGCCGCCGAAATCAGTACCAAAAAACTAAAACTAGACCACGTCTGCACCGTTTATCAGGCGGAGCTTCTGGCACTGCTTCAGGCAACTAAAGTTGCGCTTGAATCTCCTGCACGAGGCTGTAATGTATATAGCGACTGCAGATCCGCCCTGGAGACGATTAGCCGGGGCGACTCCCTTCACCCCCTAGCGGTGAAGGTCAGGGACAACATAGCAAAGTCTAAAGAGCTAGGAAAATCCCTGGCCCTGCACTGGGTCAAAGCACACGTGGGAGTGCAGGGAAACGAGAGGGCGGACGATTTGGCTAAAGATGCTGCGTTGAGAACAAAAATAAAACCGCATTATGATAAATGTCCGATTTCATTCGTCAAGCGACAAATTCGTATGGATTCGCTTGACGAATGGAACCGGAGATATAAAAACCAAACCACTGCCACCGTAACAAAGATTTTCTTTCCAGATGCCCTAAATGCTTACCCCATAATAAGAAGGATAGAACTGGACCCACTTTTGATACAGGTTTTGACAGGACACGGGGGATTCTCCGAATATCTGCATCGCTTCAGATGTAAGGAGAGCCCCGCTTGCGCTTGTGATGTAGACCAGGTAGAGTCAGTTATACACCTCATTGCGGAATGCCCCCAATACTATAGAAAGAGAACAGAAATTGAATTAGAACTGAATTGTAAAATAGTTAAGGATGAAATACACACACTAATCAAAGACAAAATAAACAGAGTAAGATTTATTGAATACTGCAAGCAAATCGCTAAACAAATTGTAGAAAAGAATAAGTAGAATAAGAAAGGGAAATTGAATATATATTTGAAAATATATAACAAACTTCCAAAAATAATAGATATAAATAATTATGTAGTAAAAATTAAGTTAGTGGGATAGGATTAATAAAGTAGGAAGATAATATTATACAGTAATGATTAGTATTATGTAACAAAATATTACAATGTAGCAAATAAGATATGTAAGAGGAAAGCACCGCAGGGTGGTGGAAGAAAAATATGTACAGTAAAAAAGTTGGAATTATACATAGAAGTAGATGAAACTAGTAATAGGAAAAGTACAGAAAATACAGAAAATTGTAAAAAATAAAGTAAGATAAGAACGAATAAATGTGTATCGCATCAAGAATACTAATATGTGGTCAAAAAGAACAGTGACAAATAAATGAAAAGAGCGAGTAGAATGCAATAAAATATAATAAGATATATATGTAAAAGAATACATCGAAAAAATGGTGTGAAAGAAGTATGTAGTAATAAAATTGTAATTAGAAATAGAAAAAGAAAAGAAAATACGGAAAAACAATATAGAATATAATGTAGTAAGAGTAAAAGCACAATAGTGTATTGTATTAAATATATAAAACATATGGAAAGTCAAAAGAACACTGACTAAAAAATAAGAAAAGAGCAAGAAAAGTCCCTGATCTCCCATGTCAGGGGAAATAGAAAAAAAGAAAAAAAAAAAAAAAAAAAAAAAAAAAAAAAAAAAAAAAAAAAAAAAAAACCTAACCTATACCAGTCCCCGCGCCAGACGCCGAGCCGACCGGATCGTTTTTGGGACGCTCCGCAAGTCGAAAAAAATCAAATCAGTAGTCAAAGTGTTCGCATAAAGCCGTATTATACATCAAAATGTGCGTAACGGTGCCTTCTATACAGTGGTGTTTTTAAATTTTTGCCGCAAGACATATTTTTAACAACATTTGTGGCAAAAAACCAAAAATTTGTGAAAAAACCAACTTATATGGATTTTGTGCTCATTCGATGTGTCTCTACTGGAACTTACTATGTGCCAATTTTCAAAATTTTTCCGTCAAGCCATTTTGGAGAAAACAGCCTAAAAACTGAATACCTCATGTTTCAAGAAAAGCCTGTTCCAGACTCCTGCGGGTGAATTTCGGAGTCTCTGCGGATTGTGCATGAATCAGGGATTTCCAACGAGCCCATCAGCATCATCGTCCGACAACCGGTGCCAACTGTAGGTCCTAAATACTGAAAAATGATTTACGTGTTTTAGTTTGTGACCCCCTAGGACAAAATCGTGAGTGACTACCACCCCATTTTCTTAGTGCTTAACATAGACTATTTAATGAAGAACACTTCTGCAAATTTTTAGAATTTTCTGTTGCGCAAGTTTTGAAATTAAAAATAATTTTCTCATTACACTTCCCCGATATGTTAACTTTGCCTACCCCATATCTCGCAAAACGGTGCGTCATAGACAAATTCTAACATCATTTTCGTTCTCTTTAGAGAACCGCTTTTTGAGGGTCTTCATCCATATCCACTTTTTATTTTCCTTAAATTCCTTCACAAAATCATAAATTACGTAATTATAAAATTTTTTTCGCTTCCCAAAATTTGACATGTAATTATTTTTTTCTATGCCACTATATTGTTTTCATCTTAAAAATTACTCTTAGTATAAAATATTTCAAGAAAGTGTCTCCCTAGATATTTATTTTTATTTTTAAACTTTTGTTGAGTCCTAGTATGGAGAGAATTCCCCAAATCGTCATATCTCGAGAACGGAGCAAGAATTTCGAAAATCTGAGTAAATTTTTGTTCTCTTTAGAGAACGTATATCAATATCTGTACACCGACCCCTATTTTTAAAATTTTAAATTTCCCAACTTTTTCTTAATTTTACGTATTTCAAAATTTTTTCGACTCTTCCAAATCTTCTTTTTTTACTAACTTTTCTATGCCACTATGTTGGACTTATTATCAAACTTTCTCTTAGTAAAATATTACAGAAAATTAACCCCCAACCCCTAAATTAACAAATAAAATTTCTTCATAAAATCGAACACTAAGGTCACAAACAGGACAAAATCGAAGAATGGCCCCCTCACAGAGTGAACCTATCGCCCTCCCTGCTTCCGCTGAGAGGGTAAAGGACCTCGTCACCACAGTGATCAACAAGCTAACAGTGTGTGTAACTGCCGCAAATACATGACGGCAAAAGTGTCACCGCGGCCAATAAAAGACTGATTAGTTTAGCAGTGGAGGAAATTAAACGAGCCACACGGGCTCTTAACACTGCCACACCTACCACGGCCTCCGCCCCCACTGCGCCTGCACTCGCGGAGATCAGGCAGAAATCGCCACCTGCGTGAGGGAGGAGATGGCCAGCATGAAGAAGCTGGTGACGAACCTCTCCACCTCCAAGCGACCCAGCTACGCCGAGGCAGCGGCCGCCACTAACAATGGCACGCTCGCTTCGGCACGCAAGGCCGCTCCCCAGCTACCAGCGACGAAGCCGGCAATCATAATCAGCCCGGCAATAACCGGTAAAGAGCCGACAGGAGACCGTGGAACTCTTTAAAGCGCAGCATCAGCTACAGGAGCTCCAAGCTACGCACCATCCAGGATTCAACCCGGTATCTAATAAATAAGCTACGTGTAGAATTTGATAATGAGAAGCAGAGGGACGACACTCTCGCGCGGCTCAAAACAACAGATCAGGTAAAGGCTGAACCTGTCCGCAGGCTGAAGCCTATGATAATCTTGAAAGGTATCTCCAAGGATGTTCCTGCGGACGACTTAATCGAAATCATATAGCAGCCAAAACACTCGAGCTCACCGAGTTTATAAACTGTGGGGTCGACCAAGGAGAAAAATATGAAACTAAGGTTTAAGAGGGACAACAAGAATAGTCACTTGTACAACGCGGTCTTCCTGGTGGAGGCAAAACTATTTCGACGTATGATCGACTTAGGGGAGGGTTGTGTCGATCATCAGCGCATCATTACCGTTAACAGCTTCTCTCTCCGTTTATCCAATTGCCACAAGTGCCTGCAATTTGGTCACATGAGATCAAAATGCACGGCTTCCGTAAATCCCTGCTCGCACTGCGCAAGCACTGACCATCAAGTCGACAGCTGCCCATCGAAGAAACAATCCCAATACTGCGAAATGCTTTAACTGCCAATCCCACAACGACCGATTCGATAGTAAGCTAGACTGCAAACACACTGCCAATTCTGACAAATGCCCACGTCTGCGAAACATGAAAGAGAAAATACATCAAAGAGTCGATTATGGATCCATCTAAATACATAAATATTTTACAGTGCAATATTGATAAATCTCGACACAGTCTCCAAGAATTTCTCGTCTCCTTCATGGAGGGCAGTTATGATATAGCACTAGTATCGGAGCCATATGTTGGTTCTGGGACGGTACTCAAAGCTGTTTACGGTATTGACATCTATCAGTTCACTGCTGGCACAAGGGTGAAAGCCTGCATATTAACTAAGCCAGGATGCGGGTCAGTCATGGGACTGTCCCAATACTCTACTCCGAACCTGTGCGCAGTGCGCCTAACCACCAAAAAACCGTAGCTTTTATATAGCGTCTGTCTATGTTGAGCCCGATAAGGACGAATTTGACACGCTCGATCGTCTTGACTTTTTTCTTAAGGCCACCGGTGACTCTCCTAAAATAATTGGCGGAGATTTCAATGGCTGGCATCCAACCTGGTCCAGTGAAATCGCCAACTGCAGAGGTAATGCAGTAATTGAATTGGCCTACGGTAACGATATGGTTATTTGCAACACAGGCAATACAACCGACCTTTGAAACGGTCACTCACGGTCGCAACCGCACGTCCATTATAGATTAACATTAGTTTCTGAAGCAGCACACCACCTTGTATCCGACTGGTATGTGAACTTGGATATTTGTCCAACTTCACAGCACAATGCCATCGAATACAAAATCACCGTACCTAAATCCAAGCATGAAACTAACACCTCTACATTCAGGAATAATTCTAACAAGGCATGCTGGCCTCTTTTCAATGAGACACTACACCTACAAATGACACTTTCAGATATACTAAACACCGACATATCCACACTAAACTGCACAGAATTAGATGACACCATCAATGAAACTCACCAACATTATACACATAGCCTGTCGTGACAGCAATGCGAATACGAGGAGGGAAAGGTAGCACAAGCCCCCGTGGTGGTCCGATGAGCTGGAGTCGCAGAAGCAGGGGGTTATAGAGGTGCATAGGCGGCTACACTCCGCTAACCGGCAGGGTCTCCCACTAGGGGAGCTTCTGTGAAATTCAGAAGGCCCGAAAGTCCGAATACGCACAGAAATTAAAATACGAGTCGACTAAGAATTTTCGCGAATTCTGCCAGCTGCAAAATAAAGAAAACGTCTGGTCTCTCACCAACCGACTACTCAAAGAGACATCCAACAGACGTCCCGCCCGCCACATTAAGAATAAACAACAAGTTCACTGCTGATGCTAAGGAAACCCGCCGATGCACTTCTGAGTCACTTCTATCCTGACGACCTGGCCTGATAGTGATCCTCGCCATCACCAACTGGTTAATCATTTTGAGGACCTACCCGAAGCTAAAGAACGATCAACCCTTCACCGAGGAGGAGGTGCTGGAGCATTTAAAGTTTATGAATCCTAATAAAGCCACCCGGTCTGGATAATCTAACGTCTGATATTTGCCTACAATTTGCTAAGAACTACCCAAAGCTACTTACCGATATCTACAAACAGATGCCTAATGCTTCAGCACTTTCCCGATCGTTGGAAGGAGGCCTACGTCAAAGTCATTCCCAAACCGGGCAAGTCCGACTATGATAAGCTCGAATCGTTTCGCCCTATCGGCCTATTGCCTGTTTTTGGCAAACTACTGGAGCGCCTGTTTATAAAGCGAGTCACGTACTGGGCCGTCAAGAACGGCAAAGCCAGCGACAATGCAATTCGGCTTTCGCGAGCAGGCCAATACCACCGAGGCAATTAACACCGCTTTGAACATTGTCCGAAAGGCCAAGGACTCAAAGCAGCTCGCGATAGCAGTCTCCCTGGATATCAAGGCGGCTTTTGATAAACGCCTGGTGGCCGGCACTCTTCCATCGCTTACGTAATGTTGACTGCCCCAACAACATCTATGGGCTAAATCAGGGATTACGTTCGAAACCGCCGGGTGACTCTTGACTACGCCGGGGCAAGGGCCACCAGTCGATGTCCAAGGGAAGCATTCAAGGCTCCACTTGCGGTCCAGTACTCTGGAATATCATTCTGGACGAGCTGTTGGAGGCGGAGCTTCCGGTGGGTTGCCATGTGCAGGCTTTCGCAGATGATGTGTTGTTGGTGTGACGGCTAGCGAAGTCACCCAACTTGAGTCTGCGACTAATGAGGCGCTAAGGAGAATAGTCCAGTGGGGCACTAGCGTCAAATTGACATTTGGCCCAAACAAAACCCAGGCCATTGCATTCACGCCAAAGGCCAAAGCAGCTCGATTGGATATGAACGGACATCACCTGAGATTCGTGCCAGAGATCAAACTGCTGGGAGTCATCTTAGATGAAAAAACTGCTCTTTGGCAAGCACATCCTCCACGTCATAACAAAGGCTACACGCATTTTCAATAAACTTTGCCTTTACTCGAGGCCGACTTGGGGAATGCATACAGAAAATATTAAAGCATCTATAGACAGGTGATTGAAACCAATCATCACCTACGCTGCAGGAATATGGGCCATACGGCCCGCAAAAAGAATGCAAAGAAACTGCTTGAAAGGATGCAACGAGGCTTTGCTATCAAAGCCATTAAGGCATTTCGTACAGTCTCGACTTCAGCAGCTCTCGCTCTTGCACAATTTCTGCCCATTGACCTTAAGATAATGGAAATACATTCCGTAGAAAGCACAAAGTTACTAGGTACCTCAGCCACCCTACCACAAGACATAACCTTCGAAAGACCAACGGCCCCTCGCGAATTATTACATCCGGCTGAAAGGGTTACAATAGACATTAAGACCACAAACAATCAGGAGGAGGTTGACACCCACAGAGAACCTGGCTCCACCAGCATTTTACAGATGGTAGCAAGCAAGCTGATGGAGCTGTCGGAGCCGCTTTCGTTTGCTACTTGCCTGCCGGGAACTCACAAATAGCTATTACTAAGAAATACAAACTCCACGATACATGTTCCGTATTTCAGGCCGAACTGTTTGCTATATCTAAGGCATGCAATTGGGTCTCCACTAACAAATATCACTCAACAATTATCTACTCCGACTCACTGTCCGCTATAAAAGCCATACAGAATAGAAGCAACACGCATCCACTAGTTTCAGACATTCACAGAACCATTCATGAACACAAAGCCATAGGGCAAATCAAAATAGTATGGGTGAGGAGCCACGTAGGTGTCGCGGGGAATGAGGCGGCTGATGCGGCTGCAAACGCAGCAGCAAAGCTTCATAAAACACCTGACTATTCAAATTTTGCAATATCATATATTAAACACACAATAAGGACAAAAAACATGGCCACCTGGCAGGCAAGGTATGAGAGCGCGGAACAAGGCGGCCATACCAAAAAGTTACTTCCAACACTTAACGACATAGCCAAACTTAACAAAATCACAAAAACACCAATTTTTACAACCACACAAATCCTCACTGGACACGGTTTCCATAAATCATACTTGCATAGGTTCAAGATCACGCAGGATGATAAATGTCCATGTGATGATTTCACATCACAAACGCTTGAACATCTCTTGGAAAAATGCCCCGCGTTCGGTGTCCAACGGTACTCGCATGAGGCGATCTGCGCCAATCTGAGAGTGTCTCCCTTTAATATAGCTGAGCTTATAACAAAAGAGTCCACCTGGACCTCCTTCATTGGCTACACTGAACATATTGTGAAACGCCTAAAACAATTTAATATTACTGCGAATGTGAACCATTAGCTAGCGTAACCGCATTAATGTGAATTGAATTCAGTTATACAAAATTTCGTTTTTGTTTTCTCTTACCTCAAGTTTAAGTTTTGTTACTAAGCTGCCACTGTTTTCATCTAAATTTAATTTGTAGCATCTATTATAATTTTATTTTGTTTAGAATAAGCCTAGTAATTAAGTTACCACTAGCATAAGATCCTTAGCTTAACTTTTTTCTCTGTTCGCATAAGCTGTTACTCTGTTAAGTGTATAGGTCATTAACAGTCTTATTTTATATTCTATAACCATCATTACCTTATATAACGTAGGATAAATTGTAAAATTTTTGTAGATTTTAAAATAAAAGATTTGGAAATTACTACCATTATAAAAAAAATTATGGGTTTTTTGTAATAATAAACTCGGGGGTGGTTCAATAAATACAAAGACGGGCAGAAGTGCAAACCTAGACGCCGTGACCTTCAAAACGAGCCCAAGAACGAGCCAAATTGACCCACAAACGACAAAAATAGACTTCTGCTGGCGGAGTCAGCGGCCATTTTGTAAAACTTTAGATGTGTATATCTTTAGATTTAGGAATCGTAGCGAGCTCTGGTTTTGGACTTTATTATTGACTTTTGGAGCACCTTAAATTAAGAAATAAAAGGGACTCTATATAGAGTCGTAAACTTTGACCATAAATTAGCCAAAAAAGGATTAAAGAGAGTGATCTCATATTAGACGTCCAAACCGCGACCTTGTGCGATTAAAACTGACTAGCTTAAGAGAGTTTTAAAATTGGCCGCCATTTTATAGCCGCCATATTGGACATTTTTAAACTGCTGTATCTCCGGAAGTCTTGGGTGGATTCCGGTGCGGTCTTCGACATACGTAAATGCAAAACGTTATTTATCTCGTGAGTAGATGATCACGAGATTTGGCGGCCATTTTGTTTCGTCTTTTTGCAAAAAAAAAAAATTTTGCTTCCCTATATTTTAGGAAGGACCTTACCTATTTTCGCCGGATTTTCGGAGAGCGATAGAGTATATCACAGACTCTCTTTTAACTAACAAATATACTCTACATAGAGACAAGTGTATATTATATGTGTATTTCGTCTTAAATAAGTAAGACTGAGAATATTCCATTGGAATATATAGCTGACAAACCAGCAGGGTGTGCAACCGTAGTGAGGAACCCTATATAGAGTGAAAGAAAATTTTATTTTATTTTGTTTTATTGCTTTTGACTGCACACATACTTGTGTCACGGTGGGTTCTGGACATTTCCTACACCGTTAGCCTAGTTTTTATATTTTATAAACTTCTTTATTACTATATCTTTACATTTATTTTAATTACTTGACGTTTTCCCCTGACAAAAATGTTTGGAATTCGAACCCCTGCAAAAAAGGGGCACGAGAGCGACAAGGAGAAACGCTCTCCTAATGGAGTGGAAACGGCAGGACCGTCTCCAAGAAAGGACGTTGAGAAGAATGTAAGGAGGAGTATAGGGGAGTGGGAATCAGGGACTAAGGATCCGGAAAAAGGATCACAAGGGAAGGTGACTAAGATAGCCCCGGCGGCCCGCATAAAGCAGGTAACGGCTCCCTCCACTAGTAGAGTATCCACTGAAAAACTAGAAAATGCACCCGAGGAAAAAATAGAAAAATTTACAGACAGAGTGACTGAAGCGAGAGCATGTCTGCACAAGGCAAAGCTGCACCTCAGCAACTCAAGAAACCTCAAAACAGACATCAAACACGAGGTAACACAGAACATTGACAGGTTATACCAACTAGTAAAGGAAGCAGAGATGGAAAGAAAAATGGGAGCAGGAAACAAAAAACAGGAGGAACTAAGTAAAGTGGAGGAGAAAACGGATAGACAAGATGAAAGTAGGCAAAAATCAGAAGGTTACCTAATAAAAAAGATAGAGGAACATAGCAAATTGCTCGAAGAAAATAGAAAGCAGATGGAAAATTTAGGAAATATACTTAAGGAACAAGGAAATAGGGAGAAAGAAATGACATATGCAAACGTAGCCGCCGGAAAGAGTGGTAAAATACCATTCGGATACGTTGCTACTCATTCGATAGCCATAACATCAGAAGATGAAAAAGAAACTGGTGACCAAGTGTTAGAAAAAATCAGAAAGGTAGTAAACGCAAGGGAAGAAGGACTTAAAATTGATAAGATAAGGAAGGCCAGAGATCGAAGGATAATTCTAGGATGCAGCACGCAGGAAGAATTAAAAAGGGTCAAGGAAAGGATAAGCAAAGAAGGTTCCCACTTAAATGTAGAAGAAATAAAAATAAAGATCCATTAGTAATACTGAGAGACGTGATGAGCTACAACACTGACGGAGACATTATTAGGGCTATAAAATCACAAAACAAGCAGATGCTAGAGGGTGTGATTGAGGAAGAGCAAAGGATGGAGGTGAAGTACAGGAAAAAGACCAGGAATCCACTCACTTCCCACATAGTCCTGAGGGTGTCGCCGCAGGTGTGGGGTCGAATGACAGAAAAGGAGCTCATACACGTCGACCTGCAACGAGTACGAGTAGCAGACCAGTCCCCGCTGATTCAGTGCACCAAATGCCTGGGATACGGCCACAGCAAAAAACTCTGTTGTGAGACAGCAGATGTGTGTAGTCATTGTGGAGGCCCGCATCTCAGGGCGGAATGTACTGAATGGCTCTCGGGGGAGTTGCCTTCATGCGTAAATTGCAGGAAGGCAAAACTAGACAGAGGAGACCACAACGCATTTAGTGGAGATTGTCCGGTGAGGAGAAAATGGGATACCCTGGCGAGGTCGTCCATAGCCTATTGCTAAGGTGGCCCCAGGAGGAACCGAGATCCAAACCGGAAACCGAAGGTATCACGTTGTTCAAGCAAATCTTCAAAGAAGCGAGCTAGCAACTGCCGAACTAATAATGTACGCGGCCAGAAGCAACAGCACCTTTGCCATGGTCCAGGAACCGTATGTCGGTAGAATTGGTAAGATGAGGCACTACCCAGGGATAAGGACAGTACAATGCAGCGTAAATCAGCCCACAGAAAAAGTGGTAAAGGCAGCTATTGTACTGTTCGACGACACCATCGATGTCTCCCTGTATCCGGATCTCACCACGGAGAACATAGCTGTTGCCGTGTTGAGAACTGGAGCCTGGGAGATTGGGGTGGTGTCTGTCTACCTGGAGTGCGACAAGCCCATCGAGCCATACCTGGCCATAATTAAGAGAGCTCTTGAGCGTTTGCGGACGAGCAACGTGATACTGGCTGGAGACATAAATGCGTGGAACACCTGGTGGGGAAGCCGAGAGTCTGACAGCAGAGGGACGGAAATGGCAGCCGTACTCGATGAAATGGAGCTGCATATTTTGAACCAGGGGCCTGGGTACACCTTTGACACCATTAGAGGTGGAAGGAGATTCTCCAGCTGCGTCGACATAACAACGTGCTCGACGGACCTTCTCGGAAAAATCTGGAACTGGAGACTTTCTGGAAGTGTGACCGGTTCGGACCACAGGGCAATCCTGTTTGACTTAGAACTCGGCAAATCTGTCGGCACAGACATCAAGAGAACAACAAGAAAATACAATATTAGGAAAGCAAACTGGAGCGAGTTTTATGAAAAACTACCCCAGTTTTGGCAGAACAAAAATTTAAATATAGCAACAACAAAAGAAATAGATAGCAAAATAGTACTAGAAAATAATATAATAAATTACACAAATGCAATAGTTGATGCCTGTGAGGACAGCATGCCGAAACTAAGCGGAAGGAAGAGGATAGAGTTGCCCTGGTGGACCGATGAGCTCAGTAAGCTCAAGCAGGAAGTAGCCAGAAGAAAACGCCGTATATCCTATGCGGCGCCAGTCCGAAGAGAATGGGTCGTCGAGCAATATGTCACAATTAGAGAAACATACCAGCTGGAGATGAAAAGGGCCCAGACCACCAGCTGGAAAAAAATTTTGTAGCAAGCAGGAAAAGGAGTCCATGTGGGATGGGATATACAGGGTGATTGGTAGAACGGAAGTAAGGCAGGAAGAAACTCCCCTAATCTGCGATGGTGTAAACGTGGGGAGCGACAAATCGGCCAGGATCCTAGCGGATACCTTTTATCCGGAGGATAAAATGCAGGAAGACAGTGCGGACCATGGAAACATAAGAGAGCTTGCGAGCAAAGTAAATAGAGGATCGCAAGATGAACTATGCGACCCGCTCTTTACTAAAGAAGAATTGTTTATGGTCCGCATCCAGCTTCAATCCCAAGAAGGCTCCTGGCATCGATGGGCTCACAGCAGATGTATGTAATGCTGCAATCACCCTGAACGCCGATCTGTTCCTGGCTTTGGCGAACAAGAGCCTCGAATTGGCATACTTCCCAAAATGTTGGAAGGAAGCCGTGGTGGTTGCGTTGCCGAAGCCGGGAAAGGAGGACTATACGCACCCAAAGTCCTATAGGCCAATTGGTCTACTGCCAGTCCTAGGCAAGATATTTGAGAAAATGCTGATCAGAAGGATCAGATGGTACACCACGCCGACCATCAGCCGCAGGCAATACGGTTTCCTGCCCCAACGCGGTACCGAGGACTCCCTCTATGACATGACACAGCACATTAAAAAAGAGTTAAAGAATAAAAAGCTCATCGTGCTTGTGTCATTGGACATAGAGGGAGCATTCGATAATGCCTGGTGGCCGGCGATACGCTGCAGACTGGCGGAGACTGGATGCCCAGTAAATCTGAGGCGACTGATAGACAGCTATCTTGAAGATAGAACAGTGCGCGTCAGATTTGCTGGAGCAGAATGGTTTAAGAGGACAACGAAGGGGTGCGTTCAGGGCTCAATCGGCGGTCCCACCCTGTGGAATTTACTATTGGATCCGCTGCTGATAGAAGTGGGGAAAAAAGGGGAACATTGCCAGGCGTTTGCGGACGATGTGGTCCTCATTGTCTCTGGAGATACAGCACGGGACGTGCAGACACGAACCAATGCCATCCTCGCGCATGTTTGGGGCTGGGGAGTCAAAAATAAATTACGATTTGCGCCACAAAAGACCAAGGCCATGATATTTACAAATAAGTTAAAATATGACTCACCAGCGTTAACCATGGGCGGGGAGGCGATTGGATACTCCCGTGAAATAAAAATACTCGGCCTTACTATCGACTGTAAGCTAACCTTCAACACCCACATAAAAAATGTGTGTAGGAAGGCACAGGTGATATACGGCCAACTGTCGAGAGCCGCCAAAATCAACTGGGGCCTGAATCCAGAGATAGTGAGGACCATATACTTGGCAGTGGTAGAGCCAATAATTCTCTACGCGGCTAGCGCCTGGGCGCCTGCGGCCAAAAAGATGAAGACAATAAAATTGTTGAATTCGGTGCAGCGCGGCTTCGTGCAGAAGATTTTAAAGGCGTACAGAACCGTCTCTCTGAACTCCGCCCTTCTCCTAGCCGGGCTACTCCCCCTGGATCTTAGGATACAGGAGGCAGCACTAATATATGAAATTAAAAAAGGACACTCCCGGCAGATAGTGGGCGATCGGGATTTGGAGGGACGGGTGGCTATTGAGGAATTGCCACATCCCGCATACCAGGTGGGGCCGGAGTTCATATGCCTGGGGGACGATGCAGAGGTGGGTCAAACGAACAACACCGAGCTCAGAATTTTCACCGATGGGAGTAAAATTGAAGGGAAAGTGGGTGCGGCGTTATCTATTTGGAATAGCGCCGCCGAAATCAGTACCAAAAAACTAAAACTAGACCACGTCTGCACCGTTTATCAGGCGGAGCTTCTGGCACTGCTTCAGGCAACTAAAGTTGCGCTTGAATCTCCTGCACGAGGCTGTAATGTATATAGCGACTGCAGATCCGCCCTGGAGACGATTAGCCGGGGCGACTCCCTTCACCCCCTAGCGGTGAAGGTCAGGGACAACATAGCAAAGTCTAAAGAGCTAGGAAAATCCCTGGCCCTGCACTGGGTCAAAGCACACGTGGGAGTGCAGGGAAACGAGAGGGCGGACGATTTGGCTAAAGATGCTGCGTTGAGAACAAAAATAAAACCGCATTATGATAAATGTCCGATTTCATTCGTCAAGCGACAAATTCGTATGGATTCGCTTGACGAATGGAACCGGAGATATAAAAACCAAACCACTGCCACCGTAACAAAGATTTTCTTTCCAGATGCCCTAAATGCTTACCCCATAATAAGAAGGATAGAACTGGACCCACTTTTGATACAGGTTTTGACAGGACACGGGGGATTCTCCGAATATCTGCATCGCTTCAGATGTAAGGAGAGCCCCGCTTGCGCTTGTGATGTAGACCAGGTAGAGTCAGTTATACACCTCATTGCGGAATGCCCCCAATACTATAGAAAGAGAACAGAAATTGAATTAGAACTGAATTGTAAAATAGTTAAGGATGAAATACACACACTAATCAAAGACAAAATAAACAGAGTAAGATTTATTGAATACTGCAAGCAAATCGCTAAACAAATTGTAGAAAAGAATAAGTAGAATAAGAAAGGGAAATTGAATATATATTTGAAAATATATAACACAACTTCCAAAAATAATAGATATAAATAATTATGTAGTAAAAATTAAGTTAGTGGGATAGGATTAATAAAGTAGGAAGATAATATTATACAGTAATGATTAGTATTATGTAACAAAATATTACAATGTAGCAAATAAGATATGTAAGAGGAAAGCACCGCAGGGTGGTGGAAGAAAAATATGTACAGTAAAAAAGTTGGAATTATACATAGAAGTAGATGAAACTAGTAATAGGAAAAGTACAGAAAATACAGAAAATTGTAAAAAATAAAGTAAGATAAGAACGAATAAATGTGTATCGCATCAAGAATACTAATATGTGGTCAAAAAGAACAGTGACAAATAAATGAAAAGAGCGAGTAGAATGCAATAAAATATAATAAGATAATATGTAAAAAGAATACATCGAAAAATGGTGAAAGAAAGTATGTAGTAATAAAATTGTAATTAGAAATAGAAAAAGAAAAGAAAATACGGAAAAACAATATAGAATATAATGTAGTAAGAGTAAAAAGCACAATAGTGTATTGTATTAAATATATAAAACATATGGAAAGTCAAAAAGAACACTGACTAAAAAATAAGAAAAGAGCAAGAAAGTCCCTGATCTCCCATGTCAGGGGAAATAGAAAAAAAGAAAAAAAAAAAAAAAAAAAAAAAAAAAAAAAAAAAAAAAAAAAAAAAAAAACCTAACCTAACCAGTCCCGCGCCAGACGCCGAGCCGACCGGATCGTTTTTGGGACGCTCCGCAGTCGAAAAATCAAAATCAGTAGTCAAAGTGTTCGAATAAAGCCGTATTATACATCAAAATGTGCGTAACGGTGCCTTCTATACAGTGGTGTTTTTAATTTTTGCCGCAAGACATATTTTAACAACATTTTGGGCAAAAAACCAAAAATTTGTGAAAAAACCAACTTATATGGATTTTGTGCTCATTCGATGTGTCTCTACTGGAACTTACTATGTGCCAATTTTCAAAATTTTCCGTCAAGCCATTTTGGAGAAAACAGCTAAAAACTGAATACCTCATGTTTCAAGAAAAGCCTGTTCCAGACTCCTGCGGGTGAATTTCGGAGTCTCTGCGGATTGTGCATGATCAGGGATTTCCAACGAGCCCATCAGCATCATCGTCCGACAACCGGTGCCAACTGTAGGTCCTAAATACTGAAAATGATTTACGTGTTTTAGTTTGTGACCCCCTAGGACAAAATCGTGAGTGACTACCACCCAATTTTCTTAGTGCTTAACATAGACTATTTAATGAAGAACACTTCTGCAAATTTTTAGAATTTTCTGTTGCGCAGTTTTGAAATTAAAAATAATTTTCTCATTACACTTCCCCGATATGTTAACTTTGCCTACCCCATATCTCGCAAACGGTGCGTCATAGACAAATTCTAACATCATTTTCGTTCTCTTTAGAGAACCGCTTTTGAGGGTCTTCATCCATATCCACTTTTATTTCCTTAAATTCCTTCACAAAATCATAAATTACGTAATTATAAAATTTTTTTCGCTTCCCAAAATTTGACATTTAATTATTTTTTTCTATGCCACTATATTGTTTTCATCTTAAAAATTACTCTTAGTATAAAATATTTCAAGAAAGTGTCTCCCTAGATATTTATTTTTTATTTTTAAACTTTTGTGAGTCCTAGTATGGAGAGAATTCCCCAAATCGTCATATCTCGAGAACGGAGCAAGATTTCGAAAATCTGAGTAAATTTTTGTTCTCTTTAGAGAACGTATATCAATATCTGTACAACCGACCCCTATTTTTAAAATTTTAAATTTCCCAACTTTTTCTTAATTTTACGTAATTTCAAAATTTTTTTCGACTCTTCCAAATCTTCTTTTTTTACTAACTTTTCTATGCCACTATGTTGGACTTATTATAAAACTTTCTCTTAGTATAAAATATTTACAGAAAATTAACCCCCAACCCCTAAATTAACAAATAAAATTTCTTCATAAAATCGAACACTAAGGTCACAAACAGGACAAAATCGAAGAATGGCCCCCTCACAGAGTGAACCTATCGCCCTCCCTGCTTCCGCTGAGGAGGTAAAGGACCTCGTCACCACAGTGATCAACAAGCTAACAGTGTGTGTAACTGCCGCAATCAATGACGGCAAAAGTGTCACCGCGGCCAATAAAAGACTGATTAGTTTAGCAGTGGAGGAAATTAAACGAGCCACACGGGCTCTTAACACTGCCACCACCACGGCCTCCGCCCCCACTGCGCCTGCACTCGCGGAGATCAGGCAGGAAATCGCCACCTGCGTGAGGGAGGAGATGGCCAGCATGAAGAAGCTGGTGACGAACCTCTCCACCTCCAAGCGACCCAGCTACGCCGAGGCAGCGGCCGCCACTAACAATGGCACGCTCGCTTCGGCACGCAAGGCCGCTCCCCAGCTACCAGCGACGAAGCCGGCAATCATAATCAGCCCGGCAATACCGGTAAAGAGCCGACAGGAGACCGTGGAACTCTTTAAGCGCAGCATCAGCTACAGGAGCTCCAGCTACGCACCATCCAGGATTCAACCGGTATCTAATAATAAGCTACGTGTAGAATTTGATAATGAGAAGCAGAGGGACGACACTCTCGCGCGGCTCAAAACAACAGATCAGGTAAAGGCTGAACCTGTCCGCAGGCTGAAGCCTATGATAATCTTGAAAGGTATCTCCAAGGATGTTCCTGCGGACGACTTAATCGAAATCATTAGCAGCCAAAACACTGAGCTCACCGAGTTTATAAACTGTGGGGTCGACCAAGGAGAAAATATGAAACTAAGGTTTAAGAGGGACAACAAGAATAGTCACTTGTACAACGCGGTCTTCCTGGTGGAGGCAAAACTATTTCGACGTATGATCGACTTAGGGAGGGTTTGTGTCGATCATCAGCGCATCACCGTTAACAGCTTCTCTCCGTTTATCCAATGCCACAAGTGCCTGCAATTTGGTCACATGAGATCAAAATGCACGGCTTCCGTAAATCCCTGCTCGCACTGCGCAAGCACTGACCATCAAGTCGACAGCTGCCCATCGAAGAACAATCCCAATACTGCGAAATGCTTTAACTGCCAATCCCACAACGACCGATTCGATAGTAAGCTAGACTGCAAACACACTGCCAATTCTGACAAATGCCCACGTCTGCGAAACATGAAAGAGAAAATACATCAAAGAGTCGATTATGGATCCATCTAAATACATAAATATTTTACAGTGCAATATTGATAAATCTCGACACAGTCTCCAAGAATTTCTCGTCTCCTTCATGGAGGGCAGTTATGATATAGCACTAGTATCGGAGCCATATGTTGGTTCTGGGACGGTACTCAAAGCTGTTTACGGTATTGACATCTATCAGTTCACTGCTGGCACAAGGGTGAAGGCCTGCATATTGGCTAAGCCTGGATGCGGCTCAGTTATGGGACTATCCCAATACTCCACGTCCAACCTGTGCGCAGTACGCCTAACCACCAAAAACCGTAGCTTTTATATAGCGTCTGTCTATGTTGAGCCCGATAAGGACGAATTTGACACGCTCGATCATCTCGACTTTTTCCTTAAGGCCACCGGTGACTCATCTAAAATAATTGGCGGAGATTTCAATGGCTGGCATCCAACCTGGTCCAGTGAAATCGCCAACTGCCGAGGAAATGCAGTAATCGAATTGGCCTACGGTAACGATATGGTTATTTGCAACACAGGCAATACACCGACCTTTGAAACGGTCACTCACGGTCGCAACCGCACGTCCATTATAGATTTAACATTAGTTTCTGAAGCAGCACACCACCTTGTATCCGACTGGTATGTGAACTTGGATATTTGTCCAACTTCACAGCACAATGCCATCGAATACAAAATCACCGTACCTAAATCCAAGCATGAAACTAACACCTCTACATTCAGGAATAATTCTAACAAGGCATGCTGGCCTCTTTTCAATGAGACACTACACCTACAAATGACACTTTCAGATATACTAAACACCGACATATCCACACTAAACTGCACAGAATTAGATGACACCATCAATGAACTCACCAACATTATACACATAGCCTGTCGTGACAGCATGCGAATACGAGGAGGGAAAGGTAGGCACAAGCCCCCGTGGTGGTCCGATGAGCTGGAGTCGCAGAAGCAGGGGGTTATAGAGGTGCATAGGCGGCTACACTCCGCTAAACGGCAGGGTCTCCCACTAGGGGAGCTTCTTGAAATTCAGAAGGCCCGAAAGTCCGAATACGCACAGAAATTAAAATACGAGTCGACTAAGAATTTTCGCGAATTCTGCCAGCTGCAAAATAAAGAAAACGTCTGGTCTCTCACCAACCGACTACTCAAAGAGACATCCAACAGACGTCCGCCCGCCACATTAAGAATAAACAACAAGTTCACTGCTGATGCTAAGGAAACCGCCGATGCACTTCTGAGTCACTTCTATCCTGACGACCTGCCTGATAGTGATCCTCGCCATCACCAACTGGTTAATCATTTTGAGGACCTACCCGAAGCTAAAGACGATCAACCCTTCACCGAGGAGGAGGTGCTGGAGCATTTAAAGTTTATGAATCCTAATAAAGCACCCGGTCTGGATAATCTAACGTCTGATATTTGCCTACAATTTGCTAAGAACTACCCAAAGCTACTTACCGATATCTACAACAGATGCCTAATGCTTCAGCACTTTCCCGATCGTTGGAAGGAGGCCTACGTCAAAGTCATTCCCAAACCGGGCAAGTCCGACTATGATAAGCTCGAATCGTTTCGCCCTATCGGCCTATTGCCTGTTTTTGGCAAACTACTGGAGCGCCTGTTTATAAAGCGAGTCACGTACTGGGCCGTCAAGAACGGCAAAGCCAGCGACATGCAATTCGGCTTTCGCGAGCAGGCCAATACCACCGAGGCAATTAACACCGCTTTGAACATTGTCCGAAAGGCCAAGGACTCAAAGCAGCTCGCGATAGCAGTCTCCCTGGATATCAAGGCGGCTTTTGATAACGCCTGGTGGCCGGCACTCTTCCATCGCTTACGTAATGTTGACTGCCCCAACAACATCTATGGGCTAATCAGGGATTACGTTCGAAACCGCCGGGTGACTCTTGACTACGCCGGGGCAAGGGCCACCAAGTCGATGTCCAAGGGAAGCATTCAAGGCTCCACTTGCGGTCCAGTACTCTGGAATATCATTCTGGACGAGCTGTTGGAGGCGGAGCTTCCGGTGGGTTGCCATGTGCAGGCTTTCGCAGATGATGTGTTGTTGGTGGTGACGGCTAGCGAAGTCACCCAACTTGAGTCTGCGACTAATGAGGCGCTAAGGAGAATAGTCCAGTGGGGCACTAGCGTCAAATTGACATTTGGCCCAAACAAAACCCAGGCCATTGCATTCACGCCAAAGGCCAAAGCAGCTCGATTGGATATGAACGGACATCACCTGAGATTCGTGCCAGAGATCAAACTGCTGGGAGTCATCTTAGATGAAAAACTGCTCTTTGGCAAGCACATCCTCCACGTCATAACAAAGGCTACACGCATTTTCAATAAACTTTGCCTTTACTCGAGGCCGACTTGGGGAATGCATACAGAAAATATTAAAAGCATCTATAGACAGGTGATTGAACCAATCATCACCTACGCTGCAGGAATATGGGGCCATACGGCCCGCAAAAAGAATGCAAAGAAACTGCTTGAAAGGATGCAACGAGGCTTTGCTATCAAAGCCATTAAGGCATTTCGTACAGTCTCGACTTCAGCAGCTCTCGCTCTTGCACAATTTCTGCCCATTGACCTTAAGATAATGGAAATACATTCCGTAGAAAGCACAAAGTTACTAGGTACCTCAGCCACCCTACCACAAGACATAACCTTCGAAAGACCAACGGCCCCTCGCGAATTATTACATCCGGCTGAAAGGGTTACAATAGACATTAAGACCACAAACAATCAGGAGGAGGTTGACACCCACAGAGAACCTGGCTCCACCAGCATTTTTACAGATGGTAGCAAGCAAGCTGATGGAGCTGTCGGAGCCGCTTTCGTTTGCTACTTGCCTGCCGGGAACTCACAAATAGCTATTACTAAGAAATACAAACTCCACGATACATGTTCCGTATTTCAGGCCGAACTGTTTGCTATATCTAAGGCATGCAATTGGGTCTCCACTAACAAATATCACTCAACAATTATCTACTCCGACTCACTGTCCGCTATAAAAGCCATACAGAATAGAAGCAACACGCATCCACTAGTTTCAGACATTCACAGAACCATTCATGAACACAAAGCCATAGGGCAAATCAAAATAGTATGGGTGAGGAGCCACGTAGGTGTCGCGGGGAATGAGGCGGCTGATGCGGCTGCAAACGCAGCAGCAAAGCTTCATAAAACACCTGACTATTCAAATTTTGCAATATCATATATTAAACACACAATAAGGACAAAAAACATGGCCACCTGGCAGGCAAGGTATGAGAGCGCGGAACAAGGCGGCCATACCAAAAAGTTACTTCCAACACTTAACGACATAGCCAAACTTAACAAAATCACAAACACCAATTTTTACACCACACAAATCCTCACTGGACACGGTTTCCATAAATCATACTTGCATAGGTTCAAGATCACGCAGGATGATAAATGTCCATGTGATGATTTCACATCACAAACGCTTGAACATCTCTTGGAAAAATGCCCCGCGTTCGGTGTCCAACGGTACTCGCATGAGGCGATCTGCGCCAATCTGAGAGTGTCTCCCTTTAATATAGCTGAGCTTATAACAAAAGAGTCCACCTGGACCTCCTTCATTGGCTACACTGAACATATTGTGAAACGCCTAAAACAATTTAATATTACTGCGAATGTGAACCATTAGCTAGCGTAACCGCATTAATGTGAATTGAATTCAGTTATACAAAATTTCGTTTTTGTTTTCTCTTACCTCAAGTTTAAGTTTTGTTACTAAGCTGCCACTGTTTTCATCTAAATTTAATTTGTAGCATCTATTATAATTTTATTTTGTTTAGAATAAGCCTAGTAATTAAGTTACCACTAGCATAAGATCCTTAGCTTAACTTTTTTCTCTGTTCGCATAAGCTGTTACTCTGTTAAGTGTATAGGTCATTAACAGTCTTATTTTATATTCTATAACCATCATTACCTTATATAACGTAGGATAAATTGTAAAATTTTTGTAGATTTTTAAAATAAAAGATTTGGAAATTACTACCAATTATAAAAAAAATTATGGGTTTTTTGTAATAATAAACTCGGGGGTGGTTCAATAAATACAAAGACGGGCAGAAGTGCAACCTAGACGCCGTGACCTTCAAAACGAGCCCAAGAACGAGCCAAATTGACCCACAAACGACAAAAATAGACTTCTGCTGGCGGAGTCAGCGGCCATTTTGTAAAACTTTAGATGTGTATATCTTTAGATTTAGGAATCGTAGCGAGCTCTGGTTTTGGACTTTATTATTGACTTTTGGAGCACCTTAAATTAAGAAATAAAAGGGACTCTATATAGAGTCGTAAACTTTGACCATAAATTAGCCAAAAAAGGATTAAAGAGAGTGATCTCATATTAGACGTCCAAACCGCGACCTTGTGCGATTAAAACTGACTAGCTTAAGAGAGTTTTAAAATTGGCCGCCATTTTATAGCCGCCATATTGGACATTTTTAAACTGCTGTATCTCCGGAAGTCTTGGGTGGATTCCGGTGCGGTCTTCGACATACGTAAATGCAAAACGTTATTTATCTCGTGAGTAGATGATCACGAGATTTGGCGGCCATTTTGTTTCGTCTTTTTGCAAAAAAAAAAAATTTTGCTTCCCTATATTTTAGGAAGGACCTTACCTATTTTCGCCGGATTTTCGGAGAGCGATAGAGTATATCACAGACTCTCTTTTAACTAACAAATATACTCTACATAGAGACAAGTGTATATTATATGTGTATTTCGTCTTAAATAAGTAAGACTGAGAATATTCCATTGGAATATATAGCTGACAAACCAGCAGGGTGTGCAACCGTAGTGAGGAACCCTATATAGAGTGAAAGAAAATTTTATTTTATTTTGTTTTATTGCTTTTGACTGCACACATACTTGTGTCACGGTGGGTTCTGGACATTTCCTACACCGTTAGCCTAGTTTTTATATTTTATAAACTTCTTTATTACTATATCTTTACATTTATTTTAATTACTTGACGTTTTCCCCTGACAAAAATGTTTGGAATTCGAACCCCTGCAAAAAAGGGGCACGAGAGCGACAAGGAGAAACGCTCTCCTAATGGAGTGGAAACGGCAGGACCGTCTCCAAGAAAGGACGTTGAGAAGAATGTAAGGAGGAGTATAGGGGAGTGGGAATCAGGGACTAAGGATCCGGAAAAAGGATCACAAGGGAAGGTGACTAAGATAGCCCCGGCGGCCCGCATAAAGCAGGTAACGGCTCCCTCCACTAGTAGAGTATCCACTGAAAAACTAGAAAATGCACCCGAGGAAAAAATAGAAAAATTTACAGACAGAGTGACTGAAGCGAGAGCATGTCTGCACAAGGCAAAGCTGCACCTCAGCAACTCAAGAAACCTCAAAACAGACATCAAACACGAGGTAACACAGAACATTGACAGGTTATACCAACTAGTAAAGGAAGCAGAGATGGAAAGAAAAATGGGAGCAGGAAACAAAAAACAGGAGGAACTAAGTAAAGTGGAGGAGAAAACGGATAGACAAGATGAAAGTAGGCAAAAATCAGAAGGTTACCTAATAAAAAAGATAGAGGAACATAGCAAATTGCTCGAAGAAAATAGAAAGCAGATGGAAAATTTAGGAAATATACTTAAGGAACAAGGAAATAGGGAGAAAGAAATGACATATGCAAACGTAGCCGCCGGAAAGAGTGGTAAAATACCATTCGGATACGTTGCTACTCATTCGATAGCCATAACATCAGAAGATGAAAAAGAAACTGGTGACCAAGTGTTAGAAAAAATCAGAAAGGTAGTAAACGCAAGGGAAGAAGGACTTAAAATTGATAAGATAAGGAAGGCCAGAGATCGAAGGATAATTCTAGGATGCAGCACGCAGGAAGAATTAAAAAGGGTCAAGGAAAGGATAAGCAAAGAAGGTTCCCACTTAAATGTAGAAGAAATAAAAAATAAAGATCCATTAGTAATACTGAGAGACGTGATGAGCTACAACACTGACGGAGACATTATTAGGGCTATAAAATCACAAAACAAGCAGATGCTAGAGGGTGTGATTGAGGAAGAGCAAAGGATGGAGGTGAAGTACAGGAAAAAGACCAGGAATCCACTCACTTCCCACATAGTCCTGAGGGTGTCGCCGCAGGTGTGGGGTCGAATGACAGAAAAGGAGCTCATACACGTCGACCTGCAACGAGTACGAGTAGCAGACCAGTCCCCGCTGATTCAGTGCACCAAATGCCTGGGATACGGCCACAGCAAAAAACTCTGTTGTGAGACAGCAGATGTGTGTAGTCATTGTGGAGGCCCGCATCTCAGGGCGGAATGTACTGAATGGCTCTCGGGGGAGTTGCCTTCATGCGTAAATTGCAGGAAGGCAAAACTAGACAGAGGAGACCACAACGCATTTAGTGGAGATTGTCCGGTGAGGAGAAAATGGGATACCCTGGCGAGGTCGTCCATAGCCTATTGCTAAGGTGGCCCCAGGAGGAACCGAGATCCAAACCGGAAACCGAAGGTATCACGTTGTTCAAGCAAATCTTCAAAGAAGCGAGCTAGCAACTGCCGAACTAATAATGTACGCGGCCAGAAGCAACAGCACCTTTGCCATGGTCCAGGAACCGTATGTCGGTAGAATTGGTAAGATGAGGCACTACCCAGGGATAAGGACAGTACAATGCAGCGTAAATCAGCCCACAGAAAAAGTGGTAAAGGCAGCTATTGTACTGTTCGACGACACCATCGATGTCTCCCTGTATCCGGATCTCACCACGGAGAACATAGCTGTTGCCGTGTTGAGAACTGGAGCCTGGGAGATTGGGGTGGTGTCTGTCTACCTGGAGTGCGACAAGCCCATCGAGCCATACCTGGCCATAATTAAGAGAGCTCTTGAGCGTTTGCGGACGAGCAACGTGATACTGGCTGGAGACATAAATGCGTGGAACACCTGGTGGGGAAGCCGAGAGTCTGACAGCAGAGGGACGGAAATGGCAGCCGTACTCGATGAAATGGAGCTGCATATTTTGAACCAGGGGCCTGGGTACACCTTTGACACCATTAGAGGTGGAAGGAGATTCTCCAGCTGCGTCGACATAACAACGTGCTCGACGGACCTTCTCGGAAAAATCTGGAACTGGAGACTTTCTGGAAGTGTGACCGGTTCGGACCACAGGGCAATCCTGTTTGACTTAGAACTCGGCAAATCTGTCGGCACAGACATCAAGAGAACAACAAGAAAATACAATATTAGGAAAGCAAACTGGAGCGAGTTTTATGAAAAACTACCCCAGTTTTGGCAGAACAAAAATTTAAATATAGCAACAACAAAAGAAATAGATAGCAAAATAGTACTAGAAAATAATATAATAAATTACACAAATGCAATAGTTGATGCCTGTGAGGACAGCATGCCGAAACTAAGCGGAAGGAAGAGGATAGAGTTGCCCTGGTGGACCGATGAGCTCAGTAAGCTCAAGCAGGAAGTAGCCAGAAGAAAACGCCGTATATCCTATGCGGCGCCAGTCCGAAGAGAATGGGTCGTCGAGCAATATGTCACAATTAGAGAAACATACCAGCTGGAGATGAAAAGGGCCCAGACCACCAGCTGGAAAAAATTTTGTAGCAAGCAGGAAAAGGAGTCCATGTGGGATGGGATATACAGGGTGATTGGTAGAACGGAAGTAAGGCAGGAAGAAACTCCCCTAATCTGCGATGGTGTAAACGTGGGGAGCGACAAATCGGCCAGGATCCTAGCGGATACCTTTTATCCGGAGGATAAAATGCAGGAAGACAGTGCGGACCATGGAAACATAAGAGAGCTTGCGAGCAAAGTAAATAGAGGATCGCAAGATGAACTATGCGACCCGCTCTTTACTAAAGAAGAATTGTTATGGTCCGCATCCAGCTTCAATCCCAAGAAGGCTCCTGGCATCGATGGGCTCACAGCAGATGTATGTAATGCTGCAATCACCCTGAACGCCGATCTGTTCCTGGCTTTGGCGAACAAGAGCCTCGAATTGGCATACTTCCCAAAATGTTGGAAGGAAGCCGTGGTGGTTGCGTTGCCGAAGCCGGGAAAGGAGGACTATACGCACCCAAAGTCCTATAGGCCAATTGGTCTACTGCCAGTCCTAGGCAAGATATTTGAGAAAATGCTGATCAGAAGGATCAGATGGTACACCACGCCGACCATCAGCCGCAGGCAATACGGTTTC
Organism: Luehdorfia chinensis; assembly: GCA_019845155.1. Classification (NCBI taxonomy): domain Eukaryota; kingdom Metazoa; phylum Arthropoda; class Insecta; order Lepidoptera; family Papilionidae; genus Luehdorfia; species Luehdorfia chinensis. The sequence goes on along the minus strand of JAHVAK010000449.1, from coordinate 1,887,964 downwards.
CTGCCCCAACGCGGTACCGAGGACTCCCTCTATGACATGACACAGCACATTAAAAAAGAGTTAAAGAATAAAAAGCTCATCGTGCTTGTGTCATTGGACATAGAGGGAGCATTCGATAATGCCTGGTGGCCGGCGATACGCTGCAGACTGGCGGAGACTGGATGCCCAGTAAATCTGAGGCGACTGATAGACAGCTATCTTGAAGATAGAACAGTGCGCGTCAGATTTGCTGGAGCAGAATGGTTTAAGAGGACAACGAAGGGGTGCGTTCAGGGCTCAATCGGCGGTCCCACCCTGTGGAATTTACTATTGGATCCGCTGCTGATAGAAGTGGGGAAAAAAGGGGAACATTGCCAGGCGTTTGCGGACGATGTGGTCCTCATTGTCTCTGGAGATACAGCACGGGACGTGCAGACACGAACCAATGCCATCCTCGCGCATGTTTGGGGCTGGGGAGTCAAAAATAAATTACGATTTGCGCCACAAAAGACCAAGGCCATGATATTTACAAATAAGTTAAAATATGACTCACCAGCGTTAACCATGGGCGGGGAGGCGATTGGATACTCCCGTGAAATAAAAATACTCGGCCTTACTATCGACTGTAAGCTAACCTTCAACACCCACATAAAAAATGTGTGTAGGAAGGCACAGGTGATATACGGCCAACTGTCGAGAGCCGCCAAAATCAACTGGGGCCTGAATCCAGAGATAGTGAGGACCATATACTTGGCAGTGGTAGAGCCAATAATTCTCTACGCGGCTAGCGCCTGGGCGCCTGCGGCCAAAAAGATGAAGACAATAAAATTGTTGAATTCGGTGCAGCGCGGCTTCGTGCAGAAGATTTTAAAGGCGTACAGAACCGTCTCTCTGAACTCCGCCCTTCTCCTAGCCGGGCTACTCCCCCTGGATCTTAGGATACAGGAGGCAGCACTAATATATGAAATTAAAAAAGGACACTCCCGGCAGATAGTGGGCGATCGGGATTTGGAGGGACGGGTGGCTATTGAGGAATTGCCACATCCCGCATACCAGGTGGGGCCGGAGTTCATATGCCTGGGGGACGATGCAGAGGTGGGTCAAACGAACAACACCGAGCTCAGAATTTTCACCGATGGGAGTAAAATTGAAGGGAAAGTGGGTGCGGCGTTATCTATTTGGAATAGCGCCGCCGAAATCAGTACCAAAAAACTAAAACTAGACCACGTCTGCACCGTTTATCAGGCGGAGCTTCTGGCACTGCTTCAGGCAACTAAAGTTGCGCTTGAATCTCCTGCACGAGGCTGTAATGTATATAGCGACTGCAGATCCGCCCTGGAGACGATTAGCCGGGGCGACTCCCTTCACCCCCTAGCGGTGAAGGTCAGGGACAACATAGCAAAGTCTAAAGAGCTAGGAAAATCCCTGGCCCTGCACTGGGTCAAAGCACACGTGGGAGTGCAGGGAAACGAGAGGGCGGACGATTTGGCTAAAGATGCTGCGTTGAGAACAAAAATAAAACCGCATTATGATAAATGTCCGATTTCATTCGTCAAGCGACAAATTCGTATGGATTCGCTTGACGAATGGAACCGGAGATATAAAAACCAAACCACTGCCACCGTAACAAAGATTTTCTTTCCAGATGCCCTAAATGCTTACCCCATAATAAGAAGGATAGAACTGGACCCACTTTTGATACAGGTTTTGACAGGACACGGGGGATTCTCCGAATATCTGCATCGCTTCAGATGTAAGGAGAGCCCCGCTTGCGCTTGTGATGTAGACCAGGTAGAGTCAGTTATACACCTCATTGCGGAATGCCCCCAATACTATAGAAAGAGAACAGAAATTGAATTAGAACTGAATTGTAAAATAGTTAAGGATGAAATACACACACTAATCAAAGACAAAATAAACAGAGTAAGATTTATTGAATACTGCAAGCAAATCGCTAAACAAATTGTAGAAAAGAATAAGTAGAATAAGAAAGGGAAATTGAATATATATTTGAAAATATATAACACAACTTCCAAAAATAATAGATATAAATAATTATGTAGTAAAAATTAAGTTAGTGGGATAGGATTAATAAAGTAGGAAGATAATATTATACAGTAATGATTAGTATTATGTAACAAAATATTACAATGTAGCAAATAAGATATGTAAGAGGAAAGCACCGCAGGGTGGTGGAAGAAAAATATGTACAGTAAAAAAGTTGGAATTATACATAGAAGTAGATGAAACTAGTAATAGGAAAAGTACAGAAAATACAGAAAATTGTAAAAAATAAAGTAAGATAAGAACGAATAAATGTGTATCGCATCAAGAATACTAATATGTGGTCAAAAAGAACAGTGACAAATAAATGAAAAGAGCGAGTAGAATGCAATAAAATATAATAAGATAATATGTAAAAAGAATACATCGAAAAATGGTGAAAGAAAGTATGTAGTAATAAAATTGTAATTAGAAATAGAAAAAGAAAAGAAAATACGGAAAAACAATATAGAATATAATGTAGTAAGAGTAAAAAGCACAATAGTGTATTGTATTAAATATATAAAACATATGGAAAGTCAAAAAGAACACTGACTAAAAAATAAGAAAAGAGCAAGAAAGTCCCTGATCTCCCATGTCAGGGGAAATAGAAAAAAAGAAAAAAAAAAAAAAAAAAAAAAAAAAAAAAAAAAAAAAAAAAAAAAAAAAAAAAAAAAAAAACCTAACCTAACCAGTCCCGCGCCAGACGCCGAGCCGACCGGATCGTTTTTGGGACGCTCCGCAGTCGAAAAATCAAAATCAGTAGTCAAAGTGTTCGAATAAAGCCGTATTATACATCAAAATGTGCGTAACGGTGCCTTCTATACAGTGGTGTTTTTAATTTTTGCCGCAAGACATATTTTAACAACATTTTGGGCAAAAAACCAAAAATTTGTGACAGTGAAAACACAAAAGTGCGTGCGGCTCTCGATTAGTCGCCACAACTTATATGGATTTTGTGCTCATTCGATGTGTCTCTACTGGAACTTACTATGTGCCAATTTTCAAAATTTTCCGTCAAGCCATTTTGGAGAAAACAGCTAAAAACTGAATACCTCATGTTTCAAGAAAAGCCTGTTCCAGACTCCTGCGGGTGAATTTCGGAGTCCTCTGCGGATTGTGCATGATCAGGGATTTCCAACGAGCCCATCAGCATCATCGTCCGACAACCGGTGCCAACTGTAGGTCCTAAATACTGAAAATGATTTACGTGTTTTAGTTTGTGACCCCCTAGGACAAAATCGTGAGTGACTACCACCCAATTTTCTTAGTGCTTAACATAGACTATTTAATGAAGAACACTTCTGCAAATTTTTAGAATTTTCTGTTGCGCAGTTTTGAAATTAAAAATAATTTTCTCATTACACTTCCCCGATATGTTAACTTTGCCTACCCCATATCTCGCAAACGGTGCGTCATAGACAAATTCTAACATCATTTTCGTTCTCTTTAGAGAACCGCTTTTGAGGGTCTTCATCCATATCCACTTTTATTTTCCTTAAATTCCTTCACAAAATCATAAATTACGTAATTATAAAATTTTTTTCGCTTCCCAAAATTTGACATTTAATTATTTTTTTCTATGCCACTATATTGTTTTCATCTTAAAAATTACTCTTAGTATAAAATATTTCAAGAAAGTGTCTCCCTAGATATTTATTTTTTATTTTTAAACTTTTGTGAGTCCTAGTATGGAGAGAATTCCCCAAATCGTCATATCTCGAGAACGGAGCAAGATTTCGAAAATCTGAGTAAATTTTTGTTCTCTTTAGAGAACGTATATCAATATCTGTACACCGACCCCTATTTTTAAAATTTTAAATTTCCCAACTTTTTCTTAATTTTACGTAATTTCAAAATTTTTTCGACTCTTCCAAATCTTCTTTTTTTACTAACTTTTCTATGCCACTATGTTGGACTTATTATAAAACTTTCTCTTAGTATAAAATATTTACAGAAAATTAACCCCCAACCCCTAAATTAACAAATAAAATTTCTTCATAAAATCGAACACTAAGGTCACAAACAGGACAAAATCGAAGAATGGCCCCCTCACAGAGTGAACCTATCGCCCTCCCTGCTTCCGCTGAGGAGGTAAAGGACCTCGTCACCACAGTGATCAACAAGCTAACAGTGTGTGTAACTGCCGCAATCAATGACGGCAAAAGTGTCACCGCGGCCAATAAAAGACTGATTAGTTTAGCAGTGGAGGAAATTAAACGAGCCACACGGGCTCTTAACACTGCCACCACCACGGCCTCCGCCCCCACTGCGCCTGCACTCGCGGAGATCAGGCAGGAAATCGCCACCTGCGTGAGGGAGGAGATGGCCAGCATGAAGAAGCTGGTGACGAACCTCTCCACCTCCAAGCGACCCAGCTACGCCGAGGCAGCGGCCGCCACTAACAATGGCACGCTCGCTTCGGCACGCAAGGCCGCTCCCCAGCTACCAGCGACGAAGCCGGCAATCATAATCAGCCCGGCAATACCGGTAAAGAGCCGACAGGAGACCGTGGAACTCTTTAAGCGCAGCATCAGCTACAGGAGCTCCAGCTACGCACCATCCAGGATTCAACCGGTATCTAATAATAAGCTACGTGTAGAATTTGATAATGAGAAGCAGAGGGACGACACTCTCGCGCGGCTCAAAACAACAGATCAGGTAAAGGCTGAACCTGTCCGCAGGCTGAAGCCTATGATAATCTTGAAAGGTATCTCCAAGGATGTTCCTGCGGACGACTTAATCGAAATCATTAGCAGCCAAAACACTGAGCTCACCGAGTTTATAAACTGTGGGGTCGACCAAGGAGAAAATATGAAACTAAGGTTTAAGAGGGACAACAAGAATAGTCACTTGTACAACGCGGTCTTCCTGGTGGAGGCAAAACTATTTCGACGTATGATCGACTTAGGGAGGGTTTGTGTCGATCATCAGCGCATCACCGTTAACAGCTTCTCTCCGTTTATCCAATGCCACAAGTGCCTGCAATTTGGTCACATGAGATCAAAATGCACGGCTTCCGTAAATCCCTGCTCGCACTGCGCAAGCACTGACCATCAAGTCGACAGCTGCCCATCGAAGAACAATCCCAATACTGCGAAATGCTTTAACTGCCAATCCCACAACGACCGATTCGATAGTAAGCTAGACTGCAAACACACTGCCAATTCTGACAAATGCCCACGTCTGCGAAACATGAAAGAGAAAATACATCAAAGAGTCGATTATGGATCCATCTAAATACATAAATATTTTACAGTGCAATATTGATAAATCTCGACACAGTCTCCAAGAATTTCTCGTCTCCTTCATGGAGGGCAGTTATGATATAGCACTAGTATCGGAGCCATATGTTGGTTCTGGGACGGTACTCAAAGCTGTTTACGGTATTGACATCTATCAGTTCACTGCTGGCACAAGGGTGAAGGCCTGCATATTGGCTAAGCCTGGATGCGGCTCAGTTATGGGACTATCCCAATACTCCACGTCCAACCTGTGCGCAGTACGCCTAACCACCAAAAACCGTAGCTTTTATATAGCGTCTGTCTATGTTGAGCCCGATAAGGACGAATTTGACACGCTCGATCATCTCGACTTTTTCCTTAAGGCCACCGGTGACTCATCTAAAATAATTGGCGGAGATTTCAATGGCTGGCATCCAACCTGGTCCAGTGAAATCGCCAACTGCCGAGGAAATGCAGTAATCGAATTGGCCTACGGTAACGATATGGTTATTTGCAACACAGGCAATACACCGACCTTTGAAACGGTCACTCACGGTCGCAACCGCACGTCCATTATAGATTTAACATTAGTTTCTGAAGCAGCACACCACCTTGTATCCGACTGGTATGTGAACTTGGATATTTGTCCAACTTCACAGCACAATGCCATCGAATACAAAATCACCGTACCTAAATCCAAGCATGAAACTAACACCTCTACATTCAGGAATAATTCTAACAAGGCATGCTGGCCTCTTTTCAATGAGACACTACACCTACAAATGACACTTTCAGATATACTAAACACCGACATATCCACACTAAACTGCACAGAATTAGATGACACCATCAATGAACTCACCAACATTATACACATAGCCTGTCGTGACAGCATGCGAATACGAGGAGGGAAAGGTAGGCACAAGCCCCCGTGGTGGTCCGATGAGCTGGAGTCGCAGAAGCAGGGGGTTATAGAGGTGCATAGGCGGCTACACTCCGCTAAACGGCAGGGTCTCCCACTAGGGGAGCTTCTTGAAATTCAGAAGGCCCGAAAGTCCGAATACGCACAGAAATTAAAATACGAGTCGACTAAGAATTTTCGCGAATTCTGCCAGCTGCAAAATAAAGAAAACGTCTGGTCTCTCACCAACCGACTACTCAAAGAGACATCCAACAGACGTCCGCCCGCCACATTAAGAATAAACAACAAGTTCACTGCTGATGCTAAGGAAACCGCCGATGCACTTCTGAGTCACTTCTATCCTGACGACCTGCCTGATAGTGATCCTCGCCATCACCAACTGGTTAATCATTTTGAGGACCTACCCGAAGCTAAAGACGATCAACCCTTCACCGAGGAGGAGGTGCTGGAGCATTTAAAGTTTATGAATCCTAATAAAGCACCCGGTCTGGATAATCTAACGTCTGATATTTGCCTACAATTTGCTAAGAACTACCCAAAGCTACTTACCGATATCTACAACAGATGCCTAATGCTTCAGCACTTTCCCGATCGTTGGAAGGAGGCCTACGTCAAAGTCATTCCCAAACCGGGCAAGTCCGACTATGATAAGCTCGAATCGTTTCGCCCTATCGGCCTATTGCCTGTTTTTGGCAAACTACTGGAGCGCCTGTTTATAAAGCGAGTCACGTACTGGGCCGTCAAGAACGGCAAAGCCAGCGACATGCAATTCGGCTTTCGCGAGCAGGCCAATACCACCGAGGCAATTAACACCGCTTTGAACATTGTCCGAAAGGCCAAGGACTCAAAGCAGCTCGCGATAGCAGTCTCCCTGGATATCAAGGCGGCTTTTGATAACGCCTGGTGGCCGGCACTCTTCCATCGCTTACGTAATGTTGACTGCCCCAACAACATCTATGGGCTAATCAGGGATTACGTTCGAAACCGCCGGGTGACTCTTGACTACGCCGGGGCAAGGGCCACCAAGTCGATGTCCAAGGGAAGCATTCAAGGCTCCACTTGCGGTCCAGTACTCTGGAATATCATTCTGGACGAGCTGTTGGAGGCGGAGCTTCCGGTGGGTTGCCATGTGCAGGCTTTCGCAGATGATGTGTTGTTGGTGGTGACGGCTAGCGAAGTCACCCAACTTGAGTCTGCGACTAATGAGGCGCTAAGGAGAATAGTCCAGTGGGGCACTAGCGTCAAATTGACATTTGGCCCAAACAAAACCCAGGCCATTGCATTCACGCCAAAGGCCAAAGCAGCTCGATTGGATATGAACGGACATCACCTGAGATTCGTGCCAGAGATCAAACTGCTGGGAGTCATCTTAGATGAAAAACTGCTCTTTGGCAAGCACATCCTCCACGTCATAACAAAGGCTACACGCATTTTCAATAAACTTTGCCTTTACTCGAGGCCGACTTGGGGAATGCATACAGAAAATATTAAAAGCATCTATAGACAGGTGATTGAACCAATCATCACCTACGCTGCAGGAATATGGGGCCATACGGCCCGCAAAAAGAATGCAAAGAAACTGCTTGAAAGGATGCAACGAGGCTTTGCTATCAAAGCCATTAAGGCATTTCGTACAGTCTCGACTTCAGCAGCTCTCGCTCTTGCACAATTTCTGCCCATTGACCTTAAGATAATGGAAATACATTCCGTAGAAAGCACAAAGTTACTAGGTACCTCAGCCACCCTACCACAAGACATAACCTTCGAAAGACCAACGGCCCCTCGCGAATTATTACATCCGGCTGAAAGGGTTACAATAGACATTAAGACCACAAACAATCAGGAGGAGGTTGACACCCACAGAGAACCTGGCTCCACCAGCATTTTTACAGATGGTAGCAAGCAAGCTGATGGAGCTGTCGGAGCCGCTTTCGTTTGCTACTTGCCTGCCGGGAACTCACAAATAGCTATTACTAAGAAATACAAACTCCACGATACATGTTCCGTATTTCAGGCCGAACTGTTTGCTATATCTAAGGCATGCAATTGGGTCTCCACTAACAAATATCACTCAACAATTATCTACTCCGACTCACTGTCCGCTATAAAAGCCATACAGAATAGAAGCAACACGCATCCACTAGTTTCAGACATTCACAGAACCATTCATGAACACAAAGCCATAGGGCAAATCAAAATAGTATGGGTGAGGAGCCACGTAGGTGTCGCGGGGAATGAGGCGGCTGATGCGGCTGCAAACGCAGCAGCAAAGCTTCATAAAACACCTGACTATTCAAATTTTGCAATATCATATATTAAACACACAATAAGGACAAAAAACATGGCCACCTGGCAGGCAAGGTATGAGAGCGCGGAACAAGGCGGCCATACCAAAAAGTTACTTCCAACACTTAACGACATAGCCAAACTTAACAAAATCACAAACACCAATTTTTACACCACACAAATCCTCACTGGACACGGTTTCCATAAATCATACTTGCATAGGTTCAAGATCACGCAGGATGATAAATGTCCATGTGATGATTTCACATCACAAACGCTTGAACATCTCTTGGAAAAATGCCCCGCGTTCGGTGTCCAACGGTACTCGCATGAGGCGATCTGCGCCAATCTGAGAGTGTCTCCCTTTAATATAGCTGAGCTTATAACAAAAGAGTCCACCTGGACCTCCTTCATTGGCTACACTGAACATATTGTGAAACGCCTAAAACAATTTAATATTACTGCGAATGTGAACCATTAGCTAGCGTAACCGCATTAATGTGAATTGAATTCAGTTATACAAAATTTCGTTTTTGTTTTCTCTTACCTCAAGTTTAAGTTTTGTTACTAAGCTGCCACTGTTTTCATCTAAATTTAATTTGTAGCATCTATTATAATTTTATTTTGTTTAGAATAAGCCTAGTAATTAAGTTACCACTAGCATAAGATCCTTAGCTTAACTTTTTTCTCTGTTCGCATAAGCTGTTACTCTGTTAAGTGTATAGGTCATTAACAGTCTTATTTTATATTCTATAACCATCATTACCTTATATAACGTAGGATAAATTGTAAAATTTTTGTAGATTTTTAAAATAAAAGATTTGGAAATTACTACCAATTATAAAAAAAATTATGGGTTTTTTGTAATAATAAACTCGGGGGTGGTTCAATAAATACAAAGACGGGCAGAAGTGCAACCTAGACGCCGTGACCTTCAAAACGAGCCCAAGAACGAGCCAAATTGACCCACAAACGACAAAAATAGACTTCTGCTGGCGGAGTCAGCGGCCATTTTGTAAAACTTTAGATGTGTATATCTTTAGATTTAGGAATCGTAGCGAGCTCTGGTTTTGGACTTTATTATTGACTTTTGGAGCACCTTAAATTAAGAAATAAAAGGGACTCTATATAGAGTCGTAAACTTTGACCATAAATTAGCCAAAAAAGGATTAAAGAGAGTGATCTCATATTAGACGTCCAAACCGCGACCTTGTGCGATTAAAACTGACTAGCTTAAGAGAGTTTTAAAATTGGCCGCCATTTTATAGCCGCCATATTGGACATTTTTAAACTGCTGTATCTCCGGAAGTCTTGGGTGGATTCCGGTGCGGTCTTCGACATACGTAAATGCAAAACGTTATTTATCTCGTGAGTAGATGATCACGAGATTTGGCGGCCATTTTGTTTCGTCTTTTTGCAAAAAAAAAAAATTTTGCTTCCCTATATTTTAGGAAGGACCTTACCTATTTTCGCCGGATTTTCGGAGAGCGATAGAGTATATCACAGACTCTCTTTTAACTAACAAATATACTCTACATAGAGACAAGTGTATATTATATGTGTATTTCGTCTTAAATAAGTAAGACTGAGAATATTCCATTGGAATATATAGCTGACAAACCAGCAGGGTGTGCAACCGTAGTGAGGAACCCTATATAGAGTGAAAGAAAATTTTATTTTATTTTGTTTTATTGCTTTTGACTGCACACATACTTGTGTCACGGTGGGTTCTGGACATTTCCTACACCGTTAGCCTAGTTTTTATATTTTATAAACTTCTTTATTACTATATCTTTACATTTATTTTAATTACTTGACGTTTTCCCCTGACAAAAATGTTTGGAATTCGAACCCCTGCAAAAAAGGGGCACGAGAGCGACAAGGAGAAACGCTCTCCTAATGGAGTGGAAACGGCAGGACCGTCTCCAAGAAAGGACGTTGAGAAGAATGTAAGGAGGAGTATAGGGGAGTGGGAATCAGGGACTAAGGATCCGGAAAAAGGATCACAAGGGAAGGTGACTAAGATAGCCCCGGCGGCCCGCATAAAGCAGGTAACGGCTCCCTCCACTAGTAGAGTATCCACTGAAAAACTAGAAAATGCACCCGAGGAAAAAATAGAAAAATTTACAGACAGAGTGACTGAAGCGAGAGCATGTCTGCACAAGGCAAAGCTGCACCTCAGCAACTCAAGAAACCTCAAAACAGACATCAAACACGAGGTAACACAGAACATTGACAGGTTATACCAACTAGTAAAGGAAGCAGAGATGGAAAGAAAAATGGGAGCAGGAAACAAAAAACAGGAGGAACTAAGTAAAGTGGAGGAGAAAACGGATAGACAAGATGAAAGTAGGCAAAAATCAGAAGGTTACCTAATAAAAAAGATAGAGGAACATAGCAAATTGCTCGAAGAAAATAGAAAGCAGATGGAAAATTTAGGAAATATACTTAAGGAACAAGGAAATAGGGAGAAAGAAATGACATATGCAAACGTAGCCGCCGGAAAGAGTGGTAAAATACCATTCGGATACGTTGCTACTCATTCGATAGCCATAACATCAGAAGATGAAAAAGAAACTGGTGACCAAGTGTTAGAAAAAATCAGAAAGGTAGTAAACGCAAGGGAAGAAGGACTTAAAATTGATAAGATAAGGAAGGCCAGAGATCGAAGGATAATTCTAGGATGCAGCACGCAGGAAGAATTAAAAAGGGTCAAGGAAAGGATAAGCAAAGAAGGTTCCCACTTAAATGTAGAAGAAATAAAAAATAAAGATCCATTAGTAATACTGAGAGACGTGATGAGCTACAACACTGACGGAGACATTATTAGGGCTATAAAATCACAAAACAAGCAGATGCTAGAGGGTGTGATTGAGGAAGAGCAAAGGATGGAGGTGAAGTACAGGAAAAAGACCAGGAATCCACTCACTTCCCACATAGTCCTGAGGGTGTCGCCGCAGGTGTGGGGTCGAATGACAGAAAAGGAGCTCATACACGTCGACCTGCAACGAGTACGAGTAGCAGACCAGTCCCCGCTGATTCAGTGCACCAAATGCCTGGGATACGGCCACAGCAAAAAACTCTGTTGTGAGACAGCAGATGTGTGTAGTCATTGTGGAGGCCCGCATCTCAGGGCGGAATGTACTGAATGGCTCTCGGGGGAGTTGCCTTCATGCGTAAATTGCAGGAAGGCAAAACTAGACAGAGGAGACCACAACGCATTTAGTGGAGATTGTCCGGTGAGGAGAAAATGGGATACCCTGGCGAGGTCGTCCATAGCCTATTGCTAAGGTGGCCCCAGGAGGAACCGAGATCCAAACCGGAAACCGAAGGTATCACGTTGTTCAAGCAAATCTTCAAAGAAGCGAGCTAGCAACTGCCGAACTAATAATGTACGCGGCCAGAAGCAACAGCACCTTTGCCATGGTCCAGGAACCGTATGTCGGTAGAATTGGTAAGATGAGGCACTACCCAGGGATAAGGACAGTACAATGCAGCGTAAATCAGCCCACAGAAAAAGTGGTAAAGGCAGCTATTGTACTGTTCGACGACACCATCGATGTCTCCCTGTATCCGGATCTCACCACGGAGAACATAGCTGTTGCCGTGTTGAGAACTGGAGCCTGGGAGATTGGGGTGGTGTCTGTCTACCTGGAGTGCGACAAGCCCATCGAGCCATACCTGGCCATAATTAAGAGAGCTCTTGAGCGTTTGCGGACGAGCAACGTGATACTGGCTGGAGACATAAATGCGTGGAACACCTGGTGGGGAAGCCGAGAGTCTGACAGCAGAGGGACGGAAATGGCAGCCGTACTCGATGAAATGGAGCTGCATATTTTGAACCAGGGGCCTGGGTACACCTTTGACACCATTAGAGGTGGAAGGAGATTCTCCAGCTGCGTCGACATAACAACGTGCTCGACGGACCTTCTCGGAAAAATCTGGAACTGGAGACTTTCTGGAAGTGTGACCGGTTCGGACCACAGGGCAATCCTGTTTGACTTAGAACTCGGCAAATCTGTCGGCACAGACATCAAGAGAACAACAAGAAAATACAATATTAGGAAAGCAAACTGGAGCGAGTTTTATGAAAAACTACCCCAGTTTTGGCAGAACAAAAATTTAAATATAGCAACAACAAAAGAAATAGATAGCAAAATAGTACTAGAAAATAATATAATAAATTACACAAATGCAATAGTTGATGCCTGTGAGGACAGCATGCCGAAACTAAGCGGAAGGAAGAGGATAGAGTTGCCCTGGTGGACCGATGAGCTCAGTAAGCTCAAGCAGGAAGTAGCCAGAAGAAAACGCCGTATATCCTATGCGGCGCCAGTCCGAAGAGAATGGGTCGTCGAGCAATATGTCACAATTAGAGAAACATACCAGCTGGAGATGAAAAGGGCCCAGACCACCAGCTGGAAAAAATTTTGTAGCAAGCAGGAAAAGGAGTCCATGTGGGATGGGATATACAGGGTGATTGGTAGAACGGAAGTAAGGCAGGAAGAAACTCCCCTAATCTGCGATGGTGTAAACGTGGGGAGCGACAAATCGGCCAGGATCCTAGCGGATACCTTTTATCCGGAGGATAAAATGCAGGAAGACAGTGCGGACCATGGAAACATAAGAGAGCTTGCGAGCAAAGTAAATAGAGGATCGCAAGATGAACTATGCGACCCGCTCTTTACTAAAGAAGAATTGTTATGGTCCGCATCCAGCTTCAATCCCAAGAAGGCTCCTGGCATCGATGGGCTCACAGCAGATGTATGTAATGCTGCAATCACCCTGAACGCCGATCTGTTCCTGGCTTTGGCGAACAAGAGCCTCGAATTGGCATACTTCCCAAAATGTTGGAAGGAAGCCGTGGTGGTTGCGTTGCCGAAGCCGGGAAAGGAGGACTATACGCACCCAAAGTCCTATAGGCCAATTGGTCTACTGCCAGTCCTAGGCAAGATATTTGAGAAAATGCTGATCAGAAGGATCAGATGGTACACCACGCCGACCATCAGCCGCAGGCAATACGGTTTCCTGCCCCAACGCGGTACCGAGGACTCCCTCTATGACATGACACAGCACATTAAAAAAGAGTTAAAGAATAAAAAGCTCATCGTGCTTGTGTCATTGGACATAGAGGGAGCATTCGATAATGCCTGGTGGCCGGCGATACGCTGCAGACTGGCGGAGACTGGATGCCCAGTAAATCTGAGGCGACTGATAGACAGCTATCTTGAAGATAGAACAGTGCGCGTCAGATTTGCTGGAGCAGAATGGTTTAAGAGGACAACGAAGGGGTGCGTTCAGGGCTCAATCGGCGGTCCCACCCTGTGGAATTTACTATTGGATCCGCTGCTGATAGAAGTGGGGAAAAAAGGGGAACATTGCCAGGCGTTTGCGGACGATGTGGTCCTCATTGTCTCTGGAGATACAGCACGGGACGTGCAGACACGAACCAATGCCATCCTCGCGCATGTTTGGGGCTGGGGAGTCAAAAATAAATTACGATTTGCGCCACAAAAGACCAAGGCCATGATATTTACAAATAAGTTAAAATATGACTCACCAGCGTTAACCATGGGCGGGGAGGCGATTGGATACTCCCGTGAAATAAAAATACTCGGCCTTACTATCGACTGTAAGCTAACCTTCAACACCCACATAAAAAATGTGTGTAGGAAGGCACAGGTGATATACGGCCAACTGTCGAGAGCCGCCAAAATCAACTGGGGCCTGAATCCAGAGATAGTGAGGACCATATACTTGGCAGTGGTAGAGCCAATAATTCTCTACGCGGCTAGCGCCTGGGCGCCTGCGGCCAAAAAGATGAAGACAATAAAATTGTTGAATTCGGTGCAGCGCGGCTTCGTGCAGAAGATTTTAAAGGCGTACAGAACCGTCTCTCTGAACTCCGCCCTTCTCCTAGCCGGGCTACTCCCCCTGGATCTTAGGATACAGGAGGCAGCACTAATATATGAAATTAAAAAAGGACACTCCCGGCAGATAGTGGGCGATCGGGATTTGGAGGGACGGGTGGCTATTGAGGAATTGCCACATCCCGCATACCAGGTGGGGCCGGAGTTCATATGCCTGGGGGACGATGCAGAGGTGGGTCAAACGAACAACACCGAGCTCAGAATTTTCACCGATGGGAGTAAAATTGAAGGGAAAGTGGGTGCGGCGTTATCTATTTGGAATAGCGCCGCCGAAATCAGTACCAAAAAACTAAAACTAGACCACGTCTGCACCGTTTATCAGGCGGAGCTTCTGGCACTGCTTCAGGCAACTAAAGTTGCGCTTGAATCTCCTGCACGAGGCTGTAATGTATATAGCGACTGCAGATCCGCCCTGGAGACGATTAGCCGGGGCGACTCCCTTCACCCCCTAGCGGTGAAGGTCAGGGACAACATAGCAAAGTCTAAAGAGCTAGGAAAATCCCTGGCCCTGCACTGGGTCAAAGCACACGTGGGAGTGCAGGGAAACGAGAGGGCGGACGATTTGGCTAAAGATGCTGCGTTGAGAACAAAAATAAAACCGCATTATGATAAATGTCCGATTTCATTCGTCAAGCGACAAATTCGTATGGATTCGCTTGACGAATGGAACCGGAGATATAAAAACCAAACCACTGCCACCGTAACAAAGATTTTCTTTCCAGATGCCCTAAATGCTTACCCCATAATAAGAAGGATAGAACTGGACCCACTTTTGATACAGGTTTTGACAGGACACGGGGGATTCTCCGAATATCTGCATCGCTTCAGATGTAAGGAGAGCCCCGCTTGCGCTTGTGATGTAGACCAGGTAGAGTCAGTTATACACCTCATTGCGGAATGCCCCCAATACTATAGAAAGAGAACAGAAATTGAATTAGAACTGAATTGTAAAATAGTTAAGGATGAAATACACACACTAATCAAAGACAAAATAAACAGAGTAAGATTTATTGAATACTGCAAGCAAATCGCTAAACAAATTGTAGAAAAGAATAAGTAGAATAAGAAAGGGAAATTGAATATATATTTGAAAATATATAACACAACTTCCAAAAATAATAGATATAAATAATTATGTAGTAAAAATTAAGTTAGTGGGATAGGATTAATAAAGTAGGAAGATAATATTATACAGTAATGATTAGTATTATGTAACAAAATATTACAATGTAGCAAATAAGATATGTAAGAGGAAAGCACCGCAGGGTGGTGGAAGAAAAATATGTACAGTAAAAAAGTTGGAATTATACATAGAAGTAGATGAAACTAGTAATAGGAAAAGTACAGAAAATACAGAAAATTGTAAAAAATAAAGTAAGATAAGAACGAATAAATGTGTATCGCATCAAGAATACTAATATGTGGTCAAAAAGAACAGTGACAAATAAATGAAAAGAGCGAGTAGAATGCAATAAAATATAATAAGATAATATGTAAAAAGAATACATCGAAAAATGGTGAAAGAAAGTATGTAGTAATAAAATTGTAATTAGAAATAGAAAAAGAAAAGAAAATACGGAAAAACAATATAGAATATAATGTAGTAAGAGTAAAAAGCACAATAGTGTATTGTATTAAATATATAAAACATATGGAAAGTCAAAAAGAACACTGACTAAAAAATAAGAAAAGAGCAAGAAAGTCCCTGATCTCCCATGTCAGGGGAAATAGAAAAAAAGAAAAAAAAAAAAAAAAAAAAAAAAAAAAAAAAAAAAAAAAAAAAAAAAAAAAAAAAAACCTAACCTAACCAGTCCCGCGCCAGACGCCGAGCCGACCGGATCGTTTTTGGGACGCTCCGCAGTCGAAAAAATCAAAATCAGTAGTCAAAGTGTTCGAATAAAGCCGTATTATACATCAAAATGTGCGTAACGGTGCCTTCTATACAGTGGTGTTTTTAATTTTTGCCGCAAGACATATTTTAACAACATTTTGGGCAAAAAACCAAAAATTTGTGACAGTGAAAACACAAAAGTGCGTGCGGCTCTCGATTAGTCGCCACAACTTATATGGATTTTGTGCTCATTCGATGTGTCTCTACTGGAACTTACTATGTGCCAATTTTCAAAATTTTCCGTCAAGCCATTTTGGAGAAAACAGCTAAAAACTGAATACCTCATGTTTCAAGAAAAGCCTGTTCCAGACTCCTGCGGGTGAATTTCGGAGTCTCTGCGGATTGTGCATGATCAGGGATTTCCAACGAGCCCATCAGCATCATCGTCCGACAACCGGTGCCAACTGTAGGTCCTAAATACTGAAAATGATTTACGTGTTTTAGTTTGTGACCCCCTAGGACAAAATCGTGAGTGACTACCACCCAATTTTCTTAGTGCTTAACATAGACTATTTAATGAAGAACACTTCTGCAAATTTTTAGAATTTTCTGTTGCGCAGTTTTGAAATTAAAAATAATTTTCTCATTACACTTCCCCGATATGTTAACTTTGCCTACCCCATATCTCGCAAACGGTGCGTCATAGACAAATTCTAACATCATTTTCGTTCTCTTTAGAGAACCGCTTTTGAGGGTCTTCATCCATATCCACTTTTATTTTCCTTAAATTCCTTCACAAAATCATAAATTACGTAATTATAAAATTTTTTTCGCTTCCCAAAATTTGACATTTAATTATTTTTTTCTATGCCACTATATTGTTTTCATCTTAAAAATTACTCTTAGTATAAAATATTTCAAGAAAGTGTCTCCCTAGATATTTATTTTTTATTTTTAAACTTTTGTGAGTCCTAGTATGGAGAGAATTCCCCAAATCGTCATATCTCGAGAACGGAGCAAGATTTCGAAAATCTGAGTAAATTTTTGTTCTCTTTAGAGAACGTATATCAATATCTGTACACCGACCCCTATTTTTAAAATTTTAAATTTCCCAACTTTTTCTTAATTTTACGTAATTTCAAAATTTTTTCGACTCTTCCAAATCTTCTTTTTTTACTAACTTTTCTATGCCACTATGTTGGACTTATTATAAAACTTTCTCTTAGTATAAAATATTTACAGAAAATTAACCCCCAACCCCTAAATTAACAAATAAAATTTCTTCATAAAATCGAACACTAAGGTCACAAACAGGACAAAATCGAAGAATGGCCCCCTCACAGAGTGAACCTATCGCCCTCCCTGCTTCCGCTGAGGAGGTAAAGGACCTCGTCACCACAGTGATCAACAAGCTAACAGTGTGTGTAACTGCCGCAATCAATGACGGCAAAAGTGTCACCGCGGCCAATAAAAGACTGATTAGTTTAGCAGTGGAGGAAATTAAACGAGCCACACGGGCTCTTAACACTGCCACCACCACGGCCTCCGCCCCCACTGCGCCTGCACTCGCGGAGATCAGGCAGGAAATCGCCACCTGCGTGAGGGAGGAGATGGCCAGCATGAAGAAGCTGGTGACGAACCTCTCCACCTCCAAGCGACCCAGCTACGCCGAGGCAGCGGCCGCCACTAACAATGGCACGCTCGCTTCGGCACGCAAGGCCGCTCCCCAGCTACCAGCGACGAAGCCGGCAATCATAATCAGCCCGGCAATACCGGTAAAGAGCCGACAGGAGACCGTGGAACTCTTTAAGCGCAGCATCAGCTACAGGAGCTCCAGCTACGCACCATCCAGGATTCAACCGGTATCTAATAATAAGCTACGTGTAGAATTTGATAATGAGAAGCAGAGGGACGACACTCTCGCGCGGCTCAAAACAACAGATCAGGTAAAGGCTGAACCTGTCCGCAGGCTGAAGCCTATGATAATCTTGAAAGGTATCTCCAAGGATGTTCCTGCGGACGACTTAATCGAAATCATTAGCAGCCAAAACACTGAGCTCACCGAGTTTATAAACTGTGGGGTCGACCAAGGAGAAAATATGAAACTAAGGTTTAAGAGGGACAACAAGAATAGTCACTTGTACAACGCGGTCTTCCTGGTGGAGGCAAAACTATTTCGACGTATGATCGACTTAGGGAGGGTTTGTGTCGATCATCAGCGCATCACCGTTAACAGCTTCTCTCCGTTTATCCAATGCCACAAGTGCCTGCAATTTGGTCACATGAGATCAAAATGCACGGCTTCCGTAAATCCCTGCTCGCACTGCGCAAGCACTGACCATCAAGTCGACAGCTGCCCATCGAAGAACAATCCCAATACTGCGAAATGCTTTAACTGCCAATCCCACAACGACCGATTCGATAGTAAGCTAGACTGCAAACACACTGCCAATTCTGACAAATGCCCACGTCTGCGAAACATGAAAGAGAAAATACATCAAAGAGTCGATTATGGATCCATCTAAATACATAAATATTTTACAGTGCAATATTGATAAATCTCGACACAGTCTCCAAGAATTTCTCGTCTCCTTCATGGAGGGCAGTTATGATATAGCACTAGTATCGGAGCCATATGTTGGTTCTGGGACGGTACTCAAAGCTGTTTACGGTATTGACATCTATCAGTTCACTGCTGGCACAAGGGTGAAGGCCTGCATATTGGCTAAGCCTGGATGCGGCTCAGTTATGGGACTATCCCAATACTCCACGTCCAACCTGTGCGCAGTACGCCTAACCACCAAAAACCGTAGCTTTTATATAGCGTCTGTCTATGTTGAGCCCGATAAGGACGAATTTGACACGCTCGATCATCTCGACTTTTTCCTTAAGGCCACCGGTGACTCATCTAAAATAATTGGCGGAGATTTCAATGGCTGGCATCCAACCTGGTCCAGTGAAATCGCCAACTGCCGAGGAAATGCAGTAATCGAATTGGCCTACGGTAACGATATGGTTATTTGCAACACAGGCAATACACCGACCTTTGAAACGGTCACTCACGGTCGCAACCGCACGTCCATTATAGATTTAACATTAGTTTCTGAAGCAGCACACCACCTTGTATCCGACTGGTATGTGAACTTGGATATTTGTCCAACTTCACAGCACAATGCCATCGAATACAAAATCACCGTACCTAAATCCAAGCATGAAACTAACACCTCTACATTCAGGAATAATTCTAACAAGGCATGCTGGCCTCTTTTCAATGAGACACTACACCTACAAATGACACTTTCAGATATACTAAACACCGACATATCCACACTAAACTGCACAGAATTAGATGACACCATCAATGAACTCACCAACATTATACACATAGCCTGTCGTGACAGCATGCGAATACGAGGAGGGAAAGGTAGGCACAAGCCCCCGTGGTGGTCCGATGAGCTGGAGTCGCAGAAGCAGGGGGTTATAGAGGTGCATAGGCGGCTACACTCCGCTAAACGGCAGGGTCTCCCACTAGGGGAGCTTCTTGAAATTCAGAAGGCCCGAAAGTCCGAATACGCACAGAAATTAAAATACGAGTCGACTAAGAATTTTCGCGAATTCTGCCAGCTGCAAAATAAAGAAAACGTCTGGTCTCTCACCAACCGACTACTCAAAGAGACATCCAACAGACGTCCGCCCGCCACATTAAGAATAAACAACAAGTTCACTGCTGATGCTAAGGAAACCGCCGATGCACTTCTGAGTCACTTCTATCCTGACGACCTGCCTGATAGTGATCCTCGCCATCACCAACTGGTTAATCATTTTGAGGACCTACCCGAAGCTAAAGACGATCAACCCTTCACCGAGGAGGAGGTGCTGGAGCATTTAAAGTTTATGAATCCTAATAAAGCACCCGGTCTGGATAATCTAACGTCTGATATTTGCCTACAATTTGCTAAGAACTACCCAAAGCTACTTACCGATATCTACAACAGATGCCTAATGCTTCAGCACTTTCCCGATCGTTGGAAGGAGGCCTACGTCAAAGTCATTCCCAAACCGGGCAAGTCCGACTATGATAAGCTCGAATCGTTTCGCCCTATCGGCCTATTGCCTGTTTTTGGCAAACTACTGGAGCGCCTGTTTATAAAGCGAGTCACGTACTGGGCCGTCAAGAACGGCAAAGCCAGCGACATGCAATTCGGCTTTCGCGAGCAGGCCAATACCACCGAGGCAATTAACACCGCTTTGAACATTGTCCGAAAGGCCAAGGACTCAAAGCAGCTCGCGATAGCAGTCTCCCTGGATATCAAGGCGGCTTTTGATAACGCCTGGTGGCCGGCACTCTTCCATCGCTTACGTAATGTTGACTGCCCCAACAACATCTATGGGCTAATCAGGGATTACGTTCGAAACCGCCGGGTGACTCTTGACTACGCCGGGGCAAGGGCCACCAAGTCGATGTCCAAGGGAAGCATTCAAGGCTCCACTTGCGGTCCAGTACTCTGGAATATCATTCTGGACGAGCTGTTGGAGGCGGAGCTTCCGGTGGGTTGCCATGTGCAGGCTTTCGCAGATGATGTGTTGTTGGTGGTGACGGCTAGCGAAGTCACCCAACTTGAGTCTGCGACTAATGAGGCGCTAAGGAGAATAGTCCAGTGGGGCACTAGCGTCAAATTGACATTTGGCCCAAACAAAACCCAGGCCATTGCATTCACGCCAAAGGCCAAAGCAGCTCGATTGGATATGAACGGACATCACCTGAGATTCGTGCCAGAGATCAAACTGCTGGGAGTCATCTTAGATGAAAAACTGCTCTTTGGCAAGCACATCCTCCACGTCATAACAAAGGCTACACGCATTTTCAATAAACTTTGCCTTTACTCGAGGCCGACTTGGGGAATGCATACAGAAAATATTAAAAGCATCTATAGACAGGTGATTGAACCAATCATCACCTACGCTGCAGGAATATGGGGCCATACGGCCCGCAAAAAGAATGCAAAGAAACTGCTTGAAAGGATGCAACGAGGCTTTGCTATCAAAGCCATTAAGGCATTTCGTACAGTCTCGACTTCAGCAGCTCTCGCTCTTGCACAATTTCTGCCCATTGACCTTAAGATAATGGAAATACATTCCGTAGAAAGCACAAAGTTACTAGGTACCTCAGCCACCCTACCACAAGACATAACCTTCGAAAGACCAACGGCCCCTCGCGAATTATTACATCCGGCTGAAAGGGTTACAATAGACATTAAGACCACAAACAATCAGGAGGAGGTTGACACCCACAGAGAACCTGGCTCCACCAGCATTTTTACAGATGGTAGCAAGCAAGCTGATGGAGCTGTCGGAGCCGCTTTCGTTTGCTACTTGCCTGCCGGGAACTCACAAATAGCTATTACTAAGAAATACAAACTCCACGATACATGTTCCGTATTTCAGGCCGAACTGTTTGCTATATCTAAGGCATGCAATTGGGTCTCCACTAACAAATATCACTCAACAATTATCTACTCCGACTCACTGTCCGCTATAAAAGCCATACAGAATAGAAGCAACACGCATCCACTAGTTTCAGACATTCACAGAACCATTCATGAACACAAAGCCATAGGGCAAATCAAAATAGTATGGGTGAGGAGCCACGTAGGTGTCGCGGGGAATGAGGCGGCTGATGCGGCTGCAAACGCAGCAGCAAAGCTTCATAAAACACCTGACTATTCAAATTTTGCAATATCATATATTAAACACACAATAAGGACAAAAAACATGGCCACCTGGCAGGCAAGGTATGAGAGCGCGGAACAAGGCGGCCATACCAAAAAGTTACTTCCAACACTTAACGACATAGCCAAACTTAACAAAATCACAAACACCAATTTTTACACCACACAAATCCTCACTGGACACGGTTTCCATAAATCATACTTGCATAGGTTCAAGATCACGCAGGATGATAAATGTCCATGTGATGATTTCACATCACAAACGCTTGAACATCTCTTGGAAAAATGCCCCGCGTTCGGTGTCCAACGGTACTCGCATGAGGCGATCTGCGCCAATCTGAGAGTGTCTCCCTTTAATATAGCTGAGCTTATAACAAAAGAGTCCACCTGGACCTCCTTCATTGGCTACACTGAACATATTGTGAAACGCCTAAAACAATTTAATATTACTGCGAATGTGAACCATTAGCTAGCGTAACCGCATTAATGTGAATTGAATTCAGTTATACAAAATTTCGTTTTTGTTTTCTCTTACCTCAAGTTTAAGTTTTGTTACTAAGCTGCCACTGTTTTCATCTAAATTTAATTTGTAGCATCTATTATAATTTTATTTTGTTTAGAATAAGCCTAGTAATTAAGTTACCACTAGCATAAGATCCTTAGCTTAACTTTTTTCTCTGTTCGCATAAGCTGTTACTCTGTTAAGTGTATAGGTCATTAACAGTCTTATTTTATATTCTATAACCATCATTACCTTATATAACGTAGGATAAATTGTAAAATTTTTGTAGATTTTTAAAATAAAAGATTTGGAAATTACTACCAATTATAAAAAAAATTATGGGTTTTTTGTAATAATAAACTCGGGGGTGGTTCAATAAATACAAAGACGGGCAGAAGTGCAACCTAGACGCCGTGACCTTCAAAACGAGCCCAAGAACGAGCCAAATTGACCCACAAACGACAAAAATAGACTTCTGCTGGCGGAGTCAGCGGCCATTTTGTAAAACTTTAGATGTGTATATCTTTAGATTTAGGAATCGTAGCGAGCTCTGGTTTTGGACTTTATTATTGACTTTTGGAGCACCTTAAATTAAGAAATAAAAGGGACTCTATATAGAGTCGTAAACTTTGACCATAAATTAGCCAAAAAAGGATTAAAGAGAGTGATCTCATATTAGACGTCCAAACCGCGACCTTGTGCGATTAAAACTGACTAGCTTAAGAGAGTTTTAAAATTGGCCGCCATTTTATAGCCGCCATATTGGACATTTTTAAACTGCTGTATCTCCGGAAGTCTTGGGTGGATTCCGGTGCGGTCTTCGACATACGTAAATGCAAAACGTTATTTATCTCGTGAGTAGATGATCACGAGATTTGGCGGCCATTTTGTTTCGTCTTTTTGCAAAAAAAAAATTTTGCTTCCCTATATTTTAGGAAGGACCTTACCTATTTTCGCCGGATTTTCGGAGAGCGATAGAGTATATCACAGACTCTCTTTTAACTAACAAATATACTCTACATAGAGACAAGTGTATATTATATGTGTATTTCGTCTTAAATAAGTAAGACTGAGAATATTCCATTGGAATATATAGCTGACAAACCAGCAGGGTGTGCAACCGTAGTGAGGAACCCTATATAGAGTGAAAGAAAATTTTATTTTATTTTGTTTTATTGCTTTTGACTGCACACATACTTGTGTCACGGTGGGTTCTGGACATTTCCTACACCGTTAGCCTAGTTTTTATATTTTATAAACTTCTTTATTACTATATCTTTACATTTATTTTAATTACTTGACGTTTTCCCCTGACAAAAATGTTTGGAATTCGAACCCCTGCAAAAAAGGGGCACGAGAGCGACAAGGAGAAACGCTCTCCTAATGGAGTGGAAACGGCAGGACCGTCTCCAAGAAAGGACGTTGAGAAGAATGTAAGGAGGAGTATAGGGGAGTGGGAATCAGGGACTAAGGATCCGGAAAAAGGATCACAAGGGAAGGTGACTAAGATAGCCCCGGCGGCCCGCATAAAGCAGGTAACGGCTCCCTCCACTAGTAGAGTATCCACTGAAAAACTAGAAAATGCACCCGAGGAAAAAATAGAAAAATTTACAGACAGAGTGACTGAAGCGAGAGCATGTCTGCACAAGGCAAAGCTGCACCTCAGCAACTCAAGAAACCTCAAAACAGACATCAAACACGAGGTAACACAGAACATTGACAGGTTATACCAACTAGTAAAGGAAGCAGAGATGGAAAGAAAAATGGGAGCAGGAAACAAAAAACAGGAGGAACTAAGTAAAGTGGAGGAGAAAACGGATAGACAAGATGAAAGTAGGCAAAAATCAGAAGGTTACCTAATAAAAAAGATAGAGGAACATAGCAAATTGCTCGAAGAAAATAGAAAGCAGATGGAAAATTTAGGAAATATACTTAAGGAACAAGGAAATAGGGAGAAAGAAATGACATATGCAAACGTAGCCGCCGGAAAGAGTGGTAAAATACCATTCGGATACGTTGCTACTCATTCGATAGCCATAACATCAGAAGATGAAAAAGAAACTGGTGACCAAGTGTTAGAAAAAATCAGAAAGGTAGTAAACGCAAGGGAAGAAGGACTTAAAATTGATAAGATAAGGAAGGCCAGAGATCGAAGGATAATTCTAGGATGCAGCACGCAGGAAGAATTAAAAAGGGTCAAGGAAAGGATAAGCAAAGAAGGTTCCCACTTAAATGTAGAAGAAATAAAAAATAAAGATCCATTAGTAATACTGAGAGACGTGATGAGCTACAACACTGACGGAGACATTATTAGGGCTATAAAATCACAAAACAAGCAGATGCTAGAGGGTGTGATTGAGGAAGAGCAAAGGATGGAGGTGAAGTACAGGAAAAAGACCAGGAATCCACTCACTTCCCACATAGTCCTGAGGGTGTCGCCGCAGGTGTGGGGTCGAATGACAGAAAAGGAGCTCATACACGTCGACCTGCAACGAGTACGAGTAGCAGACCAGTCCCCGCTGATTCAGTGCACCAAATGCCTGGGATACGGCCACAGCAAAAAACTCTGTTGTGAGACAGCAGATGTGTGTAGTCATTGTGGAGGCCCGCATCTCAGGGCGGAATGTACTGAATGGCTCTCGGGGGAGTTGCCTTCATGCGTAAATTGCAGGAAGGCAAAACTAGACAGAGGAGACCACAACGCATTTAGTGGAGATTGTCCGGTGAGGAGAAAATGGGATACCCTGGCGAGGTCGTCCATAGCCTATTGCTAAGGTGGCCCCAGGAGGAACCGAGATCCAAACCGGAAACCGAAGGTATCACGTTGTTCAAGCAAATCTTCAAAGAAGCGAGCTAGCAACTGCCGAACTAATAATGTACGCGGCCAGAAGCAACAGCACCTTTGCCATGGTCCAGGAACCGTATGTCGGTAGAATTGGTAAGATGAGGCACTACCCAGGGATAAGGACAGTACAATGCAGCGTAAATCAGCCCACAGAAAAAGTGGTAAAGGCAGCTATTGTACTGTTCGACGACACCATCGATGTCTCCCTGTATCCGGATCTCACCACGGAGAACATAGCTGTTGCCGTGTTGAGAACTGGAGCCTGGGAGATTGGGGTGGTGTCTGTCTACCTGGAGTGCGACAAGCCCATCGAGCCATACCTGGCCATAATTAAGAGAGCTCTTGAGCGTTTGCGGACGAGCAACGTGATACTGGCTGGAGACATAAATGCGTGGAACACCTGGTGGGGAAGCCGAGAGTCTGACAGCAGAGGGACGGAAATGGCAGCCGTACTCGATGAAATGGAGCTGCATATTTTGAACCAGGGGCCTGGGTACACCTTTGACACCATTAGAGGTGGAAGGAGATTCTCCAGCTGCGTCGACATAACAACGTGCTCGACGGACCTTCTCGGAAAAATCTGGAACTGGAGACTTTCTGGAAGTGTGACCGGTTCGGACCACAGGGCAATCCTGTTTGACTTAGAACTCGGCAAATCTGTCGGCACAGACATCAAGAGAACAACAAGAAAATACAATATTAGGAAAGCAAACTGGAGCGAGTTTTATGAAAAACTACCCCAGTTTTGGCAGAACAAAAATTTAAATATAGCAACAACAAAAGAAATAGATAGCAAAATAGTACTAGAAAATAATATAATAAATTACACAAATGCAATAGTTGATGCCTGTGAGGACAGCATGCCGAAACTAAGCGGAAGGAAGAGGATAGAGTTGCCCTGGTGGACCGATGAGCTCAGTAAGCTCAAGCAGGAAGTAGCCAGAAGAAAACGCCGTATATCCTATGCGGCGCCAGTCCGAAGAGAATGGGTCGTCGAGCAATATGTCACAATTAGAGAAACATACCAGCTGGAGATGAAAAGGGCCCAGACCACCAGCTGGAAAAAATTTTGTAGCAAGCAGGAAAAGGAGTCCATGTGGGATGGGATATACAGGGTGATTGGTAGAACGGAAGTAAGGCAGGAAGAAACTCCCCTAATCTGCGATGGTGTAAACGTGGGGAGCGACAAATCGGCCAGGATCCTAGCGGATACCTTTTATCCGGAGGATAAAATGCAGGAAGACAGTGCGGACCATGGAAACATAAGAGAGCTTGCGAGCAAAGTAAATAGAGGATCGCAAGATGAACTATGCGACCCGCTCTTTACTAAAGAAGAATTGTTATGGTCCGCATCCAGCTTCAATCCCAAGAAGGCTCCTGGCATCGATGGGCTCACAGCAGATGTATGTAATGCTGCAATCACCCTGAACGCCGATCTGTTCCTGGCTTTGGCGAACAAGAGCCTCGAATTGGCATACTTCCCAAAATGTTGGAAGGAAGCCGTGGTGGTTGCGTTGCCGAAGCCGGGAAAGGAGGACTATACGCACCCAAAGTCCTATAGGCCAATTGGTCTACTGCCAGTCCTAGGCAAGATATTTGAGAAAATGCTGATCAGAAGGATCAGATGGTACACCACGCCGACCATCAGCCGCAGGCAATACGGTTTCCTGCCCCAACGCGGTACCGAGGACTCCCTCTATGACATGACACAGCACATTAAAAAAGAGTTAAAGAATAAAAAGCTCATCGTGCTTGTGTCATTGGACATAGAGGGAGCATTCGATAATGCCTGGTGGCCGGCGATACGCTGCAGACTGGCGGAGACTGGATGCCCAGTAAATCTGAGGCGACTGATAGACAGCTATCTTGAAGATAGAACAGTGCGCGTCAGATTTGCTGGAGCAGAATGGTTTAAGAGGACAACGAAGGGGTGCGTTCAGGGCTCAATCGGCGGTCCCACCCTGTGGAATTTACTATTGGATCCGCTGCTGATAGAAGTGGGGAAAAAAGGGGAACATTGCCAGGCGTTTGCGGACGATGTGGTCCTCATTGTCTCTGGAGATACAGCACGGGACGTGCAGACACGAACCAATGCCATCCTCGCGCATGTTTGGGGCTGGGGAGTCAAAAATAAATTACGATTTGCGCCACAAAAGACCAAGGCCATGATATTTACAAATAAGTTAAAATATGACTCACCAGCGTTAACCATGGGCGGGGAGGCGATTGGATACTCCCGTGAAATAAAAATACTCGGCCTTACTATCGACTGTAAGCTAACCTTCAACACCCACATAAAAAATGTGTGTAGGAAGGCACAGGTGATATACGGCCAACTGTCGAGAGCCGCCAAAATCAACTGGGGCCTGAATCCAGAGATAGTGAGGACCATATACTTGGCAGTGGTAGAGCCAATAATTCTCTACGCGGCTAGCGCCTGGGCGCCTGCGGCCAAAAAGATGAAGACAATAAAATTGTTGAATTCGGTGCAGCGCGGCTTCGTGCAGAAGATTTTAAAGGCGTACAGAACCGTCTCTCTGAACTCCGCCCTTCTCCTAGCCGGGCTACTCCCCCTGGATCTTAGGATACAGGAGGCAGCACTAATATATGAAATTAAAAAAGGACACTCCCGGCAGATAGTGGGCGATCGGGATTTGGAGGGACGGGTGGCTATTGAGGAATTGCCACATCCCGCATACCAGGTGGGGCCGGAGTTCATATGCCTGGGGGACGATGCAGAGGCGGGTCAAACGAACAACACCGAGCTCAGAATTTTCACCGATGGGAGTAAAATTGAAGGGAAAGTGGGTGCGGCGTTATCTATTTGGAATAGCGCCGCCGAAATCAGTACCAAAAAACTAAAACTAGACCACGTCTGCACCGTTTATCAGGCGGAGCTTCTGGCACTGCTTCAGGCAACTAAAGTTGCGCTTGAATCTCCTGCACGAGGCTGTAATGTATATAGCGACTGCAGATCCGCCCTGGAGACGATTAGCCGGGGCGACTCCCTTCACCCCCTAGCGGTAAAGGTCAGGGACAACATAGCAAAGTCTAAAGAGCTAGGAAAATCCCTGGCCCTGCACTGGGTCAAAGCCCACGTGGGAGTGCAGGGAAACGAGAGGGCGGACAATTTGGCTAAAGATGCTGCGTTGAGAACAAAAATAAAACCGCATTATGATAAATGTCCGATTTCATTCGTCAAGCGACAAATTCGTATGGATTCGCTTGACGAATGGAACCGGAGATATAAAAACCAAACCACTGCCACCGTCACAAAGATTTTCTTTCCAGATGCCCTAAATGCTTACCCCATAATAAGAAGGATAGAACTGGACCCACTTTTGATACAGGTTTTGACAGGACACGGGGGATTCTCCGAATATCTGCATCGCTTCAGATGTAAGGAGAGCCCCGCTTGCGCTTGTGATGTAGACCAGGTAGAGTCAGTTATACACCTCATTGCGGAATGCCCCCAATACTATAGAAAGAGAACAGAAATTGAATTAGAACTGAATTGTAAAATAGTTAAGGATGAAATACACACACTAATCAAAGACAAAATAAACAGAGTAAGATTTATTGAATACTGCAAGCAAATCGCTAAACAAATTGTAGAAAAGAATAAGTAGAATAAGAAAGGGAAATTGAATATATATTTGAAAATATATAACACAACTTCCAAAAATAATAGATATAAATAATTATGTAGTAAAAATTAAGTTAGTGGGATAGGATTAATAAAGTAGGAAGATAATATTATACAGTAATGATTAGTATTATGTCACAAAATATTACAATGTAGCAAATAAGATATGTAAGAGGAAAGCACCGCAGGGTGGTGGAAGAAAAATATGTATAGTAAAAAAGTTGGAATTATACATAGAAGTAGATGAAACTAGTAATAGGAAAAGTACAGAAAATACAGAAAATTGTAAAAAATAAAGTAAGATAAGAACGAATAAATGTGTATCGCATCAAGAATACTAATATGTGGTCAAAAAGAACAGTGACAAATAAATGAAAAGAGCGAGTAGAATGTAATAAAATATAATAAGATAATATGTAAAAAGAATACATCGAAAAATGGTGAAAGAAAGTATGTAGTAATAAAATTGTAATTAGAAATAGAAAAAGAAAAGAAAATACGGAAAAACAATATAGAATATAATGTAGTAAGAGTAAAAAGCACAAAGTGTATTGTATTAAATATATAAAACATATGGAAAGTCAAAAAGAACACTGACTAAAAAATAAGAAAAGAGCAAGAAAGTCCCTGATCTCCCATGAAAAAAAAAACCTAACCTAACCGAGTACGCACCCTGAAACGTAACAAACAACATTAGCTCCATACAAAAAAATTGCTAAAATCGGCAATTTTTGAGCTACGCGAGTGGAAGTGCTGTGTTAAGGTGTTCAATTGTGTAATTCACCAGGATTTAAGTGGACAACTCTGTGTCTTGACGGGTTTCAGTGTGAGAGCTTCTGGACTTTGGCGCAAAGTTACACCTTCAAGGTTAGTGAAAACACCTAAAACGTAAACATCTCTCGATAGCCCTTAAAATCTTCTACAAGACGGCATCAAAACGCTGAAGAAATTCCAAAAACCGCCGGAGTTATAGGCTTCCGAGTTTTTGTAGATAACCTCCAAAAGCACGTGTTTTCCAATAACAAAAGAAACCACGCGGTCCCCACGCGGTAATAAACACGAGGCAGTAACCTCATATCGCACCGACGGACCTACGTGAAGACTCCGCAGACAAGGCCAGGATTTCGCCGGGCCTCCAAGTCACAGCTGACGACTTTGCTGAGGACCACCAGGTAAACTTCGAGGGAACTCCTAAACCCTGCATTCCAGACCATCCGAGTTTGGACTCAATCGAGTCAGAACTCTTAGATCTTGCCACCCCTGCACCCAACCCCCTGCACCCTGACCCCCTGCCTCTAGACCCCCTGAATCCACTTTTACCTCCCTTTCTCTAAAACCATCCCAAAGTTTCCCCTACGGAAACTCCCCCCCCCTCCCCCTCAAGAGTACCTCACCCCCGCGAGCTGTATCTTTGGAACCACTGTAGATAGACCCCCCGTGTGAGGGCTCATCAGAACCGGAAAGAAGAGATCTTCCGTTTGGCTCCAACAGAATTACTAAATACTTCAGTTCTTCATCTACGCTCTGAGGGAAAACAACACAAAGCACCGTTTTCACAGTAAAACATCACGGGGATCCCAGTACATCGGGCTCTCTCTTCGCGTAAACGTACTCCGGACTGCAAGCAACGCTATTAGATATCTACTGCAAAACAGTGAGTTAAAGTAGTAATAATAACAATTTAAAAAAAAAAAAAAAAAAAAAAGGAAAAAAAAAAAAAAAAAAAAAAACAATACTATCATTTTAAAAACGTATTCATTGTACACCAATACGGTATATAACACCATAGTTAATATCATTTCATAAAATTTAAGGTAGTTCTTAAGTTCTTAAGATAAAATGTCTAACGTAACTAACAATGTCTCTCTGTCGGAGGTGGAAACTGTTACGTCCATAAGGCCCCCGAGCCCACCTTCGGTACCAGTCAGGCCTCCGCGATCGCTGAGAGAAAAGGTTCTAACAAAAACCAGTATGGCGAAATCATCGGCCAGTGAAAAGTTGATGCAGCCTCTCTCTCAGTCAGCCACAAACAAACGCGCAATGGACACTGCCCCGACAGAAAAACTTGCGAAAATTAAAAAGGCTTCCTCTAACAACGCAGCAACAAAATCAAAAGCTCTGCACACTTCTAACAGAAGCGACAGTACAGCTCAATCCTCTATCCCCGACCCGATAGACTTTGCCTTCGAAAAAGTCGCAAACTGGAGGCAGGACGAAATCCCACCTCTTCCAATACTATCGGATGAGGAATTATCTATAGCTTCTGTTCTGGAATCTCCAACATCTGAGGCTCCAGAGAAAGGAAGACCCAGCCTGCTTGTTAATTACAACAGGCGGTTAGGAGTGGAAATGGACATGGCGACGAAGGAAGCCAATGAATTGCTTCAAAAAGGAAAAGAGGCTCTGGAGTCGGCGGGTAACATGAAGAGGGAGTGCAAACAAACCGCTCTTGAATGTCTGCAGTCCCTCTACGAAATTGTCCTGTCTTTATCAGACTCCAGATCCCGCCACAAATACAACCTCGAAAAAGAGCGCTCGCGAAGTGCACAAGAGCTGGTGCGAGTGGAGCGAGCCCACAATAAAATAGTAATGGAGCTGATGAAAGAGCTAGCAAAAGAACTGGGCCACGCTAGGACAGACATTAAAAACACCCTAAAAGAGTCCAAAGCAATACGTGGCTGGCTGGATTTCGAAACACAAGAACCGTTTCGCAAAACCAGCGAGGTTCAAACAGCTATCCAGGAACTTGGCAAACGCATAGGGACAATCCAGGATAAATTAGCACAACCAGAGCAGGGAACAACGGAGTGCTCGTTAGCAGACCTAAGGCAAAACCTTACCGCAATCAAATCCAGCAGTGAAACAATAAAAACACAGTTGGATGAAATGCGCAGATGCCTCGAAAAGTCAACGAGAACAAGCCAAAAAACCCTGCTCTGTCTGGACAAAAAAACAACTTGCCCCTCTGAAGAAACTCACCAAAAATTGGAAAAACAACTGACCAACCTCGAGAAATTGCTGAATGACCTCGACAAAGATATCCAGACTAGACTTCCGGAAGTTCCACAAACAAATCAGGGTATAACAAATTTAAAAGAACACCTCCAACCACTCACCGAACACATAGAAATTATGTCCTCGGAGCTGAGAATCATCAGGGAACAGAGGCAACGGACACCACCGCCAGCCATCGCAAGCCTGGCCACTGAACTAGAACAGGCTGGTGAAGCAAAACCAAGACCTAAGCCGACCTATGCCAGAGTGGCCGCAAGTCCCCCCCTCCCGAAACCTAACCACACTCTAATAATATCCTCGACGGATCCCAAAAACAACGGGGATAACGTGATCGAGAAGATTAGAGAGGCTCTGGACACCAAAAAAAACAGGAGCCAAAGTGGACCGGGTCAGGAAGGCCAAAAACCAAAAGGTGGTTCTTAGCTGCAGCACTAAGGAGGACCTAAACCTTATTCAAAACCGTGTTAAGATGGACAAACGTTTAAAAGTTGAAGTCCCAAAAACTAACAATCCCCTGGCAATAGTTAGGGACGTGTTGTCATATCACACCGACGCTGAAATCGTCGAAAATATACTTGCGCAGAATAAACATCTACTGCAAGACGTCGAAGCCAAGCACTGTGCAATTAGAGTGAAATACAGGAAGAGGGCAAGGAACCCACTCGAATGCCATCCAGTATTAGAACTCTCCCCCCAAATACATAGGCGATTCATAGAAGCGGGCAAAATATACATCGGTCTCCAACGAAGACCGATAATGGACCATTCACCCCTGGTGCAATGCACCAAATGTTTGGGCTTTGGCCACACAAAGGCTATATGCCAGGAGCGGGACGACCTCGACAGTCACTGCGGAGGAACCCACACATGGGAGAAATGCCCAAATCGGCTCCAGGGGAAACCACCTACCTGCAAAAATTGCTTGATAGCACACGGGGCAAGCACAGACCTGGCACACAATGCATTTAGCAGCGAGTGCCGGGAAAAGCAAAAATGGGACGCCATAGCACGATCTCGCATAAGCTATTGCTAGGGGCAGCCAAAATAATGACAGCTCAACAGGATCGAACAATGAAATAAGATTCATTCAAGCTAACTTACAACGCTCCAAAGTGGCAACCGCCGAACTACTCCAAGCAGCAAAGGACAAAAAAGCGTCAGTAGCCATAGTTCAAGAACCCTACGTGGGAAAGAACGGCGTTCTAAAGCAATATCCAGGCACTCAAGTAATCCAATGCACTCTAAACAGACAGAAACCTGTGAAGGCCGCTGTTATAGTTTTTGAAAACAGGCTGAGGGTGATTCATGACCCACAGATGGTAACGGAAACGGAAGCAGCGGTTCTTTTGGTCGCAGGCAATCTGAAATTGGGAGTGGTATCGGTCTATTTTGAAGGGGATCAAGAAATAGAGCCATATCTAAGACGTACCCAAGCACTTTGCGAAAAGCTAAACACCAACAACATAATAGTGGCTGGGGACGTCAATGCTTGGAGTCAGTGGTGGGGAAGTAGTACAGAAGACGAGAGAGGCATAGCATACAGCACCTTCCTAAACGAAATGGAACTACAGGTTCTCAATACCGGGGACACACCAACATTTGAAACATACAGAAGGGGAAAACTCTGTTCAAGCATAGTAGACGTAACAGCTTGCAGTCTACCCCTGCTTGGAAAGCTGGAGGACTGGGCGGTGAATAGAAGTCTAGTCACATCAGACCACAATGCCATTACTTTTACCTTGCGCGTTGGCACAACCTTAAAACAACTCGAACCCTGTACAACGCGCATTTACAACACCAAAACGGCAAATTGGACAGACTTCAAAACACACTTCAGATCCCTATTAACAGAGAAAAGTATAACCCCAATCAACATCAAAGAGGTGAAATCCCGAGAAGACCTGGAATCCATCACAACAGCCTACACAGATGCCATCCAGGAATCCTGCAATAAGGCTATTTCGAAATTAGGCACTAGGAAGAGAAATGCCAAAACCTTCTATCCAGACGACGATGAGGCAACAGACGAGCCTCTTCATAAGAACATACGGGAACTGACAGAATACACATCAACAAAAGAACTAGGTTTATCGGAAGACGATCCACCCTTTACCAAATCGGAGTTGGAACTAGTGCTCAGCGCACTAAACCCCAAAAAAGCCCCCGGACCAGACGGGCTTACAGCTGACATCTGCTCCGCAGCTATTCACTGCGAAATGGAGGTGTTCTTGGCGATAGCCAACAAGTGTTTAACCCTAGCACACTTCCCTACGCAGTGGAAAACAGCTCATGTGGTCATAATCCGAAAACCGGGGAAGGATGATTACACCCATCCGAAATCATATAGACCGATAGGCCTGCTGTCAGTTCTCGGAAAAATTGTCGAAAAATTAATGGTTGGCCGAATCCAGTGGCATGTTCTCCCAACTCTCAACCAAAAACAATACGGTTTCATGCCCCAGCGCGGCACCGAAGATGCTCTCTATGATCTAATGGAATACGTAAGAGGAGAAATAAGTAACAAAAAGATCGTCCTCATTGTTTCCCTAGACATAGAGGGGGCCTTTGACAACGCTTGGTGGCCAGCCCTGAAACATCAACTCGTCAAGAAAAAGTGCCCAAAAAACCTCTACGAAATGGTCTGCTCATACCTTACAGACCGGAAAGTCGGAGTCAATTACGCCGGAGCATACAGTGAGAAAGTAACCACCAAAGGCTGCGTCCAGGGATCCATCGGAGGACCTACCTTTTGGAATGTCATCCTAGACTCACTGCTAAACCGGCTTTCGGTTGAAGGGTTATACTGCCAAGCGTTCGCGGATGACGTTGTCCTGGTGTTCACGGGTCACTCAGCGAGCACTCTGGAGCAGCAGGCCAACGTCACTCTAGGGACTGTGGTGGAATGGGGAGCTCAGAATAAGCTAAACTTTGCCGCGCATAAAACCAACGCGATGTTGATAACCAAAAAGCTTAAATATGATCCCCCAAACCTACACATGGCTGGCAAGAGAGTAGTCCTAGTAGAGGAAATGAAAATACTTGGTCTCATCATTGACAGCAGACTCACCTTTAAGGCACATGTAACATCTGTGTGCAAAAAAGCAGCTGACTTACACAAACAGCTGGCGTGCGCAGCAAAGGTGACCTGGGGCCTCAACAGCGAAATCATAAGAACAATCTATGTTGCAGTCGTGGAACCCATAGTGATGTACGCCTCGAGTGTGTGGTCCTCGGCAACGGAGATGAAAACTATTCAAGATCAATTGAATACGTTGCAGAGGGGATTCGCTCAGAAGATTTGCAGAGCGTACCGCACGGTCTCGCTCACTTCCGCACTTGTAATATCAGGTCTGCTTCCGTTAGACCTGAGAATACAGGAAGCGTCCAGTTTATATAAGATCAAGAAAAAGAAATCGCTGGACTATTTACCACCAGGAAGGGAGCTGGAGCGAGGAGTGGATCACATGGGCCAACCTCATCCCTCGAAACTCATTACAACAAAGTATGAGCTATTGGAAAACTGTGACCCCGAAACCCTTAACACCCACAAAGTAACCGGCCCCCAAATATACACCGATGGAAGAAAAATAGAGGGGAGGGTCGGAGCCGCCCTAACATGTTGGGAGGAGGGTAGAAAGTCCAGCTATGCCACCTTTAGCCTCGACTCATCATGCACAGTTTTTCAATCAGAACTCTACGCGCTTCACAGGGCCATCCAGCTGGTCAAAACAAGGACAGAACCTGTCGTAAACATATTTAGTGACTCAAGATCCTCACTAGACGTGCTGGGAAACCCAAAAGTGAGCCACCCCCTAATCAAAGCCATCAAAATATCTTTAGGGGAGATAAGAGAAAAGGGAAGGCAGGTACGACTGTTTTGGTTGAGGGCACACATCGGTACGACCGGAAACGAGCGAGCTGACGAGCTTGCGAGGTCGGCGGCGCTCGGAGATGACAGTGCCTTCGACTATGACAAAATCCCCCTGTCCTATGTCAAGAAAAAGATCAGGGAGGAATCTGTCCGCAAGTGGCAGGACAGATATGAAGCCTCTAACACTGGGTCAGTCACCAAGAAATTCCTCCCGGATGTTGAAAAAGCATACCGGATAGTGAGAAAAACGAAAGTGACGCCCACTCAATTACAGGTACTGACAGGACACGGTGGCATCGCGGAGTACTTACACCGTTTCAAGCTGAAAGACAGCCCTGGATGTGAGTGTGACGCGGAAGTCAAAGAGTCAGTATGGCACGTTATCTTGGAGTGCCCCCGCTTTCAAACGGCTCGCCTAGACGTTGAATATAAAATAGGAATGAATCTTGTTGAATCCGACATTGCAGCTATCATGAACGACGACGAAAAAAGACTGCCATTTCTACAATTCGCGGAGTCCGCATTCCGTTTGGCAGCTAAACGTAACGCCACAAACACAAAATCACCACTTACACCCACATACATACACGCAGAAACCACCAGCCGCCCTGACACCGCCACGGACATCTTGCCGGCCTGTGCAAGAGAAGAGAGCTCCATCCACCGTACAATAGAGCTCGAACTACTCGAACACGGAGAGCGTGGCAAACCAGGACTAAGAACCAGAGGAGTAGCTCTCTTTATGGACACTAATGTGGAAAGACTCGGAATAAGCTTCTGTGCTGCAATAGGCCGGAATTTCGTAAAGATATCACCCGGCCTCGCAACCTTGCTTAATGGGAGCACATTTAGAACGAGCATGAGGCGCAAAAAATATGACGCGCTGGCAGAGGTAGAAGTCGCCAACCAACTATGTCGTTTAGTAATATTAAAGAATAAGACGATCTTACTGTTCTCATGGAACCTAGAAAACACCCCATTCGCCCAAGCATGTGCGTTTCTAAATGAGCTCGGAAAGAAAGAAGAGGGAACTGTAGTCGCTCCCCGCATTATTAGTGTGGACGCCATGGTGGTTGTACACGACAAAGGCGATACTGCAGACCGCATTGGGTGCGTTAAAGCCTCAAACCACGAGGTAGTCGTATATGAGGACAGAGGCGAAAACCTAAGCTTCCTCATAAAATGCGACGTATTAACAGCGAGAGGCCCCATTGACAGCTGGGGTTACCCTATACCCAATCCGGAGACAGTAAGCGGCTCGGAGAGACT
The DNA here is from genome assembly GCA_019845155.1 of Luehdorfia chinensis. Classification (NCBI taxonomy): domain Eukaryota; kingdom Metazoa; phylum Arthropoda; class Insecta; order Lepidoptera; family Papilionidae; genus Luehdorfia; species Luehdorfia chinensis. Next base: position 1,850,872 of record JAHVAK010000449.1, on the reverse strand, counting down.
GCAGTTAAAAACGGCCCGGGAAAGAGCCTTAACTCGGCAACAGACCATCGAAAGCCCGAAATCCAAGAGCATGATCAGTACCTTGCTCGCCACGCTGAGTGCTGCAGCACAAAGCATACCCGCAGTATCAAAAAAAAAGCAATACATCCCAAAACCAAAATACACAAGAGAGCAAAAGATGAGCGAAGCGCCTAAAACTAAAACCACTACGGGCAGAGCCGCTCCGCCAAATCTTCGACCTGTAGCAGGACCAAAGGATCACATTATAAACGCCTTCCTCGAGTTCAAAGCACTGAAAAAAGCAACTATAGAAGTAAACCTCACTGCTTGTAGACATATCCTACAAACTTTTCAACTGGACAGTGAGGATTTGCTTAAGGTGCTGCTTGAGGAGGCTGAAGCCGCCATATATGACAACAATACATCGACAGTCCTCCGAGGTAAAATCAACCACCATATGGCGGCGTACAGTGGAACTGTTGGTTTCGTGGCGCTGGATGAAGACGAAACGGAGCGGATAGGAAAATTGAAATTTAAAACGCCTCAAAATGACCCAATTGTTTAAGAACAATCATTTGTCTTGTCTTGTCTTTGTGTTGTCATTAATGTCAACAAGATAATGCAATTGAGAAAATTTAAATGAAGATGGCGCTAGTTGCATTTTGCTTCACGATAACATTTGACTATTGTGAAGGTATAAGGGCAAGGATAATATTTTCAAATATAAGTTCACGATACGTATCAAAGCGTTTTATTTTACCTGTTACGTCATCTTTAGAGCAGCTTCGAGGAACATTGGTCCTTCGAGCCGGATATTCATTCTACATACCATTTTTGAGTAATATAGTCGGCAGGGTGCTTTTTAAAAACACCCCCTGACTGATTAGCTGAATAGTTCACTTGTATAGCATTGCAAATTGCTACTACAAGTCAGAGGTCACACATCGCCATATCGGTTGGAATAGAACAACTTCAAAATCACCCGATCGAACGGAGAACAACTGTCATCTACATCAAGATTATTGAATTAGCAGAGGAGAACATCTGCTGTTATAAAAAGCGGCCAATAGGTGGCGCCGCCAGTATTGTGTAGTGATAAATGGTTTGTTCATCAAATCAAGTGTCACAGTGTAAGTGCAAGGACAAAAACTGTAAGTACTTTCATTAATTTATCAAGCCAAGTTGGACTTTATTTACATCACGAAAATAACTTATACTCATGAACAACAGACTTGTAAATTTTAAGATTTGATGATATTATATTAATTATAAGAATTTGTTCATCTTTGTTTAGTTTAGGGACTTAGAATAATTTGCGAAATTAGTGACTGACGGGGAACCTATGCCCATTTTTAGTCTTATATAATTATAGTTCAAACACTTGTAAAAATTTTCACATTCTACCCGATATTACTCAGTTATTTGTTCTTGTGTTGCGATTGGCATTTAATAAGTTTGTTTAGTTTAGGGACTTAGAATAATTTGCGAAATTAGTTACTGACGGGGAACCTATGCCCATTTTTAGGATTATATAATTATAGTTCAAACACTTGTTAAATTTTCACATTCTACTGGATATTACTAGTTATTAGTTTTTGTATTGAGATTGCCATTTTATTTTATTTAAAATGGATAAAATTATTAATCTTCAAAAGGAGACACAAAATGTTATTGAGAAGGCATTTAATAATTATAAAAAATGTTATGGCACCATAATGAAGGAGGGTATAAAAAGATGTCCGAATGGTTCACTTATAGCACAATGCACTTCTCTCGGATGGATTCTTTCAGGAGTAATAAACAAGGTACATGAAATATCGAATGAATCCACATTTAGACTTCGAGTTGTGCATGCACAGGTTAATGAAAATCAAATACTAAAAAAGTTTTGGGAAATAGAAGAAAACACTTACTATAGTACAAAAAAGATACTTAGTGAAGAAGAGCATAAATGTGAAAAGATTTATGAAGCTACCACTAGAAGAACAAAGGAAGGACGGTACATAGTGCACTTACCATTTCGGGATGAAGTGCCTCTCTGCAAAGGTGGTGATTCCAGGACAATAGCTGTAAAAAGACTTCTATCGTTAGAAAAACGGTTGGGTAAAGATGCAGATTTACAGGAGGGATACAGTAAAGTTTTGAAGGAATACTTACATTTAGGACATATGAGACAGCTAAAAAACTGTGAACATAATAAAAAATAAATGAAGCGGTTTACCTTCCGCATCACGCAGTAATGCGAAACGATAAGACCACTACAAAAATAAGAGTTGTGTTCAATGCTTCTATGCCCAACAAACATGGAGTATCGTTGAATGATACGCTTATGGTAGGACCGACTTTACAAGCAGATCTTCGGCATATTGTTCTATGCTGAAGAATTCATCCGATAGCCTTGGTGGCGGATATCGTAAAAATGTATCGCCAAGTGTTAGTAGACGAAGCAGACGCTAATTTGTATCAACGCATCGTATGGAGAGAAGATCCTAATGAAGATATAAAGGATTATGAGCTTCTGACTATCACTTTCGGAACAGCAGCTGCTCCGTATTTGGCAGTAAAAACATTGCATCAAATCGCCTATGACGATGGACATCAATATCCAGTCGCAGCAGAGCGAGTATTGAATTGCTTCTATATGGATGACCTTATGACAGGCTGTAGTACTGTTGAAGAAGGATTTGAAATATTTAAGCAAATTCAAGAATTATTAGGTCATGGAGGATTCGAATTGCAGAAATGGAATAGCAATGACAAGAATCTAATTAAGCAAATAAAACTTTATAAAGATAAGGACATTAGAGCCAAGGAAACTGAATCAAAGGTCAATAAAGCAAATGGGCAATCCTCACATAAGGAACGAGATGATGTAGAAATTAAGTTAGATAATACAATTAAGATTTTAGGACTTACCTGGAGTCGTAGCGAAGATGAGTTCAAGTACGCAGTGCACCTCGCTCCGACGACCGGACCTGAAACAAAAAGAATGGTTATATCAGAAATCGCTAGATTGTTTGATCCTTTAGGATGGGTAGCCCCTAGTGTGATCATAGCAAAAATATTTATTCAAAAGCTGTGGCTGTCAGGTGTAAGCTGGGATGAACGAATACCAGAAGAGTTAAAAAAGGAATGGGATACTTATCGTATGGAGTTGGCTGAATTTTCAAAGGTGCAAATACCACGATGGCTCGGCATGAAGGAAGGTGACGTCGAAGTGGAATTGCATGGCTTCTGTGACGCATCTAAACTTGCCTATGCAGCGGTAGTCTACATCCGCATTGTGGACAGTACAAAAAGGGTCAGAACGTCGCTTGTGGTAGCAAAAACGAGAGTAGCACCCGTTAAGCAAGTGAGTATTCCCAGACTGGAACTATGTGGTGCAGTCTTGTTAACACGTCTGTTAGTGGAAACGTCAGAGGTGTTAAATATTTCGAAAACTAAAGTTCACGCTTGGACGGATTCCACAATCGTTTTGGCCTGGCTCAATAGTCACCCTAGCCGCTGGAAGACGTTTGTTGGAAATAGGGTATCCGATATTCTTACTACGCTAGAATCATCACAGTGGTACCATATCTCAAGTCGGCATAACCCGGCAGACTGTGCATCGAGAGGGGTCGCACCTAGCGTGTTATCTGAAAATGAGTTGTGGTTTTTAGGACCAAGTTTTTTGAGAGAACAATTTATTTTGTATAACAGACCAAAGGATTTATATACAAAGGAAGAGGAGTCTGTTAAAGTCCATTTGGGAAAAGTTTCGGAACACACACTTTTCCAGCGATTTTCATCCCTCCACAAGCTCTTGAGAATTGTCGCATATTGTAGAAGATTTATAAAGAAAGGACAGAAGAATTATTTAAAGAAGGATGAAATCGAAAAAGCATTACAGTGTTGCATAAGAAAAGCACAGATGGACGAGTTTCCGTTAGAGTACAAAGAATTAAAAGAAGGAAGAACTATACAAAAGAAAGGAAGCAAATTGCGACCGTTATGCCCTTACCTGGACGACCAGGGTATAATCAGAGTCACGGGCCGTCTGCGAAATTCAGGATTAGAAGAGCAAACTAAGCAGCCGATCTTACTACCCTACAACTCCGAATTAACCAAATTGATAGTGGCAGACGCCCACGATAGGACACTACATGGAGGACAGCAGCTAACTCTTAACTATTTAAGGACTGCGTATTGGATTATCAGAGCAAAATGTTTAGTAAAACAATATATCCACAATTGTGTAACATGTGTAAAAAACAGCGCACCGACACACAGTCAATTTATGGGTGATTTGCCATCGGTTAGATGCACTCCCGCTAGGCCATTTTTGAACAGCGGCGTAGACTACGCTGGACCCATAAAAATTAGGACATCCAGAGGACGCGGGCACCAATCTTATAAAGGCTACATTTGTATCTTTGTATGTATGGCTACACGAGCGATACATCTCGAAGTCGTCAGCGATATGACTAGCCAAGCATTTTTAGCGGCCTTTCGGCGATTTACAGCCAGACGCGGAAAATGTGCTCACCTGTGGTCGGATAATGGAACAACCTTCGTCGGTGCAGCCAAGGAGCTGCGGGAACTGAGCTCCCTTCAACCTGAAATGGCAGAACATCTGGAAAGAAACGGGACAGAGTGGCACTTTATACCCCCTCGGGCGCCTAATTTCGGTGGCCTCTGGGAAGCGGGAGTAAAATCCACCAAATTTCACATCAAAAGGGTCATCGGTGACTCGACTCTTACTTTTGAAGAGATGAGTACTCTTCTTACACAAATTGAGGCATGTCTCAATTCTCGGCCGATGACCACGATTAACTGTGACGATCCAAGTGAACCACTTCCCTTGACCCCCGGTCACTTTTTGGTAGGGGAACCACTGGTTAATATAATAGATAACTATGATTCGAGCAATATAAATTCATTGACAAGGTGGCAGTTATTACAAAAAATGTTAAAATCTTTTTGGAACCGCTGGTCAAAAGAATATTTGGTCATGTTAATGCATAGGTACAAGTGGTCGCGTCAAACTTCTGAACCTAAAGTCTTCCTCCAGGTCAATGGTTACTTGGTCGCGTTATCGAAAAGCATCCAGGCGCGGACAATATAACCCGTGTAGTCACATTACGTACCAAATCGTCTGTTTTGAAGCGACCTACTTCAAAATTGTGTATATTGCCCGTAGAGTAATTAGTTCATTAAATACATGTTAACCATTTTTCTTTATTAAGTTTTATGAAATGTTTTATTTTCTGTAATAAGTTATGTTTTTCTTATTTTTTATGTTTTTTCATTCATTGTTAAGTTATTTATTGTTAAGTTCAACCCTTCAATTACCATATGATTCGGTCATGGTGGGCGGTACAGGCTTATTAAGGACATTTTCAATAAATGTCCTTGGTGGGCGGTATGACAAATGATTGTTCTTAAACACCAATAGTAGTCACTGCCCGGTGCACTAGGGTGATGCTGGACGACAGGATCCTGAATATGGCAGAAGCCATCTCAGAGACTGGAGACGCCGGAGCACCCTGGAACACCTGGGTGGTACCAAAAATTAAATGGGTGAACGGAGTTCCTGGATGCGGCAAAACTACGTGGGTAGTAAGCAATTTCGACATGGGGAGGGATTTGGTAATCACCACAACAACAGAAGCAGCAAAAGATCTAAAAGAAAAACTAGCCAACCGCATCGGCGCCGACGCCACGACAAAAGTGCGCACTATGGCCTCACTGCTTGTGAATGGTATAAGAGAGTCCGACAAGGGTCGATGTACAAGACTCATTATCGACGAGGCTCTAATGAACCATTTTGGAGCTATAGTGATGGCATCACAACTGTGCGGGGCAAAAGAAATGCTGCTTATTGGTGACATCAACCAACTTCCCTACATCGATAGGGAGAATCTTTTTACGATGCAGTACGCTCGGCCAAACCTGGTAACCACAATCAACCAGGAGCTTCTGTGTACGCACCGGAATCCAATGGATGTAGCATATGCCCTGGGAGAGATCTACAGCGGCATTTACTCTTCTAAACCTCTGGTGCACTCTCTGAAAAGGGAGACGTATACAGGAGCACTCATACCAAGCACCCTCCCAGATACACTATACCTCGTCTTTACACAGGCAGAGAAGCAATCCCTGACCAGCATGGGATACGGGTCGGGTGCAGGATCACGGCTGTTAACAGTACATGAGTCCCAAGGACTCACGTACGACAATGTCATAATTATAAAAACTGTAACAGAAAAGCTGAAGCTGTATGAAAGTGTCCAGCATGCTGTGGTGGCAGTGTCCAGACACAAAGTTAGGTGCACCTACTATGCGGACGACTGTAACGATGCAACAGGAAGCCTGATTCAGCGAGCTATGGCTGCATCGACAAACAAAATAAAGGACTACAATTTAAAAATAGCTATACGTAACAGGGACACAGCGGTCGTGGAAAACCTGACATTGGTAGGATTTAGTCAATAAGAAACAATAATAAGCAGAAAATGTATACAAAGAATATAAAAAAAAAAAAAAAAAAATATATTTATATTATTAAAAAAAAAAAAAAAATATTACAAAAAAATATTAAATAACAAAAAAAAAAGGTAAAAAAAAAGAAAGAAATCAACAAAAAAAAAAAAAATAATAATAAAAAAAAAGTAAAAAAAAAGAAAGAAACCAACAAAAAAAAAAAAAAAATTGAGTATAAGGCAGCATGTCTTTATATATGCAATAATTACTGTATAAGCAAATAATTCACTGTCTTAGAAGTAAGAACAAATCCAGTAATATAATTGTAAGTAATATAATTGCATGCAGTGAATGGAGTAATAATAATAAACAGAGAAAATAAAACAAAAGAAAGTTAAAAAAGGCACGGACGATCAGTCTGTGGAGAAATAGTTTTATTTATAAAAAAAAAAAAAAAAAAAACCTAACCTAACCTAACCTAACCTAACCTAAACCTTTTTTTTTTTTTTTTTTTTACATGGGGAAATGCCTAACGCATACCCGCCTTCACGGGGGGAAGGACGGGTTATGTCGGACTTGCACCGACTAAAACCCCATGATGTTCCGCCTTCGCCGCATGTTGGCAGGGCCACGGGAACGCTCACGCACACATCCGCGACCCCACCGGCGCTGGCCGCCTAACATCGGCGGCCCCTTCTCGGGAGAGGACAGCTCCTCCCCACTCCCCTTCCCAGCAAGGCGCGCCGGAACACAGGACGCGCCTTCCAGCACGGCCCCCTTTGTGCGCGCAACGAACCCCCCCGAGTCCGCCACGCGGAGGCCACGGGGCCAGGAGACTTTCACTCGAAAGCACCAGTCTTCCTGGCCCCGGCAGCGGATCTGGTCTGTGGCTCCGCCGCCAACCACGTTACGGCCGCGGAGGATAGGGAGAGAGGCAACGACACACCAACACTCCTCTCCCTCCGCGGCCCCACCACCGCCGCATCTACGGTGCGGCCCCGCCAAAGTCGCGGGGGACAGGGAGAGAGGCAACGCAACACCTACACTCCTCTTCCCCCGCGACTCCACCTCGGCTGCAAAGGGCAGGGTGAGCAGTGTCGACTCACTCCTCCCCCCAGCAGTCCACCATTACCGCATCGACGGTACGGCCCCGCCAGAGTCGCGGAGGATAGGGAGAGAGGCAACGATACACCTACACTCCTCTTCCTCCGCGACTCCACCTCGGCTGCGGAGGGCAGCGTACTGCTCCCCCCAGCAGTCCTCCTATTCGCGTCCGGAGTGGGCTTGCGCAGCCCACTCGGAGCGACCTCCTCGGGTCAGCCCGTCGCCACAGGCCGACCTGGGCTCCTCTTAGCTTCACCGTGGGTGACCAAGCCACGGTTACTAAGCCCCCCCGCCACGACAAGGCGAGAACCCATTGGGGGGGAACCTAACCTTTTTTTTTTTTTTGTACGTGGGGAAATCCTACATGGATACCCCTCTGTCGCGGGGGCAACAAAGGGGTTATGCCGGACTCCTACCGGCTAAAACCCCACGGTGTTCCTCTTGTCGCTAGTAGTTGGGACTACGGGAACGCTTTCGCACACTACCGCAGTCCCGACAGCGTTGGCTCAAATTATGAGCCCCTTCTCATTGTGTGGGTGGAGCTGGAGCCCTCCACCCGTTCTTCGTGTAGGGGCGCGCGGGAACACCGCGTGCGCCTCCTCGAGGTCTTTTGCATAAGCGGTGGACCACCCCCGAGTCCGCCGCCTAGACCTCTGTTATGGGGGACGGAGGAAGGCTTGATAGGCCCTTCTCCTGCGCCCGGCTCTCTGGCTGCGGATTGGGACTGTAGCGTTCCGCTCTCTCTCCCTCTCCGCAGCCTCCTTCTGCGACATGACCTTTTCGCAGAAGGTTACACCGGCACTCCACGACCTCTCACTGCTTACCATGGCCCTAACTAAGGCTGGCAACGAGAGGTCGTCCCCCACAGCAGTGACGAGATCATGGCGCTGCTCCGCCCAAGCTGGGCACTCCTCCAGCGTATGCTGCGCCGTGTCCTCGTCACTGCCACAATGGTGGCACTCAGTTGTCGGCTCTCTTCCGGCTATGCGACACAGGTACCTCCCGAAGCATCCATGCCCCGAAAGCACCTGTACCAGCCGGAAGGTCAGTGATCCGTGCCGCCTGTCCATCCAGTCGCCCAGGACCGGACGTACAGCCTCGACAGTCCTGCTGCCAGCCCCAGGATGGGCCAGCCGCTCCTTCCACTTAAGCATCATGGACTGTCGAGCGTGGAACTTCCTCGTTTCCCACTCTCGTGGGATGGGATGTTGCACTTGCAGCCGAAGTTCTGAGCGCCACCGATAAGTTGACGCTAAGAACTCCGCCTCCAAATCCCAAGGAGGGGAGCCCGCGAGTGCGCACGCTGCCTCATGAGAGATGGTGCGGTAACCTCGTATGACCCCGACGGCCATCGCTCTCTGAGGTCTCCTCAGAAAAACAATGGTTTTCTCCGTCAGGGCCTCCGCCCACACAGGTGCCCCATACAGGGCCATGGACCGCACCACCCCCAGATATAGGCGGCGGGTACTCGAGTCCGGCCCCCCGAGGTTGGGAAGGAGCCGCTTTAAAGCGGCTGCCGTCCTCATTAGTCGGGGAGCCAGACGAGTAAAATGTTCACGGAAGTCCCAGCGGCTATCGAGGACGAGTCCAAGGTATTTCATTTTGGACCCCACCTCGATTCGGACGTCACCGACAACGATGTGAGACCCTTGCTGAGGTGCCTTCCGAGGCTTATGGAACAAAATAGCCTCGGACTTGTTCAGCGCCACCTCGAGACCCAACATCGTTATTCTGCCGACAACCTGTGCCACAGACTCGGTGGCCAGACGGGCAGCCTCCTCATACGTGTCCCCCCGGGCAGTGACCATTGTGTCGTCAGCGTAACATGTCACATTCGCGCCCGGGGGAAGATCGCACCGCAACACCCAGTCGTATCCGATATTCCACAGAAGCGGACCAAGGACAGACCCCTGTGGGACACCGCACGACATTGCCCTCTTTAATATTCCGCCTCCCCGCCCAGGGTAGCAGATGTACCTTTCGGAGAGGTAGTCCCCGACGATTCGGCTGAGATAGGGAGGCACTTTGTGAAATTTAAGTGCCTCCTTGATGCACGGCCAGGGCAGGGTATTAAAGGCATTGGCAATGTCTAAGGACACCGCCAACAGCACCCCGCCCTGTCTCACTGTCTCGTCCGAGTGGGCCTTGACGCGATTTATTGCATCAATTGTCGAAAGACCCACTCGGAAGCCGAATTGATGGTCCGATAGGTCGGGGCCCACCTCTCCGAGGTGCCCGATGAGGCGCCTAGCAATGATTCGCTCGAAGAGCTTGTCTACCTCATCGAGCAACACTATTGGGCGGTAAGCGGAAGGGGAGTCCGCGGGGCGCCCTTCCTTCTTGAGGAGGATGAGCCTGCCCGTCTTCCACTGTGCAGGAAACCGGCCCGTCTCCAGACAGGCGTCGAATAGCCTTCGGAGCCGGTCCCCTAGCACTTCGAGAGCCAAGACCCAGGCGCGACCAGGAATGCCGTCAGGTCCCGGGGCCTTATTTTTGGCCCTGAGCCTTTGAATGGCGACGCCGAGCTCCGCCTGCGAAACTCGCGGCACCCCGGTGTCGAGCCTCTGCTCTTCTTGCAGAGGCGTCATTTCGGGCGCTGGCTGCTCTGCTCGACTTGGGAACAGATCTGCTACCACGTTTTCCAGCAGCTGTGGTTGGAGACTCTCCGTAAGAGGAGGCGCCCAGGGGCGGATTTTTTCCCTCACCATCTTATATGGGCGCCCCCACGGATCACAGCTTAGAGTCCCCAGGAGCTCCTCTCTCGAGCGGATCTTGGCTTCTCTGATGGACAGCTGTAGGGCTTTAATAAGCTCCCTATACGCCTCGTACAGCTGTCCATCTATTGCATCGTCTCGGAACCGCCTTCTGCGATGTCTGGTGTACTGGCGTCTCGCCCTCACACATTTGACGCGCAAGTCTGCGATCTCGCGGGACCACCAGTACACCTGACGCCTGGGAGGTCGTGATTTGGCCCGGGGCATGCTTGAGTCGCAGATATGCGTCATGGTGTCCCGGAACCAATTGGCTTCTTCGTCTACCTCCACCAGCCCAGTGGGAGGAGTCAACCACGTATAGACGATGGAGGCCTCCTTCAGCGCGTCCCTGTCGAGACCTCGCACCGCCCATCTCATAGCTGATGTTTGAGTGCACCTTCTCAAAGGGCGACTGGTGTCCGGGACTTCTGAAGATGTGGAGACGTCGAACCTTATGTAAAGATGGTCCGACAACGTCTCCACATCCGCCAGAACCTTCCAACCTCGGACGAGGCGCGCAATGACAGGGGAAGCGAATGAAACGTCCACGATGGAGCCCCCGTGCCTTCGCACGCATGTGTTGACCGACCCCTGGTTGAGAACTATGAGACCAGTCAACGTCGCCCAATCCTCCAGAGCCTCGCCGCGCGCATCAGTCACAGGGGATCCCCAGGCCGAAGATTTGGCATTGAGGTCTCCTGCAACAATAACTGGACGAGGTAGGGTTTGCCCAATGAGGGCCCCCAGCACGCCCAGATACGTCTCGAACTCGGCGAGGCATCGGTTTGGAGAGAAGTACACTCCGATGAGAACAGTGTCCCTCCACTGGATCGCCACGTACCCCTTGCCTCTCGCAACTACGGTTTGGGAAAGGGCACTAGCAGTTCCGGACAATACAATGGCCACCAAGCCATCGATATCCCCTACCCAATTATGGCTTGGGGGAATAAAGTACGGCTCGGCGACCACCGCTACATCAATCAACCACTGCCCCATGCTCTGCAGGAGTAAATCTTGAGCGCCGGCGCAGTGGTTCACATTTGCTTGGAGGAGACGATGATTAGCCATTGGACTGCTTTACCGTCATCGCTTCCTCCTTCCCGGCTTGTTTAGCCAGAGTCCTTGCGGCCACTTTTTTGACATAATTCGTCTTTGGTGGGGAGCACTTCTTACTCCCAAGCACGTGGTCGGCTGGTTTGTTCGCGGCTGCACAGAGTGTACACCGTGGAGCAGCTGTGCATTCTGCTGCTTTGTGGCCGAGTTGACCACAGCGGTAGCAGACTCCGCTACGATCCGCTTCTGCGGTGCATTGTGCCCTCACGTGTCCACTCTGAAGGCACCTATAGCACCGCATCGGCCTGGGTTGCAGACGCGTGACCTGTGCTGAAACCCAACCAACCAAGATTCGGCCCCCCTCCTCTACCTTCCTGGCTGCGGCCACCGGGCAGCGCACCCACAGGGTACCAGTTCCCTTGGGTGAGCGGCGGATTTCTCCCGCTTTCACAGCCTCTAGCGGGCAACCTCCTCGTTTGGTAACGGCAGTGATTACCTCTTCCGCAGTTACTGAATCATCCAGGCCAGAGACTCGCAAATCCGCACATTTCATTGGCCTGGAGATCTTTGCCACATTATCCGGCAGAGACTCCCTGAGTTTTTGCGCTAGCGAGTCCGCCTTGTCACCACTTGTTACACCTGGCACCTCCAAAATTCGAGCTCCGGTAGCCGCGTGGCGGTACCGCAGAGATTCGATACCAAGGCCTGAGAGATCAATTTTCTCTCTGGCCTCTGCTAGGACCTTTGCGTAAGTAAGCCCTCGCTCCTCGGCTCCGGGCAACAGAGTAATAACTACAGCCGCGGATCGAGGAGGGCGCAACTTTATCGCCGCAGGTCGGCTCACATTCTTGGAGGTAGCTTTATTATTAGCAGTCGCTTGTGGCACGGCCTTCTTCCTGCTACCCTTCTTCACCACCGTAGACCAGCCCTCTTCGAAGGACACTTGTTTCGACAGCGAGGGAGGAGTAGCCACCTGTTTGGGAATTGTCGAGGCGTTTCCTTTCTTTTCCTTCTTCTTATTCTTCTTCTGAGATTTTTCTACACCTTCAGAAGGGCCATCATTTGGCAGTTGCTTTGAGCTAGGTGCAGCTTCCCCTACTACTGTTTTTCTCTGGTCTGCAGCGAGAGAAGGTCGGACTTGATTAATGGGTATAAGGCGTTCCTCTAATGCTTCCAGCTTCGCATTTACCAAAATACCGACCTGGCGCATAATCAAGCCCGTCAACTCCTCTGCCTGAGCCTGCGGGTGTACTGCTACTGGTACATCTGTCCGGCGAGGAGACGATGACGCACAATAATCTTGAGCCCGCGCAACCTCCTTCCGGAGCTCAGCAATCTCTTTTCGGAGCTCCAGCAGCTCATTTTGCATGCGTGCATTTTCAGCTAGTAACTTTGCCGTTTCCTCGGTGGAGGATCTGTTATATAAGGCCTCCGCAGCCGTCTTAATGGACGAGGCTGCATCCTTTAGGGCCCGTTGGAACGTGCCTTTCAGATTCCTCGACTTCGTCGCTACTGTCAATATGACGCCGACATCGTCGAGGACCTGTTTATTTAAGGCTGCAGCCGTTCGTTCATCGACACCGGTTATAGCTGGTAAGCCTAGTGCACCGCGGCTTATATTTGCGGCACTGTTCATCGCTTCAACTAGCTGTTCCCCACTTTGACTGACCTCCTTCGCCCTAGGTAACAGAAACATCTCCTTGTCAGGAGGTTTCACTTCGGCATAGGTCGAGGGTTTATGATTCCCCGTCGTCTCTATTTCGCAAGACGAACCGTCACTAGAGACTATTTTATTCAAGCGTCTCTTAGTTTCACGTCTTGTTCTTACCGGTCCTCCTGATTTCGAGGACTCCTCTAATTTTTTTGTGTGCGGAGATGCTTCCGATTCCGACGCAGACTGGTATTCCAGCTCAGCTATATTTTCAATTGCTTTTTCTATTTCCATTTTGATTCCCACGAGTGATAGGGTAAGTAAACAGTCCATCCGAGCAGGGACCCGTACCCGGATAAGCCTACGCGTAACTCGTCAGGGGGTCGGCCGGTACCCTGACGGGGGCAACACTAGCGACTGAATTTCCCGTCAGCCATTCAGCTCCTCACGGCGTGCCAACGCTTGAGCTTCGGGTGATTTTTATAGAGGTTTTCATCCTCGTGGCTACAGCGATTAAGCCAGCAGCCCTCAGTCCCAAGGGATTCCGAGGTTCCGGCGTCGGCAGAGTCGGAATGAGTCCTTCCCATGCCTGCCCAGTGACCGGGTAAGGGAACACTGAGCCCGCCGTAAACTCCCCTCATCTCTTGTAAGGTTATTCGCCGCCGGCCAGCAAGTACGCAACTGAGTACTTACTTTCCGGCGCCCAGGGTGCACCGACCCGGTTTGCTGGTCCTCCTTTTGGACGAGTCCCAGAGGAGGAGCAGCAGCCGAGCACACGAGGAGGTTACCAAACATAGCACCCCGGGGGGAACCTAACCTAACCTAACCTAACCTAACCTAACCTAACCTTTTTTTTTTTTTTTTACATGGGGAAATGCCTAACGCATACCCGCCTTCACGGGGGGAAGGACGGGTTATGTCGGACTTGCACCGACTAAAACCCCATGATGTTCCGCCTTCGCCGCATGCTGGCAGGGCCACGGGAACGCTCACGCACACATCCGCGACCCCACCGGCGCTGGCCGCCTAACATCGGCGGCCCCTTCTCGGGGAGGAGCTCCTCCCCACTCCCCTTCCCAGCAAGGCGCGCCGGAACACAGGACGCGCCTTCCAGCACGGCCCCCTTTGTGCGCGCAACGAACCTCCCCGAGTCCGCCACGCGGAGGCCACGGGGCCAGGAGACTTGCACTCGAAAGCACCAGTCTTCCTGGCCCCGGCAGCGGATCTGGTCTGTGGCTCCGCCGCCAACCACGTTACGGCCGCGGAGGATAGGGAGAGAGGCAACGACACACCAACACTCCTCTCCCTCCGCGGCCCCACCACCGCCGCATCTACGGTGCGGCCCCGCCAAAGTCGCGGGGGACAGGGAGAGAGGCAACGCAACACCTACACTCCTCTTCCCCCGCGACTCCACCTCGGCTGCAAAGGGCAGGGTGAGCAGTGTCGACTCACTCCTCCCCCCAGCAGTCCACCATTACCGCATCGACGGTACGGCCCCGCCAGAGTCGCGGAGGATAGGGAGAGAGGCAACGATACACCTACACTCCTCTTCCTCCGCGACTCCACCTCGGCTGCGGAGGGCAGCGTACTGCTCCCCCCAGCAGTCCTCCTATTCGCGTCCGGAGTGGGCTTGCGCAGCCCACTCGGAGCGACCTCCTCGGGTCAGCCCGTCGCCACAGGCCGACCTGGGCTCCTCTTAGCTTCACCGTGGGTGACCAAGCCACGGTTACTAAGCCCCCCCGCCACGACAAGGCGAGAACCCATTGGGGGGGAACCTAACCTAACCTAACCTAACCTAACCTAACCTAACCTTTTTTTTTTTTTTTTTTTACATGGGGAAATGCCTAACGCATACCCGCCTTCACGGGGGGAAGGACGGGTTATGTCGGACTTGCACCGACTAAAACCCCATGATGTTCCGCCTTCGCCGCATGCTGGCAGGGCCACGGGAACGCTCACGCACACATCCGCGACCCCACCGGCGCTGGCCGCCTAACATCGGCGGCCCCTTCTCGGGGAGGAGCTCCTCCCCACTCCCCTTCCCAGCAAGGCGCGCCGGAACACAGGACGCGCCTTCCAGCACGGCCCCCTTTGTGCGCGCAACGAACCTCCCCGAGTCCGCCACGCGGAGGCCACGGGGCCAGGAGACTTGCACTCGAAAGCACCAGTCTTCCTGGCCCCGGCAGCGGATCTGGTCTGTGGCTCCGCCGCCAACCACGTTACGGCCGCGGAGGATAGGGAGAGAGGCAACGACACACCAACACTCCTCTCCCTCCGCGGCCCCACCACCGCCGCATCTACGGTGCGGCCCCGCCAAAGTCGCGGGGGACAGGGAGAGAGGCAACGCAACACCTACACTCCTCTTCCCCCGCGACTCCACCTCGGCTGCAAAGGGCAGGGTGAGCAGTGTCGACTCACTCCTCCCCCCAGCAGTCCACCATTACCGCATCGACGGTACGGCCCCGCCAGAGTCGCGGAGGATAGGGAGAGAGGCAACGATACACCTACACTCCTCTTCCTCCGCGACTCCACCTCGGCTGCGGAGGGCAGCGTACTGCTCCCCCCAGCAGTCCTCCTATTCGCGTCCGGAGTGGGCTTGCGCAGCCCACTCGGAGCGACCTCCTCGGGTCAGCCCGTCGCCACAGGCCGACCTGGGCTCCTCTTAGCTTCACCGTGGGTGACCAAGCCACGGTTACTAAGCCCCCCCGCCACGACAAGGCGAGAACCCATTGGGGGGGAACCTAACCTAACCTAACCTAACCTAACCTAACCTAACCTTTTTTTTTTTTTTTTTTTACATGGGGAAATGCCTAACGCATACCCGCCTTCACGGGGGGAAGGACGGGTTATGTCGGACTTGCACCGACTAAAACCCCATGATGTTCCGCCTTCGCCGCATGCTGGCAGGGCCACGGGAACGCTCACGCACACATCCGCGACCCCACCGGCGCTGGCCGCCTAACATCGGCGGCCCCTTCTCGGGGAGGAGCTCCTCCCCACTCCCCTTCCCAGCAAGGCGCGCCGGAACACAGGACGCGCCTTCCAGCACGGCCCCCTTTGTGCGCGCAACGAACCTCCCCGAGTCCGCCACGCGGAGGCCACGGGGCCAGGAGACTTGCACTCGAAAGCACCAGTCTTCCTGGCCCCGGCAGCGGATCTGGTCTGTGGCTCCGCCGCCAACCACGTTACGGCCGCGGAGGATAGGGAGAGAGGCAACGACACACCAACACTCCTCTCCCTCCGCGGCCCCACCACCGCCGCATCTACGGTGCGGCCCCGCCAAAGTCGCGGGGGACAGGGAGAGAGGCAACGCAACACCTACACTCCTCTTCCCCCGCGACTCCACCTCGGCTGCAAAGGGCAGGGTGAGCAGTGTCGACTCACTCCTCCCCCCAGCAGTCCACCATTACCGCATCGACGGTACGGCCCCGCCAGAGTCGCGGAGGATAGGGAGAGAGGCAACGATACACCTACACTCCTCTTCCTCCGCGACTCCACCTCGGCTGCGGAGGGCAGCGTACTGCTCCCCCCAGCAGTCCTCCTATTCGCGTCCGGAGTGGGCTTGCGCAGCCCACTCGGAGCGACCTCCTCGGGTCAGCCCGTCGCCACAGGCCGACCTGGGCTCCTCTTAGCTTCACCGTGGGTGACCAAGCCACGGTTACTAAGCCCCCCCGCCACGACAAGGCGAGAACCAATTGGGGGGGAACCTAACCTAACCTAACCTAACCTTTTTTTTTTTTTTTTTGTACGTGGGGAAATCCTGCATGGATACCCGACTGGCCAGGGGGGCAGCCGGGTTATGTCGGACTCTTACCGACTAAAACCCCACGGTGGCCTCCATCAGCGCTTCAGAGGGGTCACGGGATCTCCGTTCGGAACGCAACCGTGGCCCCTCTAACGCTTCGCTATATCAATAGCCCGACCCGGGGGCAGTACTTACTGCCCCCAGCACTCTCTCGGTGCTATCACGATGACTCGAGACCACATCGAGTCATCGTCCTCCCCGGGGTCGCTTTACTGGGCGTTCGGGTCCCCTATCCCGATTGCCCGCGATCCCGAAGGCCCCGTTTCTGGTGGGGGATCACCGTTTCTGATAGGAGGGCCGTGACGAGGCCATCCTCCGCTGGACACTGTAGATTTTAGTTCTACAGCGTCGGATGGCTAGCCTTTTCGCCCATACGGGCGCCCCGTACAAGGCTACGGATCGTACTACCCCCGCATAGAGGCGGCGGACTTCCTCCCTCGGCCCCCCGAGATTGGGCAGCAGTCTGTGCATGGCACCCGCTACCCTCTCGATCCGGGGGACCAGGCGCTCGAAGTGTTCTTCGAAGCCCCAGCGACTATCCAGATGTAGGCCCAGGTATTTCATATACCGGCCCACTCTGACTACAGACCCACCTACTCGGACGCACGAGTCGGGAGGTTCCTTGCTACGTGGCAATTTGTGGAACCATAGCGCCTCGGTCTTGTGAGGGGCTATCTCCAGTCCCAACTCGTGGATTTTGGCGACGACGACTTCCGCCCCAAGCTCGGCGAGCTCCTTGGTCCTCTCGAAGGTATTCCCGATGGCGACCACCAGTGTGTCATCTGCATAGCAGATGACGTTTACACCAGCGGGAAGATCAACACGCAGGACTGCATCATAGGCGATGTTCCACAGTAGCGGGCCCAACACCGACCCCTGCGGAACACCGCACTCGATCTCCCTCCGGATTTTTCTACCGTCTTGATCCATGTACATAATGTACCTGTCGCGCAAGTAGTCCGCGATAACGCCTCGCAGGTAAGGAGGGACTTGATGATGTGCTAGTCCCCCCTTTATCGCATCCCAAGGAAGGGAATTAAAGGCGTTGACGATGTCAAGACTTATCGCCAACGCCACGCCTCCCCGGGACACAGCCTGCTCCGACAGGGAGCGGACGCGCAAGACCGCGTCTACGGTCGAACGCTCCCGTCTGAAGCCAAACTGGCAGTCGGCGAGATCGGGACCGACACGCGACAGATGCCGGTTGAGACGAGCGGCAACGATTCTCTCGAACAGTTTGCCAACCTCGTCCAACAGGCATATGGGACGGTACGCAGAGGGAGAATCTGCAGCCCTACCTTCCTTCTTCAAGAGGACCAATCTTGCCTCCTTCCAGGCCGTGGGGAACGTGGCATTACTGAGACAGCTGGTGAACAGCCGCCTCAGCCTGTCCCCCAGAGCAGCCAGACTCAACACCCACACCCGACCGGGTATTCCGTCGGGTCCTGGTGCGGTGTTTCGGGCTCTCAAGCGGCTAACAGCTCGGTCCAGCTCCTGTACGGTCACCCCCAACTCGTTCTGCCACTCCCGCGACGGCGGGGGGTAGACAGAGGGACTTGACCGGCCCTCCGGGAAAAGCGACGTGACCACTTGTCCCAGCAGGTCCGGATCTAGAGTCTCCGTCACCGGAGGCGTCCATGGCCGAAGTTTACCCAAGACCATTCGGTATGGACGCCCCCACGGATTCTCGTTGAGTCCCTCCAGGAGCTCATCCCAGGACCGAGATCTGGCGTCTGCAATGGCGATTTGTAACGCCTTTGTAGCCGCTCGGTAAGCCCCGTAGAGACTGGCTGTCTCTTCAGCCGGAGCTCGCCTTCTCCTCCGGGCCCTAGTGTATTGGCGCCGACACCGCAAACAGATCGCGCGAAGTCGTGCGATTTCTGCCGACCACCAGTACACCGCCCGGTGCTTGAGGCATCCGGTTCGGGACATCGACGCATCGCAAATTTGCGTCATTGTGCCCCGGAACCAGTTTGCTTCCACTTCGGGATCGGACGGAACCTCTTCGTCTATTTCTGGCCATGCCGCGACGATGGCGGCGGCTTCGAGCTTGTCTCGATCTAGCCGCTTGAGACACCACCGACGCGGGGGGCTGCCTTCTCGGCGGCTGGAGCTTGCTTCGGGTCGGCGAATTGCGACATCAAAGACGATGTGGCGGTGGTCAGAGAGCGTGACCACCTCCTCCGCGACCCGCCAGCCCGAAAGCATACGCATTGCAGAGGGAGTCGTCCACGTGAGATCCACGACCGACTCCCCCTGCCACCGTACGCATGTGCTTACGGACCCCCGATTCACTAGTCGGAGGTCCAATCCAGCCGCCCACTCTTGTACGGTCTCTCCCTTCGGATCGTCCCGAGAATTCCCCCACACCCTGGAATGGGCATTGAAGTCTCCCAAGACGATCAACGGACAAGGTAGACATCCACGGATGCAATCCGCCACCTTGTCCAAGTACTCCTCGTAGTCGGCGAGGGACTTGTTGGGAGAGACGTAGCAGCCCACTATGGCCAGGGAGCCCCATTGCACTGCAACGAAGCCCTGCCCCCTTCCCAATAGGGCACAGGGTGGAGCACCCTCTCCGCCCCCCCAGTAGATGGCTACGGAACCCGCATCGTCGCTGAACCACCGAGAGTGGTCGGGAACAATGTGGGGCTCCGCCAACACTGCAAGGGCAACGCGCCACTCCGCAATGGTCTGCATAAGTAGATGCTGAGCATTGCGGCAGTGGTTGAGGTTACCCTGGAGGACTTTTAGGGGCGGGAACATTAGGCCTTACCGACCTCCATGTCCGAAGCCGAGCTCGGTCCGGCAACTGGTGCCGCCGCGTCCGCCACGCGATTAGAAGCAAGAGGGGGTTGCTTATCCTTTCCCCTTCTTTTTTTTGGGGGCGGAGCGCACCTCCTCCCCAGTCTGTGGCCAGAAGGGCGCCCAAGGTCCGAACAAAGTGGACACTTCAGGGCCGATGCGTTGCACTGCTTCGCTATGTGCCCGATTTCGCCACAGGCGTAGCAGCGGGAACCCCGATTCACTCCGTTGGGGCACCTGCTACCAACGTGTCCCTTCTCGAGGCATCGGAAGCAGTGCATAGGCCTGGGCTCCAGCACGTCTACCCGTGCAGACCCCCAACCTACACGGACTCGCCCGATAGCCGCAATCTTGCGGACCGCTGTGACCGGACATCGAACCCAGCATGTCCCCATACTGGTGGGCGTTCGGCGGACTTCCCCGACTTTAATGTCCTCAAGAGAACAACCTCCTGCCTCGGCAATTGCGGTTGCTATCTCCGCATGGCCAACGGCGTCGTCGAGGTCCCTGAGTCGGACGTCGCCCGTTTTAATTGGACGTCTGATGCGGACGTTCAAACCAGCGAGGACCTCGCGCATTTTGTCAGCTAGCTGGTCCGCCTTCGATCCACAATCAGGACCACTTACCTCCAGCAGAAGACCTCCGGTCACTGCCCGTTTTTGCCGGACGGCCTCAATGCCTAAATCCGACAGACGGATGTTGGATTTGGCGTCCTCCATTACTTTGGCGTATGTATTGAGGGATTGAGGAGCCTTCCGGCAATGTAACGGTGACTGCCGCAGACGTCGGGGCACGCAAGGCCTTTCTTTTATTTTTTCCCTGTTTTGATACAGGGGTTGGCCTTGTTGCGATTATGGACCGCTGCTGTAGCCTTAGTTGTTTTAGGCCTCTTAGCTACGGCTGCCCATGAACTCGTTATACTGGGTGCCGCCAAGTGCGAGTCCGACGTGGGGATAGGAGGCAGATCTACCACCGATGGATGGGAAAGCCTCGTTATTTTCTTCGCTTTCCGCCGTTTGGGCTTCTGCGGCTGCGAAGACGGAGGTACTATCTTCTCCGTACCAGACGTAGGTGTTATTCCCAACGGAGGACAAATCGCTCTGTCGGGGAATAATTTGGCTTCAAAGGCCGCCAACTTCGTCTCCACAAGAGCTCCTATACGCTCCATGAGCCCTTCGTCGGTGTTCCTAATTGGAGTACCTGACGGCTTTTCCGACCGACTATTCGTCTGTTTACGGAGGAGATTCAACTCATCCGTAAGTTGTTCTAATTTTGTATTGAGGCTGGAGAGCTGTGAACGTAAATCAGCGTTTTCTTTCTCCAGCCTCACGACGCTATTGCCAGTTACAGCTCTTCGCGCAACCAGCCTTGCAACGTTGTCACTGGGAGCTTTACCTGTCTGCGCTACTGTCCCGACAGTGTTGTTATTGAAGCTGTTCCTTCGCGAAAGCTCTTCGGTAGCAGCTTTTATGTTTCGCACTGCCAGCCTAATCCCTCGGACGAAGTTGCCTTTTAGATTACGGGAGCGGTCTGCTACATACTCAAGTGCTTGGAGGTTGGTGTCAATGTGAGCACCAAGTTCTTCGGTAGCTTGAGTCTGCATTTCCCGAGCCAGTTCCTCCGGGCCAGGTAGACTTTTCTTCGCCCTGGTGTTGGTCGTCGCTACGGAAGGATCAAGGAAGTCTTCTTCCATATCGACTTCAGTGCCAATGTCCTCCTCTTCTGTGGCTGTGGCAGAGACGGCCGTAAGTTTGGCAGCCACAATCTTCTCACTAGGAGGCTTTGCTTTTCTTTTACGTCGCGCCGTTCCTTCAGATGTGACGGATGTAAGAGACGCGAGCGATCCGTCTGACGCATCTCCGTCGCTCTCGCCGACAATACTAGCTGGCGCGTTTGTACGAGTAAAACGCCCACGCCTATCTCGTGCCGGTACCGCTGGTACCCCCGACACGACTCCTCCCTTTTCGTTTGGGTCCGTAGATGTTGATGGACACGCGGTTTGTGTAGGTTCTTTGGCATCACCGCGAAGCAGACACTTGCCCCCCCCAGATACGATGGGGCAGCCCGAGCTTTGCCCGGGGGTGGACTCTCTGGCCTTGCCAGTACCACCCTGAGGTAATTTTTCATTTGTACCTGCTTTCATGATTTTTTTTTTGGTTTCCCCCCCCCCCCCCATACGCTAGCGACCAGGCTCCCCCTAGCCATTGGAATTACGGGTTGTCCGGCCGAGTGCACTTGGCACATCACCGCACATGTCGCGTCCCCTGTTCACTCTCAACGAAGAGTGATACGGGGAGCAACAAAAGCCTAGAAAGGCCCTCCATGTCGGGCTATATGCCCTTGACCGTTTCTCGTTTCCGAGGGTACGCCCACACCCAGCCAGTTTTGGTCCGCGACAGTTACCTGCTACCACCCATATCTGGGTGGCATTCCCCTATCCGCCACCTGGGGACGCGCCCGATGGGAGGACTGGCAACTCCACACGGGATGGTGGGGTAACCTAACCTAACCTAACCTAACCTAACCTTTTTTTTTTTTTTTTTTGTACGTCGGGAAATCCTACATGGATACCCCTCTGTCGCGGGGGCAACAAAGGGGTTATGCCGGACTCCTACCGGCTAAAACCCCACGGTGTTCCTCTTGTCGCCGGTACTTGGGACTACGGGGACGCTTTCGCACACTACCGCAGTCCCGACAGCGTTGGCCCAATTATGGGCCCCGTCTCTTTGTGGGGGTGGGTGGTTCTTTGTTCTTCGTGTAGGGGCGCGCGAGAACACCGCGTGCGCCTCCTCGAGGTCTTTTACTTAAGCGGTGGACCACCCCCGAGTCCGCCGCCTAGACCTTTGTTATGGAGGGCGGAGGAGGGCTTGATAGGCCCTTCTCCGGCGCCCGTCTCCGGCTGCGGATTGGGACTGCAGCGTTCCGCTCTCTCTCCCTCTCCGCAGCCTCCTTCTGCGACATGACCTTTTCGCAGAAGGTTACACCGGCACTCCACGACCTCTCACTGCTTACCATGGCCCTAACTAAGGCTGGCAGCGAGAGGTCGTCCCCCACAGCAGTGACGAGATCATGGCGCTGCTCCGCCCAAGCTGGGCACTCCTCCAGCGTATGCTGCGCCGTGTCCTCGTCACTGCCACAATGGTGGCACTCAGTTGTCGGCTCTCTTCCGGCTATGCGACACAGGTACCTCCCGAAGCATCCATGCCCCGAGAGCACCTGTACCAGCCGGAAGGTCAGTGATCCGTGCCGCCTGGCCATCCAGTCGCCCAGGACCGGACGTACAGCCTCGACAGTCCTGCTGCCAGCCCCAGGATGGGCCAGTCGCTCCTTCCACTTAAGCATCATGGACTGTCGAGCGTGGAACTTCCGCATTTCCCACTCTCTTGGGATGGGATGTTGCCCTTGGAGCCGAAGTTCTGAGCGCCACTGATACGTTGACGCTAAGAACTCCGCCTCCAAATCCCAAGGAGGGGATCCCGCCAGTGCGCACGCTGCCTCATGAGAGATGGTGCGATAATCTCTTATGACCCCGACGGCCATCGCTCTATGAGGTCTTCTCAGAAAAACGATGGTTTTCTCCGTCAGGGCCTCCGCCCACACAGGTGCTCCATATAGAGCCATGGATCGCACCACCCCCAGATATAGACGGCGGGTACTCGAGTCTGGCTCCCCGAGGTTGGGAAGGAGCCGCTTTAAAGCGGCTGCCGTCTTCGTTAGTCTGGGAGCCAGACGAGTAAAATGTTCGCGGAAGTTCCAGCGGCTGTCGAGGACGAGTCCAAGGTATTTCATTTTGGACCCCACCTCGATTCGGACGTCACCGACAACGATGTGAGACCCTTGCGGCGGTGCCTTCCGAGGCTTATGGAACAAAATAGCCTCGGACTTGTTGAGCGCCACCTCGAGGCCCAACATCGTTATTCTGCCGACAACCTGTGCCACAGACATGGTGGCCAGACGGGCAGCCTCCTCATACGTGTTTCCCCGGGCGGTGACCAATGTGTCGTCAGCGTAACAGGTCACATTTGCGCCCGGGGGAAGATCGCCCCGCAATACCCAGTCGTAACCGATATTCCACAGGAGCGGCCCAAGTACCGACCCCTGTGGAACACCGCACGACATTGCCCTGTTTAATATTCCCCCTCCCCGCCCAGGGTAGGAGATGTACCTATCAGAGAGGTAGTCCCCGACGATTCGGCTGAGATAGGGAGGCACTTTGTGAAATTTAAGTGCCTCCTTGATGCACGGCCATGGCAGGGAATTAAAGGCATTGGCGATGTCTAAGGACACCGCCAACAGCACCCCACCCTGCCTCACTGTCTCGTCCGAGTGGGCCTTGACGCGAATTATTGCATCAATAGTCGAAAGACCCACTCGGAAACCGAATTGATGGTCCGATATGTCGGGGCCCACCTCTCTGAGATGCCCGATGAGGCGACTAGTAATGATTCGCTCGAAGAGCTTGTCTACCTCATCGAGCAATACTATTGGGCGATAAGCGGAGGGAGAGTCCGCGGAGCGCCCTTCCTTCTTGAGGAGGATTAGCCTGCCGGTCTTCCATTGTACAGGAAACCGGCCCGTCTCCAGACAGGCGTCGAATAGCCTTCGGAGCCGGTCCCCTAAAACTTCGAGAGTCAAGACCCAGGCGCGACCAGGAATGCCGTCAGGTCCCGGGGCCTTATTTTTGGCCCGGAGCTTTTGAATGGCCGCGCCGAGCTCCGCCTGCGATACTTGCGGCACCTCGGTGTCGAGCCTCTGCTCTTCTTGCAGAGGCGCCATTTCGGGCGCTGGCTGCTCTGTTCGGCTTGGGAACAGAGCTGCCACCACGTTTTCCAGCAACCGAGGTTGGAGACTCTCCGTAAGAGGAGGCGCCCAAGGGCGGATTTTTTCCCTCACCATTTTATATGGGCGCCCCCACGGATCACGGCTGAGAGTCCCCAGGAGCATAGAGCGGATCTTGGCTTCTCTGATGGACAGCTGTAGTGCTTTAACACGCTCCCTATACGCGTCGTACAGCTGTCCATCCACTGCACCATCTCGGAACCGCCTTCTGCGATGTCTGGTGTACTGGCGTCTCGCCTTCACACATTTGGCGCGCAAGTCTGCGATCTCTCGTGACCACCAGTACACCTGACGCCTGGGAGGTCGAGATTTGGCCCGGGGCATGCTCGCGTCGCAAATATGCCTCATGGTGTTCCGGAACCAATTTGCCTCTTCCTCTACATCCACAGGCCCAGCGGAAGGATTCACCCACGCATAGACAATGGAGGCCTCCTTCAGCGCGTCCCTGTCGAGACCTCTCACTGCCCATCTCGTGACTGACGTCGGGGTGTGCCCTCTCAAGAGACGACTGGTGTCCGGGGCTTCTGATGGCGTAGAGACGTCGAATCTTATATAAAGGTGGTCAGACAGCGTCTCAACATCCGTCAGAACCTTTCAACCCCGGACGAGACGCGCAATGGCAGGGGATGCGAACGAAATGTCCACGATAGAACCCCCCTGCCTTCGCACGCATGTGTTGACCGACCCCTGATTTAAAACTATGAGACCAGTCAACATCGCCCAGTCCTCCAGAACCTCGCCGCGCGCATCAGTCACAGAGGATCCCCAGGCCACCGATTTGGCATTGAGGTCCCCTACAACGATCACTGGGCGAGGTAGGGTTTGCCCGATAAGGGCCCCTAACACGCCCAGATATGTCTCAAACTCGGCGAGGCATCGGTTTGGAGAGAAGTACACTCCGACGAGAACAGTCTCCCTCCACTGGATCGCCACGTACCCCTTGCCCCTCGCAATAACATTTAGGGACAGGACACTAGCAGTTCCGGACAATACAAAGGCCACCAAGCCATCGGTATCCCCCGCCCAGTTGTCCCTCGGGGGAACAAAGTATGGCTCGGCGACCACCGCTACATCAATTTGCCACTGACTGATGCTTTGTAGGAGCAAGTCCTGTGCGCCAGAGCAGTGGTTTATATTGGCTTGGAGGAGACGAAAATAAGCCATTGGACCAATTAATCACTTCCGCCCCTCCTTACCGATTTCTGTGACCGGGGACTGTGCGGCCACATTCATGTTATTCTTACGATTACTTGGATGGCACTTTTTGCTTCCAAGGACATGGTCCGCTGGCTTACTCGCAGCCGCGCAAAGCGCACACCGTGGTGCAGCTGAGCATTCCGCTGCTTTATGACCGAGCTGACCACAGCGGTAACAGTCAGAGCTACGATCTTTATCTGCGGTGCATTGTGTTCGAACATGCCCATTCTGTAGGCACCTATAGCACCGCATAGGCCTTGGTGGTAGAAGCGTGACTTGTGCTGAGACCCAACCAACCAAGAGACGGCCACCCTCTTCTATATTTTTAACTGCCGCCATCGGACAGCGCACCCATAGTGTACCAGTTCTCTTGGCTGAGCGGCAGATTTTTCCCACTTTCAAGGCTTCTACCGGGCAGCTTCCTCGTTGTGCAACGGCAGCGACTACTTCTTCGGCGGTGACTGAGTCATCCAGACCAGAGACTCGCAAGTCCGCACATTTCATGGGCCTGGAGACTCTGGCCACCTCACCCGGCAAATACTCTCTTAGCTTTTTCGCCAACAAATCCGCCTTGTCGCCACTGGTTTTACCTGGCACCTCTAGAATGCGGGCACCCGTGGCTGTGTGGCGGTATCGCAGAGATTCAATACCGGGGCCAGAGAGATTAATTTTATTTCTAGCCTCTGCCAATACCTTCGCATATGTGTACCCACTCTCTACGGCTCCGGGTTGTAGTGTGATAACTACGGCCGCAGATCGAGGAGGGCGTAGCTTCGTTGTTGCGGATCGGCCCGCGTTTTTGGAGATTGCGTTACTCCCAGACGTCGCTTGCGTAGTCGACTTTTTCTTTTTACCCTTCTTCACCACCGTAGTCCAGCCTTCGTCTAAGGACTGGAGCTTTAGGCAATGAATGGGATTCCATTGGTTTGAGAGTTGCCTTAACGTTACGTCTCTTTTCCCTCTTTTCATACTGCTTATTCTCCTTAGCACATTTATGATCAGACACCATATTTGACCGCGGCTTGACGCTGCAGCGGGGGGAGAACTGGTCTGCCTAACGGGAATCAGTCGCTCCTCCAGAGCTACGAGCTTTGCATCGACCATACTTTCGCCCTGTCGCAGGATCAAATTTGCCAGTTCCTCAGACTGAACAATTGGCAAGGTTGTTGAGGTATTTGTGCGGCAGGCAGAGGAGGCGCAACAGGATTTTTTCTGCGCAATTTCCATCTGGAGCAACGCCATCTCTTTTCGGAGCTCCTCTAACTCGCCTTGCATGCGAGTATTTCGCTTGCAACTTTGCTGTTTCCTCGTCGGAGGACCTGCTGCGTAAGGCTTCCACCTTGATGGATGTGGCAGCATCCTTAAGGGCTCGTTGAAATGTGCCTTTTAGGTTCTTTCGATTTAGCCGCTACGGTCAAAATGACTCCAACATCGTCAAAGACCTGCTTGCTAAGGGCCGCAGCTGTATGGTCATCGCAACAGATTAGAGCAGGTAAGCCAAGAGCGGCTCGATTTACATTTGCGGACACACTCATCGCTTCTACTAGTTGCTCAGCACTTTGACTAAGCCCCTTCCCTACCACCGGCACTACGACATCCCTCTCCTTGATATGTCTCACTTCGGCGTAGGTAGAGGGTTTCTGACTCCCCACTGCATCACCGTCGCAAGATATACCATTATTAGTGACTGCCTTGTTCTGTTGTCTCTTCTTCATACCTCTGGTGCTTACGGTTTTTAAGCCCTTAGTTTTTGCCCCTATGCGGTGCATGAGACCCTCGTCCTTGCTGGGTTCTGGAGCTGATTGCGCGGGCGGGGCAACTGTCTCGATTCGTCCACATCACTTCTGCTTACGGAAGAGACCAATCTCTTCTGAAAGTGTTGCCAGCTTTGTGTTTAGGCTGGCGAGCTGCGCACGTAAATCTGCGTTTTCTCTTTCCAGCCTAGTGACGATTTCATTGTTGATAGTCCTCCGCGCAACTACCTTTGTGGTATTACCATTGGTAGAGGTCGTCCCCGCAGCTGGCACCGACACATCGCTGGCAGTGGCTTTCCGTCGCGCAAGTTCCTCGGTTGCAGCTTTAATATTACGAACTGCCAACCTAATGCCGCGTACAAAGTTCCCCTTTAAGTTGCGGGAACGATCCGCTACCGTTTCAATTGCCTGCAGTTGGCTATCGATGTGGCTTCCTAGATCTGCGTCGGCTTGCGACCGCATTTCCCGGGCCAGCTCCTCTGGGCTAGGAAGACTTTTCTTAGCTCTGGTGTTCGAGAGTGTCATGGAAGGTTCCAGAAAATCGTCCTACATATCCACCTCGTCTTCGGTGGCCGTAGCTGAAACCGCTACAAGCTTGGCGGCCACAGCCGCGTCACTTGGGGACTTAGCTCTCCTTTTTCTTCTTTTTCCTCCTTCCGACTTGGCAGATGTGAGAGACACGAGCGAGTCGTCAGACACACCTCCGTCACTCTCACCGGCCAGACTGATTGGCGTGTTTGGACGAGTAAAACGCCAACGCCTATCTCGTGCCGGTACCGCTGGTACCCCCGACACGACTCCTCCCTTTTCGATTTGGTCCGTGGATGTTGATGGACACGCGGTTTGTGTAGGTTCATTGACATCACCGCGAAGCAGACACTTGCCCCCCCAGATACGATGGGGCAGCCCGAGCTTTGCCCGGGGGTGGACTCTCTGGCCTTGCCAGTACCACCCTGGGGTAATTTTTCCTTTGTACCTGCTTTCATGTTTGTTTTGATTAATCCCCCCCCCCCCCCATACGCTAGCGACCGGGCTCCCCCCAGCCATTCATCCCATCGGCACGCAGGACCTTGGGATTGGGGTTATTTTTTATAGAGGTTTTCTTCCTCGCGGCCCGTAGGGTCCCTACTGGAATTACGGGTTGTCCGGCCGAGTGCACTTGGCACATCACCGCACATGTCGCGTCCCCTGTTCACTCTCAACGAAGAGTGATACGGGGAGCAACAAGAGCCTAGAAAGGCCCGTCACTTCGGGCTATATGCCCTTGGCCGTTTCTCGTTTCCGAGGGTACGCCCACACCCAGCCAGTTTTGGTCCGCGACAGTTTTGGTCCCGATGGGAGAACTGGCAACTCCACACGGGACCTTTTTTTTTTTTTTTTACATGGGGAAATGCCTTACGCATACCCGCCTTCACGGGGGGAAGGACGGGTTATGACGGACTTGCACCGACTAAAACCCCATGATGTTCCGCCTTCGCCGCATGTTGGCAGGGCCACGGGAACGCTCACGCACACATCCGCGACCCCACCGGCGCTGGCCGCCTAACACCGGCGGCCCCTTCTCGGGAGAGGACAACTCCTCCCGACTCTCCTTCTCAGCAAGGCGCGCCGGAACACATGACGTGCCTTCCAGCACGGCCCCCTTTGTGCGCGCAACGGACCGCCCGAGTCCGCCACGCGGAGGCCACGGGGCCAGGAGACTTGCACTCGAAAGCACCAGTCTTCCTGGCCCCGGCAGCGGATCTGGTCTGTGGCTCCGCCAACCACATTTCGGCCGCGGAGGATAGGGAGAGAGGCAACGACACACCAACACTCCTCTTCCCCGCAGCCCCACCACCGCCGCAACTACGGTGCGGCCCCGCCAAAGTCGCGTGGGACAGGGAGAGAGGCAACGCAACACCTACACTCCTCTTCCCCCGCGACTCCACCTCGGCTGCAGAGGGCAGCGTTCTGCCCCCCCTCAGCAGTCCACCTGTTCGCATCCAGAGTGGGCTTGCGTAGCCCACTCGGAGCGACCTCCTCGGGTCAGCCTGAACAACAGGCCGACCGGGTTCCTCTCAGCTTCACCGTGGGTGACCAAGCCACAGTTACTAAGCCCCCCCCCCCCCCCCCCGCCACGACAAGGCGAGAACCCATTGGGGGGGACGGGAACCTTTTTTTTTTTTTTTATTTTACGTGGTGAAATCCTGCATGGATACCCGACTGGCCAGGGGGGCAGCCGGGTTATGTCGGACTCTTACCGGCTAAAACCCCACGGTGGCCTCCATCAGCGCTTAAGAGGGGTCACGAGATCTCCGTTCGGAACGCAACCGTGGCCTCTCTAACGCATCGCTATATATATAGCCCGACCCGGGGACAGTACTCGCTGCCCCCAGCACTCTCTCGGTGCTGTCACGATGACTCGAGACCACATCGAGTCATAGTCCTCCCCGGGGTCGCTTTACTGGGCGTTCAGGTCCCCTGCCCCGATTGCCCGCGACCCCGAAGGCCCCGTTTCTGGTAGGGGATCACCGTTTCTGAAGGGAGGGCCGTGACGAGGCCCGCCGATGCCTCGGCGGCGTCGTCTCCGAGTGGGATCGGTCCTCTCTCGATCCCTCTCGGCAGCCTCTTTCTGGACCATCACGGTCTCGCAGATTGGCTACGGCCCTCCACGCCGTGTCCCCGCTCAGCATAGCCGACACTACTGCTAGCAGGGAGAGGTTCCGTCCGATTCGGCCGACCAGGATACTCCGCTCCGACTCCCAAGCTGGGCACACCGAAAGGGTGCTGCGCAGTCGAAGCAGTTCGCCGTTGCCTCGCGTCCGATCTTACACAGATAATCACCGAAGCAACCGTGCCCGGTAATTATCTGTGTCAGTCTGTAGGTGAGTCTTCCTCCTCGTCGCTGCTTCCAGGCCTCGAAGACCGGCAGGACTGCACTGACGACGCGTTTGCGCGCATATTGCTCCTCGCGGAGCCGAGCACGCCACGTCGCCAATGCGCTCTGTCGTTCCTGCCGTTTGATGGACTCGAGCGCCTCATCTGGCTCGCTGCCACCGCTCTGGCGGATGGTGCGGATCCGGTGATACACCCTCGCATCCATGTCCGCCAGTATGTCCAGCGGCGGAAAGCGAGCCAGGACGGTCGCCGCCTCAAAGGATACCGTGCGATATCCTCGTACGATCCGTATGGCCATCCTCCGCTGGACACTGTAGAGTTTTGTTCTACAGCGTCGGATGGCTAGCCTTTTTGCCCATACGGGCGCCCCGTACAAGGCTACGGATCGTACTACTCCCGCATAGAGGCGGCGGACTTCCTCCCTCGGCCCCCCGAGATTGGGCAGCAGTCTGTGCATGGCACCCGCTACCCTCTCGATCCGGGGGACTTGACGATATCGAGACTTATCGCCAACGCCACGCCTCCCCGGGACACAGCCTGCTCCGACAGGGAGCGGACGCGCATGACCGCGTCTTCGGTCGAACGCTCCCGTCTGAAGCCAAACTGGCAGTCGGCGAGATCGGGACCGACACGCGACAGATGCCGGTTGAGACGAGCGGCAACGATTCTCTCGAACAATTTGCCAACCTCGTCCAACAGGCATATGGGACGGTACGCAGAGGGAGAATCTGCAGCCCTACCTTCCTTCTTCAAGAGGACCAATCTTACCTCCTTCCAGGCCGTGGGGAACGTGGCACTACGGAGACAGCTGGTGAACAGCCGCCTCAGCCTGTCCCCCAGAGCAACCAGACTCAACACCCACACCCGACCGGGTATTCCGTCGGGTCTTGATGCGGTGTTCCGGGCTGTACGGTTACCCCCAACTCGTTCTGCCACTCCCGCAACTGCGGGGGGTAGACAGAGGGACTTGACCGGCCCTCCGGGAAAAGCGACGTGATCACTTGTCCCAGCAGCTCCGGATCTAGAGTCTCCGTCACCGGGGGCGTCCATGGCCGAAGTTTACCCAACACCATACGGTAAGGACGCCCCCACGGATTCTCGTTGAGTCCCTCCAGGAGCTCATCCCAGGACCGAGATCTGGCGTCCGCAATTGCAAGCTGCAACGCCTTTGTAGCCGCTCGATATGCCCCGTAGAGACTGGCTGTCTCTTCTGCCGGAGCTCGCCTCCTACTTCGGGCTCTAGTGTATTGGCGTCGGCACCGCAAACAGATCGCGCGAAGTCGCGCAATTTCTGCCGACCACCAGTACACCGCCCTGTGCTTGGGGCGTCCGGTCCGGGGCATCGATGCATCGCAAATTTGCGTCATTGTGCCCCGAAACCAGTTTGCCTCCCTTTCAGGATCGGACGGAACCTCTTCGTCTGTTTCTGGCCATGCCGCGACGGTGGCGGCGGCTTCGAGCTTGTCTCGATCTAGCCGCTTGAGACACCAACGACGCGGGGGGCTGCCTTCTCGGCGGCTGGAGTTTACATCGGGTCGGCGAAGTGCGACATCGAATACGATGTGGCGGTGGTCAGAGAGTGTGACCACCTCCTCCGCGACCCGCCAGCCCGACATACTCATTGCAGAGGGAGTTGCCCACGTGAGATCCACGACCGTCTGCCCCTGCCACCGTACGCATGTGCTTACGGACCCCCGATTCACTAGTCGGAGGTCCAGTCCAGCCGCCCACTCCTGTACGGTCTCTCCCTTCGGATCGTCCAGAGAGTTCCCCCACACCCTGGAATGGGCATTGAAGTCTCCCAAGACGATCAACGGACAAGGTAGACATTCCCGGATGCAATCCGCCACCTTGTCCAAGTATTCCTCGCAGTCGGCGAGGGACTTGTTGGGAGAGACGTAGCAGCCCACTATGGCCAGGGAGCCCCATTGCACTCCAACGAAGCCCTGCCCCCTTCCCAATAGGGCGCAGGGTGGAGCTCCCTCTCCGCCCCCCCAGTTTATGGCAACTGAGCCCGCATCGTCACCGAACCACCGAGGGTGGTCGGGAACGACATGGGGCTCTGCCAACACTGCAAGAGCAACCCACCACTCCGCAACGGTGTGCACGAGCAAATGCTGAGCATTGCGGCAGTGGTTGAGGTGGCCCTGGAGGACTTTTAGGGGCGGGAATTTCAGGCCTCAACGACCTCCATATTCGAGACGGAGCTCGGTTCTGCAACCGGTGCCGCTGTGTCCGT
The DNA here is from genome assembly GCA_019845155.1 of Luehdorfia chinensis. Taxonomy (NCBI): domain Eukaryota; kingdom Metazoa; phylum Arthropoda; class Insecta; order Lepidoptera; family Papilionidae; genus Luehdorfia; species Luehdorfia chinensis. The sequence continues at coordinate 1,818,333 of JAHVAK010000449.1, read as the reverse complement.
CGCAGCAATAGGAGCGAGAGGTGGCTGCCTATTCCTTCTCCCGCTCCGTTTTGAAGGCACAGCGCATCTCTTCCCCAGTCTATGGGCAGAGGGACGCCCTAAGTCGGAGCACAGGGGACACTTCAGGGCCGATGCTGTGCACTGCTTTGCCCTATGCCCCGTTTCGCCACACGCGTAGCATCGGGAGCTACGGTTTACTTCATTGGGGCATCTGCTGCCAACGTGCCCTTTTTCCAGACATCTGAAGCAGTGCATAGGCCGGGGCTCGAGTATGTCCACCCGTGCAGACCCCCAGCCCACGCGCACTCGCCCTGCAGCCTCTATTTTGTGAAGCGCCGCGACCGGGCACCGAACCCAGCATGTCCCCATACTCCTGGGTGTTCGGCGAACTTCTCCGACTTTGATATAATCTACCGAACACCCACCCACCTCAGCAACCGCTGCCGCCACTTCCGCAGGGCTGACAGCATCGTCAAGGTCTCTCAGTCGAAAGTCGCCCGTTTTAATCGGGCGACTGATTCGGACGTTTAGACCTGAGAGAACCTTGCGCATTTTGGCTGCCAACTGGTCCGCCTTCGGTCCACTGTCAGGGCCACCAATCTCTACCAAAAGGCCTCCGGTTACCGCCCGTTTTTGGCGGACTGCCTCTATGCCAATATCCGCTAGGCGGATTTTGGTTTTGGTTTCCTCCATTACTTTAGCATAAGTAATGGAGGAACCTTCTGGCAACGTTATCGTAACGGCCGCAGTTACTGGGGCGCGCATGACTTTTATGTTGTCCTTTCCTTGCTTGAATGCAGAGGGTTGCCCCGCTTTGGTTTTAGGTTGCCGTGGTGTGGCCATAGCCTTTTTAGGCTTTTTGGCGACATCCGCCCATGAGCCTGCTGATCTAGGTGCCGCTATTCGCGGCTCCGCCACTGCCACTGGAGGCAGATCCACCACCTGTAGTTGAGAAGGCTTCGTCCTTTTCTTCTTCCTCTTCTTTCTTGGCTTTTGCGGCTGCTGATGCGGAGGCACTGGCTTGCTTGCATTGGCCGATACTGTTGTTCGCAACGGAGGGCGGAGCGCTCTGTCGGGGAATAGTTTGGCCTCGAAAGCAGACAACTTACTCTCGACGAGAGCCCCTATGCGCTGCATCAATGCCTCCTCTCTGCTCTTAGGTTCTGTAGCAACGTGGGCCGATTAAGCGGACGGAGCGACTAGCTCGCTTAGACCTGCCTCGTTTTGTGCCTGCTTATGAAGGAGATTAATCTCTTCCGTAAGCGTTTCCAGCTTGTTGTTTAGGCTGTTAAGCTGCGTACGCAACTCTGCGTTTTCTCTCTCAAGTCTGAGAATGTTGTCGTTTTTAGCGATCCTCCGCGCAACCACCCTTGTGACATTCTGGTCAGTAGTAGCAGCCCCCGCTACTGGTCCTGTGACATTGTCGGCAGTGACATTCCTTCTCGCAATTTCGTCGGCTGCAGCTTTGATGTTACGCACTGCTAACCGAATGCCTCGGACAAAGTTTCCCTTCAAGTTGCGAGAACGATCCGCTACTGTCTCGATAACTAGGAGTTGGGCTTCAATGTGGTTACCGAGATCTGCATCGGCTTGCGATCGCATTTCTTGGGCCAACTCTTCTGGGGATCGGAAGACTTTTCTTCGCCCTTGTGTCCGTAGGCCTCATGGAAGGGTCCAAACAATCCTCTTCCATGTCATTCTCCTCGTCTTCAGTGGCCGTAGCTGAGACTGCAACAAGCTTAGCTGCCACTGGCGCATCACTCGGAGACTTAGCCCTCCTCTTTCTTCGTCCTTCTGAAGTAGCGGATGTAAGTGACACGAGCGAACCATCGGACACACCTCCGTGACTCTCACATCCCATACTGACTGGCGTGTTTGGACGCGTGAAACGCCCACGCCTATCTCGTGCCGGTATCACTGGTACCCCCGACACGGATCCTCCCTTCTTTTGGTCCCCAGCTGTTGTTAAGGGTCCCACGGTTGATGTGGATTCTGTTGCATTACCGCGAACCTGTGACTTGTCCGATTCGGACATATCTGCCATCTTTACTTCTGTAGTTGTTTTTTTTGTTTTTATTACTTTTCATTTCTGTTCCCACGAGTATGAGGGAAATACACGGTCCATCCGAGCAGCGCCCCCTGTACCCGGATAAGCCTACGCGTAACCCGTCAGGGGGTCGGCTGGTACCCTGACGGGGGCAACACTAGCGACTGAATTCCCCGTCAGCCATTCAGCTCCTCACGGCGTGCCAACGCTTGAACTTCGGGTGATTTTTATAGAGGTTTTCATCCTCGCGGCTACAGCGGTTAAGCCAGCAGCCCTCGGTCCCGAGGGATTACGAGGTTCCGGCGCTGGCAGAGTCGGAATGAGTCCTTCCCATGCCTGCCCAGTGACCGGGTGAGGGAACACTGAGCTCGCCGTGAACTCCTCCTTAACTCTCACATAAGAGAGAGTAAGGAAAAGCCCTACTCGCAAGGTTATTCGCCGCCGGCCAGCAAGTACGCAACTGAGTACTTACTTTCCGGCGCCCAGGGTGCACCGTCCCGGCATGCTGCTCCTCCTTTTCGACTGAACCAAGAGGAATTCAGGTTACTCGTATACTATGAAATTAAAGGCGAGCACCCGGTCCCTGAGCTGCCACGGCGTAGTATTTATTTTATTACAATGAAGGCCTATTATCAATCAATTTTAGAATTAGGTAATTATTAGTAAATGAAAGAAAAAATAGTTAATAAAAAAAAAGAAAATTAAGGGGATTATAAAAAGTATTGATAACATTAAGTAAAATTTAATTTTAAAAAACGCTGCTAAGGATTTCCGTTATATCGTAGCATCGAGCATTTGCTACGATATATTATTTTGTAAGTAAACTTAAACATAAAAGTAAATTTTACTCTTAAAATAATAATTATTATTAACATATGCCAATAACTCCAACGTTAATATGCATTAGCTTCCAGCTCAATTCTGTCATGAAAGTTAAAAAACGTGGAATAATTTTGGAAACTGTCGTCTCCCGGTTTACGTTTTTTTTCACGTTTTAACGAAAATAATTACGGGAGGCGAGATGCCATCGCCCAACTAAAAGTAATGCCGTAATGCGCAGTCGTATATGCGGCAGAAGTAGACGCATCGAAATTCGAAGCGTCTACTCTCAATCCGAGTCCCGAATCCAGCATTTATAATACATTTTACAACAATTTTGGATAACTATTAGCAAAAAAACATGAACAATATTGTTTAAAAAAAAACGCAAAATAAGGCACTTAAGAAAGAAACGTACTAATAATATTACATTAGTAATAGTTTCGTTTTTTTTTAACTGGAAATAAACTAAACGTGATATAATTAATAATATAAGATATATAAAATAAGAATAAGAGAAATAAGATTAATAAAATAAAACATCGTTACTTTACTATTTTTTTATTACGAGATTAATACTTAACATAGAGTGCCTAAATTAATTATCTAAAAAAAGGAAAGTCTGTAAATGTCCCACTGATGAGCACTTTGAGATGGTTTGTGGTCGTTAAATGACCGCCCCACTGCTCCGATACAGAACTTTATGTCCTAAAAATATTGGCTCCTTTATTTATATTCATTTTACATTGAAATATTTCTTCTAGAATAGATCTTGTCAGATACGTATATTATTATGTTACCAAAAATTTTGAAATAGTTTGCTGAGATGGAACTTACGTTAATTAATTTTTCTTTAAAAACGTATTAACAATCAATTCACGTACTTAACTTTAAATGAAATCGGTTCCTAAGGAGTAAACTCCAAAAATAAAACAAATATTCAGATAATTGTTAATAATAAAATATTTTATTTTTATTTTTATTAAATAAAATTATTCTAGCTATCAAAACAGTGGTTTTTGGTAAAAACATTAGGTAGAATTTTAGTAATAATATCGGTTAATTATTTTATGCGTAATTAAAAATTGTAATAAACCATTTACACTATTTACAAAGGATTGGGATTGAAATTAATAAAATGAAATATTTAGTTAAGTGCATACCTGAATTGTACTATCTGTGCAAACTGCTTTCTGTTTGGTTCTAAACATAAACGAGCACGTTTTCGCAAGGTTTCTTTCAATTGATTTATTCACACTCACAGTATCACATCACCTTTTATGACTTTTAGCATCCAAAATATGCCGTTTAATTGACTTAAATTCCGCGCTTCTTCCGTATACGCGAGTATTTTTAATCAGATTACAAATAAAAGTGCATCGAAGAACAAATACGATTAAAAACTGAAATTAACATAAGCACAGTTACATTTTCAAAAGTTCAGAGCTCTCTCGTGACTAAGTGATTTATTTACCTATTTTTGCATATTGCTATTTTACGTTTTTTTCATCCAAATAGCATCGTGGACTAAGCGTGAAACGAAAATATTTTAAACAGGGCTGTTTCATAAAATTTTTTTAATTATTTGATTATTTTTTATCACTACTGCTTTTATTAATCTGAATTTATTTTAAATATTGTCAAAAGATTCAATGGATCGGGTATATTAAAGCGAAAGCTGTGACCGAACATAAAAAAATCATAGTGTATATTAAATTGTCTTTTGATCTCTTTAACGTCCCCTCTATTTTTTTGAATCATCTGAATAAATAAACTGCGGTTGCCAACCCACCTGCCAAGCATGGCAACTATGGCAAAATCCTTCTAAAATGAGAGCTACAAACTTATGGCAATCTGTGGGGGAGGGCTGTTTGGCAGTGGAATAGTGACAGTCTGATATGTTGATGATCTAACTTCTTTCATATTCATAAGAATAAACCTACAACCGCATGGCTCTGGTTATCATATACAATTGCTAGTTGCTGTTGCGTTGGAATACATTTACTTTAGACTCATATTTCCGTTACGACAATTGAAAAACAGGGATACGATAACGTTTGTGAAATATTTACGTTAAGCGAGCCACCCAATGTGCAGTTGCAATTATTGCACTGAGTCTACACTTACGTTAGCCCGTGCGAAAAAGATTTTTTTTGTCGCACAAAACCATTTTTGTTTAATGTTGTGTCATGTTTAATTAATATAAGTATTTCGCAGATTATTTTGTAACTTCGTAAATAATGTTATGCTATGGGTATCGTCCGGCAGAGGCTATCCCAGGTACGAATAGAGTATTTTCATTCAGTGTAGATTATTGACGTCGTTAAACGTATTTTTTTTTAATTGAAGTGGTTCGCAACCTTCTTAAGTTTTAAGTGCCAGCATGAAACCCATGGGGCCTTTTTTGTAATAATTTTATAAAGTACGAAACGGCGTATGAAAATCTGCCACCCAGTCTCATTTGGTAGGTATGGTAAGTGTCATCCAAGGGAAATATTGAAAAATCTCGGATCCCGGCCAGATGACGGATTAATCATGTCGAAGAATGTCAGAAGATACACGATCTTGAATGCTTTTTTTCTCCGATAGCCTTTACTTCGTCGCTTATGCGTTCGTAAGGACATTGACCTATCGACTGTGATCGTAATTACCTATAGACCGGAGCTACCGCGAGTTGTCGGTTCTTTAAAAAACACAGGATTAATTTTAATTTCCCAAATAAAATTAATTATTAAAATTTAAAAACCGATACTACCAATCGTTTCTGTAACTGAAACTGTACAAATTTTCTTCTAAAAAATACGATCTCGTCTATAAAATACGATAAAATAAATAAGATAAATATATTATATTCATATAACGATACTATATAATTAAATATAAAATAAAATAATAAATAAAACCCAACCAGATTCATCTTGAGTGTAATGATACTTGTCTGTAAGTAGTTATTTCAGTAATATGTGGCAACACTATACTAAACGTCAACACTCACGTCAACAATCACGTCAACGTCTATAAAATGTCATTAGCACGCGTTAAGATCGGATTGTGTACGTCCGCGTTAAAGCATTTTTGTTTGGCAAGTGCTCTGTTCAGTCGAACTCTGACCACTTCGCCCGTTGTTTTCACCAACAGTGCTAAATACAAGATGTACGTCACCGAAGAAAGAGGATCTCCAAACTCTCCCGACTACCGGGTCTACTTCAGTGAGTTGACACTATTAACGTAGCTAATAATTACCGTGGCGACAGTGCTTTTGGGTTTTGTATCCAAGAGAACCAGTAGCGTGTTTACTTTTACGACCTTAAACCTACTTATCTTAATAATTTGCAACGTGTAATATCAAAGTCTTCATTATAAAACATTGACTGGTTGCCTTTTTTTGTACATAATACCTATTCGTACCATTATCGAATTATGCTAATATATTACAAATGCCACATCCATTTGTCCTTCAAAAACATTAATTTGGAATGCATTACATACATTCTAAATTACTGTTACTTAGATAAAATGGGAATAGATAGCTAACTTGTATACTAATTTGAAAAATTTCCATAACATTTAATACACAATAGATATTTTTTTATAAATATAACACATATTGAATTGGATATGAGGCCCAAGATGGTAATGGTGATGTTAGCCTAGATGTATTTTTCTTATTAGCTTTGTAAGTTGTATAATTAAAAGCATTTAGTGCAAAGCAGTTGTATGATTGAAAGCTCACTGTTTCATAATATACCAAACTATTAAATATGTAACAGCCTTAGCCCCACTTTCACATAAATTTATATTTATTTATGTTTGGGTCAAACCAAATCTGGCATGCGGGCCCCTGGCCCACGGAAAATATATATACATAAATTTATAGTTCCCTATCTGCTTAGTATAATTGTCTTTTTTTGGTAATAAATATTTGTGCCTCATATTACATTCATATTTTTTTATTAAAACTGTCAGTGATGATTATCACAATAATTATTATTTATCATTTTATAACTCAGGGACTGACTGATAGCCTTAAATTTAATAGCAAGTGACCTAAGTTTATTTCCTCGTATTGGCACTTTACAACAATAAAATGATTAACTGCTACAATATAGTGATTTACCACAGGCGCAGGAGTATATAGTGAGGAAATCTGCTTGTCTTTGGAGTAAAATATTTTGCATCATCTTATTTGATTGTCGTTTCAGCCTATCACAAGTTCACTGCTGAACATAGGCCTCCCCCATAGATAGCCACAAAATTTTGTAGCTCTCATATTGGAGGGATTTTGCCATAGTTGCCACACTTGGCAGGCAGGTTGGCAACTGCAGTTTATTTATTCAAATGTTCCAGGAAGATGCTGTTGTCCATCTCCTGGTTTTAATTTCCCTCTGTCTCTGACTTTTACAATACCCACTGGATGGGGTGGTATATTCTCTTAGGCCGCTATAACACGCCATTTGTTAATAATAATGTAATATTTTTGAGTTGGAGGTTCTTCAAGGCTTCAAAACAAACTACTTAAAATGAAAGGAGGTCTGTGCCCAGCTGTGGGATTTTTAATAATAATAAAAAAAATAGGACTTCATTGATGGGTGACAGTTGCACTCCATCTATACTATTTCCATTTCTTTATTTTCTCGATGACAGTTCTTATTTGATAGTTGTAGTGTTGTGACGAAATAAGTAATGATATAGATCACATATATTTATTATATTTTGATTCATCAGATTTTGATTAAAATAAATAAATAAAGATTACCAGTCGTTATAATTATTTTGTTTCATTGTTGAGTACCTACCTATACCTACTTATTTTACAACAGTTTTAAAATTTTTAAAGAAGTTGGCATTATCAATCAAGAATTAATGTGTAACATCTTGTAATGAAATATAATATTAGTTAATAAATTTGTAGAAAAATATCCGGAAGTAGTTTAGTTTATTACATTTTGTAAAAAAATATCGGGTCTAATATTGTGTTACGTTTATAGATATAGCTCCATTCCTATCAGTTTCTCCGACTCTGGTATAACCTTGTATGTGTGTAAATGTCATATTTTTTAAAATAATGCATACATAATGTAAAAAAGATGCTCATTCAAGTTTTCACAGGAGCTGTCATTGAGAAAATAAAGAAATGGAAATAGTATAGTAAGTTTAATTTTAATTGCACAGCGCACATTGTACAGTACTTGAACTCAAGAGTGTAAGTCTTCCACTTGCTATTTAAATAAACAATACACTCCTGATTGTCTATAGTGAGTGCTTTCTACTTGATAAGAAACATAAAATTTTAAATTTGACCTTAGGACCCACCATAGACGATTCAGATATTGTTCTTATAGGTTTTTATTCTTCATAAATAAAAATCAAATGTATATTTTAGGAAGAATGGAAAGAAACCCAACGTGAGAAATAGAGAAATAAAAATATTTCGAGAAGTTGTTTCCCTGCTCCAAAGCTTTCTCAAAAATGAGAGGAGGCTTGTGCTCAGCACTGGTACATTTATAGACTTCTCTTTCAATAATGAACTTTTAAATAAAAATTATATATTAACCATAAAAATAACTTTCAAAAATTACTGTTAGTTTGTCGTTTCAGCCTATCAATAGTCCACTGCTGAACATAGGCCTCCCCCATAGATTGCCACAAAAGTTTGTAGCTCTCGTTTTGGGGGATTTTGCCATAGTTGCCACGCTTGGCAGACGGGTTGGCAACCGCAGTTTATTTATTCAGATGTTCCAGCAAGATGCTGCTGCCCATCTCCTGGTTTTGATTTTCCCTCTGTCGACTTTTACGACACCCACGGGATGAGATGGGGTGGTAGATTCTCTTAGGCCGCTACCACATGGCTGTTAGTTAAATTATATTAAATTAATAATTAAATAAATAATTAAATTAGTTAAAGAATTATAATCAGACATCCTTATTAAAAGGAATTTGATAATGTTTTCCTTATAGTCAGATATCTTGTACTACATATTACTCCTTTATGACAGGATGATTAATTACATTTTTGGTTAGTTGAATACAAAGAATGTCCAACATTGGGATTCTGGGAGTGCATTTTATAGACTTGCCGAGTGCTAATGGCTTAAGAGAATCTACCACCCCAATTCATCCTGTGGCTGTTGTAACAGTCGACAGAGGGAAAATGAAAACCAGGAGATGGGCAGCAGCATCTTCCTGGAACATCCTAATAAATAAACTGCGGTTGCCAACCTGCCTGCCAAGCGTGGCTACTATGTCAAAATCCTCCCAAAACTGAGAGCTACAAACTATTGTGGCAATCTATGGTCTATGTTGTACTATTGCACAAATTTTCGGTTCCAGTTTGTTTTTCAACTGAAGACCCGCAGCGTACATTTCAGGTGATACACCACCGCAGAAGACTAGGCCATGCAATCATTATTTATTCTGATAGCAAACATATTAAGATATATTCTAAGGTTTTTGTTTTAACAGTTTTATTGGTTTTAACAGTTGCCTCAGGATGTGTCTAGCATGGCCATACCATACACAAATGTAGAATTTAATATTAATGTAAATCTTTCGTAATATGTTTGTCAAGTAGTGCTGTGCATATCAGAATCACTTAAGAACTGACGTCCTATTGTAACTAGCGCAATGACACAGCATTTGTTATGGGCAGATGTTGTACTTAGCATTGAGAGAATGTTTTGCTTATCTCATCACTTACTCCTATAAAAAAATTGTTGTAGTTTGTCTCCTGAGAGAGGCCTGTGTTCAGCGATGGACTATTTACAGGCTGATTATAATGAAATGAAATTTTATAAGATTGTGCACCAAGTAATATTTAGGATGTAGGTATACAAGATACGCATGGATGACATTGGCATTTAAAAGATAAGCAGTACGTCAATTATCACGTATCGAGTATCAGATAACGGAAATCACTTGGTAACCGTGACCTTGATACCTAATAAAAAAAATTAATTTACAACACGCGATGACAGAGTAAGAGAACCTAACACCTCTACTCGCACTCTGTGAATGTCAAACAACTTTACTAAGGTAAATGCAGAAAAACCTCCCGACCTGTGACAGACCACGGAATAACAACCGGCGCATGAAAAGCGAGGTCTATTTTTATTACCGCAAATGGACTGCTTACAGTCTGCTGGTGATTATGACCTACATAGTTCTTTAAAATCAGTTCACATTTGTTTACATTCATACAATCACTCCTTTTAATATAAGGGATAGGCAGAGACGTAGCCCACTTTTCGTCCTCGCGGGAAACGAGACGTGACGAGTGGCAAACTACTTCGCCGCCATTTTGGTAGGAGTAAAAAAAACTCACTCCCCATTACGTTCCCGCGAGCGGTACAGTCACAGCATTACATATTATTACGTTATACTGCACGAATAAAGGCTGTCTGTTCCGATCACATTTGAAGGCTGTAAATTACCTTGCGTCTCTTTTACGGTAGTGATGTAGTGCAATTTCTTAGGACTGCAATATAATATAATTTTGATATTATTCTTATATTATATTCTTCGGCGGCATAGTTTACAGTAAGTGTCGATATCATTCGAAATCCGTTTCAAAGTTACGTCACCTGCTCGCTATGTCACAGCGAGAGATTGCGGGCACAACGCGCCGCGTGCTGATATGCTGATATATTCGCACGATTAATTATTACTTGAGAATAAAACACTTCCGCGCTTTTAAATAAAGAACCGGTCGGTCGCTAGTCTGTGCTTATATGGGTCAAAGCTGTACGTTCACATTGCATGATTTTTGAATACGAAATAGTTACGTAAGGCCGAAACTTTCACAAGCCTTTATAGCGAATTGTGATTTTCGAAATAAAGGACTGAATTTAATTTTAGTTATAGCAATGACACAAGCAACTTTGACAGAGTACCTGACTTCTACGTCGCAGGTCCTGGGTTCGAATCTCTAATAAAGCCGGCATTTGTGCAAAAACACAAATTGCTGATTTTCGGGTCTGTAGTAAGTAGTAGTAGTAATATAACTGCAGCCAGTCAGAAATTGAACAACAGCTCGCCTAATAAAATTACGAATTAGAGTGGTGAAGTTGCATTATTAAGTCATATTGCTAATTGCAACATAACGACACCAAATGTAATTTATAACAACTCATTTAGGATTTTGTTATAGTTCGGACATCCAAGGTCTAAAAAATAGAGAGTAAGACGAACACTATTTTTGCATTATTTTGTTTGGCTGTTGATATAAACATTACAGTCAATAAATGTCCCGCTGCTGAGCACAGACCTCTTCTAATTTCAAAAAGGGCTCTGCGGGGAGCTGGTACAGTGTGGGTTTTCAAAGTAGTCGAAATATTTATTTATTTCTTAGACGAGGTTTTTCTTCACCGCCGAGCACGTGGTAAATCAGCATGTTTTATTTGATAAAGTGACAAAACGAGCAAAACATTCACCAGATGGTAAGTGCAACGTCTGCCCATAACAAATGCTGTGTCACCCAGAAAATTGAGTGACACCACACTGCGCCACTGTGAGATGTCAGTTCTTTAGTCTTATATTCTCAGTGAAAACAATAGCTCTCAGCGCCCTTCAGACTGAAACACAGTAAAGTTTGCACACTACTGCTTCACGGCAGAATAACTGGCCCTGGGGTGGTACCTACCTAGAAGCACTCCTGCATAGAAATCTTACCAACAATTTTTTTTGAGTTTTCTAATGCAAATCAGTATTTTAAAGTAGTTAAGATTAACGCTTATCGTTTGTTCGAATTCGGTTCGAGTCACCGAGGAGCAGCTTGTATTTATATGGCGCTATATTGTGGGTTCAGAGGACGAGAGCGGTCCGATATCGCCGCTGCACGACATCCCGCTGTGGGCGGACCGCGCGCAGCGCCTCGCGCACATGGTGGTCGAGGTGCCGCGCTGGACCAACGCCAAGATGGAGATCAGCCTCGGCGAGAAGCTCAACCCGATCAAGCAGGACATGAAGAAGGGCGCGTTGCGCTACGTGAGCAACGTGTTCCCCCACCACGGCTACATCTGGAACTACGGCGCGCTGCCGCAGACGTGGGAGGACCCGCGCCACGTGGACGCCGACACGCAGGCGCGCGGGGACAACGACCCCATCGACGTCATCGAGATCGGGTCGCGAGTGGCGGCGCGCGGCGACGTGCTCACCGTCAAGGTGCTCGGCACGCTGGCGCTCATCGACGAGGGCGAGACGGACTGGAAGCTGATCGCCGTCGACGTGCGCGACCCGTGCGCGGTGCGCCTCAGCGACGTGGCCGACGTGGAGGCGGAGTTCCCCGGCCTGCTGCGCGCCTCCGTCGAGTGGTTCCGCCTCTACAAGGTGCCGGACGGCAAGCCCGTCAATCACTTCGCCTTCGACGGCCAGGCCAAGGACGCCGCCTTCGCGCATCGCGTCATCGACGAGGTCAGTCCTCCCACAACCGCTCTACTGGGCCAACTCGCCTCTGTCGTTCCTCTCACTGACACTGCCGCTTGTCCGCAGGTACACGAGTTCTGGCGCTCGATGGTCACCGGTGAAGCGGAAGCTTCCGATATTTGCAAGTATGTACAATTACCGTTATTTGTACTCGGCATATAACAATCTGACTACTGAATAAAAGTAAGTTACTTTGCTAAGATCCGCATGCAAAATATAAAAATGGTGTATATTACCTAGTTTTTTGAAGTGCACCACCCGCCCTCCCTCAGTAGCGTGCACAAGCAAACTAACACCGCCACCAGAAACCGCCACCAGGTACCCTCCACCAACCACTACAATACCACCACTAGATAATATACACCACTGAAGCCGAGAACACGACTACTTCACTCTTTACTATCCATTTACCTTTATTATATATAACACTAAAGTAAGTCAATAAGTGAAATAATCGCATGAAATAAACGATAAAGTTCTCCAAAAAAAAACCATCTTTGCGCATGTCATAATATTAAGGAACACGTAATTGACCGCAGGAGCAACGTCAGTGTGGAGGGCAGCGCGCACTGCGTGCCGCGCTCGCAGGCCGCCGCCGCGCTCGCCGCCGCGCCGCCGCTCGGCGCGCCGCAGCCGCAGCCCGCCGCCGGTACGTACACACGCACACGCACACGCACACACAGCACGCATACAAGCACACACACACACACACTCACTCACACGCCACACACACGCACACACACACGCACGTGGAGCGTTTTTTTATAACTGTTAGCCCGAAGGCTTTCATAGCTTCACCGGAATGTGTGAACTTGTAAACACAAAATCAAGTACGCACATCACAAGTACAGAGATACACACGCTCACTTAAAACCACACTCGGGCGAATAATTTCTTGTGCGCATAAAAATGCACACACCCATATACATCACTAACAATTACTCGCGTACAAGCATACAAACACACATTTACACACGCAAGCACTCACGCACGCACACACGTTCATCAAATATAACGACGACGTGGAGAGCACAAATATAAAAAGTTGTCGTTTAGTCCTAATTAGCCTTCACATTTTTATGTGATCATCAGATTTGATCAGGATTTTTATACTAATACAATATATTATTATATATAAACAAGCACAAATTAATAATGCCAGTTACTCGACTTCACAGTCAGTAACTCTTTTATGGAGCAATGTATACGTTTTTACACAGTCTTTCAATCAAAACTGTCAAGTTTTTTTTATTAAACAAAGACTTTATAAGAAGGGTTATTATAATATTAAAGAATAAATTGATGATGATGACCCCTGGGAATGAGGTTATTGCTGCTAATCTATTTCTACATCTTTATGCTGCCGTGATTGTACATTATTTTTAAATTGATTAAGAAGAAAAATTCGCCCGCTGGGTTTCTTGCTGGTTCTTCGCAGAACATACATACATACAGTCACGTCTCTTTCACATTGGGGTGGGCAGTGACCACATCTACAACTGGTGCTATGATCCTGACACACATCTTTCGCTTCTTCTACTTTCATTAGCTTTTTATACGTGTCATAAACCCTCGTCGGTTGCGGTTACTTTTAACGTGACCTTTCTCAAAAGTTCTCCAATCTGCGGGGCTATTACGTATCCAAAGCGAAGATCACTAATAAAAGTGTTGAAAGGAAATCTGTCAAATAATTGTTTTCATACTGGTTATTGTTAACGAAAATGACGATTATTTTTCATATGACGTCTTTTTTGTTAAGCACAGCCACTATGTAGACAGTTATTTGACAGATATTCGTTCAACACTTTTATAAGTGATCATCACTTTGGATACGCAATAGCCCCGCTGATTGTGATACGTACGCCTAGGTCGACCCATTCCAACTCGCCTCACAAAATTTTTTTTCGTTAATCTTCTTTCATTCATCCGCTCTACATGTCCAAACCATCTTTGCATCCCTTTCTCTATCTTGGTCACTACATCCTCAACCACACCGCATGGTTCCCTTATCACACTGTTTCTTACTTTGTCGATCAAAGTTACTCCAGCTATACTTCTCAAACTTTTCATTTCCACAGCATTAATCTTACTTTCATCCACTGCCGTGCCTTTTAGATACGTTCTGGCTACTTAAAAAGTTATGCAGGTCCCCATTCCCTTGATCGGGATCTGCATAACTTTATGAGTAGCCAGAACAGAGCCTTTTTGATGTGAGTGGTCGTTCAATAAATATTATTTAAATACTTATTGAACTATATTGAATGAAATACTTAATTCTATTCTATAATAATAATTTATTTTTAAAACAACCCACAAGGGGCTAGTAGTTAATTAAAGCTTACAATACATAAGTATTTAATAACTAAGAGCGATTTGTACCGCCGACCCCTAGCGGACACGTCGCTTTAATTAGATGCCGTCCTTTAATATTTGTGTCTGTGGCGTATTTCCTCAATAAGTGTTTTCTTTCTTTCTTAATAAATGTGTCGTGTTTTTGTTGCAGTGGACAAGTGGCACTACGTCTCCAGCCTGTGAGCTTCGCGCCCACCCTTACTCTCTAACTCACTATTTAATAGTCCGCTGTCCTATTTATTTTTTCAATTACGTTTATACATCGGCTCTGCGTGGCACGGTGCTGTAGATACAATATGTAACTCTTCTTCGTTGTTACTTTTAGTTCCAAAACGTGTGTGGAATCTATTGAGTGGTTGTAGTCAATCGTAAGGTTACTAGGTACAAAGGGATGGGACACGTGTGATCATTAATGGCTCCTCCAACAGGAACATGTGCGTAGTCAATAGTAACCTCTGCTGCAGTTGTTTGTCAACACTTTGTACATACATTGACAACTAGCGGTGGAAACAGAGGTGAAATGTTGTTATATGGATAAGGATACTGTTTACATGTTATAATTAACGTAAGAATCATGATTAAAATGGGTGACGTCTCGCAAAAAAATTCTTTAGTTTTATTTTAGGTCAATATTGATAAAAAAATCCATGCAATATAAAAAGGCCCTTAAAACAAACAATCTCGATCTTGCACAGCATTTGTTATGAGGAGACATTGCACTCACCATCAAGTAAACGTATTGCTCGTTTCGTCATTCTCCAATAAAAAAAGTTTTGATCTCCGATCGCAATATCGTAAATAATTTGTAAGCAAATAGATGTAAGTAAGAAAAAAGCTAAGAGTTTTAATTTGTCGGTGAGACTATTAGATAAGCAAGTATTTATAATAATTTTTGATGCTAACCCTTCGTCATATCACCTCATTTTGAGAGCACTCCCCTCGTTGCCTTGGACAGTATCGGTATCCTTGGCGTCGACATATCGAGTGACGTTCAGTTTCGCGGTCATCTGGAAGGGAAGGCCAAATTGGCTTCCAAAAAGCTTGGCGTGCTCAGTAGAGCGCGACAGTGATTCATGCCGGCCCACCGCTTGCAACTTTATAGGGCGCAGATTCGGCCGCACATGGAGTACTGTTCTCATTTCTGGGCGGGGGTGCCTCAGTTTCAAAATTCCATCGTCACCATCTTGATGGTGGGCATTCCAGCACAGTGCATTTTTCGCCTAATTTTCTGCCACGCACAAGCACTTTATGGAATCTGCTGCCGCCAACGGTTTTTCCGGACCAATACGACTTAGGGACCTTCAAGAAAAGAGCCTATTCCTTTCTCAAAGGCCGGCAACGCATCTGCTATTCCTCTGGTATTGTAGATGTTCATGGGCGGCGGTGATCACTTACCATCAGGTGAGCCGCTTGATCGTTTGCCCCCTCTTCCATAAAATAAAATGCTAATGTACCGACCTGTTTTTATTAGATTTGATACTGTGTCGTAGTTATATACGCTAGTATTTCACTTATAACAAAATATAGAAATATTAATAATATATCTTAAGTGATGTTAAATAGTGATGAGTTCGCGTCCGCCTCGTTAAGGATTTAAACGATAATTGATTTCCAATTTATTATTGTCATCCTTCCTCATCGCGGGATGTATCAAAAAAAAATCAGTGACTACCGGAGACTATTCATGGATTACATAAACTAGTCTACCACCATCTTATAGTGCCCCCCAGGGCAGTATTTTGGGACCTACTTTGTTGCTAGTTTATATCACTAATTTATGTTCGCTGAATATAAGTAAATACTAAATGCAGAAGCAATAAAGTTTAGGAAAAAAGGGAAGCACAGCTATACGCACAAAAAGTTGAAATGGCAATGGCTGAAAGGGCAAAGAGGGTCGTTTCAGAGTGGTGATGAGATGTAGGATCAGTGCAGATCATTATCGCTAATACGATCCCGGACATTGTGTAATATGTGTATGGTGTAACTGGTGGTAGGATTCCTATGCAGGAATCCGTCTAGGTAGGTACCACCCCAGGGCCAGTTATTCTGCCGTGAAGCAGTAGTGTGCAAACATTACTGTGTTTCGGTTTGAAGGGCACTGAGAGCTAGCATAATCACTGGGCATAAGAGACTTAAGAACTTATGTCTCAGGGTGATGGTCACAGTGTGGTGTCACACAGAAATTTTCTGGGTGATACAGCATTTGTTATAGGCTGACGTTGCACTTACCATCAGGTGAACGTTTTGCTCGTTTCAGCACTTTATCCAATAATAATAATAATAAAAAACCATAATATACCAACTTGTGCGGTCTAAAGAACGCACAAGTTGGTATGTTACTCATAATAAGATACCGTGTCTGGCTAGATTACTAGTTTATTGATATTCATATGAATTGCTAATGATAAATGATATTGATATGAGTACACGTAGCCCCGGTTGGCCGTGAACAGTCTATAAAATATGGTGAAAATTTACGTTTTGCTTGCACCGTATATGCTCCGGACCGCAAGAGAATGAGATGGAAATGATAAAATGTTATGGGGCGCTGCAAGAATGCTACAAAATAATCCGTACAATATCCACTTATTATGCTGAATGGATGCCAATGATGATGAGCTACTATAATAACACTGACACTTAACCTAACCTCGGTCCTCTGAGATCTTGAACACTAATCTCAACACGGCTGAAGAACTCGCTTTTCTTCGTGCACTGATTCATCCGTTCTCAATTTGCTCATGAACTACAGTACCACTGCACTGCACTGCACTGATTTGTATTTTTTATTTAGATTTGCACTCCACTTTTGTACACTGAACGTCATGATGAAGATTCATGACAGTACCTAAACCAACCTAAAATAACTGTTAATTAATTATTATGTGCTGTTTTTTCATAGTTTCCTCAGTTCCTTAAAAAAAAATTTCTGCCTCGACCATTGAAGTTTGATTTTTTCCTAATAAACCAAGATAATTTTGTTTAGCTTCAATTTATTCGAAAGCTATAGAGATATTCTTTCAAATTGATCTGAAAAATGCTGATCCAGGATCGCGAATAAGCTATTAGCGATATAGCCATCTTCATTGATTAATCGCCTGTTGTTTTGAGTATTTTGTTATTAAAGTGCTTAGTGCTCGAGTTCTGCGCAGTCGTGATGATTGTACTCGTAATTTGTAACATGCGCGTCTCGCAATGGGAATGCCCTGTTATCGTCGAACACATACTCGTATGATCGAGGTATCTATTTTGCGAATCCTGTTATACCTTTCCAGTAAGTCCACATGTCTTAATATAAGGATGCTTTGCGCATTTTGATGTTGTCATAATTTATTCTAGGCTTAGATTTTAAAGGTTTTTCTTGATTTTTACGTTTAAGTGTATTTTGTGGTTGATTGTTAATAGGTATGATTGATAATTTTATAATAGACCATTTAATATAGTTATTTTTTGTCTTTACGGTGACCACTCTCGCGTAGACATCCGATCCTGGGTGTAATTCGACGACGCGTCCAAGGCCATCTGGCCACTTGCCGGTAGGTTAATAGAATCAGGCGTTACTTTGCGGAAATATTGGTTTTCTTGCGCACGCCGTTGAGGGAGGGCGGGCGGTGCTCTTCAAAACTAGGTAATACACACCATTCTACATTTTGCATGCGGATCTTAGCAAATTAACTTTCTCTCCTTTACTATGGGAGGTAAGTTTCCATCGTGAATTACCACAATGTCATTGATATTAATATTCTCTGGGTTGATGCCATTGAATTTATTACAAATATACATATAGTCATGCCTTTTTCCCATGTAAGGGGTAGACAGAGGTTATACACGTAGCCCTCTTTTCGCCGTCGCGGGAAAGGTATATTAGACACAGTAACAAAATTTAGCATTTTGGTTCTATTGAATCAACTCTTCGTATAGCTATCATCCACTTCTTTCTGGAATTTGGATCCTTCGGCACGCTAAACAACAGCTTTTCACGTGTTTTTACCCTTCACAGCGACTGTGAAATACCCTTAATCTCTGAACACTTCAGAGCATTATCACGGCGGTTTTTCGAAAAAGCCGCGGTTCATCCAAACCCGCTGGTGGTTAAAGCAGCAAATTACCGACCAAATAGAAATGCGACCGAACGCAAACGTCGCCCGCGAAACGTGCTAGACGACACGGACGTCTCAGCACTCCCTGACCACGATACGGTCAGTCACGATCGCACGACGCACCACGATGCACGACCGCTGTAGAGAGCGGCGCGCAGCAGTCGACAATCACACCGCGTACACACGATACACCCGTGTTCCAGGGCGGTTCTCATCGCCCAGAGTTACCGACACACAAGTCGATAGTCCGAATGGAGGCCCGCAGCCTCCCTCGGACGGTCATTAGACGACTTAAAATCATTTGAGATTTTCGTATTCGAAGTCGCGCAAGCACGCAGCGAACGCGACACAGTCCGAATTTCGATTTGTTTGTAGGAGTTTATTTAAGTATTTATGTTTGGGTCAAACCAAACCTGGCACGCGTGCCCCTGGCCTGTGAGCACAGTATCCGATGAAGCTGTAAAAGCCAAAAATCACGTGTTTTTACATTGGACACCGAAATTATAAATCACGTGTTTTTACATTGGAATCATAACACTGAGGCCCAACACAGTATGTATTATGAATTTTTAGATGCGCTTTAGCAATATTTTACGAATGAAGGAAAGCGCAAGCGATCAATCAACAAATAGCCCACCTCGTGCGGCCGGCTACAGGACTGGTGACGTCATCCGGCGATCGAGAGCCGCCCGCGTTGTTAAATATTTTTTAACGAAAATGCGCTCTTTAATCTTGATTTTCTCAGCCATTTTTAAACATAGAAAAAAGTAAAAACACAGTTATTTTGGTATTTTTTTCTTTATTACTTTGGCATTTGTAGAAAAAAACGTTTGTCATCTTCATTGAGATAGATTTTCCACCATCAGTTGACGGCTAGAGTTTATCTGTCAGGTTTGGCTCGTGCATGTCTACATTTGGAAATAGTAAAGATGATTTTTTAAGATTGGCGAAATATTGCGCTTGCTGCGTTTTTATGTCGATGCCAGCAGAAACGTGTGGTCGCACTTATAGCAAACGTTATTTCATTTCATTGCCAACGTAACAAAACAATGGCAAGATGTATTAGTACAAATTAAACACGATTTAGTTCATTATTATTGGAATAATTCACAGATAAATATTGTACTATTGTGATATTATTTTCAGCCGCTTCGTGGCGGCTTAAAATAATCTACCACCCCCATCTCACCCCGTAGGTGTCGTATAAGTAGACAGAGGGAAAATAAAAACCAGGAAATGGGCAGCAGAATCTTCTTTACACATCTGAATATATAAACTGCGGTTGTCAAACCGCCCGCCAAGCATGGCCACTATGACAAAATTCCCCCAACATGTGAGCTACAAACTTTTGTGGCAGTCTATCGTGGAGGCCCTATATTCTGAAATGATCATGATTTTTTTTAGAATAGTTTGCATGCATTTCTTAATTTGCGACTGGAAGAATGGTGATAAAACTAAAATTTTAATAATGAAACTGAAGTCAATAAGCGGCACTTCTTAAGTTATATTACAAGAAAATGCGACTAAGGATTCTCAAGACGCTTAAGGAGCAGCCTAAGTATTCCCTTAGGAGAGAGATGTCACGAACGTGTCAATGTAGTGATAAACGATAGCGATAAACAGCTACTTGAATTTACGTTTAAAAAACAAATATGGTAACATTTGCATTACTATTGTTAGTGATGAAAGTTTTGCAGTAACTTAGTGCAGGCCGTATTTACCAATTAAGCCTTTATTTACCAATTACGGTAACTTGAACATTTCTTATGTAAACTGCAACTATGTTTAATATTCCTGTGTTGTATTTAACTCCGGACGCGTAATAATACAATCGGTACCAGCTATTCGAATTGATAAATCTTTAATACTTTCGATACCTAAAACTTACGATAGTAGGATCGTTGCAGTTTCGTGACGGGGTTTTAGTTTTCGCACTTTGGCGTATAATATTGTTAAATAAAATTCTTTTAGCCAATGACTATCCACGTTTTACAAGTTTTTTTTTAGGTTTTAGAGGCGAACATATTTATTTGAAACAGGAGAAAGAAAGTTATTATATGGTTAGCATATTTATGTATGAGCAAATAACCTGAAAAATGGAAAAAAAATATATATACGAAAAGGAAAGAGACACTGATATGATGGTACGTTTAGATGGAAATTTATGTTATATTAGATTGTCATATTATTGTATACATACAAACAGTTCTGCCAATTTCCCAGAGACAACTCACGTAGCCCACTTTTCTCCCTCGCAATAAACGAGACGTGACGGGTAGCGAATCACGTCGCCGCTATTTTCGTACGAGTAAAAGAGAAAAATTCTTATTCCCATTGCGTTCCCACAAGCAGCATAGTGACAGCGTTGCATATTATGGTGTTATTCTGTATGAATTTACCTTAGTCGCCTCTTACCACACCTTGGTAGGAAAGAGGTTTTTTTTTTATTGCATAAAGTGATGAAACGAGCAAAACGTTCACCTGATGGTAAGTGCAACGCCTGCCCATAACAAATGCTGTGTCACCCAGAAAATTTCTGTGTGACACCTCACTGTGCCCATCACCTGAGACATGGGTTCTTAGTCTCATATGCCCAGTTATTACGCTTGCTCACAGTGCCCATCAAACCGAAACACAGTAATGTTTGCACACTACTTCTTCACGGCAGAATAACTGGCCCTGGGGTGGTACCTACTTAGACGGATTCCTGCATATGAATCCTACCACCAGTAAATCATATTATAAATAAATATAATAATATAAATATTTTTAACTGGGAAAGTCAAGGACCGCAACCATGATTACAAAATAAATTTCAAAAACAAGCTTATGACATCTGATCAAGATGTTGCTACAGCCTTTGAGAAGTTTTTTAACTGATCTCATGAAACATAGTAAACACATACCTTTATTTAAATCTGGTAATACATCGGACCCCTCTAACTTCAGACCTATTTCTGTACTACCAACAAATAGCAAAATTTTTGAAAAAAATATTAATCAAATGTCAAAACATTTAATTTACAAAAACTGTTCCACAAAAACCAATTTGGTTTTACAAGGGGTCGTTCTACAACCGACGCAGGTGTTGAAATAATTAAGAATATATTTAATGATTGGGAGAATTCTAGGATGTCTTGAGATGTTTTCTGTGATCTTTCTAATGCCTTCGATTGCGTTCATCAGGAAACTACAGCTATAAGAAATTCTGCACTTATACGTCCAACTTCATATTTGATCAATAGAACGTAGAAAGTAATTATCAATAGCACGAGCTCTTCCGGACCAGCAGTATCTATTGGTGGGTGACACGCAGGTTTCAATTCTAGGCACATTTCTATTTCTTATTAACGTTAATGACTTTCCTTACCTAGTAGGGGATAGCCATGATATAATTTTATTCGCTGATGATACATCCTTAATTTTTAAGATAAAACATCAACTTTTATTATATGACGAGGTGAATAACACTATTTCAAAATTAGGAAATTGGTTTAACGTTAATAATTTGCTTTTAAACGGAAATAAAACTAAATGTATTAAATTCAGAACACCAAAATGTTAAACAATTAGATGTAAATGGGGAAAATTGAGCCTTGTGCATACCACTGTCTTTCTTGGAATTACTCTTGACGCAAAACCTCCATGGAGCCCCCATATATCTAAACTAGCAAGTAGATTCTAGTAGCTCAGTAGCCTATGCTATAAAAAAATTAGGAATTTGATTAAAGTTGAAACTGCTAGATCAGTATATTTTAGTTATATTCATAGCACTGACGACTGATGTAGAAGTGATTTTTTTGTTTTGCAAAAGCCGGCCGTAAGAGCTATTTATAATCTAGGCTCTAAAGTGTCTCTTAGAGATAGTTTAAATAAATTAATATCTTAACCTTTACACAATAAACATAAAACTGTTTATTAAAAAAAGTGATGTTCATAATGTTAATACCAGGAACAAGCACAAAATAATAATGCTAGTTACTCGACTTCACGGGGTGAGTAACTCTTTTATGGGGCAATCTATACATTTTTACAACCAAATCCCAGAAAGTGCAAGTCTTTCAATAAAAACGTTTAAATTTTTTATTAAACAAAGAATTCATAATTTATTTTTATTACAATATTAAGGAATACATGGATGATGATAAGTCAAAGAAATGAGGTGCCATTTCTACATTTTTATAATATTGTAAATGTACATTATTTTTAAAATGACTTAAAGAAAAAAAAATGCCCACTGGGTTTCGTGCTGGATCTTTCAGAGAATTTTTTTGCGACTCAGTGACTTTAAAAAAATACTCAATAAGTATTATGTAAATAATCAAGGATGAAAAAAAAAATTCTTACTTATAATTCTTCTAAATTAAAAATTTATAACTTAAAACGTTAAGCAAAGGTAAATATGGATGTGTTGAAAGTAAATTGGATCCATGCATGACTTTGCTGGATTAGTGATGGTCAACATAAGCCTTAGTCCAGCTATAGGTCATTATTAGTTTAATAAGAATATTAATTGATGTTTCCATCAGGATTATATAGGCGACGTATCACTTTATCTTTAAATACACGTTTTACTCTAAATATCACGATATTTTCTTCCTCGTCTCTTTGCAAGCTATCTCTGTGCTAAGTTTCGTCAAGGTCGATTCAGCAGTTAAGCCGTGAAAAGGTAACAAATAGACAGAGGGACAGAGAGAGTTACTTTCGTATTTATAATATAAGTATGGATTGTTATTTATTGTATGTTTGTGATTGGTGGTTACATTAATTGATTGCATTTTTTGCAAACCGGTGTCGATAAAACACTTGGTAAATTTTTTATTAGGTATATAAAAACACATATGCACGCGGTGTAATATGATTATGGACATATGTTTTTCCAAATAAATGTATCTCTATCTTAAAATAGGCATTGATAGTTAGAACTGACAATTGTTCCCCTTGACTATAAAATGTAAACAAGTTAAAGATCGAAGTTTTAATCTGAACATAGTCAAAACAGTTAAAATACATGTGTCTAACAATATTTATATTATATAGTATTATTAATACACGTAATAACGTTTTTTATAGCCACAGTATACCCCGAGGAATCCAATCTTTCTTACCGGACCATGCACTAGCTTATCGGTATGTCCCAAGGCTCCTGCTGAAAACCAGGACTGCTGTGTATTTTTTTATTGACAGATTTTGTTTAATTTTACGAAACCCAGACTAGATGAGGTAATAGATTCTGCTACGCCGCCACCACACCGCATATTTTGATGCAATTATAATGTTGGTATATTTTTTCACTGATTATTTTAAACTACATTTTCACTTCGTTCTCCTTGATTGAGACAAAGTTTGGATGTAATTTTAGGGAGACATCAACATAAATCTAAACGCTTGCGGCTTGGATACAGTAGGTAATATGGATAGAGTACATAATAATTTGTGAGTTATGTTCGTAGAATTATCGAGAATAGGCTAGATTTCGAACAATACTGAAGAACCACTAACAAATGGTTCAATAAGGTTTAACCATTTGTTCGAAAAAGGCTGCTGCTTGCGACAGTGCGTCTTCTCATTTTGGGGGGATTTTGCCATAGTTGCCACGCTTGGCAGGCGAGTTGGCAACTGCAGTTTATTTATTCAGATGTTCCAGGAAGATGCTGCTGCCCATCACGTGGTTTTCATTCTCCCTCTGTCGACTTTTACGACACCCACGGGATGAGATGAGGGGTAGATTCTCTTAAACCTCAGGCACAATCCAGTACAATCTTATTACCGAAGTAAAAAGTTTTTTGTTTAATGATTTATTATATTTACGCGAACACTACTCATTTAAATGAAACTAATTTTACGGATTTTATCGCGTTTAATTTTACTATTTATAACCCGACGTTTCGAGTTATAAATAGTAAAAAAATTAAACGCGACAAAATCCGTAAAATTAGTTTCATTTAAGTTTTTTGTTAACAACCCGGTGGTACGACTTCTTTGCAGGAGTCCGTTCAAGTAGATACCACCACAATGCCATTCATTCTGCCGACAAACAATAATGACACTAACCACTAGGTGGACGACTTGCTCATTTCGTCAATTATTCAATAAAAAACGAAAAGTTAGTTTTATGTTATGATATTAATGTTAGTTAACGTAAAGTTTCTAAGTAGCATTGCCGACAACAATAGCACACTGTAGACTAAGACACTGAGACAAAGTAAATCAAATAAACAAAAGTGAAATCTTATGTTAAAAACAAAAAAATCTGATAAATATTAAATATTTATCAGATTTTTTTGATATATACAGTAAACCATTATTTTCAAGTTTACAGGATTTTTTTTTTATAATTGGCTTAATTTATCGTTTAACCAACTGCAACGATATAAACAACACAAATGAATGTGACCACGTGGCCCAGTGGTTAGAGAAACCTGACTACCACGCTGGGGGTCCAGGGTTCGAATCCCAGCCGGATCAAATATTTTTTCAAAAACACAAATTGTTGGTTCTCGGGTCTTGTTGCGTTGTGATTGTCCTTATATCTCTGCATCGTAGCCTAACTCCGATCTTATCGCATGAACGTTACATCGGTCACGGGTAAGTTGGAACGAGTGAGTGCCTCTGTGTTTGCGTGCACACTTGTGGCACTATAATATCTCCTGCGCAGTTGATAACTTCTGACATTATCGGCAGTTGCCGCCGTGGTTGAAAATCGGCTAGGAGTACATCATTCACTTTACCTGAAGGTACAGCAGGTAGCAGCTGTTCAAGCAATTTTACATTCGTGTGTACTAGCATTATCGTGTAGTACTATCGGACTCACTACATAATGCTTATGTGCCCAATAAACATATGCCAATAATATAATAAGCCCAAGCAAAAGGAAGAGAAAATACCAAGGGTGACGTATAGCGCTCTACAGCAATGTTTTTTGCTATTAAAGTATATCTATAATTAAAGTTAAACTGAAAAAAGCTCTTTTTGCTTTTATTATTAACCAAAACTCCCCGTCTCATCCCGTGGGTGTCGTAAAAGTCGACAGAGGGAAAATTAAAACCAGAAGATGGGCAGCACCATCTTCCTGGAACATCAGAATAAATACACTGCGGTTGCCAAGCGTGACAACTATGGAAACGACCCCCAAAATAGGAGCTACAAACTTTTGTGGCAATCTATTATGCTCAGCAGTGGACTAGATAGGCTGAAATGATGATGATGATAAACCAAAACTTAAGAAAAAGTGTAGTGAGGCTTGCTAATAATATAAATATCTTAAAAATCCAGATTTCGCCATATTATTGATAAGTCAGAAAAAGTCAAAAGGCTGCTACCAAAATACAAAGCATTGTCGGTACCTGACTGAAGTGCTCTCGGGTCGCTCGCGAAATCCCTTTTTGCTTTCACGTGCTTGGGGTCGCAAGTTCTTGACACGCGACACGCCGCGCTGCTCAGGAAACAATCAAGTACATAACAACACCGCGACTGCGAACATCGAAAAAATGCCATGTGAAAGTGCTAGCTGTCAATATTTTTTTAAAGGTATGTCTAGAAGCGACAGTGGGATACGCACGCCAACTATTGTTTGAACAAATTAACATCACGTTTTTGAATGCCTTTTTGATTTTCAATTTGAGCGACAACACGAAAACTTAATAACATAGAACCGTAGGATTGAACCTAAGATTAAACGAACTTACGTGAAGTGAATTTGTAAACCATTTTTCATTATTTTACTTATGTTATAAATAGATTAGGGTATAACAAAATTTTACCGGTGATTGCATTCACCGGCAAAAGGTTTGGAAGAAGTCATAAGTTAATCTATTGGATTTGTTAAATTGCTAATTGTTTGAGAAGTTCATGTCCAAAATTGATGTTCACTGCATCGGAGAATTCACTGATAAATTTACTTGTGTGTCGAAAGGAGCAAGTTAGTGCCTGTACATAATGTTAATACGCAGTCGGTACATTCAACTTTGTAATAAAGGTGTTTTTTTTTTCATTTTGCTCCTATTTATACAAACTACATAACTCTTGTTTTTATTTACCGGCTATCGTAGACAACACAGAGCAACGGTCGCATTTAATCAGGTTTGTACCTACCCACAACCTTACCTTATGGATATTAAACCTTCTGGTTTCCGGTTCCCAATCATTCCTCGTTAGCACAAGATATTATATTGCCGTAAATAATAACGCAGGTTATTCACCACGTAGGGAATGTTTTTATTTTAATCTTCATCTTTCTGTATCCGATGGATCGCAACTGCAATTGTGTGTCCGGACTCGTACCAGTAACATATGTATATTGCATAATGAGCCACAATGACCACATACCATCAAGTGAACACTCGTTAACATCCTTAATTAAATGAAAAACTTAAATCCATACTATAATATTATAAATTCGAAAATAATTCTCTGTACCTCTGTCGGTTACCTTTTCACGGTTCAACCGCTAAACTGACGAAATTTGGCATAGTGAGGAAGCTTGCATCCTAGAGACGAATGTACCAAACTTATGTAACTTTATCCCGGAAAATTAAATAGTTCCGGGATATGTATAAAATCTATACCCACGCGGATGTTGTCGCGGGCATCAAGCTGGCAGCCTATAAATGTCTCACTATGGAGCACAGGCTTCTCATTTCTAAGGAGGTTTTAGATCCAATAAGAGTTCCTCCATACTCCTTTAATGCAGGTTGGCAATAAAACTCGCCTTTGACAATTTTAATTGCCGGTACTGGGATTCGAACCAGTGGGACTACTGTGTAACTCTGGTTGGTTTCGTGATCGGTTTCATTTGATCCCATTAACCATTCAATGAGGTTCATGCGCCAAATTAAAGTTCATTGATTGGCCCATGATCACGAAACCAACCAGAGTTATACAGTAGACCCTCAGGTCACGCGCATACTATGAAATTTAAAGCTAGCGCCTAGCCCCTGAGCTACGTATACCATGGCTGTAAGTTTCAATACCGCTTGACATCCTCGTTCTCATCGCGCGAACTAACAAGTGTGTTTTTTAAAACTGTGTCTGTGCTGTAGTGGGAATTGGTGAATTTGGAATTGTATAGAGTATATAACAGATATATTGTTAAACATTTTATAGTTAATAGTTTAAATATAATATAATATATGTCAGGTTTACGCATCTCTTTAAAGGAATCCACTGAAGACCAGCGTCGAGGCTGAAATCGGCCAAGGCATTATGCTGAGTGTAGGCTCTTTCGTAGTATTTTTATTTTATTTAATATTTATATTTATTTATTTTTAAATTAAATTTTATTCATTGTTCTGTTTTTTTTAATTAGATCTAAGTTTCAATGTTAAATTTATACTACTCGTATAATTATATATAATAGTTAGGTATCACCCCAGGCCAGTTATTCAGCCGTGAAGCAGTAGTGTGCATACATTTTTGTGTTTCGGTTTGAAGTTCACTTCTAGTGTAATTACTGGGCATATGAGACTGAAGAACTGATGTCTGTGGGTGACGGCAGCAGTGTAGTGCCACACAGAATTGTGCAGCATATGTTATAGGCAGACATTGACGGCACTTACCATTAGGTGAATGTTTTGCTCGTCTCGTCACCTAATCCATTCAAAAAAAGCTTGGATGCATAATCGTCATCCTTGTTACTAGCAAAACCATTTTTATAAAATGTATCGTTTTTCTGTTAATTTATTGTAAAAATGTATGACAATTTGTCGTTCATTTTTTTTTAAGATATGTAGGTTTCATCGCGATGTATTACTTAGGTGCTCTCATTGTGGTTCTAACCTAGTTCTGTTTCGTTTTTTTCTTAAGGGCGGGCCGTACCTGGCCACTGAGCTATAGCGGCTGTCCAACCTTATTCAGAAGCATGTGTTAACGCTATCGCAGCGTCTACTTACGAAAACGAAATTTGTCAATAAGTATCGAAGGCTTCCCTGTTTTAATTCAAATGTAGGCTAGTCTGCCGGGACGGTTGGGCGACGCTTGGAGGCAGAGCGGGGCCAGCGTGGAGCCGAAGTGCGGGGCGCGGTATCGATCGCGTGGGAGGGGGGGGGGAGCTGCGCAGCGCGCCATAGACTAAGCTGCAGTGCGTACACACCCACGCCGACAATAATTGCATGTTTTATTTGGGAGACAATGTTTTCATTAACAGTGAAAAACAAGGTATTATGTTATCTTACTTCAGAAGCGCCAGTGATTCGCGCGTCACTTTAACAAGAGCTTCGCTAACGATAGACTTGAATTTAACGAGACAAACTGCAAAAATCCCACTGCTGGTCCTGACTTTCCAAAAACCGATCCTCGATGTTTTTAAACGGTACTTTATTTCCAAGACGCCAGTTCGCTTTATTTTCAAGCACATCCGTTTTCTTTTTTATAGCAGGTTCTTAACCAGAATAACCAAATATAAAATAGGTTTTATTTATTTCCAAATAATTGAAATCCACCATATCACAAATATAAAACAAAAACTAGGTAATATACACCATTATATAATTTTGCATGCGGATCTCAGCAAATTAACTTCCTTTCCTTCAATAAAAACAAAATATTTGTTTATTCAGTATCGACTTTTACTTTGCCTTCTCATATTGTTTTTTACTTTTATTTAGTACCGCCTTAAAAATAAATGTATCTTAATTGATGTCATCGTCATCATCATCGTGGTCAATATAATCATGATCAACTGATAATACTGTGAAACAAGGAGGGAGAATGAGCTGCCATTGCCACGCTTAGCAAGTAAATTGGCAATACTAGACACGATGTCCGATACCGGTTAAACAGTCTTCTTGAAGATTATTCCACAACCTGTCAGATGGTATAAGATTTTCCAGGCTTTCTTTACGTTACCCACGGGATCAAGATGATGCAAGGCCACGCGGTTGAAACAAATAAACCGACAGTAATTACACAATAGAATACATACAGTCAAGGCTTTTTCCGATATAAGGGGTAGGCAGAGGCCACACACGTGAGCACACTTTTTGAGACGTGATTAGCGGCGAATCACTTCGTCGCCATTTTGGTACCCCATTGCGTTCCCACGAGCAGCATTGCATATTATGGTGTTATTCTGCACGAATCTGAAAGGCTGTCTATAAAATACCTTAGCCGCCTCTTACGACACCTCCATAGGAAAGAGGTAGGTGCTATTCTAATTGAATAATCAACATGTATACATGTATAAACATGTCCATATACTCGCACCGACAATGTATTCTTTCGCAGTCCAAGTCCAAGGCTCTCCACAGGATTTATTGAGATCATTTCAGTATCTATCAATGTGGCGTATAGTGTTTGTAACTTTTTTAAACAAAATCCAGGTGTTTTTCCTGCAAATGTACATAAGAATTTGTTGGTGGATACCGGCTGTTTGGGAAACCATTTACTTTTACCTTACTTTACCTGAGTTGTACTCATCGTTATGAGTACAACTCAGGTAAAGGTAAAAGTTTAAAAGAAATATTTTTTAAGGATTTGTCGTTACAAATCCTTAAAAAATATTTCTGGGACCGTTTTCATGTAATGACGATGTTTGATATAAATAGGGATCCTAACGACGGCGAAAGTAATAATCTAATAACTCATATTGTATTACAAGAATAATATAGAATTTGCTAAGCAGAAGTAATTATATCATTTATTGTACAATTCTATTAAGCGAATTCGGTTGGAGGGAGTGTTTGTGTTGTACACAATCAATTAAGCGGGACCTCCCTCATCTAATGCGATGCTCTGGGAGCTCTGGGAAACGTGTGGGGGCTGGAGAGAGAGGGGTGAGGGGGGCGCGGCGGGCGGGGTGACGGGTTGAGCCGGCGCGGCGACACTTGCGATAGTGAGGAATCTTCTAGACCTACCTACTTCTCGGTATCACGTACCATTTTCAAGGTTTCATACCACTAAGTAAAATTGTTCTGGTATTAAAAGTACAAAGACGTGGAAGTCTTTCGATGAAGATTCGTGAAGAAGTGACTTTCGATACAATATATACTTCTATAAATACTTCTATAAATGTTATACATACTAATAATTACCATACATTATTTTTATTACCAACTGCTAACAATAACAATTTAAGTATTCAATTATATTTTTTTTTGTGGCAAAAAATAAAAAACCTCTACGGGCATAATTTGCTCATGCACCAACACCCAGGCACTCGCGGATCATCTAGTCGCGAGTCTCTTCCGACGAAGCCATGAATACTGGTGGCCTTAAATTTTACTACTAATTTTAAAAAAAAATTAACCCGGAACAACTATGGCATACCGTACAAATATTTGTCCCATGAAGATATCGAACCTGCGCCTCATAGCCAGGCTCGACATTGCGCCAACTGTGCGGACTTTATATGATTTATTTCTACATCAAGATAAATGATCTTCTGTCTGAGTGTATTTAGTCAGATTTTCACACTATTTAACACAAATAAATTACTAAATATTAAGTTCAACTTTTTATAGTAATTTAAAAAATAAATAGCTATTGATTTCGTTGTGCATGTCAAACTATGAATGTATATTTCGCTAGTCAAACTATAATGGAAATAAGTCATGTGCCACGCAGTTCAGGCGGTCGTTTTCACCTATAACTAAAATAAATTAGTTAATATTATTTTGTTACAACTTAAACCTATAGCAGTTTGAATGCAGTTGAAATACCAAATTGTAGCGCAATCTGTACCAAGTTCGGCAGGCCACTGCCTCACATCACTGCGGCAGTGGTCCGGCGCGCGCTGTACGGGCAGGTCGTGTGTTGCTGGCAGTGCGTCGAGTGCGGGCTGCGAGCTGTGAGCTGCGACATGCGCGCCGAGCTGTGGCTGGCGGCGGCGGCCGCGCTGCTGGCGCTCGCCGCGTCCGAGCGCCGAGCTGACTCCGACTTTGAGTTCGACGAGGTGCCGGTGAGACTCGGTCCTGAGTAACTCCGTCCGGGTCACCGCATTCCCAACGATGACCCCGCACCTGTCCAGTGAACCGACCCGCAACTTACTATCTAATCGTTCAAAGGCTGTATACACATTTGTGTATACATGTTAGTTTTATAAACTCGTCTCATTTATTTCTTATTGAAAACACTACGGTTAAAAATGTACCTAACAAAGGTTAAAATCAATAATAAGATGCTTTTACTTAACTCAGTACAGTCGACGTCGATATGGTATAAACATTAAGCGGATTTGCACAACAGATTATCGTAATAAAAAAGTTTAAAAATGTCGTTCATAAGCTTACAAGTTTAAGTTAATCTTCCTGGTTTTGTTGTTTATAACCATAGAACATGGCTCGTAAAGTAATATGCGTTTAGTCTCACATTTCGATGTCAAAAGGGACAACGGGACTGCAAGAGCATGATTCATGTTCGTGACATAAAAAAAGTAAAAACAAACTCGCTCTCTGTTTGGGTCGGAGCGTGCACGCGAGGTGGCTGCGCTGAGAAAGGCTAGCCTTAAAAACTACTTGACCCGCAATTATGTTTAGGTCTTTTGAAATACAATTCTAAAAGAGGAAAATGCATTGGTTGTATGAACTACTGAATATGATTGTTAAGTTCAGTTAAAAAATATATTTCGCAGCAACCAATACTTATCGACGACAGATTGCTACGAGTATAAGACCGATACATATTTTATTCTAAGGTTTGCTGTAATCTCGTAGTCGGAATAATATCTATATACACACACTATGAATGAAGGATAAACACAAAGCAATAATAATACTCTCTATAAATTTCTAGTCTGGACTACAACATATTATGTGATTGTGTTGAATATGATGATAGTAATGAACACGGTTCTATACAATTTGATGACAATAAATGTTACAATGTTATTAAATACGCTTCGCCATTATTACATTTTAAGACATTCTAAATAATATTTAAAACCATAGACAAAAATAAAATTAACTCTGGAAATGGAGAAAAAAGATAACAATTTTTCCCAAACACCACAAACAATATGTAACGTTTCCGTATATTTCTTAAAATAATGTACAATGTGATTATCAATGTATAGAGAAAATATAACTACAACGTTTCGCATAATCTAATACGTCCGCAGAAATTAAGATTTTTGTGTGCCCTTTCTTTGTAATGCTTTCACAATATTTAGGTGAAATTCAACGAAGAAACAATACGTAATGTACCTATAACAAGGGAATACGTCACAAAAAGTAAATACATTTTGAGCTGAAAAAACCAAATAATAGAGTATACTCGTAGTTATTTTCTTTACATATTTCAACAAAAAAAAATTAATAATCCAGGTAATGTGGGTGTGTTTAGGGCCTTCGCCTAAAGAAAAATAAAACACATTTATTACGCAATGAAGGACTGGCTAAAAAGAAGCCCGTGCGACTCGGTGCACGTGACTGACACTTACAATTAGATACATTAGAAATTTGATTAAAATTAAAATAAATAAACATGACCTGACAAAATATTAATAATTAATTAATTTAACTAATAATTAATTAATCGATAAATAAAAAACAAACAAAAAAAAAATCAATTGCTTGTTTTTTATAACAAAATCACAGCTTTTTACTCAATGCTTATGAAAGTATATACGGTACTCATAAGAAAAAAATAATTTTTCTTTGTCTCTCTGTCTGTTTGTTTGTTCCGGCTAATCTCCAAAAAGGCTGGACAGAATTTGACGGGACTATCACTGGAAGATAGCTGATATTATAGCGGGTAACTTAATCAGGGTTCCGCGCAAAAAAATAAAAGCCGAAAATCCGATTCGAATAGGCAAGTATATATGTATATCATCGATCGGGGTCGGCTTTTTTACGCAGGTGAAACCGCAGGGCACAGATAGTATTAAATAAGAATAACAGAAACGTTGGACGAAAATGTTGCACTCAAATTTAATCTTCAAATTTTACTCTTATCGAGCACAAAGAAGTCCGTTTAAAAAAACAGAATAGTCGTCGTTTTTCCTATTTAGTCAGTAGCGGCTATTTTGGGGTTTATTGTACTTATAAGCCTGAAACGCTGATGAACTACCAAGTTAATTAACTGTAGAAGACCCATTTGCACTTAGTAGCAATTTGTTTCAGTTCATGTTATGTATCTATGTATATATATCACACCATCACGTATACTGCTCTGCCGACCAAATTACGTTGTGTATCGACCCTTTTTTTTGGAAATTATTCATTAATTCTCTAAGGAATAAATACATGTTTGAATAAGTAGTAGCAAGTACGGATGTCAAATAAAATAAAATCAAATTAACAACTTCTTTGACGACAGATTCCATGTTTATATTTCTTTCGTAGGCTTCTTTATGCAGGCGCAATCACGAGTAAATAATCCACTACCGTGACTATTAATTAATAAAACTAAATCACTGTTTGTTATTAGTAAGACCTTAAGATGTACACTAACAATATGTACACTAACAATTTTGGATCTTTGATGTCTTTTACCAAATATTTTGAATTACAATTTAATTTATCGTGCATTTGAATAAAACAATATTTACAGATTTTATACTGCAGGGTGGGCTATAAAATTGCTCTGATTTGACAAATTCACAAAAAAAGAACTAATGGTCGTATTGAAACAATTTTTTTTAATAAGTTATAACAAATTATGTGCGATTGAAATTTAAAAAATTACATCATAAAGATTTGACCCATCTCGACGCAAACTCTAAAGTGCAAATTTGCAAAAACTCTCTCGCACACGCAATGTCGCAACGGCGTCGGGAATGGCAGCCATTTCTTGGATGATGGCACATTTTAATCGGGCAAGTAGTTGTTGGTTTCCCCAAATATAGTTGACTTTTTAATTATAAAGTCATCGAAGGGGTTATCCCCTTATATTTATTATTAAGAACTCAAGGGGGGTTAAATCTGGGACTCCTGGGACGCTGTGGAATATCCCCACGGCGCGTTTCACTTTTCCTGGTAACATCTCGTTCACAACTGCCATTGATTCTTTAGAAGTATGGCACGTCGCACAATCTAGCTGAAACCTGTGACTTTTGGCGAATGTAGGGGCTTTTGATGTTGTTACGTACATGATTAAAATAGTTAAAATATATTTTTTTTTGGGTGCAATTTAAGATCTTTTTTCAACATGCTCGAAAAGATGTTCGTGGTACGGCGAGCTGATCTGTTATCAACACGGACTGTTTCCTCCGTTCTTGTTGATCTTGGGCGCCCCTTTGGCTTCCTATACAGATATAGTAATTAGAAACAGGCGTTACTTTGCGGAAATCCATTATAAAGAATGAAAAGAAGTTCAGTTGCTAAGATCCGCATGCAAAATTCCTATTTAGAGTTGAACCAGTAGCTTTGAACTTTCTAACCCAACAAAGAATTAGACTGACTGACACTGACTTTAATAATGTAATCCATATTCAGAGCGAAATATACGCCGAACAATAACGCAAATGTTTTACACAAAACGCACGTTGTTGGCCCGTGAGTCGCACCATTGAAACTGAATTTCCGTGAACCGAGCTACTGATCTCACCACCCGCGCTCCCGCTTGACCACAATAATATCTTGAAAATCGTACATATTTATGGCCCAACCTGTATTTAAGTAATTTTATTTCAATATGTATTTTTAAGTACAAGTTATTGTAATGAATTACATACAAGGCAAACACTTTGTTAATGAAGCCCACGATGTTGCAGGAGACGCAGACGGCGCGCTCGCGACGACCGCGCCGCTACGTGTACGACCCACAAAGTACGCGCGTTTATCATTGTAATACAATTACAGGGCTCTACATACCAGAACCGATAGTGACAGAGACTTAAGCTGGCGGAATTATTTTCAATCGTGCCGGCAGATTGCAAGTTGCTCAGAGTGGCTTCACTAATAGATGTTCTAGTTAATTACTAACCATAATGTATTTTGTAAGCCGAAAGTCATTCGAACTGTGAGACACTCCGCGTAAGTTGACGGAGATATGCATATCGTTTTTTTTGTGACAATAAAAGCCAATATACAAAACATGCTTCGAAATACAAGAGCGGTATGAAAACCCTTAAGAAATCAAGTAAGTAAGTAACAGTAGGTAATAACGATCCATCTCGAAAATACGAGTAATTCCAGTGGTCCTTAAAGCCGAGGCGAAATTGATATAAAAGTTCAGCTGCATTTGTATCAGAAATTTAATGGTTATCTATTCTATATTCAAATAATAAAATTCAAATGCATGTCTGCGATTCAAAATAAGTGCCAAAACCTAAGTTAAAAATTTAAATTCTTGTGCATGTTCCATTTCGATATCTTGCAGGGTCTGTCTTCTACGAGTACATGAATATAAATATTTGTAATATGTAGAATCAAGCCGCCCGGCTTATTTTACATGGGCACAAGCCGCGGGGAACAGCTAGTGTATAATAAATAAGGGAATGATAATTAACATTGGTGTCCACTCTGTGTAACTGTCGGCACAGGCCGCCGCTCACGTCGTGTCGGTGTTTAGAGTCCTGAACATTCGCGACGGTAAGTAAGTAACTAATCGATTCCGGTTTCGGTTTCAGATCCTCTGTGCCGCGAGCTGGTGTGCAAGAAGCGGGAAGTATGTTTGCTGCGCGACGCATTCACGGCACAGTGCGCCACTAAGAAAGAAGTGCTGCGAAGAGGGTGAGGAGAACTGACACCGTTTTATGTGCAAGTGTTATTGGTTGACCGCCCTTTTTCTCCTCTGCTGCGTTCATCATTTTAGCCTTTTACTGAACTAGATTGCCACAAAAGTATGTAGCTCTCATTTTGGGAGATTTTGCCACAGTTGCCGCGCTTCGCAGGCGGTTTGGCAACCGCAGTTTATTTATTCAAATGTTCCAGGAAGATGCTGCTGCAAAATCTTTTGGTTTCGATTTTCTCGCCGATGACTTTTACGACTTTTTCACTATTACAAGTTTTACGAGATGAGATGAGGTGGTAGATTCTCTTAAGCCGCCGCCGCACTGCTGCGTTAGCGAACGTAATAGCCTAAACAATTTGATCGCAATCAACCATGCGTGATGACGACAAATCTGTCATCAGTGGTCTTCTTAAAGGCTGGTGAAAGTGATGATGGCAATGGATCAGTGAATGCGAAATGCTCTTTTATTTTGTGTCAGTGTCACAGTTTTATTTTATTTACAATAACATTATTTATTTACAATTATTTACAATAATAATAATATTTGATTACAATAATACACTTTAAGTTTGTTTCAATGAAGAGACACGATTGTGGCGGCGAGACGCGAGCACGGCGAGGACGACGACGTATTCTACGAGGCGCGCGTGTCTGACCGCAGCCGGGAGAACGAAGCAGACATCGAGGCAGAAAACAACGAGGCCGATCGCGACGACGAGCACGAGCTCGATCGATCGCTCGACCGACCGCCAGAACGGTAAGATCTTTTAATTTAGCAGCGTTTTTAGGTTCTCTTACGCAACGGAAAGATAAGAAGCCTATCACTAATCCTCCATAGATTTTCAGTAGGAGCTCTAATTTTGGGGGGATTTCACCATAGTTGCCACGCTTGGTAGACGGTTAGGCAACCGTAATTTATTTATTCAGAAGTTCCAAGAAGATGCTGCTGCCCATCTTCTGGTTTTTATTTTCACTCTGTCGACTTTTATGACACCCACGGGATGAGATGGGGTGGTAGATTATCTTAAGGCGCCACTACACGGTGGTATTGGAAATGTTTTTTTACGGGTGGTAAGAATTCTATGCACTTTTATTTTTCTGTCAAGCAGTGGTGTTTCAGTTTGAAGACCACTGAACCTGGCGTAATTACGGGACACTATAGACTTCAGAAGCGAACGGAAGAGACATTAAAGTAGCAGCTCGTCGCTGTTGTGAACTGTGTGATCACATGTGATGATGAGAATCAGAGACCCAGTTAGTTGCAATGAAACATTTCGACCTTTTTATTAAGTGTGGAAGCTTACTAATACTACTATTTTTACTGGTGGTAGGATTCCTATACAGGAATCCGTCTAGGTAGGTACCACCCCAGGGCCAGTTATTCTGCCGTGAAGCAGTAGTGTGCAAGCATTACTGTGTTTCGGTTTAAAGGGCACTGTGAGCTAGCGTAATCACTGGGCATATGAGACTTAAGAACTGATGTCTAAGGGTGACGGGCGCAGTGTGGTGTCACACAGAAATATTCTGGGTGACACAGCATTTGTTGTGGGCGGACGTTGCATTTACCAGTAGGTGAACGTTTTGCTCGTTTCGTCACTTTATACAATAAAAAAAATACAGTGAGCACTTATCACCAGGTAGACAGCTTGTTTGTTTCTGTTTAAAACATTGTAAAATTATGTTATCATCATCATCTTCATCATTTCAGCCTATTACTAGTCCACTGCTTCGGGTTGTCAGCCGCAGTTTCTTTATTCAGATCTTCCAAGAAGGTGCTGCTGCCCATCTTCTGGTTTTAATTTTCCCTCTGGCGACTTTTACGACACCCACGGGATGAGATGGGGTAGTAGATTCTCTTAGCCGCCATCACACGGCCACAAAATTGTGTGTGACGCCGGAATGGTGCTATCCGGTGTGCGGGTCGTTGGGGCATGCTGAGGTCGCGCCGGCGTGGCTAGGTGCAGACGTAGAGCGGCACGTTGCAGGTGCGTGGGGTGCGGCGCGGCGAGTGCGTCGGGCGCGGCGGGCGGCGCGCAGTTCGTGTGCGGCTCCGACAACCGCACCTACTCGTCGCTGTGCCGCCTCGACCTGCACAACTGCGTGCGGCGCGGCGCCGCCGTGCGCCTCGCCTGCCGCGGCTTCTGCCCGTGCCGCGCGCCGCGCCGCCGGAGCGACGTGAGCACGCTGCATCACTGCACTACACTAGCTAACCTATTCACTCATCACACTACTTGTTTACGATAGAGGCAGAAACAAATCAACATATATAGATATATTCATTTGTTCCTTTATGAATATGCGATGTAATTATCATATGTGGGCGATCGCGAAGTATCACATCAGTAACAAAAAATAGGTGTGCACAGGGGTAAGGAATAAACCTTTGAATAAACCTCCACGCACTCATCCGCTAGTTAGCTAAATTGTTCCCACGTAAACTCCAAATATCAAAGTAAAAAGAAATGGAAATTGGAGCCAGAGTAATCCACCACACTGTCAGAATGTAGGTTGACGACCTTCAAATATCGTGAAAAACCAGACCCGAAAAGCAACAATTTTTGTTTTGCACAAATGTTTGGCTCTGGCTGGGATTCGAGCCCAGGACCAGCGGCGTAGAAGTCAGGTACTCTAACCACTAGGCCACGCGGTCGTCAAATTAGAATAGAATCATTATATAGAGTATTACCTCCATATCACATTTACGTATTACCCGCACATATTTAAATTGCCTTAATAAAAGATCCTCTATCTCGTTTCGTGGATATCGTGAGTGTAAACATCATGAAATCTTTGAAATTTTCATTAATGTTACAGCAAAAATGGCGTTTGTATTATGCTCTCTCACTATACTTATTTTTGTAAATTCATCGTGAGAATGCATGCATTTCGTAATGAATACAAGCTTTTTTAACGTGACTGCTCGCGAGCACCGGATTTGAATGGATGTGCTCTGCCTTATTCCGGTGCATTGTGCCGGCTGAAAGGTTTGCGAGTGGCACGGCCTTTGCAACTGCACAAAGAATCGCACTCAATGTTCCACGTATTTAGACGTCAGCGTCTAAATAGAAGATCTAGCAAGTTTGTAAGACTATTTATTTATATATTAAGGCAACAAACAGTAGTTTTACAAACAAACAAAAAAACTGATTACAAAATGACACTAATAAGAGACTTAATACTTAATTTAAAACAACTTAACTTAAGTTTTCTTATATTTACGCGACTACTACACATTTAAATAAAACTAATTTTACGCATTTTATCGCGTTTAATTTTAACAAGACACAGTTCGCTCTTTCTGCGTAGATCGGACCAAAATAATAATTAAATGCTGAAGGTACCCCAGGTTAACTATGACATCAGGACATCTG
Organism: Luehdorfia chinensis; assembly: GCA_019845155.1. Classification (NCBI taxonomy): domain Eukaryota; kingdom Metazoa; phylum Arthropoda; class Insecta; order Lepidoptera; family Papilionidae; genus Luehdorfia; species Luehdorfia chinensis. Next base: position 1,778,614 of record JAHVAK010000449.1, on the reverse strand, counting down.
TCACTTCAGTCCCCCCGTGACAATGGGTGCTGTAAAGCACTCGAAACGTCGCGTTATAAATAGTTAAAATAAAACGCGATAAAATCCGTAAAATTAGTTTTATTTAAACTTAACTTAAGATTTGAACAATAATGCTGAGATAACTAATTACTAAATTAACTTTTATATTCATACTAACACTTAATCTATCTTACTATCTAATAGGTATTTAACGACTTGTTTTTTTTAAACATTTTGAGAGAGTTGGAGAAAACGTCGATGTGCAACAAAGAATTATTGTAAAATGTGCATTATGTTTATATATTTTTGCGTAATTTATCCGACAATGAGGAACGTAGAAAGTATCCTTGGAACGAGAAGAGGGTCGAAGTATTTTAATGTAATCCTTTACAAAAGCTCTACAGAGTTATGATGACCATTCAATAATTTGTACAATAAAGTACTGTCTAAATAGTTACGCCTGTTTTCGAGTCGTTGTATGTACTAAATACGTTTTGCTGTCTTATATATAGTTAGTTTTTCAGTAGTGTGCATATAAAGGAGGGTTGTTCTGCAGCGCGGCGGCGGACGGCGGCGCGGTGCAGGGCGCGGCGCGGCGCTGTCCGGCGCGCGCGGTACGTATGACGTACCTACTACCTGCTAGCTGCATCAATGTGACACTAGTTTTGAGACGTTACATGAATAGAAAACTGATTCCTATTCATATTCTATTCATATACTTTTCATATTCTATTCATATACTTTTCATATTCTATTCATAGTCTATTCATAGTCTATTCATATTCTATTCATATACTTTTCATATTCTATTCATAGTCTATTAATATTCTATTTAAATTCTTTAAATATTATATTCTTTCTTTTATTGGAAAAAGTGATGAGACGAGCAAAACGTTCACCTGATGGTAAGTGCAACGTTTGCCCATAACAGATGCTGCGTCACCCAGAACATTTCTGTGTGACACCAACTGCCCCCGTCACTTTGAAACAACAGTTCTTAAGTCTCACATGCCCAATGATTACACAAGCTTTCAGTGCCCTTTAGACCGAAACTCAGTAATGTTTGCACACTACTGCTTCGTGGCAGAATAACTGTACTGTGTAATAGGTGGTACCTACCAAGGCAGATTCCTTCATAGGAATCCTACCACCAGTAAATTAGTATTCATATTCTATGGATAATTTATTAATTTTCTATTCATATTAGGTCTTATATCGTCTCAGTTTAGACTAAAAACTATGTACAGTCCATAAGCTCATTGTTTGCTTGATTTCCTCCTGGTCGATTTTCGACCACGGCGACAACTTCAGAATACTGTTGGAAGCTATCAACTACGCGGGAGATATTATAGTGGTACAAGTGCAAGCGGAAACAGGCACTCACTCGTCCCAATCCACCCGCGCCCCATGTAACGCTCATGCGAAAAGAGCGGAGGCAGGCTAGGATGCAGTGTCAGAGACACGAGACAAGGACAATCACAACACAACCAGGTCCGAAAACCAACAATTTTTGTTTTTGCACAAATGTTGGCTTCGACAGGGATTCGAACCCAGGACCTGCAGCGTAGAAGTCAGGTTACCACTAGGCCTGTAACTGGACAAATAGTAAATTGACGATACATGAATGCACTTTGTAGAAGAATTGATAACCAAATTAGGAGAAAATTTTAGGAAAAAATTTTTGCTACTACTTTTGATACTTTCCAATTGTTTTCAAATATTTAACATGTTTTAATAGATAAATTAAATAATTGTAAAAAGTAATGAGACTAGCGACAAAATGCTCCGACTTTTTTCGCAACGGTACAGAAGTATAGAAGTAAAAAAGTAAAATTAAAAAGACTCAATCAAATAAAGACGTACCTATTTATATAATAGTATGCATTGTCATTAATCAATAAACGTTTAGATGTCCATGTGTCATTGCACAGTTGCAAGCTCAGAGGACTGCGAGCTGGACAAGATGGCGAACCGGCTGCTGGACTGGTTCTCTGTGCTCATGGAGGAGGCGGTCGGGATGCCGCCGCCGCTGCAAGGTGCGTGCGATATTATTTGCTACCGCGTTTACATATCTCTTTATTTATTTAATAATGCTCTAAGTTCGATTGATTATCAAAATGATTTGATGATGATTTATAAAACGATTCTCTTCTATTGAAATCTTTCTATTTCAATTATTATAATTTTTGGGAAAAGTCTAGGTAGGTATTTACTCGTATGATGGATACACGGCGGAAGAAAATCATATGAGGGGTTATACGTTTTAGGACAAATGAATAATAAATACTAATTCTGATTCCCGTCGAGAAAAACCTTGCATATTGTAATGTAAAAACAAGTTAAGCTGAGTAGTTAGGTAGTATACCATTCTACTCAGCTTACCTTTTATTTACGTGAAATAAAAGATGGCGCGAACAGAGGATATTAGTATTATGATAATATTTTTTTTTACATTCCTGCATTTCCTACCTGCGTTACCTGATAAAATATTTGCTCATAACTTAGTCTCGGATAAGATAACCATAACGCAAAAAACTCTTTTACATAATGATTTTAAAATATTCAAGAATTCTAAGATTTATTGTAAAGAGAAAAATGTTATGAACACTTCAAGAGTTTACCTGATTCGCGCGAGAGAGAGAGAGAGAGAGTGATGAGTTCTTCTCATTCTCAGATTACAATAAACAATGAATGATGATTTACAACGACAAACAATCTTTGTCTTACAATATTTATTCAAGTAATTATTCTGCGATACATGGTCCATAAAGTACACCTTCCTCCTCATCTTGAAACCCTTTTCTAAACTTGTTAAAAAAAATTCGATCCAGATCAAACCAGAGAACCCCCTTAAGAAATGTTAACACATACAAAAAGTGATAAAAAATATATTTACAAATTAGTTTGATTTGCACGAGAAGCAGATTTAGACTCAAGGTTGGCGTAGACAGGTAGATTCGATGATACTTTTTGGCAGATGATATTGCCAAGGAATTGGGTAACTACCCGTCAGATCGAGTGGCCTGGTTGGGGGATGACGTCTTCTCCTACTAGTAATATTTCGATGTTGCATATATAGTTCGCATTTCAGAAACTTTCACAGCGCGATTATGGAATGTATGAAATTTTTCTTGAGCCTCTCATGTGTCAAAACAATTGCATTTTTGTCTAGAAAACAGATTGCAATATTACTTACAAGTCTTGCTAGAAATTATTTCAGTTTTAATTAAATAAAACTTGTTTCGTTATAACGATTTGTAATGTTTTTGCATAATCAGGATTCCCGCGGGATTGCAAGCCTGAAGTCCGGTGGATGTTCTCGCACTTGGACGTGGCGGGCGACGGGCTGTTGTCGCATGATGACCTATATGCATTACGTGAGTTCATTTACATAAAGCATTTTCTAAAAATAAGATTTTTTTTGTGAATCCGATTTTTGTGTTTTTTTAGTCTCTGGGAGCTCATCGGCAAGGCACTCGCCTCAAATTTTATCGTATAAGATTGACCTTAGTTCGATTCCCGATGCTGGCACCTTTATAATTGTTCTGCAATTTTGTGTGCTGAATTACCACGTGCCCAGAGGTGAAGGAAAACATCGTATGGAAACCTGCGTGTGGAAGCCTGAGGGAATGTGAAGCCATGTGAAGTCCCCCAACCGGCACTGGGACTCTTCTCAGCTCCAAAGCCCACTCAAAAAATTAGACGAGAATTTGATATTGATCCTGAAAGTGTACAGTCATTGGAAAATTAAATTCAAGACCAAAATTGTGCTTTGTCTCCATTATTCCAGTTAATTTTCAGTAAAAGTCAACAATAATTTTACTGCCGATCAAAATTTTAAAGTCTAGCTGCTTAAAGATTGTATACTTGGGTATGTTACTTGACAATGGAAAGTAGTCTACGATTGTTTCCGTTACTAAATAAATAAAATAATAAATAAGGGAGGTGAATTCTGTCGCAGGTCACGACGAGCGCGAGCGTTGCTTGCGGCCGTTCCTTGCGTCGTGCGCGCGCGTTGGGCGGGGCGGGGGCGGCGGGGCGGCGGGGGCGGCGGGGCGGCGCGGGCGGCGGGCGGGGCGCGCGCGGGCTGACGCGCGCCGCCTGGTGCGGCTGCCTGCGCCGCGCCGCGCGGCCCTGCGCTGCACTCGCACGAGCTCACCCTAACCCTAGCCCCGGTATGTGCACACACACACACATACATAAATACAAATACACACCTATTGCACACACCCACATATGTGCATGTTGAATGTGCATCCAATCAATAATCAAGCCACGGAAGTAGTCCTTAATCGGATCCCTGGGGCATCCATCATACGTCTGGGACTCATATAACTTCGTTACTGCTATTTTCGATCACTCTGCAAAACATCCAATATGCATCCACTTTTTGTTTGGTTTATCTTATAAAAAGGTATTGCTAAACTCTATATGACTTTTTGCCATCTTGAAGGTAGTGACATGCTCCTGTTGCTGTAGAAATTTTGAGACTTCTGAACAAAAAAAGTAATTTTGGCAGTCCTCTCTTGATGTTGACCAACCTAACACTATCTAATGAATTCTGAAGAAACCGAAAAATTTGGAATTCTGAAGGTGCAAGGTCAGGGCTATAATGCCGATGCATTAACACCTTCCCGCCAACCTCTTAATTTTTGCGGAGTGGCTAAAGATTTATGTGGAGTAGCGTTGTCGTGATGAAAGGCCACACCCTTTACGGCCGCTTTCTCTCAACTTCTTGCTTTATTATCACCAGTTGTTGGCAGTAGAGATCCGAATCGTTGGTTCTGACTGGCTGGTAAAAGCACAGCATCACCTGATTGCAAGTTAACCCGGGTTTTGGCACAGTCTGTGAAGCCTGACCGATCTTTGACCACGACCTTTTCCGCACGTCCATGACGTACGTGATCCACTTTTCACTACCAGTTATCAATCTCTTCAAAAACGATTCGGTTTCATTACATCTCGGACTACAAGGTTCATTATGTTTCTTTCAGTGAGCTTGTGTGGCACCCAAATATCGATCTTTTTTGTGCATCCAGCTTTTTTCAAATGAGTCAAAACTGTTTTGTCAATTCCCAGTTTTTCTGTATGTCGATATGCCTATGATAACTACTGATATGCCGATCTTGCTCCACTTTTTCTAAAGTGGCGTCCATTTCATCCGTACCAGGGCGACCAAATCAAGGTGAAACTTTGACATCAAAATTTCCGGATTGAAAACGCTTAAACTAACTTTGTGCTACTCTTACTGGCACTGCATTAGGTCCAAAAAAAAAGTTTCAGCCTATAAATGTCCCACTACTGAGCACAGGCCTCCTCCTCTCATTTCTGAGAGGGTTTTGGAGCTAGGAAGAATCCGCCACGCTGCTCCAATGCGGGTTGGCGGACTTCACATGTCTTCGAAATATTTTTTATTCCTCAGACATGCAGGTTTCCTCACGATGTTTTCCTTCACCGCCGAGCACGTGGTAAATCAGCACTTAAAATTGCAATTAACAATTTTAGTGGTGCCGGCACCGGGGATCGAACCCAGGTCACTCGCGTACTATGAAATTTAAAGCGAGCGCCTAGCCCCTGAGCTACCACGGCTCTAATTAATCTCATTAGGTCCATAAACATCACAAAATGTTATCGCGGCTTGCATTGCATTTTTTCCTTTTTTGTAATTAAATTTTAAAATGTATGGAATTTCTTCATAAAATTCACTCATTTTGACCGAAAGAAAAACAAATGAAAAATAGCAACATTTTACTAATTTGTTTCTATTTTTAAAATGTAAGCTTTTTAATGTCATCAAAACCAGCCAAATACAAATAGTACTGCCAAAGAGATTTTATTACAAGTTTATACATACTATATTTACCGTGTGGTAGCGACTTAAGAGAATCTACCACCCCATGTCATCCCGTGGATGTCGTATAAGTCGACAAAAGGAAAATGAAAACCAGGAGATGGGCAGCAGCATCTTCCCGGAACATTAGAATAAATAAACTGCGGTTGCCAAACCGCCTGTCAAGCGTGGCAACTATGGCGAAATCCCCCTAAAATGAGAGCTACTAACTTTTGTGGCAATCTATGTGGGGGGGGGGGGGGCTATGTTCAGCAGTGGACTAGTGATAGGCTGAGATGATGATAATGATGATGATGACATACTATATGCGAAAAGAATTTTTCGCCGACCTAATATAACACGTCTAGTTGGTTACCTTTTTTGATTTCCTTAAGGAGACTATTTATTAAGGCAAATCGAATAATTTTAACTGGAACGATCCGGTGTATAAGCGCAAATTCTTCAACTGCAACTACTTTTAGTAATTGATCAGTTTTCTTCTGTTTATTTAAGCGAATGTCGCCATTTGTATTTTACCGATATTGCAGGTGCATACGTGCCGGCATGCGACGCGCGCGGCTTCTACCTGCCGCGGCAGTGCCACGCGGCGCTGGGCGTGTGCTGGTGCGTGGACGCGCACGGCGTCGAGCGCCCCGCCTCGCGCACCAAGGGACAGCCCGTCTGCCCCGGTATGTCCTGCCATACTGCACTTGTACCTGCCATTTTTGGCATTCATTAATGCATAACCACACCACCTTATGGATCGGCGTTAATGAATGCATAACCACATCATCGTTCGGCTAAGGGTAAAAATAAGACACTAGGTATTGGTGCATAGTTTTACAGAGCTCTGCCTATTACGATGGACCGCCTTTTAGAAATTAAAGCCAAAGGAATTAATGCGCTTATGCATCAACCATATAATCATTCTTTGCATAGACGGGTGTTTTTCCAAGAAATTTTAAAAGACTGCTGTTAAACCTAATATTCAAAAAAGATAACAGAGAATTAATGGAATTCTACAGACTTATTGCATTAAGCTCTATATTTTAAAAAAATATTGAAAAATACCTTTATAATGAAATATACGCCTACTTAGAAAAATATGGAATATTGTGCATGGGGCAAAAAGGCTTCAGACAAAATAAAACTATAAATATGGCGATGTTTGATTTCTCAAAAAATGTTTTATATAACGTTGAAAAATCATTATCCGCCTGTGCTATTTATTGTGACATGTCGCAAGCATTAGACTATGAAAACCATAATATTTTAATTTAAAAAATTGGAAGCTTATGGAATAAGAGGAAATATATTAAATTTGATACAATCGGATCTACATGACCACCGCCAAATTAAAAGAATTTCAAAACTAAATTACACAACAAAAAATGAGGAAACCTTTTTATCAAAAGTGCGTAATGTGGCATATGGTGTTCCGCAAGGCAGTGTACTAGGTCCCCTTCTATTTATTATTTACATAAATGATTTGCCAAATGTTATTAATAAACAAATTACATTATTTGCTGATGACTGCACGGTAACCGTGACATGTAATAGTAAAAGTTCCTATATCCGTAAGTAATAGTTTGACATTCTTAGTAGTCATAATCTAAAAATTAATTTAAATAAAACAAACATAATGCATTTTAATCAAAGATCTCAATATCCCTCCGATTTTAATACAATTTACGGCAATAATATTATTAAGGAAGTCGACAGTACTCGGTTTACTCGGTCTCATAATAGACAAAAAATTAAACTGCAAAAACCATGTAGAGGAACTCAGTTAAAAGATTAGCAGTTCAGCATATGCCCTATATAGACTTTCCCCGGCAGTTAACACTGATGCAATTATCACGGACTTATTATGGGCTGGTAGTTTTTTTTATTGTATAAAGTGACGAAACGAGCAAAACGTTCACCTGATGGTAAGTGCAACGTCCGCCCACAACAAGTGCTGTGTCACCCAGAATATTTCTGTGTGACACCACACTGCGCCCGTCACCCCGAGACATCAGTTATCAAGTCCCAAATGCCCAGTCATTACGCTACCTCACAGTGCTCTTCAAACCGAAAGGCAGAAATGCTTGCACACTACTGCTTCACGGCAGAATAACTGGCCCTGGGGTGGTAGCTACCTGGATAGATTACTGCATAGGAATCCTACCACCAGTAAAGCAGTACTTAGGTTTAGCATAATTTTTAATTCCATTAATAAAGATGTAGTATTTAAAATGCAAAAACGTTGTATACGCGCTATGTTTAAACTGCAAGCTACAGACAGCTGTAAGTAACTGTTCTCAAAGCACAGAATACTAACACATCCGTCGCTGTATATTATTTCCACGCTTATGTGACATTGTACCTCGAAATCGACGAAATGAACATAGAATTTCTTTACACCCTGCGAAAACAGCATTAATGCGCAAGAATGTTATATGCATGGCACCTATAATTTATAACAAAATTCCAAAGGACTTGAAGAAATTTAATTCGATTTTAGTTAAGACCAAATTTAAAAGATTTTTAATTGACAAATGTTATTTTAATATCAGTGACTTTTTTAAAGCACAAATTGTGATATGACTAATTACTATTTGTATGTTTATAATTGTGGTACATTGTGTGGTAATTAATAACTTTAATCTCATTATTATTTCATGATTACAAATAATTGCATTAATTGATACAACTTAATTGGTTGTAATCTTTGCACACCGATGCCGGTAAAACATGTCGGTTCTATTTTATATTATCCACAAATCATATATGCACGCGTTGTAATATGTTTATGATACATGTTTTTGCAAATAAATGTATCTCTTTCTTTATGTTTTTAATGGTTTTTTTGTTTTAATGAATGCAGTGGTTGAAGAAGTGTTTAGCGTAATCGTATGTTTACAGAATGTTACGTGTGCTATTGTAGATGAGCGAGAGTTAGAAGGCGGCGGAAGTGCAGAGATTGCGGACGGAGGCCTCGCCATGGGGGGCGTCCAGGAGAGGCGCCATGGCAGCGCGGGGGGCTCCGGCGGCGCGGGGAGTGCGGCGAAGTGCGGGGGACGCGGGGGGCGCGCTGGGGCCCGCCGACGACGAGGACGTAGCCGGCAGCGGGGACAACGAGTTGCGCTTCTAGGGCGTACAGTCATAGGCCGTAGGTTTACATTTAAAATCTGTTTTTTATATTAACAGATTACCTCCTATAGATACCACTTGTTGAAACTTGGTGGAAGGTATCCGTTGCGGGAAGCAATACGGCAGCGCTTTTATTGGCTTTTCAAGATGTCTATAATAATATAAAAATAACAGCACAATATATTTTTCAGTAAGATATATAAAGTTTCAGTCAATGAAACTTCGTGTGTAATATCTTTTTTAGCTAGTAAATATGTACATTAAATGATGATGATGACAATATTTTACGTACAGGTTTAAAATTTTATAGATTATTTAGAAAATTAACGACTGCAGACGGAACGGTATCTAAAATATGTATAGTTAAATTAATTTAGTTTGTCTTATAAATTTGAAATCATGCCATGAAAACAAACTCTCTTACTTCAAGAGCCTATACAAAAACTGATAAGAATCAAGTCGGCGCAGCTGAATCTATGAACAGTAAACGATTCTTCACAAGAAGAAAACTGTTTTCACTAAAATGTCTCGAGAAAATGACTACGTTTTTGTAAACACCATCCCTTTTCTCGACAAGTTGCCTCATACCATGTTCCTTTTTCCTCTCGGGGTATGGAGGAAATCTTAAAATATTTCATGAATATCGTTCACGCGTTATTAGGCAGCAGTCCACATGGACTACGTGTCGACCATGCGCTACAAAAGTTAAATCCTCTTGTACTACAAAGTTCATATTTTGAAACGTAATTATTTTAAACGAGCAGTTTGAACCTGTTGTAATAATATTTACAAAAGATTTCTAGAACCAGTTATATTACAATGTCAAACTATGTACGACGATGGAAAAGTCACGGTGTGTTCACCAAAATGACAGAAAACGGGCTACCGATACAACATCAACGTGTGTTGAAATTTTGTCATTTCGTTTACGTTAATGAAATATTATAACTTGAATTCTGTACGGCTTGGAAAAACTCAAATACAATGTATTTATTATTCATCATTTTGGCCCACAACTCCACTGCTGAACAAAGGCCTCCCCTAATAAATAAAAATTATAGCTACAAACTTTTGTAACAAACTATGGGGGAGGCCTATGTTCAGCAGTGGACTAGTGATAGGCTAAAATGATGATGATGATGATAATGAATAACATTAATAGAAATAAAAAAAAATATTATAAAGTAATGGAATCTTTTAACTGCATCTTACAGAAGCGGCTGTAGAACACTACCTGCGAGGATTAATGCTTACGCTATCTAAAGATTTCGTATTCAACCATGATTCTTTTTATTATTTATCATTTTCTTTTCATACTCCGAATACTTAGGTAGCCACAAAACTGGATAATGTAATTGATGCGTGAGAATAGCTTAATAACATGTTGAAAACTTATCTTGTCCCAGGAACTTAGGCGCCGCTATCAGCATAAGACAGTGACGTTGCGCTTCGGTCTCGCAGCACCAAACCCCAATTACTTTTGATTAATGTATTTTACGCTGTTAGATTATTAAGATTACAATTTCGATTTTGTCAAAAAACTACAAAGAACGTTTAGTTTTAAAGTGCGCCTAATGTTAGGCCTAAATAATTTATTAACTAGTCCTAGCCGTCCTGATGTCAGAAATAAAATGTAGAAAAATAATTAAATTGTAATCAGTGCTCTGGTATTCACTGGCAAAATTTTAGTTGATTATTCTAGTTGTAGAACTATTTACATCATAAAATTCTGTATGTGCTATTTATAATCCATTGTAATTGATTGCATTGAAATAAATTCTCCACTGACTTCTGTCCCCGTAGGAAAGATATTTGAAAAATAAATTATTTAGTATTCGATGCAGTAAACTTTGAAAAAGTGAAATAAAGTGGGAGCAAAGTAACTTAAATATACAAACTTAAAATAACTTATTAAATACAAACAAGTAGCACAAAGATTATAAGTCGTCATTTCAATTTAAGAGACAACATATAGATACCAGAGATTTTACAGGCGTGCGTATTTTGAAGCGCCTATGCGATATGCGAAAAATGTATTGCCTACAAGTTAAGAATAATACCGTATGTACCGTATGTACAGTAGATACTATAAAGTGTGAGATATAATATGTTATTCTAAAATGCTTTAAAAATACTTTCTATTTTTTTTGTGTCTCAATATCTATTAATTTTTGAAGGTTAGTTTTTAATGCTGGCAATTACATTTTTGTACCTACGTGACAAACGTGTACTGATCTTAACGCCGATGAAAGTTCGCATTCGCAGCACCTCTACTATCTACCGCTACTGACGACCGCGTGGCCTAGTGGTCAGAGTACCTGACTTCTACGCCGCGGGTCCTGGGTTCGATTCCCAGCCGGAGCCAACATTTGTGCTAAAACACAAATTGTTGGTTTTCGGGTCTGGTTGTGTTGTGATTGTCCCCGTGTTTCTGACACTGCATCGTAGCCTACCTCCGATCTTATCGCATCAGCGTTACATCGGGCGCGGGTAGGTTGGGATGAGCGAGTGCCTCTGTGTTTGCGCGTACACTTGTGGCACTATAATATCTCCTGCGCAGTTGATGGCTCTCGACAGTATTCGGAAGTTGTCCCCGTGGTCGAAATCGGCTAGGAGAACATCATCACTATCTACACAGTGTAAGAGAAGCAAACTGTAGGAAAAGTAAAACGATTTAATTGTTATAATTTAATCAGTTATAACTAAGCTTATGAATATTTGATATTACTAGATTTAAAATACTAGGCTAACGCGACCGGCTTCATACTTAGTCGTCATTTGCACTCTCAATTAGTTTAGTTTGTTAATTAAGTAGTATATATGTTAAACAGCTGTTAAATAAAATTGTTAAAATCAAGACATCTTTCAATGTTATGAAATGATCCAATTCTTCCTGTAATTGTCACATCCACAATCGTCTGCACTTCATTAATCTACACTAATTTTACTTAATAAAAAGGTGTTACGTGAAGCACAGAGTTTTAGTTCTGCACTAAATAAATAACCTTCGTTAAATAACTAAAATATAGGTATTAATGACTACTAAGAAAAATATAATAATAATTTAGCTGACACAGGTAGCTGTCAAATATATTTTGAAAACTGATTCCATAACCGGCCATTGGTCATGCTTTAAATTGTGTGAATCAAATAGCACCAACATGGGAAAAGGCCCGTCACTCAGAAATGGAGTCTATTACTGATGATACTTTTATGATGAACAATATCTAAAACCCATAAAGCTTTTACGAGCTAGTTTAGTAAGCATTATATCGCAACGACTGACTATACTGTATCTCAACCTTTGCCCAAAAACATTTTTTTTGTGATTTTGTGGGTTAAGTTTCAGCATTAGAATACTTTATTCGTTTCCCACTGACGCTTGAAATCAAAAGTCAAAACTAACAAGCTTTATGATTTGTCCCTTTAACGATTTTTCGTGTGAGAACAAAGACAGAAGATTCTTAATTGATTTGCAAATAGTTAAAAAGCTTAACTTCTATTAAGAACGTTTAAAATATTTCAAAGTTTTGAAGATCGCCGATTGCTTTACGATTAGATATTTCTTCACAAATTTTAGAATGGGGATATGGATTGTGCGGAATTGCTTGATAGGGTTCAATTTAATGTACCGCTTAGAGAAGCTCGTAGTAAGAAGTTCTTTATCAAACTAGAACTTTTAACATTGAGTAATTTCTCAACCATTGTCTACATTTTAATTCATTCAAATGAAGGCATTTACAATATTTTCATTAAGGAATCAAAAGATTGATTTTGACATAAGTGGTTTGGCGATAGGTGTTCGGCAGAGGAGAATAGCACCTACCTCTTTTCTAAAGTATTGTCGCAAGAGGTGAGTATGGTATTGTATTGATTATTCGAGTAGAATAATATCAGAATATGAATGAAATGCTGTCACTATATTACTTGAAGGAACGCAACAGGGAGTGAGAACTTTTTTTAACTTGTTCCAAAATGGCAGCGACGTGATTCGCCACGCATCATTTTCGTTTCTCGCGAGTGCAACAAGTGGGCTAAAGGTATGGTATCTGCCTACCCTTTATATGAGAAAAAGGCGTGACTGTATGTATGTAGATTGTTAAGCTAAATTGTAATTTTTGATTCATTACAAAAAAAGAATCGACAAAAAAATTATAATAGTTCCGTATAAGCATAGACACAAAACTGTGCTAATTACTGGACACGGTACATCACGCATAATTATACGGCTTTCCCTGTAATTGGGAAAGCCCGTAATTGTGGGTGATGCCGGAATTGTGATTTTGTCCATTTCTGATTTTGAATTAGAAATGGACAAATGGAAATAATATATCGTTATGTAGAGACGTTATCGATATTTATCGCTAAATAGCATCGATGCATCGATGTTTCAATATTTTGACTTAAACCAGCACTTATTTTTTAATATTCATATCATCATATATTAAATCAATTTAAAATAAAATTCAGTAAAATTATAGACAGCTAATAGGCTTTGCCGTATTCAGAAGATCGGATGAGATGTACCTACATCAACTTAACGTTTGTAACGCATACTGGACTACGTTCAACCAAAAAAAAATCGAATGGGGTATTTAAATTTACATTGTAAAAAATATTAGATTTTTGGTGAATTGATATTATGAATATCGACGATAGATATCGTATATTTTATGAAAATATATAATAGATATTTAGATTTACCGATATATTTTACCCAAGCCTGTTCCGAATTGATTTTATGGAGGAAATTGTAATAGGTCTGACATTATTTGGAATACTTTGAGGTAGATCCCCCAGTCGTGCCCCCGTTCATTATAGGTTTAGGTGCTTTTTAACTAAGTATTCTTTTATTATTGGATAAAGTGACGAGACGAGCAAACGTTCACCTGATTTTTGGTGGAGCGTCTGCCCATAACAAATGCAGTTTCACCTAGAACATTTCTGTGTGGCATCACATTGCGCCTTTCACCCCGAGATATCTCAGTTCTTAGATCTGAATAGAGTTCTTAAATCTCGTATTCCCTGTGATTACACTACCTCATAGTGGCCTTTAGACCGAAACACAGTAACGTTTAAACACTACTGCTTTCGGCAGAATAACTGTATTGTGTAATAGGTGGTACCTACCTAGACTGATCCCTGCATAGGAATCCTACCACCAGTAACCTCGTCAGTAAAGAAAAATATTGAGCTGAATGCCTAAATATATAAATAAAATCTAGAGTATGTGAAGTTCACCAACCCACATATCCGCCACGTTTCTACTGCTGTAGAAGTGCCACTGATACTTCCTTAATCACCTACATTTATTTCTGTAATCGAAATGTATGTTGCTAATATTGAGTACAAAACATCCAATATCATTAAGGAAGCTGGAAGGTATATTTCAAAGTCAAAATTTCTTTATAAAGGTCTTATGATTGTCAAGATCTACAATGTTTCAAAAAATAAGACCTCAAAGAAGAACTGGCAAGAAACTGATGTTTTTCTTTTTTTCAATGCCGTAATACATAATGTCATTTATTAGTTACATAAAAATTACATCATAAATTTATTAGCCAGGGGGTTTGCAAGTGCAGAGTAAGAGTTATTTCCACACATCTCTGTCTTCTTTGTAATGATCTATTCTATAATACGCTTTTTCTATTAACGTCTTCTTGACAAGTTTATTGAACTCTACATCAGTTTATTGAGTTACACTTCTAGGAATTTTATGATAAAATTTTATGGATCTACTAAGAAAAGATTTTTTAGTTTTGGCCAACCTTAACAAAGGAACCTCTAGCGCGTCACCTCCGCCCATTTTACAGGATACAGTCACTTTTTTATTAAATAAATGCATGTGTTTCTGTATGTACATTATACTTTTCATAAATATACAAAGATGGAAGTGACAAAATATTAGTATCCTTGAATAGTTCTCATAGCGACTCCTAGGGAGTTATGTATTGTTCTAAATGCTTGTTTTTGCAAAATAAATATTGTTTCCAGACAGTCCACGGATCGGATCCCCACAGTAATACAGCATAGGACATAATACTGGGTCTTGCACTAAATCAGTCTGCTTACAAAAGTAAAACTAAACCAAAGTAACATCCTACAAATGTCCCACTTTTGAGCACAGGATGCCTCTCATTACTGAGGTTTTGGAGCTGGGAAGAATCTGCAACACTGTTCCAATGCACAATGGCGGACTTCACATGTTTTTGAAATATTTATTATTTCTCAGGTATGCAGGTTTCCTCACTATGTTTTCCTTCACCGCCAAGCATATGATAATTAAGCACTTAAAATTGCAGTCAACAATTTTAGTAAGGTCACTTGCATACTATGAAATTTTTAAAGTGAGTTCCACTGAGTTACCACAGTTCATCTGCCTCTGCTTACTAATGTTACTATTATTATTACTTTTTGGAAATGCTTAGTGGTAAATATGAAATAAAACATTGTGGGGAAATGTGTATGCTGCAACATGCAATAACCTTTATACAAGAAATCTGTAGTAGCACACACCATAAATAAGAAAAAGTTCATGTTATAGGGCTTTTAAATTAATAAAATAGGTTACTAGCCTTAAATTTCATAGTATGTGAGTGAACTGAGTTTGATCTGTTGCCGGCACCTCTAAGTGTTCTGTAATTTTAAGTGCTGATTTACTTACTCAGTGGTGAAGGAAAACATTGTGATGAAACCGGCATCCCTGAGAAATAAAAAGATTTCAATGACATGAAGTCCGCCAATCAACATTGGAGCAGCGTGGCAGATTCTTCCCAGCTGCAATCCCCTCTCAGTAAGGAGAGGAGGCCTGTACTGTGTAAGGTGTACACTGGGACGAATGATTACAGTATTTTCCAACCATATTGTGCATATTTGTAATGTTTACCAGTGCTCTAAATATCAATGATAATAACTACGTACAAGGCAGAATAACTATCAAATTAATTTTGATGTATTGCAGAACAATAAAACGAGCCACTTGTTTTAAGAAAAGTCCATTCTTCACTCTATTCAGTTACTTCAAATAAAATAGGGGTTTGCTAGACAAAGCACTTTCACTTTGTCTAATACTATATTTCAATAGGGTTCAGATACTACAACAGCACTGGTACAGTGTTCATGTATTGGACAACATGAAAGTAGTTTGGAAATTATTTATTGGTTTATATAAAGGAGATTCGAATCAATTATGTAGACCACGATACGATTAACGATCTTTAAGTAAGATATTCGTAGGGAATGCAGTTTAGGGAAGTGCAATATTAGGGAAATAAAATAATCATTAGGTGCTATAACTTATAATTACAACTAGCAAACAATTTACATTGTTAAATTAATAATAACGTAGCTTATTCGGTCTTCTCTAACCCCTCGAACTTTCCACGATAGAAGGGGATGTAAGTGACGAAGACTTTCCAGTCTGTGAAGTACAGGAGCCCCACAAATGCGGATCCCCCGAAAGCCATGGCCGATGGTACGAATAATGCCGCCATTTCAGCTTGTTTTCTTCCCAACCGACTCAGCATTTTGAATCTTTAGAGAATCGTTTTACCAAATTATGTGAAAATAGTGTTACGTAAAACAGCGTAGGAAAGACAACCTCTAATGAATAATTTGACAAATACTATTTGACATTGACTGTATTTCTGGCAAAAGTTGTAAACTTTCTGCCAGTTTTTTTTTTTCGAAAATTGATCGAAATTTATCCAGTAGTTTATTCGTGATCCGCGCACAACATTTTATTTTTATAGATTATATGTTAAATAAAGGAAATATTATAAAACTAAATAAAGGAAATATTACCGTTCGATTATTTGCACGGTGATATTTCGGTTACATCCACTATTATAATCTTTAGGTATAAGTAGAAATCAAAAACAAATTAAATGTAAAAAAAATTAAGTTTACGAGTAATTAAATGAAAAATAAATAATGAAATTTTAATAAAGTTGTAATTATGTAAAAAGTTATGAATATATATATATTATTATAAAAATAAATGTACTAAAATAATTGGTTAACTGTACATAGATACTGTTTAAATTCACATTCGTTTGTCTTTATTGCTACACCTTGTCAAAATCTTACCGCTTCATGATTTGATTGGGAGAAAAGGCACTAAGTCCCTCTTTGTATCCTTTTATTTTAAAGGAAGAATAAAGGAAGGTTTAACATAAATAAGTAAAATCGTACATTTTTATGTATCAATTCTATAATTTTGTCATGTCTGTCGTATAGACAAAATTTTCATGCACAACACAACCAATCCCGAAAACCAACAGTTTGCGTTTTTTTTCTTTGCACACAAATGCAATAATAATGCAATATATAAAATGCAATAATAATGCAATATATAAAAATAAATGCAATAATATGGTGAGTAGGATTTCTATGCAGGAATCCGTCTAGATAGGTACCACCTCGGGCCAGTTATTTTACCGTAAAGTAGTAGTGTGCAAACATGACTGTGCTTCGGTCTGAAGGGCACTGAGAGCTAACGTAATCACTGGGCATAATATGAGACTTAAGAACTGATGTCTCCGGGTGTCGGGCGCAGTGTTGTGCCGCACAGAATTGTTCTGGGTGGCACGGCATTTGTTGTGAGCGGACGTTGCACTTACCATCAGTTGAACGTTTTGCTTGTATCGTCACTTAATCCAATAAAAAAAAGACTACCTGATATAAACATTTTGAAATCGCTCAAGTTGACGTCGACTACGATTGTGCAGGTGAAATCTTAGTAGCAGTAGGAAAAATTGAATTGCACATTCTTCACATTGAATTGCACATACGTATGCATACATTTTATGACGATTGCATTTCTTGCAGATGAGAACACTAGGAGAAAGTTTTGGTATTTAAGAATTCCCGAGTTGTTGACTGCGTCACAAATATGTGTGGCCCGCATGGCCGATTTTCGACCACTTCTGAATACTGTAATAATTTAGGTATTGGTCAATATTTTGTTTTATGTATACATTAACGTAGTTTTAAGTGATATTAAACAAATATGTATCAAATTGCGAAATCAATTATTGTTATTATTAAACAAAGATGTTGATATTATGAAGATTATTTTTTTACTTTGGCAATGTTTTCTTTTATGTCATGTAATGTCACTAATAATATTGTTTATTTACTCTAAATAGTGTAAACTATAGCAATATTTGACATCAGTATTGATCCATTAATTAAAAATTAAGATACATATTCATCAGTGATTACTAAACAACAAGTTCATTGTGAGTTAGAATTAAGCAAAACAGCATGATGTGGGATTCTGCAGCCTTTCTGGGAGCTCTCACCCCTAAATTTTACGTTGCTCTAACCGGCACTTCCTCTCTCATCTCCGGGCTCATTCTCATCTTCGAGTGGTGGTATTTTCGCAAATATGGCACTTCCTTTATCGAACAGGTACCATAAGTTCTTTGTTTATCTTAGTTTCATATATATTCTGCAGAACTTCATAATTTTAAGAATTTTTATACTAAGATTATTTGTAATAAATTGTAATAAAATATTAACTTGCCAAGACTAATGTTTTTTTTTCTAAGAAAATTTCTGTTGATGCTATAAAGTATCACACATAATGTATATTGAATTGGATTCTTATTTGTAATTGCTAAAGTTCCAAGTATATGAAAACAAATTAAAAAGTACTTCTAAATTTTTTTTGTTAAAATGAAAGAAAGGCAAATACAGAGACTGATACCACACTCTGTATCAAATAGCAGTATGGGGGATTACAAAATATACACTGATAAAATTATTGTGGAATTTAACCAATGTTAGACATGAATTTGACAGCAGTCAACAATCACACGGCATACACACAATACACCCATGTTCCAGTGCGGTTCTCACCACCCAGAGTTACCGACACACAAGTCGACAGTCCGAATGGAGGCCCGCAGCCTCCCTCAGACGGTCATTAGACGACTTAAAATCGTATTGAGATATTCTAAATCGCGCAAGCACGCAGCAAACGCGATACAGTCCAAATTTCGAGGTTTTTGTAGGAGTTTATTTATTTATTTATGTTTCGGTCAAACCAAACCTGGCACGCGGGCCTATGGACCGTGAGCACAGGATCTGATGAAGCTGTAAAACCCAAAAAAGGCTAACAGCAATTACATCACCAAAATTATATTACTTATACATGAATTTGAACCACTGTTATAAAATTACTTCATTAATGAAAAAAATAAAAACAAGGTACAGGTAATAGATATTAAGAAAAAAAAAAGTGCATGCAACTATTACACAACAGAGTAGATGTGACTGTAATATATTTTCAGATACATATAATTTTATTAAAATAACAATTAACATGAATTAACAAAAATATTAGGCACTGTAAAATAAATGCTCAGTACATCATTATTTCAGCCTATCACTAGTCCACTGCGGAACATAGGCCTCCCCCATAGATTGCCACAAAAATTTGTAGCTCTCATTTTGAGGCAATTTTTCTATAGTTGTCATGCTTGGCGGACTGTTTGGCAATTGCAATTTATTTATTGTTCAGTCTTTGTTTGACATAGTGCAGGTAGGTTGTGCATTGCAATGGGACAGTTTCCGCAACTCCATTTCTATCCGCATATTTTGCTTATTATATAGAGTTTTACCAAATTAATTACCAATAAATTTTTTTTGCTAATACTTTCCTGTTTGATACTTTCGTAAAGAGGAGAGTGGTGTGTGGGGGATTTATAATTATTAAGTTAGTGGCATTCAATAACAATATGAATTATGTAGTTAGTGGGAAATAGTCAATCTTACATATCTTTATTACACTTTTGCTTCTCAAATTTCAGCTTATCAATCTTTACGATTTTGTCTGACCCACCAATCTGTCCAGTATATTAATATTGTTTCATTAGGTAGTAAATAATTCCCAGCTCCCTACAGTAACTGAACTATTCTGAAATGGTTAGATGGGCAAGGCATTGTTGTTTCCTTTCCTTGTTCTTTCTTTTCCCAAGGAATGGTTATTTTCCACCTCCAGTCACCACTCTAGTATCTTCAGTGTGCCTCTTAAAGAGTGCTTCTTAAAGAGCACCACTCGACTTCCCTCAATAGCATTCACAAGTAAACAAAATGTCAACTGTAAGTCAATGAAGTCACTGACTGTCATAGAGTCAATATCACTTGATAATGTCTCATTCATCAATTCAAAAAGAATATTACCATTTGTTGTTTCAAGTGTGTTGTATCAATCAAAATGTAGTATAACTAATTCCTTGCGAATAATGATATTTTAAAATTTTTTTACATGATTTATAATTCTATGTTTTATGTTTATAATTTTTAATAGTTTTATAATTTATTATCACTAGCCGACTTGCCCCGACTTCACGCGGAAGTAAGGTAGGCGCGGTAGGTTCGGAAGGAAATCTGTATAGAGAAAAACAGCACCAGCCCGCTTACACATTCAGAAATAAACGTTGTTAAAATCCGTTCTTAGTGGATGTCTATGTCTGGAAGAGAATATATATGCCTAAGTTGCCAGTAAATAAACTGGTTTTGCAGTTTCTATGACGTAGTTTCTAAGACGTCGGTGACGTTCGTCACCCTGAGAGATCAGTTCCTAAGTCTAACATGCCCAGTGATTACGCTAGCTCTCAGTGCCCTTCAAACCGAAACGCAGTAATGGTTCACTGCAGAATAACTGGTCCTGGGTTGGTACCTACCTAGACAGATTCCTGCATACCAATCCTATCACCAGTAGTCCGCTTTTGCCAAACAGTTGAGCGACAGTTTTTATTGTACTGTTTGGTTTTGCATCCTGCTCGCAATCCGCGCTATGTGCTCGCAGGTGTCGCTCGCGCACTTGGGGCCCTGGCTGGGCGGCGGCGCGAGCGCTGTGGGCGGCGCTGTGGGCGAGGCGGGCGCGGGGGCGGGCGGGGCGGGCGCGCCGGGCGCGGGGGCGGCGGCGGGCGGCACCGCGGCGGGCCCGGCGCCCGGCGAGTGCAAAGTGTGGCGCAACCCCATGTCGCTGCTGCGCGGCGCCGAGTATGGCCGCCTGTGGACCGTGGCCCGTCGCGCGCCTCTCACTTACTACGATATGAACCTCTCAGCCCAAGAGCATCAAGCTTGGTTTGGTAAATAAAATTCAAGTTATTACGTCGTTTATGCGCATCTCCAACGTTGTTCGCTTTATAGCTGGCTTAAGTGAACAATTATGGATCTTTTTCGCTTATATATTTTTTTGATTTTACAAGGCGGCTTCACAGTTTTATTAATTTTAACTAATTTCATTTTATTAAAATTATAAGTATAAAAATAAAATAAAACAATTAGACGATAGTATCGTCATCTATAAGTGCATATCGACAACACTGTTTGTGTACCGAAGATATACCGAGAACAGGTGACAGAATTTTTGTTAGAATTTTTAATGTAATGTTTAAGTAAGCTCATTCCTCGTAGATCGGATTAAAAAATTATGGTTTAAAGCTGAATATACCCCGGGTTAACTATGACATCAGGACGTCAAACATGTGAGTGCTCCCGTGGCCATAGGCGCTGTAAATGTAACTGGAACCGCGCTCGAAACGTTGGATAATAAAATAAATGATAAAATCCGTAAAATTTTCTTTTATTAAATGTTAAATATAAGAAACCATTATTATGTATAAAATTTTCTGTTTTTTTTGTAACGTCAATGCTAATCTTCGAAAATAAGCTAGGGATATACATAATACGAGTATATTAATGTTGGTCGTTCGGGCATGAGATTATGAAGGTTTAGTTAAGAAGACCGGCAGGTAGCGGGGAGGGCGAGGCGGAGGGCGAGCCGGAGGGCGGGGCGGATGGCGGCGCGGAGGCGGAGGCGGCGGATGCGGCCGAGTTGCACATGGCGCGCGCCTGGCGGGAGCGCGAGCCCGCCGCCCGCGTGGCCGCCGCGCGCGCCGCGCTGGCCGAGCGGCCCGACTGCGCCGCCGCGCTGCTGCTGCTTGCCGAGGAGGACGCGCCCACCGTGCAGGAGGTACCGAGCGCAACCTCGCCCACGTCGCTCACTGCGCAACCTGTCCAACCAACATCGACCGCCACCTTCCATGGCCCCACCGACCATCGGCCTGAAGAAGCATGCGGTTTTTGCTCGGGACTCTATTCTATTCTTTTATTAGTAACAAGATCGATATGCGTTCCGATCACAGTTTTTTTATTTTTATTTTTTTATTGCATAAAGTGATGAAACGAGCAAAACGTTCACCTGATGGTAAGTGCAACGTCTGCCCATAACAAATGCTGTGCCACCCAGAAAATTTGTGTGTGACACTACACTGTACCCATCACCCTGAGACATAGGTTCTTAAGCCTTATATGCCCAGTGATTACGCTAGCTCACAGTGTTCTTTAAACCGAAACACAGTAATGTTTGCACACTACTGCTTCACGGTAGAATAACTGGCCCTGAAGTGGTACCTACCTAGACGGACTCCTGCATAGGAATCCTCCCACCAGTAGAGAAAAGTGTTTGCGCTCAACCGTGCTCTTTTGCACCAACACCGCCTTGCGGTATATGTCAGATAGTGTCAATCTCAAGCATGGATAGCGCATCCCCAAGGAAGAGACGACGCGGACGCAGAAAGAAGACGCGGAGTCGTAACGGATTGTGTGGCTTGTCGCCGCAGGCGGAGCGCGTGCTGCGGCGCGCGTGGCGGGCGGGCGAGGCGGCGTGGCGCGCGCGCTGCGGGGCGGGCGCGGGGGCGGGCGCGGGGGCGGGCGGAGGGACCGGCGCGGCGGCGCGCCGGTCGGCGGCGGTGCTGGCGCACGTGAAGCGGCGCGCTGCCATGTGCGCGCGGCGACTGGGGCGGCTCCGCGACGCGGCGCGCATGTTCCGCGAACTGGCGCGCGACGCACCGCCCGCGCTTGCTGCGCTGGCTACGCACGAGAACCTCATCGAGGTGCTGCTGGAGCAGCGAGCCTATGCCGACGTGCAGGTGAGGCGATGCGGGCGTCTGTTGTTACCGTTCTTCGGTTTTCAAACGAAATTTTATGGTTTAATCCATAATTTTTTAACCAGTTTTTATCTTTGGACGTTTCTTGTTTTTTTCAGATCCCTAATAGTACAAAACTTTCCCTATCACGATCATACTTACTGTAAAAGATGGAGAACAACCCCATCTTATTTTTGAATCATTTTGCTTTAGCACATGTTGTCGTTTATAACTTTAATTATAATTTAATTTTTTATCTGAATGTTGAATTAATTGACATATCGCTTATAGTAATAACTTTCGATTATCGGCGTCGACTGCCGGCCCTAACGTGAATCGTCATGGCGATGAACATGTCTTCGTCTAAATTCATGGTACCAGTTAGTAGCAGTATCCATGGTAGCAATTCATAGAAGTATAGGTGTGAGTTCATCACGAATGCTAATTGAAGTCCTTTAATTTTCTTGTTGACTTATATCGCAGCGAAATTCGTGCAGAATCATCATCATCATCAATTCATCGTAATCCAGACGCAATTTCTCAAATGACGCCCCAATAAAATTGACATTTACAAAAAATAGTATGTATTGCACAGTCAGGTAATTGCACTTAAAAAATAGGAGTGTAGTTTCAAAAACTTTCAGCAAGATTTCCACGTAGTGTGTTCACTAATTGTATGCACTACAGGCTGTAGTGGCGCGGTACGAGGAGTGCGGCGCGTCACGCTCCGCCACCACCGTGTACACGGCGGCCCTGCTGCGCGCGCGCGCCGCCGCCGTCGCCGCGCCCGCCGCGCGCGCCGCCGCCGAGATCGCCGCGCTCGAGGTACGTAGCGCTCCCGGTACGCAGTGCGCAGCCCTCAAGGTACGTAGCGCTTCCGGTGCGCAGCGCTCGAGGTACGTAGCGCTCGCGGTGAGCAGTGCCCCGCGCTCGAGGTACGAACGGCTCCTGGCGCGCAGTGCTCGAGGTACGTAACGCTTCCGGTGCGCAGTGCGCAGTGCGCAATGCTCGAGATACGTAGCGCTCCCGGTGCGCAGTGCTCGAGGTACGTAGCGCTCCCGGTGCGCAATGCGAAGTGCTCGAGGTACGTAGCGTTCCCGGTGCGCGGTCCCTATTTCGCTTCCGGGTAGAGGGAACGCGCTCCTCAAGCCGCCCTCTCCTTTTCTCGCTATACACTAGCGATATACCCATAGACCCAAAAGTCAATCTTGCGCTTTTCGTAGATGACACGGCCCTGTATTATTCCGATAAGCACAAGGGCCGCATAACGATCCAGCTCCAAGCCGCAGCCATTCGCTTAGGCGAATGGTTCCGGAAATGGAGAAGAGGTAAACCCCGAGAAAAGTGTAGCGATATACTTCTCGAGGGGCACACCAAAGCCCGCTAGACGTTGTCACACAATCGGCAATAATCAGCTAGGCTCGATCACCACGCCCTATTCCCTGGGGAAAGAGCGTCAAATACCGCGGGGTCACTCTAGACGCAGCGATGTCGTTCGCTGAACACATTAAGAACGTGCGTAACAGGGCGGGTTTTATCACAAGCCGCCTATATCCGTTAACTTGCTTCGCAAGCAAAATGTGCCTCAGACACAAATTTCGCCTCTACAAGACATGCATTAGACCCGTAATGGCCTATGCATGCCTCGCGTTCGCTCGCGCGACGGGCAATCGTATAAAGAAACTACAGACCGTACAAAATAGATTCTTGCGAGGTGCCACTGGAGCCGGCTGGTACCAACGCAACGTAGACCTTCACAGCGACTGTGAAATGCCCTTACTCTCTGAACACTTCAGAGAAGTATCAAGGCGGTTTTTCGATAAAGCCGCGGTTCATCCAAATGCGCTGGTGGTTAAAGCAGCAAATTACCGATCTGACAAAAACGCTACCGAACGCAAACGTCGCCCGCGAAACGTGCTAGACGACACGGACGTCTCAGCACTCCCTAACCACGATACGGTCAGCCATGATCCAAGCAACACTGTAGACACAGTCAATAGCTTCAACTTAACACGCACAACGTCGCGCGACCGCCGTAGAGAGCGGCGCGCAACTGTCGTAAATCACACCGCGTACACCAGACACACCCGTGTTCCAGGGCGGTTCTCACCGCCCAGAGTTACCGACACACAAGTCGACAGTCCCAACGGAGGCCCGCAGCCTCCCTCGGACGGTCATTAGATGACTTAAAATAATTTTATGGATATATTCACAGTAGCGCAAACACGCAGCGAACGAACGTTCCGAATTTAGATGTTTTAGTAGGAGTAATATTTATGTATTTATGTTTGGGTCAAATCAAACCTGGCACGCGGGCCTCGGGCCCGCGAGCACAGCATCCGATGAAGCTGTAAAAGCCAAAAGGCTAACAGCGATTACATCACTGAAACCATACGGTGCGCAGTGCGCCGCGCTCGAGGTACGTAGCGGTCCCGGTGCGCAGTGCGCAGTGCTCTAGTTACGTAGCGCTCCCGGTACGCAGTGTTCGAGGTACTCGTCGTTTAATTCATGTGACACACATTTAATTTTGTGGTAATACCTCACTATAGTTATTCTAATAAAAACTTGTATGTCTTATAACGTTTGGAAAAAAAAAATTGCCTACTATATTATTATGTACATTTCGGTATCACTCGCCAAATTACACTTGAAGCAAAGTGTAATTTGGCGAGTGATACCGATGAACAATGCTTCAATAGCCGTATATGTTGGTCGGTGTGGTAAATCGTTTGCAATGGGGCACGGCGGGCGTGGGGTGAGCCAGTGTGCGTGTCGGCAGGTGTGCGTATTAAAATACGTTAAAAGTTCGCAACAGACTAAAAATTTATTAAATTAATCTTTACATTATGTAGGATAGATGGCGTTAATAGTCACCATTTGTTGACATTTTGATACAAATATTAACACCCCCACTTATCAAAATAAACTAAATCATATATATTACATGGAAACAATGCCAAGCAAATTCATAAATTTGTAATGTTTTAAATGACATAGACCTTTAGTTAATATATCAGCAGGCATTTCCTCACTAGGAATATATTTAATATTAACATATTTGTACTTTACAACATCTCGAATGTAATGACAACGCACATCTATATGTTTTGATCTGTTATGACTCTGATTACTTAAAGCTAACTTCAATGCACTTTGGTTATCACAATACAGATCAATTACATAAAATGTATCTGTAGTTTCATGCAATAAATTTCTTAAGTAAACAGCTTCTCTAGAAGCTTCCGACAGAGCGGTGTATTCCGCCTCTGTACTAGACAATGAAACGGTTTTCTGCTTTCTACCTTGCCAAGAAATAGCTGACCCTGACAGCATAAAACAAAAACCAGTATATGATTTCCTATCTAGGGTATCACTTGCCCAATCACTGTCCACAAATCCTTGAAGAACACTATTATTATTACTATATTTTAAACAGTAATTCTTAGTACATTGTAAATATCTCAATACACGTTTTGCATAGTTCCAATGTATAAGACTATAACAACTATTAAATTGACTAAGATAGCTCACAGAGTAAGCAATGTCTGGTCTCGTTAACACTGCCAAGTACATTAAACTGCCAATAAGTTTTTGGTAAGGAACATCAGGTAAACACTTATCAGATGACTTATCTAAATTTAATTTAGGCTCAATTGGAGTACTTTGTGGTTTACAATCAGACATCTGAAATTTAGAAACTAACTGTTCAATATATTGTTGTTGATCTACAGTAATAACATTTTTATTTTCATCTAAATTTATTCTCATGCCAAGATATTGTCTTACAGGCCCTAGGTCTTTTAACTTAAATTGTGAACCTAAAACCTTTTTTAATTTATTAGTACCAATGTCACTGTTTGAAAAAATCAGAAAATAATCTACATACAGTGCCACTATAATTTTAATTTTATCACTTATTTTTGTAAACAAACATGGTTCATATTGACTGTTTTTAAAATTTAATTTACATAAAACCTCTTTAACTCTTTCATACCATGCTAGAGAAGATTGCTTTAACCCATAAATGGCCTTTTTTAGTTTTAATACTTTTCCCCCACTTTTGTTTACAAAACCTTCAGGTAATGACATGTATATATTTTCTTTTAAAAAACCATTCAGAAATGCAGTAGTTACATCTAAATGTGTAATAGTCATTCTTATCTTTACACTTAGAGCAAACAATAATCTTAGGGTAGAATGTCGCACTACTGGTGAAAAAGTATCTGTATAGTCAACACCAGGTTTCTGTGAAAAACCTTTTGCCACTAGCCTCGCACGAAAACGCACTTTATTTTCAGAATCATATTTTTTATTGAGCACCCACCTGCAATTTACTATTGTCACATCACCTGGATTGTCAACAAGCTCCCACGCTTCACTGTCCTCAAATGACTGCAACTCCTCAGCCATTGCATGTTTCCACTGCTCCCTCTCTGGCCCCTCAAGAGCCTCTGAGAATACAATCTCTCCGGATGCTGGAACAGTATTGGAAATACATATGTTGCTAACACCAAACCGCTCTGGTTTCCTTCTCTGACGCTTGCCATACTCATCTGGCACTTGCTCAGGTGTTGATGTTGTCTGGACTGCGTGTTCTGAAACATCTTGTGTATTAATTTCAGTTAATGTTTCATTGCCATCAACATACACTGAAGAATCTGAAGAGTAATCAAATGGTTCCTCAATTTCTTGAATATTCTGAGACAATTCCCCCACTGAATCACTAATTTTTCCTACCAGACTGTCTACTGGTGTCTCCTCATTAGGAATCCAGATGGATGACTCTTCACTAGTTTCATTGACATCATCCTCCATCACTATGACATCTCTACTGATGATAACAATGTTCTTGGTAGGATTATAGACGCGATAACCCTTTACATCCTCACCATATCCTATTAAAATGTGTTGTGTGGCTTTCTTGTCCCATTTCAAACGTTTCTGTTTAGGGACATGCACCATAACTTTGCTGCCAAACAAACGCAGGTGACTCAAGTCTGGTTTTGATCCATACCACAATTCATATGGAGTTTTATCCAATCCTGATGCAATAGACCTGTTTTTTAAATATACAGCAGTATTGGCTGCCTCAGCCCAAAATCTTTTGTCTAGCTTTGCATCATATAATAAACATTTAGCTTTCTCGACCACAGTACGATTAGTCCTTTCACTAAGTCCATTTTGTTCCGGAGTATAATAATTTGATTTTTGATGTATTATACCAGCATGTATTAAATAACTCTCAAACTCCTTATTACAAAATTCTAGTCCATTGTCTGATCTAAATATCTTAATTTTCTTACTTTGTTGATTTTCAACAACTGATTTGAACTCTTTAAATCTGTTGATAGCTTCACTCTTGTGCTTCAGAAAATATATGAAAGTCATCCGACTATAATCATCAATAAATAACAGGAAATATCGAGCACCATTTAAGGAACTTGTTTCCATCGGGCCACAAATATCACTGTGAATTCTGTGCAGCGTTTCTGTACTTCGCTCACCCACATGAGAAAAGGGTAATCTCATTTGTTTGCATTCACAGCAAGTGGCACATTGAGACTTGGTTATGTCAAAAGTGTTATCAAAAGACAAACCATTCACTATACCGTTTCTCATTTTATACATATCTTGACTGTTTATGTGTGCTAGTCTTCTGTACCATAACTCTCCACTAACTGCTGGAGCAGCCAACAAACAACTTTGTGATTGTAACCTCAATTTATAAACACCTTCTGATAAATCCGCAGTAGCAACCAAAACATTGTTCTTGTTTCTAATATAACAGTGCTTCTTTTCAAATATGACATTATTTCCATTCTTAATTAGCTCACTTACGGATAATAAGTTGGTTGTTAAACTAGGCACACATAGCACATTTTTAACTGTTATATGACATTCTAATTCCGAAACAATGTCTACGTCTCCGGAACAAATAACTGGCACTTTGGATTCATTGGCGACAAGAATTTCTGTTAAACACGGCGAATTCATGTTCTTTACCCAAGCTTTATTCGCAGTCATGTGTGCGCTTGCGCCGGAGTCCACGTACCATTCGTTCTTGTTAAACTTTCCATTCAGGAAAACAACATTAAATACGCATTTACTTGCATTTTTTTTTAACAATGGGCATTGATTTCGATAATGTCCATCCTCTTTGCACTTGTAACATGTAATTGTTTTTACTGGGTTATTATCTGTCACTAGCTTTTTGTTTAACATTGACGGACCGCCATATTTCTTTGGTTTACTGCTGCTAGAGAAATATTTATTTCTCGCTGCGAACGCTGTGCCACCGGCTTCAAATTCACTGGTTACCTCCATGTCGAGTAATTTTGACTTAATGACATCTGCAGTTATCGAAATACCCGAATGTTCTATTGCCATTATCATTGGAGAATAACGATCGGACAAACCTGCTAATAATAATGACCCAACCCATTCATCTGTTATTGTAAATCCCGTGCCATTTAACCGTTGAGATGTTTCAATCATTTGTGTAACATAGGTAGCCATCGAGTCACAATTTTGAAGTCTTATTGATATCAAATGTCGAAAGTCGAAGCAAGGTTATTTTTCTTGAGAAACCAGAGTCATCAAACATGGTCTTTAACATATTCCATAATTCAGCCGAGCTCTTGGTGTTATTGATATGCACGTACAAAGCTGGATCAATCGTTAAAATTAACTTTGCCTTCGTTTTTGCGTCGTCTACTGGCTTTACTTCAAAACTTGCCGTTGGTTTGATGTACTTGTCCATCCCTTCTAGCACCAACAAGTTTTCAGCCGCAAAACACCACTCATCGTAATTTTCCCTGCCTTTTAACTTCGGCACACTAGCAATATAGTTCGTGGTCATGTTTCCGCGAAACAACGTACACAATTTATCTATTTTACTCACTAAAATAACTAATAAATCGAGGAAAGGCCCAGCGTGTCGGCAGGCGTGCGGTTAGCCAGTGTGCGTGTCGGCAGGCGTGCGGTTAGCCAGTGTGCGTGTCGGCAGGCGTGCGGTGGTTAGCCAGTGTGTGTGTCGGCAGGCGATGCGGCGCGCGATGGAGTTCAACCCGTTCGTGGCGGGCTACCTGCTGGAGCTGCGCGCGCTGGCGCTGCCGCCCGAGCACGTGGTGCGGCGCGGCGACAGCGAGGCGCTGGCCTACGCCTTCTGCCACCTGCCGCACTGGCGCCACGTGGACGGCGCGCTGCGCCTGCTGGCGCTCGCCGCGCAGGTCAGTACAGCGGCTCGTGCACGCTAACCGGACGCTTGCGGCTTCACGCCCTGCTCAGCATACTGTGTCTGTAATGCCTTCGTTTTAGGAGAATTTTCAATAGTTGCCACGCTCAGCAGGCGGGTTGATTATTGATATGTTTCAGGAAGATGCCCATCTTTTTTTTTTTTTAATACGAAGCCTCACATCAAGATTTTCTCCTGTATCGTGGGTGCGTTTTTCAAACATACATTTGACATGCACAACACAACCAGACCCGAAAAGCAACAATTTGTGTTTTTGCACAAAATGTTGCCTCCGGCTGGGAATCGAACCTAGGACCGGTGGCGCAGAAGTCAGGTACGCTAACCACTACGCCACGCGGTTGACTTCTGGATTTAATTTGCGCTCTGTCGACTTTTACGAGACTCACGGGATGAGATGTGGTGATCTATTCTATTAAGCCGCCACCACACGGCGTGTCTGTATGTTATATTGAAAAGATCAGGTCGGAGAATAATTTTTTATTCGTATTGCTTAATTTACTCTTCATTTTTTTAAAAGAACTATTGATATGCATAAGTAGATATACTATTTCCTATGACCTTATCTTTGTATTTTGCATTAATTGTAATGTCATATTTATATGTCCAATGGTTATAATTATCTTAAGGTTGTTTTACAACACCGGTAATAATCAAAAGTCGATAATATCAGATTCTAGTCTCCAGAAAAAAATATAGAGTCCTTAAAGTTTGATTGTATAATAGTATATGTTGGTGGTAATGATTTCTTTTATTTACGCGAATACTACACATTGAAATAAAACAAATTTTTACGGATTCTATCGCGTTCAAAGGACCTCCCGTGACCATGGGTGCTGTAAAGCACTCGAAACGTCGGGTTACAAATAGTCCCAAATAAAATCCGTAGTTAGTTTTATCTAAATATGTGGGTGGTACTGAAAGAAAAATGATCTTGTGTGTGGTGCGGGGGCAGGCGGCGGAGCGCGGGCGGCGCGGCGGGCGCGCGCGGGCGGGGCGCGCGGGGCGCTGCGCGGCGTGCGGCGCGTGCGGCGACCGCGAGCTGCTGGGCGCGCGCGCCGCTCCCCGCGCCGCCTGGCCCGCGCGCCGCGCGCCCGCGCTGCTGCTGGCCGCCGCCGCGCTGTGCGCCGCCGCCGCGCTGCTGGCGCTGCTGGCCCCGCGCTGGCCGCGCGCCGCCGCCGCCGCCGCGCTGCTGCACCCGCGCGCGCTGCTGCGCCTGCTCACCGCCGTCTAGACGCCACTTACGCCGAATCTCGCCGACGCACGACCACTTACACCGACACGTCGACACTCGCCAAATCTCGCCGACACAACAATTTACTGCGACTCACACCGATACACACTAACATGCACATATACACGACGAAACATGGAAACATCAGATACACAACACGCACTCACCACCATACGACTGTTGGAACTCCTTGTACTACATCGTGCATAGTATTATACACGTACATTTATTATGTTTTCACAATAGCTCAAATGTAACTACTTAGCTTTTAGCTTACCTTGATCGACAAGTGCCAAATGATTTGGACATAAATATAAAATATACATGTTTTTGTGTTACTTTTTTATTGTATGCGTGAAATACAAAGCATACATTCGTTTTAATAAGCCAAATTTCTCTGATAGTGCGGTTGCTAGTGCACTTGCCAGGCGTGGTCACTACCTACGTCCTGTAGTGGATTGTTAACAAGTCGATAACAATTAAAACAGCAATATTTTTAACTTTAATTTACGTCAAAACATCCAATGTTTTAACATTTAATGACAAATATATTGTTATTACCAATAATGATGTGTCTATTTATTAGACATAATTGTGTTTTTAAATATTAAGAATATAAGATTATTTTGATTAAGATAGTATTAATATTAAACTGATGGACTTAAATGTTATTTTTATTTTAACCCTGAAAATCTTCTCTCAAAAAACTGTTTCAAAAGTCTACAAGCTTTTCCAGTTCATGAATTTAAAAAGTCGTTATTTATTAAACCTAATAAAACGACTTTTGCACACATGCGTCTGTTCGTACTGAAACCGTCTGTATTAAATATATCATACGTTATATTCTCTGTTAATAAATCCTAAATTTTATCTAAACTTAGGCTATTTTACTAGGCTATTAGACTTTATCACTGGTACTTGAATGACTGATATGTCTAGTATTATCCTCTCAGCTGCATCCTAGCAGCTCAGCGAACAGCAGCATGAATTTGGAAGGATTTTGTTGATTTCAAGAAAACTACAGCACACAATCTAAAAAAAAAATATAATTTTGCATAAATATTGACACAATTTAAGCCTTTAAAAAGGTTGATCACGATATTTTACTCAGCAAGTTATGGCATTTGCGTCTCGCATAAGGTCTTTTCGTTCTTAACTATTTGCCCCCGAGGAAGAAAAAGTATTAGTTGCCATTAGTCCAGTAAATTCGTAATACCGTCAGGCGTGCCGTAAGGGCCATATTTGGGATCCAGTCTATTCCTTTTGTTTATAAATGACTAGCCTAATAATTTTATGTTAGTTAGTTAGTAGTAGTAGAGGGCTCTTAACTTTTAGCACTTAAATGGGTTGTCTTGATTAGGGAAGTACCGAGAAGATGAGATGTTCTTTTGGCCGATTTCGACCACGGCGACAACTTCCGAATATTGTCGAGAGCTATCAACTGCGCAGGAGATATTATAGTGCCTCAAGTGTCCGCGCAAATACAGAGGCACTCACTCGTATAATCCTACCCGCGCCCGATGTAACGCTGATGCGACAAGATCGGAATTAGGCTAGAATGGAGTGTTAGGAACAAGGATTCCTATGCAGAAATCCGTCTAGGTAGGTACCACCCCAGGGCCAGTTATTCTGCCGTGAAGCAGTAGTGTGCAAACATTACTGTGTTTCGGTTTTTCGTATGTTCGTTGATAATACCGTAGAACACCTAGGCGATGTCTTTACTAACAAACGTCAATTTTTAACCCCAAACTAGGATTTCTTTTCTATCGGCGATCCGTCATAGACATAACACTTGCCACTTTTTTAGTGGTAGGGTTCCTATGTAGCAGTCCGTCTAGGTAAGTACGACCAAAAAACTGCGCTCGTAATTCTGAGGTCTTCTGGAGGAGGTCGAGGATTCTTTCTAAAAGTTCGTATGCCCACAGTATGTTTGCAAACTTCTACTTGACATAAGAAGAACTGGCACTGCAGCGGTACTAGTGTAGCCATAGCCAGTGGTCAAATTTCGGACGGAAAGTAAAAATAAACGGAAATTTGGTTTTCAAATCGGGACAGCTACAACGGCTATCAAGAAAAACTAGTTTTTGTGAACCATCACTTATTTTTATCGGACGGTTACTTTTATTTAAATGCAATGTTACCATTGGTTGGTTCAAGAAACAAAACAATTAAAACTTTGACAAACTAGACAAATTTAGAGGTTAGTCAAAAATTGGGACATTTAGTGTTCCGATTAATGGTGAAACGGTACGTGTCAACAGACCTCTGAAAATCGGGACATCTGGCAACGTTTAGTGGTATGATCCTAGACGTATTCTTGGACCGACTTCTTCTGCATTATGAGACATGTGTTCGATTCGCGTCCGGTCAAATCAATGTGCGATTCATGCATGTAAAAAGACAACAAAGAAATCCAAAACAATAGTTAAAAATTCCAGACTGACAATTGCAGACCGGCGACGGGTAGCTGTGTATAAAGTTGCAGTGTGTTTGGTTCTCTGATCGCGAATTAGTCTGTCAAGCGTGGAGATTCCGGGAAATGTTCATGGTTGGTTCAGGCCCATGTCCAGCACTGGACTACTAAGTGACTGATAAAGAAGAAGATAAATTTTATTTTGAATTTGTAATAGTTAGTTTACTGGAGGTAGGATTCCTATATAGGAATCCGTCTAAGTAGATACCACCCCAAGGCCGGTTATTCTGCCGTGATGCAGTAGTGTACAAACATTACTGTGTGTCGGTTTGAAGGGCACTGAGAGCTGGTGTAATCTCTGGGCATATGAGACTTAAGAACTGGCACCGGTGTGACACATCATTTGGCAGACGTTGCACTTATCACCAATGTTTTGCTCGTCTAGTCACTACTCTTACGTGACTGCTTTCCCTCAACTAAATTCACTCAAAAACCATCGCCATTTACACCTGCGGACGGCCTGCTATTAGCATGCCCACAGCTGTTCTGCCCATTGGCTGACGACAGATATTGGAAACAATATTCCATTTTTTTAATGCATATGTATTGTATGCACTGGAAAGCATATTTTGGTCTACGAAAAATTACGTTGTAGAATCGAGCCCGCCTATTCGACTGTTGTCGTAAACCGTCTCCTAGCACAAGCTTTTTAACTTAGAAGAAAGAAGAAAGAAAGTTTATTTGGCAAAAAACATGCATTAAAATAAAAGTACAAAACCAAAATTAACATAAAAGTAACCACAATAAAAAAACTACTACGAATCTAACAACTAAGCTGTACGTGTGGACATTGTAAGCACGTTGCGGGTTATGCCAAAAGGGTCATCAGTAGGCATATTGTCGCACTAACAAGCGCAACGCTGATTTTCAATGATGACCGCCAGAGAATACCCCTGGAGAATACAGTCCCGACACCGGTTAAATGATGAATTAAAATAATATTTATTAGTTATTCGAAATAATATTAGTAATTTTAATAGCATAGTCATATAAGAATCTAGCCTGCCAAGTGTTTGCGATTACGATCTTCTCTTCTTGGGGGAAGTTATGTGGTATTAATAAATGAATGAGGACTAATAAATCCATTGTCGTGTGGTGGCGGCTTAAGAGAATCTACCACCCCAACTCGTCCTGCGGGCTAAAGTGGATAAAGGGGAACATGAAAACTAAAAGATGGGCAGCATCTTCCTGAAATATTTGAATAAATAAACTGCAGTTGCCAACCCGCCTGCCAAGCGTGGCAACTATGGCAAAATCCCCTCAAAATGAGAGTTACCCACTTTTGGACATCTATAAGGAACAACTATGCTGGAATCCACCCTCCCATCATCAGTCTCTGTATTTTTAGGCTTATTCTTATATTATGGTCTATACCTAAGTAGGTATAGAAATCCTACGATCGCAGTGCCAGTTGTTCTGTCGTTAAGCGGTAGTGTGTAAGCACTAACCGTGTTTCGGTCGGAAGGGTCACTAAGAGCTAGTGTAATTACTGGACATATGAGACGGGCGCAGTGTGGTGCCACGCAGAAATGTTCTGGATGAAATCGCATTTGTTATGGGCAGACGTTGCACTTACCATCAGTGAACATTTTGTTCGTTTCATCACTTTCGCCTATAAAAAAGTAAGTGATGCAATTAGACGGGGTCTCAGATTTGTTACACTACCATTACTTTTACTGATAGTAGGATTTCTATGCAGGAATCCGTCTATGCAGGTACACCCCAGGACACTTACTCTGCCGTGAAGCAGTAGCGTGCAACCATAATCGTGTTTCGGTTTGAAAGGCACTGAGAGCTAGCGTTATCACTGAGCATATGAGACTAAAAGCTGGTGTCTCAGGGTGACTGGCGCAGTGTGGCGTCACAAAGAGGTGTTCTGGGTGACATAGCATTTGTTATGGGTTATACGTTTCACTTACCATCAGGTGAACATTTTGCTCGTTTCGTAACCAATAAAAAAAAACACACGGTAAAAATAAATAAATAGAAGTGCAAGTTACTAAAGAAATTTATCATTGCAGGGTCTCTGGCACTACAATATAATTTCTTAATTTATCGTTTCTTCTCCATATTTGTATTGTGTCATGATAATAAAATAATAAGTATAAATATAAAATAATGAATTTTCATTAGGCTGAATGTTGAACCGAAACGGGGCCCATACAATGCGCCACGTGCAAAGTTCGCAACAGGCTATATCGTAGTTACCCGTCTCTACATTTTGCTACTTTTAAGGGAAAATTTAGATACCATTACGATTCATTTACATTTTATAATTTCATGTACCAAAAAACAGAAAAATATTTCGACGACGTGTGTAGTATTCTTAGCTCCAAAATCCTTTCAAAAACAAAAGGAGGCTTATTTTGATGCAGTTTTATAACTCGACAATATTGAAACGTTAACTTCTTTGCTTCTTTGATAACATTTTGATGACTAATACTGTTAGACTAAAATAACGAAACTACCGAAACCTAAACATTTAATAATCACTGTATTAGGGAAGTTTTTCTTTAGATAGGGAAATACTTTTCGAGTTGTCGAATCTCGCCTCGAGCGACCGCGGCAGTGGGTCGTCTCTCTTCGGGAGCATCGGTTGTTTCCGATCCGTGCAAAGTTCGTATCGAACTCCTACGTAAACTTTCGTAAGCAAGTGTTCGGGGTGTGCTGAAACTCTGGGATTGTTTTGCACTGTTTCCAGTGAGCATGTGTGTCGCGTGATGCGTTAGTGTTGTGAGTGGGCGCAGCGTGCTGTGATGTGCGGGTCGGCGGGCGGCGCGCTGCGATGCGATGCGGGCGCGCCTGGTGCTGAACGGGCTGACGGCGGAGCTGGGCGCGGCGCGCGTGGCTCCGCCCGCCTCGCCGGAGCCCTACCACGAGCTGGAGCTGTACCGCCAGCTGCTGGCACTGCCGCGCCGCGCGCTCACGCCGGAGCCGCCGCCACCACCACGCGGTCAGTCTGCTTTCAGTAATTCATTTATTTATTCTTCATTGCTGACACCTCAAGCTAAGCGCTACAATGGGCGAAGTTAATGCCTAGTGGCATTCTCTACCAGTCAACCCTTGTTGTGGTGAAAAGTAGATGGCAGATTTTTTATTACAGGTATCATCATTATAAACCTTGCAAATCTTTCCCTGCTGGAATATAGCCTCTCACATGTGGATTTGCCGTAATCGTAAAGAATCGAAGTCGCAAGTGTAAAGATAGTAGATTAACAATCGCAGTACCAAACTTCGCTGCCCATCACTGCATCTCATGGAGTCTCTTAAAAGTTAACATTAATAAAAACATACACTGTAGGGTGTCACCACAATCTCTTTCAATTTTCGATAGAAATGCGAGATGCGGGATGCTCGATGAGCATTCCGCTTTTTGTACTAGCATTATCAGCGTTTATAAATCCACTGTTTACATATGACATATATCTTTTCCAGAAACCGCAGACAAAACAACAACAACATAAGCGAAACTTTGTTGTGTCAATCCATACGATACTATAGTATGGAATGATTCTCTATTTTTCATTTAATACCTTATTACCTTTCTTAAATTATTCTAAACCTTAGCAGCTCAACCCAAAGGTAGACTGGTAGAGAATGCCTCAAGGCATTAAGTCCGACTTTTTGGACACTTTTGTGCAAATAAAGTTTAAATAAATATATAAAACTAAAATGCGCTTTTCTGTTGTACTTGTACAGTCAACATCATTTCCATATAAATTTTGAATTATTTGTTGTTTTACGATATTTAACGGCAATTAAAAATGTCGTTTGAAACCGTAAAAATGCGGTGTATGTTTGATAAAAAGTTAATGCCTCTCAGCAACAGCTGCGTTCGCACCATATACGTTTGAAGATCATAGCAATGAAGGCTAGCACCCAAGTAAGACTTTTTGTCGGACGTGGTATCTGATACTACATTTATTTTTTTATGGAACATGGTAATTGTTATATAAAAAAATAAAGGTGTAAATTTGTAAAACAAGATGAAAAAATATTTTATTTTATACAGTATAGAACGTATTTGATATTTTTAATGAATCGTCTAATAGTAAATTCAGTAGTGATATGGTCGATAATATTGTTGTTTACGCCGATGACATTGTCTTCGAACGCATTACTTTAGTATTAAGAATTCATTTGTACTGTAAAACTTCATAGAAATAAATAGACCCAACCACACCTCACATAAATCATCTTAGTATATGTCACAACGATATTGACCTTTCGCCACTGCTTACGCACGTCTTTATAAATACGCATTTCCCTCCTCCTTTTTCCTCACCCCTTTCACTATTCAACCATCGCACTGAACCACAAGTAAACCAAAATGTAAACAAAACGAGCATTAAACAATCTATAAGAAAATCTACAATATTTTCTTAGTTGCCGTCGCGAACAATTGTTAAACGTTATTAAGTTCCTGTGTTTATTAAAGGCGTTGGATACATTTAGAATTTTTTTAACATTTATATTTCTACAACGCTTGTAGTGTTACAGATAAAAAATAAACATTTAAATATCTCTCTCAATAATCTTAATTTTACTACTAAAAGCTAAGCTCTCCCCGATTCTCAAAACTTCCTTATAAATCCGTCACAGGACGCCTGTGCTCACCAATGGAATATCTATAAGCTACAAAATAAGGACTTATTGCGTGTTTCCTAATTTTTCACCATAAACTATGAGTTAAACACGTCTTAGACGTGGTTTAAATTGAAAGATGAAGCATACTTTAATAAATGTATGTCAAAAACCCACGTAAACGTATTAAGAAAATGGAAAAAAGTAAAGTGGAGAAAAGAAAAAAATCGCCAGATTTAGTATACAAATGTGAATATTGTTAATTTCGTATACATTGTGGACATGGAAGATTTAGATAGTTTTAGAGATGATCGATTACACTACGTACGTCTATTCCAGTATTGCAATGATTACGACTTCAACAAAAGAAACAGATTGTTGGAATTTAATTAAAGCTTCATTCCAGTTTATTGTATAATATACTATAAATATATGGCCAGTATTGCTGAGGGCTACGTGTGTTGGGCATACACCTCCGTGTGTCATCTGCCTGCTACCTCTTATCTGGGAAAAAGGCTTGACTGTATGTATGTAACAACTTCCGAATATCGTCAGAAGTCATTGCGCAGGAGATATCGCACACATAAAGGAACTCAGTGGTACTAACGTAGTCGCACCCGACGTAGCGCTCACGCGATAAGAGCGGAGGTAGGGTACAGTGTCATAGAAAAGGGGACGGTCACAATGTGTATAGTTAATAGAATCAGGCGTTACTTTGCGGAAATCCCATTATAATGAAAGAAAAGGAAGTGAAATAATAGCGACCGTTTGCTCACACAATCATTAAACATACTTGAAGTAGTCGTTTGCTGTCAATAAGGTCGCAAACGGTTGCTTACGTAATTCGGGTGGTGGATTGTGTGAGCAAACGGTCGCTATCCTGATATAGTAATCGCAATATCTTAGGTTCTATTCAGGTATCTCCATGACCGCGACTCCCTCGGCGGCTCTTTCGTAGAGTCTACGACACTTGATAATGCCTCGTTTTGGGGCAAAACACGTGTCGTGCTGTCGACTTCAGTGTATATTACCTAGTAGTAGTATTGTAGAGGTGCAGGGT
Organism: Luehdorfia chinensis; assembly: GCA_019845155.1. Taxonomy (NCBI): domain Eukaryota; kingdom Metazoa; phylum Arthropoda; class Insecta; order Lepidoptera; family Papilionidae; genus Luehdorfia; species Luehdorfia chinensis. Next base: position 1,739,100 of record JAHVAK010000449.1, on the reverse strand, counting down.
ATCTGGTGGCGGTGTTATTTTGAAGGCGAGAGAGAGGGAGGGCGGGCGGTGCTCTTCAAAAAGTAGGTAATATACACCATTTTATAGTTTGCATGCGGATCTTAGCAAATTAACTTCCTTTCCTTCATATATCACAATGTGATCGCCAATTGGTAAAGCCAAGCGCATCGAGTACGGCGAATCCACTCCACTTTGAATTGTCTGAGTGCAGCAGTGATTGTTAAGTAGTTGACGATGTGCAGTTGACGATGTATGATTAAATGTATGATATGATTATAATATATACAACGTTATTCATAATTGCTACCCATGCTACTTTGATCTGATAAACACAACGGTGAAGCTTTAATGACAAAATTGAGTATTAAAATGGTCCATACAAAACTTTAAAATTATTTGTTTTATAAAACTTTACGCGACCCTAACTCAAAGTCGTTGTCCTGAACCAGACAAATTCGAAATACGTTTTCTTCTCCATTTAATTTATGTTACCCTACTACGGCGTCATACTAACAGATTTACTTCGCAACAGATTTCCTTAAGCTTCATGTTATCCTAGTACTGGCAAGTTCTTTCGATGGCAGCTCAATGGAAAAATGCCCAATAAAATTTATGAGTTCATTGCTTCGATCAGCTGTATAGCAGGGTAGTCACCTATGAGTTTTAAGCAAAATCTATAGGTCGACATACCTCCTACAGATATCACGCTACGAGGCTCATTATATTTTTGGGGCATATACACATCATCCCTAAGCCCAGCCTGCCGGGATGTATAGGTCATTACAAATGACCCTGTATATATTTGTGTGGGTGTATACGAGTATATATGTGATTTACCACTGACACATCAAGATATTTCCAAAACTACAAGACTTATGTACATAAAAATTGGTACCTTTCCCAACATTATCGTAAAATCCGTGCTTAGTGAGTGCCGCTTATATTAAATGTGTAAGCGGTCTTATGTTGTTTCTCTATACAGACCTTAACAATGACTTCCGTGCGCAGAAGGGCTGGGCAGCTAATAATATTATAACGATAACAGCTGAAGTATGTGATTGTGTTCCCCGCACAGATGAGCCGGCGCGTCGCTGCCGCACGCCGGCGCCGCGCGCCCCGCCCGCGCGTCGCTCCGACACCAGACGGTCAGCCGCACGCTCCGTCGCCCGCCCCGCCAAGGTAAGTTTCTTATGGAAGTAAGTGTCGGGACTAGCAAATAGTTCGCCTGATGGTAAGTGTAACATCTGCCCATAACAAATGTTGTGTCATCCAGAACATTTTTGTTTGTACCTCAATGCGCGCGTCGCCCTGACACCTGTCGCCTGACAGTTCTGAAGTCTTATATGCCTCGTAATTACATTAGCCATCAGTTCAGACCTAATCTCTGTAGTGTTTGAGCACCACTGCTTATAATGCAAAATAAGTGGGACTGTAGTGATACCTAAATATACGGATTCCTATACATGAATCCTTATCGCGTTTCATTGAGTTTTTGTTTATATATAAAAGAGACACGAGAACATACTAGACCCAGTGGCAAGTGAATATTATGGTCCAAAAATGCCCTTCTATGATGAATTAAGTTTTTTTTTTTGGGTAAAGTGACGAGACGAGTAAAACGTACACTTGATGGTAAACACATCGTCTGCCCATTACAGATTTTGTTACCCCAGAATATTTCTGTGTGGCACCATACTGCGCCTGCCATCTTAAGACATCAGTCCTTGAGTCTCATGTGCCTAGTGATTACACTAGTTCAGTGCCTTCTAACCGAAACACAGTAGTGTTTGCGCACTACTGCTTTACGGCAGAAGAACTTGCCCAGCGGTGGTACTTACCTGGACGGATTCCATACGCATAGAAATCCCACCACCTGAGAATGAATGTTTCTGAATTGTCGAATTTGACTGCAACGTATTTTTATGTGTAATGTTTCAAAATGAAACAGTTCTGGCGCGAAAAGAACAAAAACAGGTTCTCCTCTTCAGACTTTTCTTGTCAGACAGAGAAAGCGAAAATAGGTAGTCAGAGAGAGAAAAATAGATGCTGAAACAGCTGGTGGTGGCTGGTGCAGTAAAAAATGTTTCACACGAAAATAGGACATTTATTTTAAAATCAATAACACATTCTAAAAAACTTAGGCGCGAAAAAACTATGGGATTTTACAAAACAAAATGGCGCGCGATCCGTGATGCAGTTGAAAGCAGACTGACTTACAAAAAAACTGACCCAACATTCGCCCTTGCCCAGCAACTGACCAATCTACCCACATTCAAAATTTACAAATTATATATATAAAATGTTGGTCTCTTTGTCCTCAAATTTAAATATTAAAATTAAAATAAAAAACACGATTAAGAGCGCGTCGCTAACAGATGCTATATATATTGCTGAGCTCGTTTGTGTTTTAATTAATATTTATTGATTAATGAATAGTCCGCCAACCCGCATTGGAGCAGCGTGGCGGATTCTTCCTAGCTCCAAAACCCTCTCAGAAATGTGAGGAGGCCTGTGCTCAGTAGTGGGACATTTATAGGCTGAAACTTTAATGAATAAAAACGATTCTTAAATTTCTAAACATAAGGATTTCTCATGTCGTGGGTGCGTTTTACATACATAAACTTCACAAATAGTTTATAGTATAGTGCATGTACAAATCTGTATATAGTGTATAGTAATATTTTAATTTATCCATGCTTATATATATTTATTTTAATAAAATTTGAGTTTCTCCGTGAGTTGCCACACGTGCAAAAATAACTATGAAAAATGATCATTCTTTTATTCAAACAATAGTCGAAACTAGTTTCGACGCTAATTTGAACAAATTGGCTTCCATCTTCTCATAGTCATTCTTGCGACATTTTATTTTATCAAAGCTAAGTTGGATATGCTTAAGGCTTTCATAAAATTACATTTCAACTTCTGTTAGGTAAATATTTAAAATAAAAATCTCTTATTGTGCTCCTGCAATGCCGAGAGGAGCAAATTAAATTAAAAACTCCTTCTGTACTTTTTAGACGGATTGCGTGTATAGCGAGGTGTTTAAAAAATAGAAGAGCATTATTTTGATTCAATGTGGATTAATTTTGTAATACTTTATAAAGGATTTTTTAAAGTAAGGTTCGCAAACAATTAACCACAGGAAAAAAATCAGCGGCTAGTTTTCTTATTATTTTTTTTTAATTGATAATTATTGTAAAACTTACAACAGTATAATAAACATATGTAGAAACAACTTGAGGGCGATCACATTACCTCTTAATGAAGTGAGTTAACATTGTTAAGGAGTGAATTAAATGAATTTCTGTTTTATCACTATTTAGATGTGATTTGGCCGAATGATTAGATCGCACATTGGACTTTGAAAGTTGGATACATTACCCCATTAGTTACAGACTGTGAATTCGATTAACTGGCAATAAACTGAAGTTTTGTATACCGTAAATATTTTTTTTTGAAATATCCAAATATTAATCCTTAGTGGCGTTCATTGCAGTGATATACAGATCAGTGCCAGGCAGCCAGACGTTACTGACAGATGCAATGCATCTGGCACTGCCAATGGTATCGCCAATCGCCCCTAACAACTAAGAGTTATTTTGGTAAAATGAGATCTGGTTGTGTTGTGATCCCTGTGGATTCACACACAAACACAAGCCTGGTGGTTGATATATGAGTGTTACCTCGGGCGCGGGTAGTTAGGACGAGTAAGTACCTCTGTATTACACCCAATACACTCGTGGCACTATTATATATTCTGCGCAGTTGATAGCTTCTGATAGTAGTCCTTACATGTGAAATTGGCGTATTGTATGGGAGGAATATAAAGTCCTTTTTTTTGTAAAATATATTTAATAAATCAAAGTATGCATTGTTATCTATGCACTTTTGCAATCTCATAGGCAGTTGGCATTGATTCCTTTTACTAAAAAAACCTTTCCTACTAAAAAAAAAAATTTTTCCTTGTAAGAAGTTATACAAATTCCGAAAAAAATGGTAATCTATTTGAGCAAAGTCCGGTGAGTACGGTGGATGCCGCAATTGCAGTTCCTCTAGTTTAGCGGCCGTCTGTCGTACAGTGTGTGGTCTAGCGTTGTCCTGAAGCAGCAGAAGCAGCCTAGATTAGCGACTGACCAGCCTCGGTTGTTTAGCAGCTAGTTCTTCCATTATGGTTTGCAGTTGCTGACAAAAGATATCTGCCGTAATCGTTTGACCAGATTTGAGAAAGCTGTAGTAATTGACGCCGGCACTAGACCACTAAAAACTCACAAGTAACTTTTTCTGAGTAAATTTTCGCTTGGGGCAGGATTTGGCTGGTTTTCCAGAGTGTAGTGTAGTCCACGCGACATATTTACAAGATTACTTTATGTATGCAGATGTTATTATATCATAATAATTATTGAGAAATAAATAACCGCGAGCACCGCCGAGGCCTGCAAATTTAAATAATTAAAAAAACATTGTTAGAAAAATAATATAACCTACAAAAAGAGTTTACCCCGGACGTGACAATAAAATACGAATTAGACTACAAATTCAAGATAATGAGAAAAGGCCACGATTTTCGTTTTAAAGAAGCTAAAATTCAATGATAATAGAAGCAAACTAAATATTAACCAACAAATACTAAGAAATAAGGAAGATTAGAACAATGAAAACAGAAGTAAGTTGTGCATGGATTATTGGATCTACAGACAAAAAATGAAAAAATAACCAGCACCCCCGCAGCTACAAAAGAAGAACAAAAAAAATTAAGAAAATTAAAGGCAGCTTTGTACTTTAACAGCAGTTGAACACTTTTTTATTGTAAAATGTATAAAAGTAAAAAAAAGTAAAGTTTCAGCTAATAAATGTCTCACTGCTGAGCACAGGCCTCCTCTCATTTCTGAGAGGGTTTTGGTTTGGCTAGGAAGAATCCGCCACGCTGCTCCAATGCGGGTTGGCGGACTGTACATGTCTTCGAAATATTTTTTATTTCTCAGACATGCAGGTTTCCTCACGATGTTTTCCTTCACCGCTGAGCACGTGGTAAATCAGCACTTAAAATAACAATTTTAGTGGTTCCGGCACCGGGGATCGAACCCAGGTCACTCGCGTACTATGAAATTTAAAGCGAGTGCCTTGCCCCTGAGCTACCACGGTTCTTAAAATGTATATAATATTATATATATTACGCAAATGATTACAATATTATTACAAATTCTTTTGAGATAATTTAAGATATATATATATATATATTAAAGAAAATAGTAAAAAAAGATAAAAAATAATAAGAATAGACCCAGAGAGCGTATTTTAATAATTAAATAAAATGTAATGTAACAATAATTGGAAATAAGAATGATACAAAAGTTATTATAAATGACTTCCATCTTTTACCTACTAGTGGCCATGCTAGTATGAGACGGATGTTAAATAATAAAAAGAACTACAATTTTTATTAAATATATGCTTACTTTCATTGTGTTACTAAATTAGTATCAACTATTTTTATACTAATATCTAAAATAACATTATTATAATACATTTGTTTAAATTTTCTCTTTATATGTGTAAATTTGCATTACTTTAAACTACATTACAGCTATGAATACGCTATATTGGTCGTAGGATTCCTATGCAGGAATCCGTCTAGGTAGGTACCACTCCAGGGCCAGTTATTCTGCCGTGAAGCAGTAGTGTGCAAACAATACTGTGTTTCGGTCTGAAGGGCACTCAGAGCTAACGTAATCACTGGGCATTTGAGACTTAAGAACTTATGTCTCAGGGTGACGGGCGCAGTGTGGTGCAACACAGAAATATTCTTAGTGACATAGCATCTGTTATGGGCAAACGTTGCACTTACCATCAGGTGAACGTTTTGCTCGTCTCGACACTTTATCAAATAAAAATTAATAAAAAAAAAACATAAAATTTGTTTTTCTGTTAAACAATCAAAATTAATATCGTATAATAATATATAAATAAAATGGTCCTGGTGATGTCATATAATATGTTCTACTTTGTTATAGAAACTTTATTGGTTCAGTAATCATTTTCATTACTTGTTTAATATCCCTATTAATGACTAAAAATAAAATAGGCAAACGTTGCATTTAATACCAGGTGAACGTTTTGTTCATCATCATCATCTCGGCCTATCATTAGTCCACTGCTGAACATAGGCCTCCCTCATAGATTGCCACAAAAGTATGTAGCTCTCATTTTAGGGGATTTTGCTATAGTTGTCACGCTTGGCAGGCGGGTTTACAACCGCTGTTTATTTATTGAGATGTTCCAGGAAGATGCTGCTGCCCATCACCTGGTTTTCATTTTCCCTCTATCGACTTTTACGACATCTATGGGATGAGATGGGGTGGTAGAATCCCCTTTGCCGCCATCACTCGGCAGCATGGCACGTCTCGCACTTTTTCCAATAAAAAAAAGATTGAATATTGCGAGTTAACAAAAATCTTTTGTTTGGAAATGTTAAACATGCTTTTTTTACACTAAGACCAAGCTTACATCTTTGACAATACATAGAAAACCTATTACGGCCTTCTTGAACTTGATTTAGATCATCTGTGTACAAAAGAAAATGACAAAAATTTAAACATTTGTTGACATCACTTATGAATAACAAAGATATCAATGGTCCAATAATAGATCCCTGTGGTACTCCTAAAGTAACAATTATAGAGTCAGATCCGTACCCTTTTTAGACAACTATTTGATTTCTATTATTTTTGTATGACTTAAACCAGCGATTACAACACAAACATACAAGAGATTACCTCTTACACCATTAAACGCTATTTTCTCAATTAAGATACTCGTATTATAATCCACCCTGTCTAATGCTTTACGGAAGTCTGTGTAAACACTATGTACACGTTTATTAACATTGAGAGCTTTTGATAAATAAGTTGCATAATTAGCCAAGTTAGTTTCGATAGACCGGTGTTTTACGAAGCCATGCTGCCCAGGTACAATGATTTGTTGATTTCAGTGCATTTAGAACTCTGTCATTGAAAGAAAAGATTTTGACTGGTGGTAGGATTCCTATGCAGGAATCCGTCTAGGTGGCTTACCATCAGGTGAACGTTTTGCTCGTTCCGTCACTTTTATGAAATAAACAAAAAAAAAATTCGGTATGGCCAGAGCATAAGTTGAACGTTCTAGTGAGTAGTTCTAGTTTTAAATGACAACAAATGATGTGCTCGGTCTGCTCGTCTTCAAACTTAACTTAATGTACTCAACCCCAATATGCTGTGGGGTAGCGTGTTACTGATAGAAGTGGTTGTGGTTGAAATTATACATCGATATTAGAATATCCTTTCAAAACATTTTGTAAGGTTAAGTAACCGCACCTTTCAAAGGAGTATGCTTCCGTTGAGTTAAAATGCGGTTATACTCGTCGCCGATCTCGAGAAACTTGTCCAATTAAATTCAGTAGAACGGACGTCAAATTTACAGTTCATGCGTGAGAAGCAAGTTCGCTTCTCTTTTGATTTATTAAGTGTTCTAGCGCAATTAATTTTGTCGTTGTGTTAGATCAACTTCGGTATGTGTTACGTAACTTTGTTCTTGCTATGTTTGATATACTGTATTATTATTAACTTTACTATTTAAACATTTTCTCGTAGTCCATATCGCCAATCCCGGAGATGAAAGTCTTCGAAAATTTGCGGCGTGTGGTGCGGCGAAAATACCATGGGTGTTGTTAGTCTATTAATGAATAAAAATGAGCAAGTGGATAGGTCACAGTATATTGTTATCCTATGTTACACCATGCGTAACTAGTATCATTTGGCAAAGAGTTATAACGTTCAGAACCTCCGCAGTGCCTCGACCGCGTGGCCTAGTGGTCAGAGTACCTGACTTCTAAGCAGCGGGTCCTCGGTTCGAATCCCAGCCGAAGCCAACAGTTGTGCTAAAACATAAATTGTTGGTTTTCGGGTCTGGTTGTGTTGTGATTGTTCCCATGTTTCTGACACTGCATCGTAGCCTACCTCCGATCTTATCGCATCAGCGTTACATCGGGCGCGGGTAGGTTAGGACGAGTAAGTGCATCTGTATTTGCGCGTACACTTGTGGCACTATAATATCTCCTGCGCAGTTGATGGCTCTCGACAGTAGTCGGCAGTTGTCGCCGTGGTCGAAATCGGCTAGAACATCATCATCATAATGTTCAGAACATTGAAGACGACTAGAATTAATAATATATATAATACTCTTCTATAAGACCGTTCATAATGGCGTAGCATGTGCTACGCTGTAGAAAATTAATGACGTAGACAACATAATTTTTTTAATTTTAGGAAACAGTATCGTCGTTTCAGCCTATCACTGGTCCACTGCTAAACATAAGCCTCCCGCATAGATTGCCACAAAAATTAGTAGCTCTTGGTTTGGGGGATATTGCCATAGTTGCCATGCTTAGCAGGCGGGTTGGCAACCGCAGTTTATTTATACAGATGTTCCAGGAAGATGCTGCTGCCCATCTCATAGTTTTCATTTTCCCTCTGTCGACTTTAACGACACCGACGGGATATAATGGGGTGGTAGATTCTCTTGAGACGCCACCACACTGGAAGAGAAACAGCATCAACCCCCCGTAATACATTTTATTATAAGAGAAAGTGACGAGACGAGCGAAACGTTCTTCTCATGGTAAGTGCAACGTCCGCCCATAACTAACGATGTGTCACACAGATCGTTTCTGGGTGGCACCACACTGTGCCCGTCACCCAGTTCTTGAGACTCATATGTCCAGTAATTACACTAGCTCCCTTATGTGCCCTTCAAACCGAAACACAGTAATGCTTCACGGCAGAATAACTGGCCCTGGGGTGGTACCTACCTAAGCGGATTCCTGCATAGGAATCCTAACACCAGTATATATAAGCTATCGATAACCCAATAAAAAGCAGGGAGTAATAGGCAATACGCACTTTGCTAAACCCATTGAATTATTTTGGCTTTGCCACAATACAGCCAATAAATTTACTATTATAATAAAACTCAGTTCAAAGGCTTAACTTTGAACTATTCATTATTTAAACTATAGGAGTTTAACCATTATTTATATAGATGCGATGCTAAAAATTCTTGTATTGAGATATATCACATTAATGCTGATCGTAACCGCTTGGTCTGCTGCCAAATATATTGTTTTTGTTTAGACGTACGAGTATTTCAGCATTTTTGCTAGTTAAGATAAAGGCAGCGTTATTTTACGTTCTTACATTAGCTTGATTCACTGAAATGAAAATTCTGTCTAACGTTAATGACGTCTACGAGACTTTAAATACAATTTGAATACATTTACATTTATAACATCCTGGTTATAAATAAATTCATTAAAGGAAAGAAAGTTAATTTGCTAAGATCCACATGCAAAATTTATAATGGTGTGTATTACCTAGTTTTTGAAGAGCACCGCCCGCCTTCAACAGCGTGCACGAGCAAACCAATACCGCCACCGGGAGCCGCTGAAAACTCACTCTTAACTCGTCGGCTGACTGTCGTAGAGTCAATATCGCCTGACAATGCCTCGTTTTGAGGTGAAATACGTGTCGTGTTCTCGACTTCTGTGGTGTGTATTGCTTAGTAATAGTGTTGTAGTGGTGGAGAGTATCTGGTGTCGGCTCCCGGTGGCGGTATTGGTTTGCTTGTGCACGTTGTTGAGGGAGGGCGGGCGGTGCTCTTCAAAAACTAGGTGGTACTACACACCATTTTAAATTTTGCATGCGAATCTTAGCAAATTAACTTATTATTTCCGCCTAAGTAGCGTCTGATTCTATTAACTATAAATTTTATTAAATATGTACATATATATGTTGTGTTCATGAAGATCATCACGTGCCCTTAGTACTGTGCATGTGCCAGCTCCTGTCACCACCACTACGTACACTAAACAATACAATTGCTGTAGTCGACACCTGCTTCGCCCCACAACGATGCATTATCAAGTGAATAAACTGTGATAAATAACAAACTATTATTTTAAATATTTTATTTTAGATTATATTTTGAACACTACCATTTTTTCATTTGATTTTAACACACGCCTCTGTGTTTGCGCGTACTTTTGCGGCACTATAATATTTCCTGCGCAGTCCCGATATTATTCGGAAGTTGCCGGAAGTGTCAGGAGGAAAACACTTTTTCTTTAGCTTTGTTCAGTTGTTTATTTTACAGCAGACATCTAGCTTGATAAATAATACAGACTACAACTTTTAAAAGGTATTAAATTTCAGGTTTCAGTTCATCGCGTGCGCGTCGAAAAAGTCGACTGAGGGAAAATTAAAATCAGAAGATGGGCAGCTGCATCTTCCTGGAATATCTGAATAGATAAACTGCGGTTGCCAACCCGCCCGCCAAGCGTGGCAACTGTGGTAAAACCCCCAAAATGACAACTACAAACTTTTGTGGCAATCTAAGGTGGAGGCTTATGTTCAGCAGTAGAGTAGCGATATGCTGAAATGATGACGATGATGATGTTTTTTTATCCCTTTCCCTTTTCTCCGGTTTTAGATAGAAGAAATTACACAACGCGGGTTTTTGTCTCTGCTTTGTTTCAAATTATGGTACTCTTCGACTCTGCTAACAATGTGTTGAGGTTCATTTTGACAACGAAATGTTTTAAAATTTATAGTGACGATTATCATCATCATCATCATCATCATCATCATTTCAGCCTATCAATAGTCCACTGCTGAACTAAGGCCTCCCCCTAAGATTGCCACAAGTATGTAGCTCTTATTTTGGGGGGATTTTGCCATAGTTGCCACGTTTGGCAGGCGGGTTGGCAACCGCAGTTTATTTATACAGATGTTCCAGGAAGATGCTGCTGCCCATCTCCTGGTTTACGTTTTCTCTCTGTCGACTTTTACGACACCCGCGGGATGAGATGGGGTGGTAGATTCTCTTTAGCCGCTACCACACGGTACTATAGTGACGATGATTATGAATAACTTCTCACAATTACAGAATGCTTTATTAAATTCTATCAAAATGCGATAAATATCGGTATATAACTTTTTTATGTAAGTAGGTAGAGTGACTAATGAGTATTTAATATTAACGTACCTAGATAGACGCCAACATCCAACTTGAATGACGTTGCAAGAATTGTCTTTATTCTTGAGAACTTACGAGGAGATGATATGCCACGTTGCTAGTGATAGGGTCTTCATTTCTCGTCACGTCGTTTTTTATAGAAGAAATTCCCCATTTGAAACGACGACGACGACGACGACGTTTTTATATTCTATTCTACTGGCCATGAGAATATATGTGCCTGCGGAAGACGATAAATTACAATAAGTATTAAGACATTATTTGGGGTCTTTATTAAGTATCGTATAATCTGGAGTTAATTTATTATTTTTGTATTTTATCAATTTGCATGTTACGTTGGCAACACGTGGCACTCTACTTTTATGATTGTATAAAAAAGTAACAGCCTATAAATCTTAGGCTTATTCTGACTAAGCAATGAAACGGGCAAGATTCTGCAAAGTTGCTGTTCAGCGTGTTGTTTGACTTTACGCAGCTATTGCTAAAAAATTTTATATTATTAAATCAATACCAACATCAGCGTTGTTTGAAAGATTTGCCAATATTTCAACCGTAGCCGATTTTGCGGTGTCCAATACTGTAGCACCTGAATGCTTCATAGTATTGAAGTCCCTTTTCATCATTGATCCACAAATTTTAGCCCTGAGATATTTAACATGATTATTCCGCTATCTACAGAAGGCCGTGAACGAAGCCGTTAATTGACTTGTATGACCTACGGGACAAGATTGATGGATTCTCCTACACCGTCACCACATGACTGCAATGTTCTAAAATGGAAACAGAGAAACTCACACTTTATTCGGGACGAAATTCACAGCATATAATTCTTAATCTGCCCGCCAACAGCCTTACTTCTAACTTATTTATCTAATGCCTCACACTACATTGATCTAACAAAATACCCAACGCTAGTTACGCGCACTCTAACAGCTATCATTTAAAGTTACTTCACTAAAGGAGTCTGTAAGAAATTAAAGGTCTTCTTAATAAAGTTGTTGATTCTGTGAAAGTTTGAAAAGAGTATAATAAGTCATTACGGGGAAATTGTTGTAATGGAATTAATATCGAGCTTGATGTCGGTTGTAATTTAAGTGTTTACACAATTAGGCTTTCAAATATTAATTTAATTTATTCGCGTATTTTTAAATATTCAAGTCGTATTTATAGCAATGTCATTTTTAAAGTCAAAGCCAAAATGTCTTTTATTCAATTTAGGCTTGTTTAAAACTCTTATGAACGTCAAAATCTACTCCAGTTCAAAAAAAGACCTCCGAGAAGAACCGGCAAGAAACTCTGCCAATTTAACGCCAATGCCATATTACATAATGTCATTTATAAATTACATAAAATTTATTACTACATCATAAATTTATTAGCTAAGGGGTTTGCGAGTGCAGAGTATGAGTTATTTCCATACATCTTTGTCCTCTATATAATGATCTATTTTATAATACGCTTTATCTAATAATGTATTCTTGACAAGTTTCTTAAAATGTACTCGTATTTTTGATTTTTGTGTTACACTTTTAAGATAGACTAGGATCTACTTAAAAAAAAGACGTTCTAGTTTTAGCCAACCTAAACATGGGAACCTCTAGCATAATAAATATTGTTTCCAATCCAGCTGAGGATCCCCACAGTAATGCGCTAGAGGACATAATACTGTGGAAGTATGCAAAATATACTAATTTAGCTGTAGCATCATCAGTCAGATGTCTAATATTCCTATTTCAAAAATGGCAAAATTTAATTTCGGAGCTATTTTTTCAATGTGTGCACTGTAACTTTGAATCAAAAGTGTTTCCAAGGTATACAGTTGAATTTTCAAATGTAAAATTAGAATTCTGTAAATTAATATTAATATTATGCGCCGACTTAGACATTTTAAAGTGTAAACATTTTGTTTTGCCTGCATTTAAAACTAAATTGTTTGCCGCAAACCATTTGGAAACAATATCTAGAGTTTTATTGGGCTGTTCCAGCGTTAAGTCATTTCTGTTTACAACAATGTTGTATCATCGGCAAACAGAACTATCTCAGACATTTTTTATACCGAATATGGTAGATCATTAATGTAAACCAAGAAGAGAAATTGACCAAGGATCGATTCCTGAGGAACACGCATTTTTACTGTAAATCCTGATGACATAACACCGTTGATGGCCATTGTATGTTTTCTAATTGTAAGGTAGTAAGATAAAAAATCCAGTGCGGCTTCACGAAAGCACTAGTATTTAAGTTTAAATATTAAATTTTTATGATACACGCAGTCAAATGCCTTTGAGAAATCACAAAACACACCTACTGTGTCATGAAAATCTTCCCAGGCCAACCCGCCTGACAAGCGAGGACTATGGCAAAATCCCCAATTAAAATGAGGCTTACTGCAATCTATGTGCAAAACTTTTGTGGCAATCTATGGGGAAGGCCTATGTTCACCAGTGGACTGGTGATGGGCTGAAATGATGGTGATGACAGAATTAGCTTTACGCAACACGTTTGTACTATAGACATTAAATGTTTTTCTAACAAAATGTTTTAATTGTTTCAGGTAAGTTATACTGCACTGCGACGCACACAAACTATTCTGCACTGATGATACGAGTATATTGAGAACATTTTTCCATATAATTGTAAGTATGATGTTACTGCTATCGATACAGAACGTTTACATATTTATAAAAATACATGATAGAAACGATTCGTTTGCAAATATGAATATTGAGTACTTTAACGTTATGGAACTGACGTTGTCAGGATTTTCCTGCAGAATGACGATCAACCAGAATACCGACGTTGTTTTCCTAGCGTACACCTGTGACAGGTATACGCTAGGAAAACATGGGTAACATGTAGTTCAGTGTAAATGGGGTATTTGAAGCTTCGAGAGAAATAGAGGTTTGTGCTGTATAAAATACGTCGATTATCTATACAAAAAAATAAAATTGAAGTGTCTGTTTGTAATAACAAAATAACAGCTTTTTACTCAATCCTTTTGAAAGTATACACGGTACTTATAAGAAAAATACAATTTTTTTGTTTAGATTGTTGTGGCTAATCTTCAAAACGTTTGGGCCGATTTTGACGGGACCTCCACTGATTGTTCGCGATGGGAACAAAGAAAATATCGTGTATATTTTCTTATACATTGTTTAATGCTCCATTTAGTTTACACTTGTTTCACTTGTGTCGTCCGACGGTTGAGTATAGAAGGGGTTGAGTGGAGTGAATTGCGTATATATAAGTGCGTGCGTAAGTGGTGGCGATTGGTCAATATCCTTGCGACGTATACTAAGGTGATTTAAGTTGGTGTGTTTGGTTCTATTTAGGTCTGTGAAGTTATACAGTACAAATAAACTCTCAATACTAAAGTAATGCGGTCGAAGACTACGTCATAGGCGTCAACGCTGACAGATAGCTGATATTATAGCGGGTAACTACTATATAGATATTAAAGCGGGGTTTACTGGTGGTAGGATTCCTATGCAGGAATTCGTCTAGGTAGGTACCACCCCAGGGTCAGTTATTCTGCCGTGAAGCAGTAGTGTGCAAGCATTACTGTGTTTCGGTTTGAAGGACTCTGTGAGCTAGCGTAATCACTGGGCATTTGAGACTTAAGAAGTGATGTCTCAAGGTGACGGGCGCAGTGTCGTGTCACACAGAAATATTCTGGGTTACACAGCATTTGTTGTGGGCGGACGTTACACTTACCATCAGGTGAACATGTTGCTCGTTTCGTCACTTTATACAATAAAAAAAAAACTTAGGCTACTTTAATTTTAGAAAAATAATTAGGGTTCCACGCAATAAAATTAAAATACCAAAATCCGATTTAGATTTTACGCAACTACGGGGCACACCACGGGGCACACCTAGTACAACGTAAATTATTCGAATCAATGAGTCGATCTATAATACATACGAGTACATACATAAGATCACGACTGTATCCCATAAGGAGTAGTCAGAGACTGGGCACTCACTGCAAAAACAGATGACTGTCACAATCCACGTTTCACCAAAACAGTATAATGCACTTGGTGTGATAGGTGGTGAGCCCGTCGCCACCATGCGCTGTTGGGTGCACAGTGCAGTTTAATTCCTTACTCGCCTTTTACGAGATCCATTGGATGAGATGGAGTGGTAGTATTCTTTTAACGAGCCACCACCACACGGCATAATCGATCTATAATAGACAGACGATAATAGAATCATCATCATCATCATCATTTCAGCATATCACTTGTCCACTGCACATACAACATAGGCCTCCTCCATAGATTGCCACAAAAGTTTGTAGCCCTCATTTTGGAGGGATTTTGCCATATTTGCCACGCTTGGCAGGCGGGTTGGCAACCGCAGTGTATTCATTCAGATGTTCCAAGGAGACGCTGCTTCCCATCTCCTGGTTTTCATTTTCCCTCTGTCGACTTTTACGACACCCACGGGATGAGATGGGGTGGTAGATTCTCTTAAGCCGCTACCAACGTTTAAAATAAAAAATAAAGTTACAGCCTATTAATGTCCCTGCTGAGCACAGGCCGTCTCTCGTTTCTGAGAGGGGTTTCCAGCCGGTAAGAGTCCGCCACGCTGCTTAATTGCGGGTTAGCGGATGTTCTCCAAACATTTTTTTACTTCTCAGACATGCCCGTTTCCTTACGATGTTTCCCTTCCCTGCAGAAGTACTTTAAATTGCGTTTTAGTATTGCCGGAATTAGGAATCGAACCCAGCTCACTCGCGTACTATGAAATTTAAAGCGGTCGCCTAGGCCCTGATCTACCACGGCTTCATTACAACTTGACCTATTTTTTTGCGCGGAATCTCAATTATTTTATAAAAATTAAACTAGCCTAAGTTACTCGCTATAACATCAGCTATCTGTCAGTGATAGTTCCGTCAAAATCGGTCCAGCCATGTCGGAGATTAGCCGGAACCAACAGACAGACATACAGACAGGTACAGACAAAAAGTTTAATAACTGTTTTTTTATTATAAGTGTTTTATATAATTTCATAATTATTGAGTAAAAGCTGTTATTTTGTTATTACAAACAGACCCTTCAATTATATTTATCTATTGTTTTATATAATTTCATAATTATTGAGTAAAAGCTGTTATTTTGTTATTACAAACAGACCCTTCAATTATATTTATCTATTCATTGCTTAATGATTTCTTATATTTACGCGAACACTACACATTTAAATGAAACTAAGTTTACGTATTTTATCGCGTTTAATTTTTTTTTTTTTTCCGATGAATTAATATTCTGGACACTCTTGTTTTACATATTTTATTAAAACCAAACGTGCAGGCGTTAACTATACGTAATATGAAACCACCATGCCCCATAAATATATGAGCCAAAAGCGAAGTTAAATCATAATGTCCAGTATTAAACTAAAGAAGCTACGAAGCTTCGTAACCTCTTCAAGGGTACTTGTGTAAAGGAAAGTGGGGCAATGATTTTCTTAAGCTAGTGTACCTTTAACCTCCAGTGTTTATATATATACGTATTAAATTATGAGCAAGTTCCTTCTGCTTGATGTCTGGACAGTAGAATAATATAACAATAATTCTTTATCTGTCTCATTACATATACATGATTATTAAAATGGTAACGAAAGTAAACAACATGCATTGAGACAAACTTGTCTGCGACTCAGGTGATAAGATAATTACAGATGTCATTCTGTCGCAGCTCAAGTTACACATTCACGGAAGGTATACATTTTTCTTTTCATTATTTTTCAAACAAAAATTAGGTACATTACTATAACAATTACCTCGACAAACTGTAAACAGCTTGTCCGCGATTACACATTCTTAAATATATATCACTAGCGATCCGCCTCGGCTTCGCACGGGTAGATACTAGAAAGAAAAAAATTGTACTTTATTTGGACAAACAGAACAACAATAACATTTCAATCAACATTCACTAACATTTTTTGTAGCGACTATGCTCATTGGCGAATCTGCAGCTGGTCAGGTAAGATTAAGTTACCAAAATAATGTTTTATTTATGGGAACATAAGCCATGAAAGTTTAGTGGCTCAGAGCTTCCTCGTAAACAATATTTGATGTCGTGTTAGCAAAATAGAAGGACCGCTCTCGACCGCTGCGCAAAGGGAGCCGCGCACCTCGATGATGCCCTCGCATGAAACCGGGCGGCGCCTCGTTCGAGACCGCGGCCGCTGTATTTATTATAGAGCGTTTCAAAGTATTAAATTAAAAAAAATATATAATTAATATTACAAACCACTATTCAATTGTTTCTAGTTTACAAAAAATAAAATGAGTAGTTAAGTAATCAATAGAACTTAGTCTAATCGCGAGTAGCGCGGGCGAGCGTATGGCTGACACCGCAGCATTTTTCTTACTTTTAGCATTTTTATACCCGTCGTAACTTCTAAACGATAGGTCCGATTAGAATAATTTAAAGAGGAATTTTCATGTACATAATCAACCTTGACTGTAAAACTATTTAGTAGAATAAGGATTAATATTATGACACGAATGTCATCAACTTTCGATTCTACCCGTGTTTTGATTGACTAATATGAACAGAAAGTGGTTATTGTGACTTAACTATAACAGTTAGACATAAGACTTTTTTGTGAGTAATGATGAGTACTATGAAAATGTAGTACATTACTTTCTTTATCATCAATAGTTTTGCAGCGCACGCCAAATAATGACTTTAATCAGTAAATTTTTGTTACCTTGAAATTACGTCATCAATTTTCGTAGGAATGTCGGATTTTTTATATTAAATATAACTCATGTTATTCGGTGATAACGTAGTCGTATGTAGGTGAATGAATTTTTAAAGTCGGTTCAGTAGTTTTTGAATTAAATAATTACAACCAAACATACAAAAAAATCAAATCTTTTCTCTTTATATACAAAACAAAAAGGAAAGTAAGTTACATTCGCATGCAAAATTTAAAATGCTTCACGAGCCTCGACTCGGCGGCCGACTGTCATAGTGTCAATAACACTTGATAATGCCTCGTTTTAAGGTGAAACACGAGCCGCGTTCTCTCTCGACTTCACTATTCCCTAGTGGTAGTGTTGTAGTGGTGGAAGGCATCTGGTGGCGGCTTGGTGGCGGTATTAGTTTGCTTGTGCACGCTATTGTCGGAAGGCGGTGCTTTTCAAAAAGTAGGTAAACATAGTGAATATAAGAACTGAAGTAAATATTTATACTTCGAGTAATAAAGATTTTTCGCTTTCCGGCATTGCAGTCTCGCAATAACATATTCGATTTTTATAACGTGAACGTAAACGCGAAAGCTTTTTACGAAATAGCGCTTTGTTGGTACCAATTCGGGTTTAGTTACGGCTTGATAACGATAAAAGCTGCTATTTAACGAGTCTGCAGGAGAGAAGTATGATACATGTGATAGTAAGTTAACGTTTTAATATGTTTTATTGTATGAAGTGACGAAATGAGCAAAACGTTCCTGGTGGTAAGCGCAACGCCTTCTTATAACAAATGTTGTGTCGTCCAGAACATTTATGTGTCCACACTGCGTATTAAACCTCATATGCCCAGTGACTACACTAGCTCTGAGTGCCTTATAAGCCGAAACACAGTAACATTTGCGCACTACTGTTTCACGGCAGAATAACTGGCCCTGGGGTGGTACCTATCTAGACGGATTCCTGCAATCTAGTTTAGAAATCACTTACTTGCTTACGGTCGAGAAGCAGGCGAGTTAACAAATACAATTCGGAGGTGGTAGGATTCCTATGCGAGAATCCGTCTAGGTAGGTATCACCCCAGGGCCAGTTATTCTGCCGTGAAGCAGTAATGTCCAAACATTATTGTTTTTCGGTTGGATGAGCACTCAGAGCTACCGTAAATACTGGGCATATGAGACTTAAGAACTAATGTCTCAAGGTGACGGGCGCAATGTGGTGTCACACAGAAGCGTTGAGTGACACAGGAGTAATTATGAACGTTATACTCTTTTTGTCACTTTATCAAATAAGAGTAATTATGAACGTTATACTCGTTTCGTCACTTTATCAAATAAGAGTAATTATGAACGTTATACTCGTTTCGTCACTTTATCAAATAAGAGTAATTATGAACGTTATACTCGTTTCGTCACTTTATCAAATAAGAGTAATTATGAACGTTATACTCGTTTCGTCACTTTATCAAATAAGAGTAATTATGAACGTTATACTCGTTTCGTCACTTTATCAAATAAGAGTAATTATGAACGTTATACTCGTTTCGTCACTTTATCAAATAAGAGTAATTATGAACGTTACACTCGTTTCGTCACTTTATCAAATAAGAGTAATTATGAACGTTATACTCGTTTCGTCACTTTATCAAATAAAATAAAAAATATTTTCTAAATGCTGCAGTTTCTAGTTTAGGCGGAAGTTCACATTCGTTTATTAGAGAATATTTGCTAACGATGACGACCGCGTGGTAAAAATAAAAATACCTGAATTGTGTCATCGTTTGTGTAGATTGCCACAAAAGTCTGTAGCAGTCGTTTCGGGGGATTTTTCCATAGTTGCCATATTCTGGTTTTATTTTTCGCTCTGTCGACTTTTACGACACCGACGGGATGAGATGTGGTGGTAGATTTTTTTAAGCCTCTACCGCACGGCACTTCAGAGCCGGGTTTAAATCCCAGCCGTAGCCAACATTCACACAAAAACATATTTCACAGAGTATGTTGTTGACAGAGATCGGTATGGTTAAGTGTCACACATAGCAGGCTGAAGGCGCAGTACAATGATACGTTTCGTGTGTAGTTCCCTCAGCCGGGGTGCTCTAGCGTCCCGGATATTCGCGGAGGCCCTTGTCGCCGACCTAGACGCACTGATCCGCTGGTTGCTTTATTTTGGAGTCGCAGATTGTTCTCATTAAAATTATTTGTGACGATTGTTCGTACAGCGACATTCGAAAAGGGTTTAATTTATTATTGCTTAAAGTATAACATAGTTTTAAAATATAATATAATTTAAGTACAAAATGTTATAAGAATTAGTATTTGAGTATTTATCTTATATTAGGTCAACCCTCAATATTTCAGTCCAAATAAAATCGATATTTTATTAGGTGCTGAGGTTTACAGTCAAATATTGAAGGGTGAAATTTTAAAAGATCCTTCTGGATTCGTTGTAGCTCCATCGACTTCATTGGGTTGCATTGTTTCAGGTTTGGTTAGTTCGTCTACGTCTTCTAGGGTCGTTGTGATGCATGCTGAAACAGAAGAAAATAATTTATTAAAAAGGTTTTGGGAAATTGAAAATGAGCCTGCTTACGAGTCTGAAAATATTACCGAGGAAAAGGTGAGGTGCGAGGAGTTTTTTGTAAAAACTACACAACGAGACGCTGAAGGCAGATATGTTGTTAGACTTTGAAAAGATTTTTTACTTTAGAAAGAAAATTGGCAAGAAATGATAATTTATCGAAAGAATATAAAAAGGTTTTTGATGAGTTCTTACGGTTAAATCTAATGACACCTGTAAAGAAAGAAGAAATAAATAAAAACAGTGTATACTTACCTTATCATGAAGTAATTCAAGAGGATAAAGACACGACCAGAGTGAGAGTAGTGATGAATGCATCAAATAAAGGATGTAATGGTGTATCTCTAAATGACGATTTAATGGTGGGAGCAACATTACAAATGGATATGCGGCATATAATTTTGCGATGGCGAATACATCCCATAGTGTTACTTGCAGATATAGTAAAAATGTATTGTCAAATAAAGGTAGAAGACAACGACACTAATTTTCAACGTATATTTTAGCGCGATAGCCCTGGCAAGGATATAACAGACTTCAAAATGTTAAGTGTTACCTTTGGTACATCGTGTGCCCCATACTTAAGCCGTAAGATGTTTAATGCAAGTTGTCGTCGATGAAGGTCAGCAATATCCACTTGAAGCTGAACGAGTTCTGAAAGACTTTTATATGGACGATCTGCTAACGGGATGTATCACTGTGCAAGAAGGGATACAAATGTATTCCGAAATGGTGGAGCTGTTGGGAAAGGCTAAATTTAATTTACAAAAGTGGACTAGTAACAGTAATGAACTGTTAACACAAATAAAGGAAAGAGAAAATAATAAGGAACATGATTCACAGAAAAAAATAAGCATAAAACTAGATTCAACAATTAAAGCATTAGTATTTACTTGGAATCGTAACAATGACTGGTTTAAATATAAGGTCAAACTCCCGGAGATGAGACCACCTATAACAAAAAGAAAAATATTAGCAAACATCTCTAGGTTGTTCGATCCATTAGGATGGGTAGCACCAGCAATTATTAAGGCAAAAATATTAATACAAAAGCTTTGGTTGGAAGGAATTGGATGGGATGACGAAGTATCAGAATAAAACTGTAAAGAATGGACAACTTACCGAAAAGAATAGATTTTGGAGCAAGTACACTTGCGTCGATGACTTGGATCAAAATTAGGAGTAAAAAATGCAGAACTTCATAGGTTCTGTGATGCTTCTTCACGCGTGTCGCTAAACATTCCATTTAACATGCCCCGTAAACCTATACCACAGCTATTCTACATCCCTCGGTGCAAAACTAACCTCGGCTTACAGTCGCCTATAGTAAGAATATGCAGGGAATATAACTCATTACAAAGCAAAAACCGCGACATTGACATCTTCCAAAATTCTTATAATGAGTTTAAACGTATGATCTCGAAATCATTCCTGGCGTCCGCTTAGTTTTATTTAATTTTTTTTTACGGTTTTATGGATAGCAATTTTTTTTTCTTTTTGTATAACTTATCAGGTTCTCATTTACACTTTACTTAATTGTTTTATTGTTATAAGGTAACGACTATTTGTAGTAAGTGACGTGTTCGTCTGTAATTGGTATGCACATCAGACTTTATTATGTAACTGAATTTATAGGATAGAATTTATAGGATATAATGTGTGTACTGTTGACGTTCCAAATTATATAAATAAAAAAATAAAATAAATGCTTCTCGCTTGGACTATGCAGCTGTTGTATTCATCCGGTTCTTGGATGCAGAGGGGAAAATACATATTGCTTTACTAACTGCAAAGACAAAGGTTGCACCCATCAAACAGGTCTCCATACCCCGCTTGGAATTGTGCGGGGCGGTGCTTTTGTCGAAACTACTAGCTGAAGTGGGTAAAGTGATTAATATTTCCGAGAAAAAATGGCATGCGTGGTCAGATTCCACTGTAACGCTCGCATGGATAAATAGTCACCCAATTGCATTAATAACACATTTATGAACGTATATTTAACGTGTATGTATGTATACGTAGGAAATCTTCATGTGGAGTGGAAGGTTGACAATATCCCTCAATTTTTATTTGTTTGTTTTTGCATAGTAACAAACAGATTTGGCACGTTTACTTTCTTTTGTATTTTTATTAACTAATGCTGTTAAATAAGGAAAACCTGTCATTAGCCTTTCTTTTGTTATAACATTGTTATGTATATGTTTGTATTTTCGCTGCTGGTTTTCTTAATAAATAAATAAATAAAGAAGCAAATGGAAGACATTCGTAGCTAACAGAGTGTCTAAAATCTTGGATACGATAGAACCCCATCAGTGGTATCACATACAATGGAAGCAAAATCCAGCTGATGGTGCTTCAAGAGGCCTTTGTCCTTCCGAATTAGTAAAATCTTCAATATGGTTCACTGGTCCTGAGTTTCTTAAAGAAAAGGAAATAAGAAAGAAAAGGTCAAATGATCTTGTAACTGACATGGAGGAAATAAAAGTTCATAAGCTAACTGTCAGCGAAGAAAATTTATGGGAAAGATATTCAAAACTTACCAGACTTCTAAGAGTATTACCCTATTGTAGTCGTTTTTTGAACTTGCTTAAGCCAAAAAACGAAAGACACTATAACAACATACTTACTAGTAGAGAAATTGAAGAAACGTTAGATATAGTTCTTAAAAAATATCATTGTAACACTTTGAAGAAGAAATTAGGGCAATAGAAAAAAAAGAAAAGCTTAAAAAAATAATACAATTGGTTCTCTGAATCCGTTTCTAGATCAAAAGAAGATTTTGCGTGTAGGAGGAAGACTTCAGCACTCTATTTTACCTGAAGAAAGAAAACACCAAGTTTTAATTCCAAAAAACGGAGTTATAACAAAACTGTTTGATTAACAAAACTGATTGACGAAGCACATAAAAGAACATTACATGGTGGACCACAGATTATGTTAGGCTATTTGTTTTCAAAATACTGGATAATAGGTGCTAAACAAATGGTAAAACTTCATATGCGCAATTGTACAGTTTTTGTAAAAAACACTGCTTCTTTCAGCAACCAGCACATGGGAGAATTGCCTGCAGTGAGAGTAGTTCCTAATCGGCCTTTTAAAAGTAGCGGTGTTGATTACGCCGGACCCATCGATGTAAAGACAGCAAAGGGGCGTGGACATCGGTCATATAAAGGCTACATAAGTCTGTTTGTTTGCATGGCAACACGAGCTGTACATATTGAAGTTGTAAGTGATCTGACTTCTCAAGGGTTTTTTAGCAGCTTTTCGGCGATTTGTAGCAAGACGGGGGTACTGCTCTACCTATACAGCGATAACGCAACAAATTTTGTAGGTGCGTCTTGCGAACTTCAGAATTTGCTGGCATCGGAAAATTCTAAGATACGTGCTGAGATAGTGGAAAGCTTAGCTACAGATAATACATCATGGCATTTTATTCCACCACGTGGACAAAATTTTGGTGGTCTTTGGGAAGCTGCCATAAAATCCACTAAATTTCACCTGAAACGTGTCATAGGTAATTTAACGTTGACCTACGAGGAACTGTCCACTTTATTGTCTCAAGTAGAGGCGTGTTTAAACTCTCGACCATTGTCTAGAATCGATTCAGACGTAAATGAAATTAACAATTTGACTCCAGGGCATTTTTTGGTAGGAGAGCCGCTAATTACCGCTCCAGATAATAATTATGAAAGTTCGCATATTTCAAATTTGCGACTTCGGCAGTGTACACAACGTATGTTGCAGGATTTTTGGCGTCGTTGGTCGCATGATTACCTCATTAAATTCCAACACAGATACAAAGATCAAATTACTGAGCCTAAGGAAGGAGACATAGTCCTAATAAAGGAGGGTGGTTTACCGCCGCCTAAATGGCTGTTGGGTAGAATTGTTGCAAAACATCCTGGGGCTGATAGTATTACTAGAGTAGTCACGATTAAAATAAAAAATTCTTTAATTAAGCGTCCAACTTCAAAGTTATGCATTCTACTTGTAACAGAATGAAGGAAGAATAAAACTGTCAGTCTTAAGTACATTTTTTATATTGATTTAATTTAAGGTTAGTCTCTACTTTCATCAGCCAACAGATGTAGTAAAAAATATGTTGTTTTTTTTGTGTTAAATTTATATGTTATTTAGGGTGAATATATTTTTTTGTTTTGTCAAACTCATTTATAAGGACAAGTTAAACCTTGTCTTTGGGGGCGGCTATGTATAACGTAGAAAAGTTATTTTTTAGTTTTGTATTAGAAATTTGCAATGTAGATGGCGCTGTGGCTTTTTACATCGCGATATGGTTTCGCTTGTTTTGGATGTATATGGTCAACGACCTTTTGTAACCAATTATCTTATTCGTAGCATTAAACTATTGATCAAGTACTCGTATATTGATTCGTTTTATTGCTAACGCGACCTCCTAGGATCCAATTATATATATATATATGGGATCATATTGATCAGTTGTCATCGTCGTTAAACACATGTCGGGTTCTCGACTTCAGTGGTAGTGTTTTAGTGTTGGAGGGTATCTGGTGGCGGTATTGACTTATGCACGCTGTTGAGGAAGGGCTGGCGAAGCTTTTCAAAAACTAGGTAATACACACCATTTTAAATTTTGCCTGCGGATCTTAGCAAGCTAACTTTTTTTCCTTTATTATAATGGATTTTACGTAACGCCTGATTCTATTAACAATATGAAATACTTGTGGATAATGGCTAATTAAGATTAGATGAAGTGAGCTTGTTTGTCAACTTTTCAAATATTCCCTGCGGTAAAATGTCTAGAAGATGTGTTATCACTGTAATTTAGCGAATCTGAATTCTGTAACTGATATGTCAAAAAAAATATTCGTTATGACACAAGTGATGTTCTCCTGGTCGATTTTCGACCACAGCGACCACGAATGCTGTCGGAAGCCATCAACTGCGCAGGAGATATTATAGTGCCACAAGTGTACGTGCATTTAAAGTTGCATAGTCCACGCTGCGTCAAAAAGGATTAATGAACTTGACATATCCTGTGTGTGCACTTCCGTGACCTAGCACGCAATTCGTCGTTGACTTCCCTTTGAAATGGTTGAGGAGGGCGATGGCTGCCACATACGTCATACTTGGTGCTGATGGTGGAGTCTGGTCTGCTCGAACTTCCATTTACTTACATATTGATTGAATTAATCTTATCTAAGATTTGAACAGGGAGCGTGTTTTGGTTTTCCTTGAGACTATTTTTTGTAAATTTAATTATAATGTATTTTTGACTGAGATAAAAAAGGCTTACAAAAAAGAGGATACCCACGGAGGGTCTTTCGCTTGTTCCTTCTCCTCATTACGAAACGGCGGTAGATTGGAAAAAAACGAAACTTTTAGAAAACGAGATTTATATTTCTTATAATTTTCAATTATAAGAAATTATAGAACATAATAAAGAAACTCATTATCATTTCAGCCTATCACTAGTCCACTGCTAAACATTAGCCTTCCCGTATATTGCATGTTGCTTTTGCAATTGCCGCTTGGCAAGCAGGTGGCCAACCGCAGTTTATTTATTCATATGTTCCAGGATGATGCTGCTGCCCATCTTCTGCTTTTTAGTTTCCCTCTGTCGAGTTTTACGACAACTACAGCATGTTACAGGGTGGTACATTTTCTTAAGCCACCAATTAGTATTGCTAATAGTATTAGCTAATGAAAAGTACTTGGTTTGAAGGATACTTAAGCCAATTTTATTATTGGCCATATGAAACTTACCGGTGTCCCGTGGTGGTCGTACAGAGAATTTTCAATTGGAAAGTGGGTTACATCGCACTGTTATAGACGCTTACCATCTGATGAATGACACGGTCGCCTAGTCTCTCGCTTGTTGACATAAAAATGCGATTTAGTGAGTGCATGACGTAATCCTTAATGTATAATTTATTGTCGAAATAAAATTAGGTTCTAAAATTAGGAGAAATTAAATCCGAGGCCGCCTCACGATGTACTAACTTTTGATGACTCATAACAGCGTTTAAACCCGCAACTTTTAACAACTTGCGCGCGCGAGTATATCATTAACGGAACGTTCTTTGGTAACCTACTTGTTTCTAAAAAAACTGGTATACTGCTTTTATAACATGTGATATTCGGTTCGTTTGTTAGTGTATGTTCCAAATAATGAAATAACAGGGCTGATTTTAATGGGATCACTTCAGAGTACAGAGAAGTTCTTAAGTGAGTCTGAATGTGCCCTATGACTTGGTATCCATTAATATGTTCACGCGAGTCTTACTAAAATCTTACTTTGACAAGAGGAAACGACTTCAACTCAATTCAGAAAACACTTTAGAGCACCATAGATTGAAATTATTGCTATCTAGTAATTAAATCAAATCATATAACTATTTTAGATTTTACTAGATTTACTTAGATTTTTCCGTCGGAGTGTTTTTTGTAACAGATAATATAACTGCTAATTTTCATAGACAGTAAGATGATTTATTAAATTTAATTTAGACTTTGCTAACTGTCATTATACCGTATGGTGGCGGCTTAAGAGAATCTACCACCCTATTCCATCCTGTGGTTGTCGGAAAAGTCGACAGAGGGAAATTTAAAACCGGAAAATGGGCAGCAGCATCTTCCTGGAACATCTGAATAAATAAACTGCGGTTGCCAATCCGCCTGCCAAGCGTGGTAATTATGGCAAAGTCCCCCAAAAAAATTGTGGAAATCGATGGGAGAGGCCTATGTTCAGCAGTGGACTAGTGATATCCTGAAATTATGAACTGTCATTTGTGACAATGTGAAAATTTAGTTTGTCAGTCTGTTGTGATCTATTGGGATAGTCTTATATTAAATTAATATTTTTATATTAAAATTTAAGCTAAACCTAATTTACAAAACTGGGTATGTAACATTAATATAAAATAATTTAAATACTCGTAGTCTCTACACGGTCTCCGCACTGAAATAGCACAGTTGAATACCGGCGATAATTTGTGGAAATTTTGCGCGACTGCTTGAACCTTTTAATCTCGCGTTTATCAGCATACGATTGCATCAAAATTCATATGCGCATAGTGCAGTATTATAGTACGGTTACAAACAACAATGTATCAGCATACATAGTGACAAAGATAGAGAAAGTGTTGCTTAGATGGTCTAGACACGTAAAGAGGATGGATGTAAGAAGATTAACGAAACGGATTTATGAGGCGAATGTAAATTGGCAAGCCGGTAAGGGTAAACGTAGGTGAAAGTATCACGATCAGATCGAATCCGTTTTAAGGAAAGGCCACATCAATGTACTCGCAACCGACGAGCCTGTATGAAGACGCACATCAAAATAGAAGAAGCAAAAGATAAGTGCGAGGATCGTAGCAAGTGGAAAGATGTGGTCTCTGCCTACCCCAATGGGAAAGGGGCGAGATCCTATTTATGTATGTACATATATTTACTGCAATACTGCTATGTAAAGGTTAATTCTTAGAAGGATCAGCTACATACTTGGAACGCTAATGGCCATACCGGTCTACCTATTTGAGGTCAGACATCCTTTGAGATGGTTACCCTTTGCAAAACTGAGATTTTCCAGCCATTTTTCTTAATTGACTCATACGACACCAAAACCCACATAACTTAACGTGGTGGCAGACACTTAATACGCACCACAAAAAGTTTTGTAGTCTGCGGAAATTACACTTTGTTACTTAACATAACTTTCGCTTTCCACTTTGGCCGCCCCACCCCCCCAGGGCCAGTTATTCTGCCGTAAAGCAGTAGTGTGCAAGCATTACTGTGTTTCGGTTTGAAGGGAACTGTGAGCTAGCGTAATCGCTGGGCATTTGAGACTCAAGAACTGATGTCTCAGGGTGACGGGCGCAGTGTGGTGTCACACAGAAATATTCTGGGTGACACAGCATATGTTGTGGGCAGACTTTGCACTTACCGTCAGGTCAACGTTTTGCTCGTTTCGTCACTTTATACAATAAAAAAAAAGATATTAAAAAAAAATTAGTTCGTCAAACAATATAATTTATAACGCTATTCGTGAATTGATTCATGCACGTTATGGCTAGAAAAGTTTGCCGGCAAACAGCGTATGATTAATGAACACATCTATACAGCGTGAGATTAAAAACCCAGATTGATGCCTCGGCGTCGAGGTAATTTTGTTAGCAATAATTGGGTGATGGCAGTACCTCGCAGAAAATCATTTCAGTTGAAAGTGTACCGCAAACTGCATCTTGCTATGTGATAAAGTACTAAAGTATCGTAAAGTAAGTTTAAATAAGGAAATATATATTTATTCGTTACGTGCACACATAACGGGACAGATTTGGGATATTAAAAAGTTTGTAAAATCCAAAAGTGCTGGTCTCAGGACGCTCATTTAACACTTAAGAAAAAAAAATCGTATTGAGGTTCATCATTCCATTTCAGATGAAAACAATAAGAAAAAAAATATTTTTCTTAATAACTACAAGTGCTAGACTTTTGATAACCAGTAGATGAAATTCTGGACACCATAAAAAAACCCGACCTCGATACGTCAATGTTGTCGGGAGTTATCGTGACTACATCCCTATAAAAATCCGGACGTCCACGTCAATTCTTTTTAAACTTTTTTTTTTCAACGTAGCAATATTAAATGATTTTTCGAAATAAATTTAATGAATGAATTAAAGTGTTTTCTTGATATTAGTCTATTCAAATTAGCAATATAATTATGATAGAGGCATTTGAAGACCGCCGAATCGCTTGACCTTGACATGTCGGGTATAAAGCACTGTCTCACGCCGCTTGGCGCCATGAGACGTGCATAAGAAATACAAAACAGTAATAAAGATAATTTAAAATATAGTAAGTAATAAACAACAGTTATAAAATAATTTATAATTCTCCCGTTTATGGTGCAATGCTCCAAAATGGATTTCTACCCAGGTTCTGCTGAGACGTACCATCCTGCCCTGATTTCAGTGGCATTCTCTAAGTACAATATTATATTGTATCTATAGGAATATGAAATATACACATATAAACCCAGAGACTTACGTGTTTGATATTGTCAATATGAATGGTAAGAAATGACAGACTACTAAGTCATTATAATGTCAGTATAAACGTAAATAACGAATGTTCTTTTTTATTCAATCTAATGTATTTCATAAAAGTAACGGAACGAGCAAAACGTTCACCTGATGGTAAGTGCAACGTCTGCCCTTAAAAAATGCCGTGTCAACCAATGCGGTGATATCTACCTAGAAGTGTCTGTATTTTTAAATAAAGACGTTATCTAAATCGTAGACGACTTCTTAGAGAGTAGTCTAAGCTTTTATTTTTATATTAGAAAAAGATAAGATTAAACGAGCAAAACGAGTAAAGTGCAACGACTGCCTATGACGAATGCTGTGTCTGGTTTCTGTGATATTTCTGTGTGACACCACTCTGCGCCCGTCACACCGAGACATCAGTTCTTAAGTCTCATATGCCCAGTGATTACGCCAGCTCTCAGTGCCCTCGTTCCTCGCTTCTCCATATGAACTTTATCAATGCAGAATCTCACAATCATTTGTAATATGCTCAGTCGTATATTAAAGGAGAGAAAGAGTCCGCATGCGGATCTTAGCAAATTAACTTTGTCTCCTTTACTATAATGGATTTCCGCAAAGTTACTGGTGGTAGGATTCCTATGCAGAAATCCGTCTAGATAGGTACCACCCCAGGGCCAGTTATTCTGCCGTGAAGCGTTACTGTGTTTCGGTTTGAAGGGCACTGTGAGCTAGCGTAATCACTGGGCATTTGAGACTTAAGAACTGATGTCTCAGGGTGACGGGCGCAGTGTGGTGTCACACAGAAATATTCTGGGTGACACAGCTTTTGTTGTGGGCGGACGTTGCACTTACCATCAGGTCAACGTTTTGCTCGTTTCGTCACTTTATACGATAAAAAAAAAGTAACGCCTGATTCTATTAACTATATCAATCGTATATGCTTTAAAAGCGGTAAAAAGTCCTAATATATAGATTAGATTTAAATAACGTCAAATCGACAAGACTTGGGTTACACAAAAAAACAACGAAGTGTGTAAGTGACGCGGGAATACGATGATAAACGATGCCGCCGTTTCACTAGCGAGCGCTGGAATACATAATAACAACCTTACCATGTTGAAGAGTTAAGGCTTTGGTTGGAACGGTAAGATTGGACTAGTGAGAAATGACTTAGAAGAAAATACTAATGGCAATACTTTTTTTTAGAATTTCATAAAAATATTGCATATTCTATTTTTCATTTTATATTCATACAAGGTGTGCCGCGTGGTTTCTGTCGTAAAATAAACCGACCACATGATTGCACCGTACGGCATGGTACATCGTGAGAATACACAGTTCTATCCTTCTTGGTACCGTTCGGTTCTCTGCGTGCGCCTATTCAAGGTTTAGAACCTTCCTATTTAGCGGGCTGAGCAAGACGGAAAAAAAGAAAACTAAAATAATAATGACCAAAATATATATATCCTCTAATTTTTACAGATTTTCCGGTTTTTCGAGGAATCCTAAATATATCCAAAATAAAAAGAAGCTTTCAATGGTGATAGGATTCCAATGCAGGAATCCGTTTTGCCATTTTGCAAACCACACCAGGCCAGTTATTCTGCTGTGAAGCAGAATTGTGCATACATTACTTTGTTTCGATTTGAAGGGCACTGAGAGCAAGCGTAATCACTGGGAATATGAAGACTTAAGAACTGATATCTCAGGTTGACGTGCGCAGAGTGGTGTCACACAGAAATATCACAGAAACCAGACACAGCATTCGTCATAGGCAGTCGTTGCACTTTACTCGTTTTGCTCGTTTAATCTTATCTTTTTCTAATATAAAAATAAAAGCTTAGACTACTCCCTAAAAAGTCATCTACGATTTAGATAACGTCTTTATTTAAAAATACAGACACTTCTAGGTAGATATCACCGCAGGGGCAGTTATGCTACCGTGAAGCAGCGTGTGCTAAATAAATAATTATGACGTGAAGCAGTAGTGTGCAAACATTACTGAGTTTCGGTTTAAAAGGCACTGCGAGCTAGCTTAATCACTGGGCGTATGAGACTCAAGAACTGATGTCTCAGGGTGACGGGTGGAGTGTGTTGTCACATAGAGGTGTTCTGGGTGACGCAGCATTCGTTATGAGCAAACGTTGCACTTACCATGAGATGAACGTTTTGTTCGTCGCGTCACTATTTAAAAAAAAAAATAACAGGAAAACAGTAACTACGAATATTTTTTAAACAAGTCTGTTCGCTCTCGTGGTTCTAATATTAAAATCTAAAAATATAAGATAACACATATAAATACTAATTTAATACGAAGTTTATTTAGCGCCAGACTAGGTCGTGTCGTGACCCATATATACTTGGCGTGAAATTGGACGTTTTCGTAAACACAATTAAAGTGTTGTGAGACAGCGAAAGAAAAGCTTATATTTTTAGCAAATATTCATTAAAATATATCTTATATAAAAAAATATAATCCAATTTAAAAAAAAAATCTAATTGCGTTTGCATTGTTATATTTCAATTATAAATATAGTTTATTAAATTTTATTTAATCAGGCATTACTTTGCGGAAATCCTTTACAATGAAGGGAAAAGTTAATTTGCTAAGATCCGCATGCAAAATACCGCCCGCCCTCCCACAGTAGCGTGCACGAGCAAGTAAGTAGTTTCATGTGCCCAGTAATTACATTAGCTATTGGTCTTCAAACAGAAACATAGTAACTTTAGTCTCCGTAGTGATTTACGGTAGAATAACTCTGGCACCACGGCGGTACCTAGACGGATTGCTGCATAGAGATCCTACTACCAGTAAATCTTCCGTGCCCAAAAGTATTACTGTGTTTCTGTCTGAAGGGCACTGATAGCTGGTGTAATTACTGGGCATATGAGACTTAAGAACTGATGTCTCAGGCGGGCGAGCGTAATGCGGTGCTACACAGAAATGTTCTGGGTGACACAGCATTTGTTATGGACAGACGTTACACTTACGGTCAGGTGAACGTTTAGCTCGTATTTTCTCCATCTCCTATAAAATAAAAACAAAAGTCTTATTCAAAAATTAACTATAGATAACTATTATAATTAAATACATACCTTATTTCCGCATGCATTTATTCAAGCCTGTTTTCCATTGGGGTAGGCAGGAACCACATTTGTAGCGTACCCCGTAGGGACGTGACGGGCAAATATTATTATAACTTATACAATACACGAGCTGTACATTGTATTATAACTTATATAAGACACGTCACGACACGACGTATCAGCTCGTATAACCAACGAAATCAACAAAATGTTTAGCGGTAATTTTGAAGTAACATTTAAAGAGACCAACAGGAACATAAACATAATGATTTCTTATATTTACGCGAACACTACACATTTAAATGAAACTAATTTTTACGGATTTTATCGCGTTTAATTTTATTATTTATAACCTGACGTTTCGAGTGCTTTACAGCACCCATGGTCACGGGGGGACTAAGGTGACAGATGTCCCGATGTCATAGTTAACCCGGAGTACCTTCAGCTTTTAATTATTATTATTGGTCCGATCTACGCAGAAAGAGCTTACTGTGTCTTGAAGTCTTGCAGTGGTATACTTGGTATTTGATTTAATTTTATTAATTACAGGATCCCAAGCTGGTGGTAATACCCAACCATCTTCTCTATTAAAATTAGGATGTTTTTTAATTTCCATAGCCTCGCGAATCATCCTTGGTAGGAATCGGTGTTCTTTTGCGAGGATTTGTGGTTTATCAAGTCTGATGTAATGGTTGGGATGATCCAGAACATGGTCACAAACTGCAGACGCAGCTGCAGACTTCCTGGAGCGACGATGCTTCACATCAGCTATATGTTCTTTTACGCGGGTTTTAACTGAACTTTTTGTTTGGCCTATGTAAGAGAGACCACATTCACAATCCAGCTTGTATACTCCTGCATCTTGTAGAGGGATGTTACACTTGACAGATGGTAAAAACTGACTTATCTTCTTCGGCGGCTTGAAAAATGTTCTTATGGAAGCCCGCTTCAAGATATAGCCAATCTTGTCCGTGACTCCTCTGACATATGGTAGGACTGCAGGTACACGATCGACTGTGGCCGGCTTCACTCGGTCACTGCAACGAAGGCGCGGAACCCGAAGCTTGTTGTCTTGCAAAACTTGCTTGACATGCTGAAGCTTGCCACAAGTTAGTAGCTCTAATTTTGGGGGGATTTTGCCCTAGTTGCCACGCTTGGCAGGCGGGTTGGCAGCAGTTTGTTTATTCAAATGTTCCAGGAAAATGCTGCTGCCCATCTCTTGGTTTTCATTTTCCCTCTGTCGAATTTGACCACACCCCGGGGATGAGATGGGGTGGTAGATTCTCTTAAGCCGCTACCATACGGCAAGTAATCCGTTTGTACGTAATTGTATGAGGCTGCATAAGCTAGGAGAGCCGGCAGGCGAGGAAATCGTCTGCAATTTACGTTGTTTGCATTCCTCGCGAGTAGTGTGGGTCGCATGAGTGAAATGATCCGCTGAGGTTGTGTTTAATTTAAAAGTCAAAACTACAACTTTTGAATTACCGTGACTTGTGGATTTCATTCAGTGATATTAATCGCCAACGATTCGTCGATCGACGTCGACGATTCGTCGATTGACGTCGATGTCGAGTTGAATTTTTCATTTGTTGGTTTTTTATACGTATTTTTATCTACATCAGTTCTCGATAAGTGTCCATTTTAATTGTTTGAAAATGGAAAAAATATAAACAATTTAATAGAACATAATTTATAAAAAAATATTACATTAATTATATTTAATTACTGTTAATTGCAATTTTAAGTGCTGATTTACCACGTGCTCGACGGTGAAGGAAAACATCGTGAGGAAACCTGCATGTCTGAGGAATAAAAAATATTTCGAAGACATGTGAAGTCCGCCAACCCGCATTGGAGCAGCGTGGCGGATTCTTCCTAGCTCCAAAACCCTCTCAGAAATGAGAGGAGGCCTGTGCTCAACAGTGGGACATTTATAGGCTGAAACTTTACTTTTTTTTATATAATATAATTAAATTATTTATCATCAGACATTTTGAAGACTTTGCAGCATTCAGCTATTAGTTTTAGTCCGATCTATGCAAAACGAGCTTACAGTGTCTTGCAGTTCTATGCTTGGTTTTAAATTTAATTTTTTAGATTAAAAGGAATATTCCCAAGCCTGTGGTTGTCTAGGTACAATTTACATTCCAGTCCAGTCCATTTTCTTTGTTGAAATTGAAAAGGAAAGAAGATATTTTCATTTTATTTAATTGCCTCATGAATCATCTTTGGTAGGAATCAGTGTTCATTTATGTTTATAATTATATTATATTTGATATCTGAAGATGAAAATAATCTTAATAAACACAAATATAGTATTTGAGAAACTATCACAGCTCAGGGAACTTTCGAGAAAATTTTTGAACGCTTGTCTTAATATTTCATAGCATACGAGTGACTTGATCTTGATTATCGATGTTAGAGAAACGTAGTGCATGCTTCAACTCCATAACGCTTAAAATAGAGGCTTATGCTCAGCAGTGGGACTGTTAAAGGCTGTTGGGATGAGCTGAAGGTAGCTCGGACTAATTATTACATCAGGATGCCTAAGACCTCAGTACCTGGGTACCTTGGGTGCTATAAAGCGTACAAAACGTTGGGAAAAGATAGTATATCAAACGCAATAAAATCTATGACATTGTTTTGTTTAATCTTTAGTTCTGTCTTGTAAGTTGAATTCGTCGAATGATAAGGTATTCAAAATACTACAAAATATATCATAAATATAAATTTGATAATAATTTTATTCAAACCACATTACGATTCGATCAGACTAAAACTTTAACAAAAACTTGTACGTTGTACGTAAACAAAGACTTGGATTTATTGATACAGTTTTTTGTCGGTTGAACAATACGCAATCAATGTCTGACGTACGGAAGATCTCAATAGTTGTTGTAGTTGAGTAATTATTTAAACATGACGTCAATAGTGCAAGAAAGTATAAATGAAGGGTATTTCTAAAGTTCTAAGAATTGCTACGTTACATTTCCTTATTATGAATTTTACCCTATGAAGAAACGTACGTCGTTATAAAGAAATTTGAACAACACACGTGTAACGCGCCGTGTGTTGGCGGCTTAAGAGAATCTACCACCCCATCACATCCCGTGAGTGTCGTAAAAGTCGACAGAGGGTAAATGAAAACCAGAAGATCGGCAGCAGCACCTTGAACATCTGAACAAATAAACGGCAAGCGTGGCAACTATGGCAAAATCCCCCAAAATCAGAGCTACTAACTTTAGTGGTAATCTATTGGGGAGGCCTATTGTCATCAGTGGACTTGTGATAGGCTGAAATGATGATAATGATATGTGTATTACCGTGAATGTGGACCCAAATCTTCCTAGAGCCTGTTCCGGCTGGGTTGAGGATTCGCTAGTTTTGGAGGAAGTTAAGTTTTCGCGCGATTCTATTCGTGATGACGTTCAAAAACAACCAACCAGACGTAGGTTACAAAGTAAATGGGTTGATAATTATCTATTAGCTTTTCCTCCCCATGAAATACTCCACGATTACGGAGTTCTGGCGGAATTTTGGAATCCGCCTATCTCCTTTACATGTCGACTTTTACGCTACCCACGAGATAAGAGATGGGGTGGTAGATTTTCTTAACCCGCCATCACACGGCTTACTTATACTTAGTCAGTTTAAATGGTACAAAGATAAAGCGTGTACCTTTACGCATATCTTTTCGATTCTTTCATTATTTATATTCCGTTATTTGCATTTTTTGCGAGGAAGAAATTATTAGTCAATTTTTCGGTCAAACAATAGCTAGGTGCGGTTACCAACAGAAGCCACGTACAAACGAATTTTTTCCAATTTCGTTCATTAGAATTCTGGATGCGGACTCATAATTATCGTTAAAAACAATGATTTTCGTTTCGAGATATAAAAAAGAAATAAAAACTGAACAAAATCAAAAATAATAAAAATATTTATTGAAATGATGGATAAGGAAAACAAGAAAAAAAAACATTAACATCGTTAGGAAAAGGAACAAAAAAGGAAATGGTGAAGAAACATATACAGACAATTACCAATTTTTATTCTGATTCGGTGGTGGTTGATAATCAAACAGGCTATCTCGATCGATGGAATTAAATTCATTTTCATTTGCATACACGTCCACAGACATCCCATATGGATTCTTTAAACATTGGCCTAAAAAATATTGTGCCCATAAAATTGTAGAAGTTTGTTGTAATCGTTATTATTTCTTAATTACGTTTACTTCCAAGATCGTAAGAGGTAAAAAAAAAGTAAAGTAACAGCCTAAAAATGCCCCACTGCTGAGCACAGGCCTCCTTTCATTTCTGAGAGGGTTTTGGAGCCGGGAAGAGTCCCCAACGCTGCTCTAATGCGAGTCGGCGTCGTAAGAGTTACACCTTGATATTATGTCAACTAAAGGCTTTTACGGTTTATGGTAGTTGAGTGGCGATGGCAATGCATTCCAATATTTTGGCGCTACTAATCCAATAAAATGATATATCAAATAAAATGATGCAGTGTTGAACTTAGGCCTCACCCATAGATTGTCATAAAACGCGGCTGTATGCCACCAGCATCCATCGACTTCCTAAAAGACTGTACAGATCATCGCTCCATCTAGTGTGAGGTCACTCTGCAGGGCGTTGGTCGATACTAGGTTACAATACGAGAACCTTTCTTCTTCAACGGTTATCGGTTCTACGAACTTTATTGGTCGACCCATTGCCACTTAAGTTTGCCCACGCTGTGTAGTGGTATGAAAATAGTTTCGATTCTGAGTCTCTTCTAGTTAGTCGCGTCTATTCTAGTTACTCCAAATAAAAATGTGGTCAGGTGAATAATATATATATAGTTAATAGATTTAAGCGTTACTTTGCGGAAATCCATTAAAATAAGGAAAGAACTTCGCCGAGCTGTCTGTCGTAAAGACAAATAACACTATAATGATTCGTTTTGTGGTTTTCGACTTCGGTGGTGTGTATTGCCTAGTGGTAGTGTTGTAGTGGTGGAGGGTATTTGGTAGCGGTTCCCGGTGACGGTATTTGTTTGCTGGTGCGCGCTATTGTAGGAGGGTGGGCGGAGCTCATACAAAACTAGGTAATATACACCATTTTACATTTTGCATGGGGATCTTAGCACATTAACTTTTTTACCTTATGAAAAATGTATGCTTGCATTGTTAACAAAGGGAGTGACAAGATACCGAGAGGGAATAGTGAAGCACGATATTTAATATTTTATTTCAATTTTTTAAGTGAAAATGCTCAAAACAATTTAAACATTCACAACAATCAAAATTTCCATCACTGTATTCTGTGAAATTTTACTGGAACGATTGGCCTTGTCAGATTTATTATACGAAGCGAAGCAAAAATATTTCCGAGAACTAGAAGTTATTTTAAAATTTAAATACCCTGAAGCAATCACAGCTTTGTGAGAACGATACAAAAGGTTATTAGAGTTAAGTACTGAATGGGGCCGCTTAGTAGAGCTCATTGTCATCGAGCGGCCTTGTGGTTCGGAATTACAGTTAGCTCTCAGTCCCGAGTGTCCTTAATAGACAGCTATAGGTGTCAAGTCATGTCGAAAATTTTAAGGGCGACTTGAAAATTGCTATAGTCTGGCTGACTACAACATTGAGATTGAGTATATCAGCTACTTTGCAAATGTTACTAGATCGCTTATTAGATAGCAATAAGTGACATGTTGAAAAAGCCAAATAGAATAAGATCCCAGAGCAGACAGACCTACGTTATTTTATGAAAGCCGAGATTTTTTAATAGTGTACCGCTCATAATAATGAAAAACCAAAGTTAATATTTTAACGCAGTGTAGCAACATTTTTTTGAACCTTTAGTACCTGTTAGCTGTCTTAATTACTGACGCTTAACTTAGCTTAGGGGCCTCCTTTTAATCTCGCGCGGTTTTTTTAGGTACTTTTATACGAATCTCCCCGTCTCCCTTGGTGATACGCTGTGAGGTTTTAAGCTACCCTCCTCTCTCTCTCCCAGCGTCACATTTATTTGTTATTATTGTGTCACACAGTTCAATTTAATTCATTATTAGTAAAAAATACTTTACCCGCCACACATATAATATACGTGATTCGAATGGATAACATTACCAAAGTGGAAAAAGTATGCGAATGAACGCGATTATCAAGAATTTTCAGACCTACGTACTAGGGTTAAGTCACTGGAACAAGGATGTTATAAAAAAATTATTGAATTCTCCGAAGACAAAATTAGTGCTTCGCCGCGATACTTTAAGTCCTTCATTAAATCTAAATTAGGCACTAATAATCTTCCAGTTTATATGAATTACAATAACAGTTCTTCTTCTGATGCAGTGGTCATTTGCAATATGTCCAATGACTATTTCAATTCTGTGTTCGTCCGTAATAACATTTCTTTTCAAATTTTCGATCATTCTGACGCTGACAACTCTTCTGTGGTTAATATAAGTTCAATTGAAGTTTCTCAAAAAACTGTATCTAAGCTGTTTGAAAAACGGATACAAATAAGAGTGCAGGATTTGATAGGGTTCATCCTATATTAATTTGTAAGCTTTGCATGGAACTTTCAGTCCCACTGACAATAATATATAGAAAATCAATTTCCGAAGGCTGCTTTCCCACTATTTCGAAGAAAGCTTTAGTAACCCCTATACCGAAAGGCGATGATAAGCACGATGTTAAACAGTACAGACCGATTTCAAAACTATGCCTTTTTGGCAAAATATTTGAAAAGATCGTTACGAGTTCTTTGGATGCCCAGATGCTTCACGTTATATCAGCCGAACAGCATGGATTTTGTCGTAGTCGCGGTGTTTATACAAACTTGGTTTCCTACACCGATTTTATTCTTAATGACCTGATGCTGGTTACCAAGTAGACGCCGTATATACTGATTTCTCAAAAGCTTTCGACAAAATTAACCATATTACACTTATTCAAAAGCTATTAAAAATTTGTATACACGGTGACTTGTTACGATGGGTTAAGTCCTATATTGAAAATCGCAGTCAAGCTGTAGTGCAGAAAGGGTACCAATCAAGATTTATAGAAAATTTGTCGGGCATTCCGCAAGGATTAGTTCTGGGCCCATTTTTGTTTACATTGTATTTAAATGATATTGGATACTGCTTTAGTAAGTCGCAGCACCTTCTCTATGCAGATGATACCAAAATTTATAGAGTTGTGAACTCCATCGATGATTGTGTGAAGTTGCAAACAGATTTAAACAAATTTGAGATTTATTGTAACATTAATCAATTGTTTTTAAATTATGAAAAATGTCATATAATATCATTTACACGTAAAATTAATTCGTTGATTTACAATTATAAAATGGCAAATCAGAATATTAAACGTGTTACTGCGATCCGAGATCTAGGTATCACATTAGACTCTAAGCCTTACTTTTCGACATTCATATTGATAAACAGTGGCACGGCTTACCAAAACGGTTGGGCTTAATCCTCCGACTAGGAAGGCCTTTTTTACCAGGAACGAACACTGGTCTCTACTTATATAATGCTTATGTTCGCAGTGTAACCTAGAGTTCGGCCAGTTGGTTTGGTGCCCATTAGAATGGGCACCAAACCAAACTGAATTTGCTACCAAGCAAATTGCAAATTTGCACCAAGCAAAACGAATTTGCTATAGATAGCAACCACAAATGCCGGCTAGAGAGGGTTCAATCAACATTTGTTAAGGCATTGGATTACCGCTCTGGTTCTTACAACGCCGATTACAAACAGTGCTTCTATGCACAAAATAAAATTGCTCGAAGACAGGCGTAACTATTTAGACACTATTTTCCTGTACAAATTATTGAATGGTCATATTAACTCTGCAGCGCTTTTGGAAAGGATTACATTAAAAATACCTCGACCCTCTTCTCGTTCCAAGGATACTTTATATGTTCCTCATTGTCGGACAAATTACGCAAAAAATATATTCCTTCGACGTTCATTAACATTCTACAATAAATCTTTGTTACACGTCCACATTTTTTCAAACTCCCCCACATTGTTTAAAAAACTAGTTATTAAATACCTATTAGATAGTAAGATAAATTAAGTATTAGTATATTATAATACATATTACTATAGTAAGATATACTAATTATAAGTAGTATAAATATAAAACCTAGTTAGTTTAGTAATTAAGTTATCTCAGCATTATTGTTTAAACTTTAGGTATTAATTTAAGTTGTTTAATATTAGGTATTAAGTCACTTATTTGTGCTCCTCTTCTATAAAAATTGTTATTACATTATGGCACTTTAGGTCATTTTGTATGCAGTTTAATTTTATTTTTATTTGTAAAACGACTGTTTGTTGCCTCAATAAATAAATAAATTACCGTCGTGAATAATAGTGAATTTTCTGACCTGTGGGGGTCCCCTTGTTCGAACCTCACGTGATTAAAGGACGTACCCCTTGTCCTTCCAACCTTTTGCCAGGCCATGTGTTCTTACCTACTACAGTGGGAACACGTCATCCATTAAAAAAATCTTAATTTTAATAAAATAACGAAGGTCTGAGATCTTTGTATGTAATGGGTGACTAGAAAATTATCACGATTTGGCTGACCTCGACGTTGGAAACGTTCAGCCTGGACAAGATGGAGTGCATTATCTACTTCGCAAATGTTATTTTATGTAATGATGATTCTTATATCACGGACGATTTGATGATGGTAATGTCGCTGCTCCGTGGTAATGCATGACTCGTAACGCAGAAATTACTCAAGCAACTATAAGGATCTGTATGGCAGCTAAAGCGTGTCATGCTTTTTTATTTCATTATAGTTTG
Organism: Luehdorfia chinensis; assembly: GCA_019845155.1. Classification (NCBI taxonomy): domain Eukaryota; kingdom Metazoa; phylum Arthropoda; class Insecta; order Lepidoptera; family Papilionidae; genus Luehdorfia; species Luehdorfia chinensis. The sequence goes on along the minus strand of JAHVAK010000449.1, from coordinate 1,697,811 downwards.
CAAACGAGAACATCTGGTCTCGATATAAATAAATAATATCACACACACTTCTTTTAATTTTGCTCGCGGAATTTAGTAATATAAACTTTGTGTTTCTTTTTTACTGTAATGCATTCTGTTAACTATTTAATGCAGACTTGCCCAATAATAATATTACTACAGATAGTACCAAAGGATCTTAGTCTCTTTTTTAGAGTAATATCTTTTTTTTTTTATTGTATAAAGTGAAAACGAGCAACACGTTCACCTGATGGTAAGTGCAACGTCCGCCCACAACAAATGCTGTTTCACCCAGAATATTTCTGTGTGACACCACACTGTGCCCGTCACCTTGAGACATCAGTTCTTTAGTCTCAAATGCCCAGTGATTACGCTAGCTCACAGTGCCCTTCAAACCGAAACACAGTAATGCTTGCACACTACTGCTTCACAGCAGAATAACTGGCCCTGGGGTGGTACCTACCTAGACGGATTCCTGCATAGGAATCCTTAAAATGTAGAACACATATCCATACTTGTCACGCCTTTTTCCCATAAAAGGGGAAGGCAGAGGCCACTCACGTAGGCAAATTTACGCCGTCGCGGGAAACGAGACGTGACAGGTGGCGAACTACATCGCCGTTATTTTGCACATTCCGTTTCCAGTATAGTGACAGCATTGCATTATGGTGTGTATTCTGCACGAATAGAGGCTGTCCGTACAATACCTTAGTCGCCTCTTACGATACCTCGGTAGGAAAAAGGTAGGTGCTATTCTACTCTGCCGATAGGTGTCCTATCGGCAATAATGTAGACCATGGAAAGTTAACGCAAACACATTTCAGTGAACAGCTTTTTATTGCACACACTGAACGCACACACACTACTGAAAAAAGATATCTTTTATAATAATATAAAATCTAATAAAGGAAAGAAAGTTTATTTGCTAAAATCAGCATGCAAAATGTAAAATGGTGTGTATTACCTAGTTTTTGAAGAACACCGCCCGCCCTCCCTCAACAACGTGCACGAGTAAACCAATACCGCCACCGGGAGCCGCCACCAGATGCCCTTCACCACTGCAACACTACTAAGCCGAGTACGGCTCGGCGGCTGACTGTCGCAGAGTCAATATCACTTGATAATGCCTCGTTTAGAGGTGAAACGTGTCACGTTCATTTGTGTTGTTTGTTTCAATGTACATTTTGGATGCGATCTTAGCAAATTACCTTTCTTTCCTTTAATATAACGGATTTCCGCAAAATAACGCCCGATTCTATTAACCAATATAAATTCTCACTGGATGTTCCAGTGAAAACATTCAGTGAGACTACCATTGAAGTTGAAGTTATTCTAGTCGATACTAAGTAATTCACTAGATTGTCATTAATCGCTTGAGCAGGTGCGGTGCGCGATTTGTTTCAAAGTTTAAAGAGATTTCTAACTATTTATTGGTTGTAGTTTAACTGCTGCGGGATGGATACTTAATGTACATTTATCATCCCGAATGCTATATCCTCAATTAGTGCGCTTAAAGTAGATACAATAAAAATAGTTATTCTTATGGAAGAAACCGGCGAGGCAAGTGTAACGGCTGTCCATAACATATGCTGCGTCACACAGAACATTTCCGTGCACCACATTGTGCCATTCACATATGATACTAAAGAGCTGATGTCTCATGCATCTTTGATCTTATGTACCTTGTAATTACACTAGCTAATGGTACTCTTCAGACGAAAACACAGTAATGTTTGCATAGTACTGCTTGACGAAAAATAACGGGAAGCCACCACCTGCCACCACCTGCCACCATCTGCCACCACCTGGCTGCATGCTCGTGTCAAGGACAAATGCATTTAATAAAAGGAGGCTAGCTAGGAACGCCGGCACTTAGTCTCTGTAGAACGTAGAAACGGCATTTTGCATTCAGTCGGAACACCAAAAAACGCTCTTCGAACACTGCGGATTTCAAAATATGATAATACGATATGATAATTCGAAATATAATAATATGGCAGTATATGTAAGATTTCTATACAAGAATCAAGCTAGATAGGTACCACTGCAGGGCCAGTTATTCTGCATGGAGCAGTATTGTGTAAACATAACCGCGTTCCGGTTTGAAAGACACAGAGCTAGTGAAATTATTAGACATATGATTGGACGGGCGCAGTATGGTGCGTCACAGAAATGTTCTGGGTAAATAAGCAGGATTTGTCATAAGCAGCATGCATTTACAATCACTTAAACGTTTTCCTCCATTATTTAAAAAAACAGTTAACAGTATAACAGATGTGAACGTACACGCGTAACCTGTATATGTTTGTCGGAGTCAGCAATGGCTGAGCGATAGCGCCGCCTACATCTTGATTAGGCGGTACAGAGTTCCTTGTGTAGCTAGCGCAGAATAACAATTTATCCTTCGTCACCCGCTCGACCATCCAGACAAACTGTGACTGGTAATAAATATATCATTACTCTCATACTAACTATAACTGTCTCAGTACAAAAGAAAACGCGTATCCTTTCGACCACTCATGGACCGGACGGCACCTTTATCTAAACTGTTAACAAACAAACAAACTACACACAAAATAAAAGCAACCTTGTCTTTAAAACGAATCGAGAACAAAACACAAAATGGAGAAAAAGAAAAAGAATGATCACAACAGAAATAATGATCGTATGTGACATGGGAATTTCTTTCCAATCCTTAATTCGATCGAATCGTTAAAACATAGTCACATATTAACACTCTTATCGGATAAAGCAAAAAACAAGCAAAACAATCACCTGTGAACCTCTTGATTAGGCGGTACAGGGTTCCTTGTGCAAATAGCGCAGAATAACAATTTCAAATGCACCTTGTGTAATAATCTCACCTTACTACGCTTAACCACCAATTAACTAGGTAAACCGACAGTTTCGTTTCGAAGGAGTGACAAGGTCGGTGTCTCGAATTTAACTGCCCCCTGCATTATCCGAACTCTTAAATAAGACTCTTTGCACGTGCCGCTAAAGTGACGTCACGGTGTTTACCACCTCCTCTGTACTACAATAATCAAATTAGCAACTTATTTTCTAACGATATCGTTTTCCCCGACATGTTAATGTTTTAGCGATGTAACAAACATTGAAATCGCAAAAAAAAAAAATTAACAGCTCCATAGGTCGAGTAGTTATTTAATTTAGTATGAAACGGCTGCTTTTGTTGCGATTTCAGTCATTTTAATTCATAACCTTCAAAGTTTACTTTAATAAAGTAAGCTTAATAAGAGCGTGATGAACAAGTCATATTCGTATCTTGTAACGTTATGATTTATCATGATTCCGAAAACTTGATCAACCAATTTCTATAGAAAGATATTTGACGCCTTTGTGCTCACCATCCTTTTTAACGAGTTATATTAATGTGATAATACGTTAGTAATAAAGGGAAGAAAGTTAATTTGCTTTTTGAAAGTTTTTGAAGATCATCGCCCGCGCTCCCCCAACAGCGTGCACAAGCAAACCAATACCGCCACCGGGAGCCGTCACCAGATACCCTCCACCACCACAAAACTATCACTTGGAACTACATACCACTGAAGTCGAGAACACGACTCGTGTTTCACCTCAAAACGAGGCATTATCAAGTGATATTGACTCTACGAAACCTTGACTTCAAAAACTAGGTAATGGGGTGTCCATTTTAAATTTTGCATGCCGATATGTTGTGTTGCCAGTGATGACTTACGGAACCGAAACGTGGTCCTTCACTGCAGGCCGCATGAGGAAGCTCAGAGTCGCGCAGCGAGCTATGGAAAGGGCTATGCTCGGAGTTTCTCTGCGAGATAAAATCCGCAACGATGTTATCCGCAGCAGAACTAGAATAACCGACATAGCCCTAAGGATTAGCAAGCTGAAGTGGCAATGGGCCGGCCATATAGCTCGTAGAACCGACAACCGTTGGGGAAGAAAGGTTCTCGAGTGGCAACCTCGTACCGGCAAACGCAGCGTAGGGCGACCCCCCACTAGATGGAGCGACGACCTGCACGGTTTTGCGGGAAGTCGATGGATGCAGGTGGCTCAGGACCGTGTTTTGTGGCAATCTATGGGGGAGGCCTATGTTCAAAAGTGGCCTGTAATAGGCTGAAATGATGATGATGATGATGATGCCGATATTAGCAACTTAACTTTCTTTACTTTATTATAATGGATTTCCGCAAAGTAACTCCTGATTCTATTAACTATATAAAACGTTAGTAATAGTATTGCATATTATGGTTTTATTCTGCTCGATTTTAAAACAATGCCTTTATATATCTAGTGTTTACACAGCATATATATGAGAATTAAGAACCGATGTCTCATGATGACGATACAACATTTTCAACGCAATATTCCAGGTGATGGCATAACTGTCTGACACCTACCATCAGCTGAAGGCGTCTTATTACCCAATACCACTGAACAAAATAAATTTCTCAAAAATAACTATACGTAACCCCTGTCAACTTTTTGCTACAACTCGTTGCCGCACTAATGCCGGTAAACGTTGTCCACTATATATAATTGTTGACACCTACAATACAAACTTTAAGTCTATAGACATTGCGGCATCACGTCCTAGCATATTTAAATATAACATTTTGAAACTTCTAATTTAATAAGCATTACCGACTTTTCGCGCACTTTTCTGTATATAAGCTGTGGTAAATGGTTTTGTATATAATAATTTCTACTAAAAACTTCTAGAAATATCTATATTACAGAAAGTTTTCAAATTATTTCCATTAGAACAGTTTTTAGGAAAAGTTGTAACTGGCGGCGGTGTAACAGCTGCTAGTAAAATAACGCTGATGCTGTGCAAGAAGCGCGACCACAATCAAAACAGTTTAAACACCTCTATGCTATTTTACCTTTTTCTCTATCCTAAAAGTTGTTCTAGTCATTTTAACAGATATGATATATACACTGATATATATATAGATAGACAGATATATAGACTGATATTCTTATTTCATATAAATAATGAAAACATGAGAAATGTCGTGAACGTGTCAAGATGTCGTCGGCAATATTAAGAGGTACTTATAAAACACAATCTTTACACAATTTTCTGAGTTGGGAAGATAGTAAGTTGTTGGTCACACACACAGTACCGTAAACCGAGCATCGGCGTGACCCAGCATTGGTTATGAGCAGACGTTGCACTAACCATCACGTGAACGATTTGTCTGAAGAAAGTGACGATTCTTTTATCTATATTACGTGCTACAAATCCCATCCGTTGGCGTATGGTAACTATGGTACGAACTTTTTCGGACGGTACAGTGACCGAAAATCAGTCTAGACCTCCGATAATACGAGCCGCCTCTTGAGTCTGTTTCGCGCCATCTCCTCAGTCTTGGAAGGATGTCACAGCACGATCTTGCCCTTATGATTTCGAACACCTTTTTTTTTGAAGAAACTATGTAGCCTTGAGGAAGAGATGCCAAAGGTTTCTTTCCTTTAATCTGCCCAAAAGACAAATTGGCAGAACACGCACAGTATGTGTTACAAAAACTTCTTACATAAGCACGCAGCAGATGTAACAAACGTGCCACGTACAACTTTTTTCAATAAATGTCACCTCCGCTCGTCACAGCGAACAACTGAACATCTATTACATTGATTAATGTGACTCTTATTGGATTTATCTTTTCAATCGTAATAAAGTAACACTGTTTCATGGCTGGATTTTTTTTGATAATTTTCTTATATTGAACGCGGCAACAGTGTTACTACGAGTACTTCCTCTCAGAGAACGCTGCCGAGCCGAGTTTGGTTCGTCGATTGCAGTAACTGCACGATCGATATGAAATTTAAAGTTTTCGTCAGCAAAATACAAACAGATTATTAAAAATCTCTTAGTTAAGGCTGTAGGCGATAAAAACGAAATTAATGGTAAACATACTAAGAAACGACCCCATACAGAGTATAACCCCTTCACCACAGTGCCGTATACAAAGGTCGCAACTAATGTATGAAAAGGTCTAGAATAAATCCGCCACAGACCATCACGTCCTCGCTTTTGAGTACGATTTACCTCGGTCATTGACCGACTTAAACAGAATTGGTTATTCTTTTAAAAATATCACAGTAAAAATTAATTCAGTTACAATGTTCATCTCAGAAGTGCTTTTTCAAATTTATATAGGACCGATCACTCCCAATATAAAATCCAAATCGGCTCAGAAATGTCGGCGATGTGAGGTTACGTATGAATAAAGCTTTGGCTTTGTATAAATTATTTAATACTCTACAGTGTGGCGTAGTGTTTAGAGTGCCACTACACTAGTACTACTGCGTTATGGTTTCGAATCGCAGTCGAGGCCAACATTTGTGAAAAAACACAAATCGTTCGTTTTCGGGTCTGGTTGTGTTTTAATGGTTGCTTACAATACTTCCTAGCCTACCTCTTAATCTTATCGGATGAGCATATCCGATATCGGGCGCGGGTAGCCCAGGACTAGTTAGTGCCTCCGTGTTTGCGCGTACACTTTAGGCACTATTATATCTCCTGCGCAGTTGATAGCTTCCGATAGTATATGTTAGTTCCTTCGTGGTCGAAAATCAGCCTGAAAGATATTACCATTATCATTGTTTAAGACAGATCTATTAGGTTTATACGACCCCCGTTTTTGCCTCCAAAAAGTCTCTAGTATGTATTTAACATATTGCCAGCAAGTAGGCAACGCACAATGTGTAAGACAGCAGCGGAAATTAGCGTTTAATGACAGCATATGGAATTTATTTCATCATCATTACAGCCTATCGTTCGTCCACTGCTGATCATAGGCCTCCCTACAGAATGCCGCAAAATTTTCAGCTCTAATTTTTGGGAGATTTTGCCAAAGTTACCATGCTTCTTTGGCTATAGCCCATCTCTTGGTTTTCATTTTCCCTCTGTCGACTTTTACGACACCCACGGGTTGAGATGGGCCGGAGATTCTCTTTAGCCGCCACAACTTTCCTTTATAGTTTTCTTTCTTTAGAATTTCTGCCTTGAGGTTGAAATTCAAATTACACCGTTGTTGATTACACTATGCTTGTAATATTTATATATTACAAGCATATTACATATATGTATTGTATAATTGAGATTGTATTTTATAATATAATATAATAATAGAAAGTTACGAGACAAGCAATCGTTCACCTGATATTACCATCAACAACGTCTGCCCATAACAAATGCTGTGTCACCCAGAACGATTTCGTGTGGCACGACGTCGCGGTCGCCACACTTTTAGTTCATTACTACACATTAGTTCTTAAGTCTCATATGCCCAGTAATTACACTAGCTCACAGTGCCCTTCAAACCGAAACACAGTAATGTTTGCATATATTATTTTCCTATTTTAATTGTATTTCATTCTGGTCCATATATTTTTTTATATATGTAAATAATTTCTTCTGATGTGGCGAGCGACCACAAGGGTAGGCTGAAAATCAGCACTGTTTGATGACAGTACGCGCTGAGCGCATCTCCTATTGCTATCTAGTTTTGCATTTCTTGTGTTGTAAATAGGTGTTAGTCTTAGGCCTTCTGTTTTATATATACCCTTTATACCTGTTGTGTTTGTTTAGAAGATAGCAATAAATGAATTATTATTATTATATGCAAACCTACTGCTATCACTGCTATACGGTTGCCCGGCAGAATAACTGGCCTTGCGGTGGTGCCTACCTTGAGAGATTCCTGCATAGGAATCCTACCACTAGTATGTTTTTATACAATACGGCTTTATGTAGTCGTTAACGCGTTCGTAAACTAGGACGGGAAGAATGTGAAGTTAAAGGAAACAAGGATGTATTGCAACGGAGTCGCGCTGCAGGCGGCGTACAATTAGCCGCGCTGCTGAGGAGTGCGCATACATTATTCATAACTCTCGCAGCGAGCGCCTGAGTTGCGTCGTGCGAATTTTGTTTCCTCGCAAGGCCTTTGAAATATTGCTGTCAACATACTTTATTCGTAAACATCTGGAACAGAAATTAGCTGTGTCTAAATTTTGCTATATTTTTGTGTAGATGAAAAAATATACTTAAGGCTAATAAATATTACATTACTAACTGGTGCACGTGTGTACAAACTTTTTAAATATTTAGAAGGAGCTAAAGCTTAACTTATTTAGCTAACTTAATTAGCTAAGAGCTTCGAAAAAAAATGCTCAGAACACCTAACAAACAGACACAAAGAAATGCCAAAATGACATTTTGAAAACAAACTGCGTTTAGCCTATGTTTTATAGGCTAAACGCAGTTTGTTTTCAAAATGTCATATATGCACATACAAATAGGAAACCAAAAGCGTTTCTGAAAATTCAACCTAAGGGGGTGAAATAGATAGTGAAAGTTTGTACAGAAAGTCGTCATTTATGATGTTATAAATATGGAAGTTGGTGTAAGGATTTCTGAAAATGCTCCCAATAAAGAAGGATTTGCCGTTATCACTCACGGACTACCAAATTTAAGGCCAACGCCTAGCCCTTGTTTTAGTCCGCGTGCCAATAAAACTCGAGGCTTATTCACACACACTATCGTGTTTCTCGCACAGCCTCAAAGAGAAATATGCATCAAAGTAGCGGCAGCGCTGGGCAATGTAAACTGCAACGGCTGATTTAAACAAAGCGGTAGTGACGTAATGTGACTGTCACATGTTTGTACCGTGTTTGGTATCAATCACATAGTACACAGGTTATCGCGAGGGACAATACTCGAATTGACTATGAATTGACTATGCAGGTCCTACCACCAGTCCAGTTACCCCACTGCCAATTATTCTGCCGCGAAGCAGTAGTGTGCAAACATTACTGTATTTCGATTTGAAGGCACTGAGAGCTAGCGTAATCACTGGGCATATGAGACTTAAGAACTGATGTCTCAGGGTGACGAGCACAGTGTGGCGTCGTACTGAAATATTCTGGATGAAACAGCGTCAGGTGAACGTTTTGCTCGTTTCATCACTTTATCCAATAAAAAAAATAGATAAGTAAGATAAGTGGTAAAACCACTACAGAATACCTGCCTGACACTATGTTCTGCATTGATCTAAAGTATTTAAATAAAAACTTTTTTTTACGGATTTCATCGCGTTTAATTTATAACTATTTTTAACCCGACGTTTCGGGCGCTTTACAGCACCCATGGTCACGGGGGGACTGAGGTGACAGTTGTCCCGATGTCATAGTTAACCCGGAGTACCTTCAGCTTTTAATTATTATTTTTAGTCCGATCTACGCAGAAAGAGCTTACTGTGTCTTGAAGCCTTGCAGTGGTATGCTTGGTTTTTGATTTAATTTTATTAATAATACTCGTAGGATCCCAAGCCGGTGGTAATACCCAACCATCTTCCCTATTGCAATTAGGATGATTTTTAATTTCAATATCCTCGCGAATCATCCTTGGTAGGAATCGATGTTCTTTTGCAAGGATTTGTGGTCTATCAAATCTGATGTAATGGTTGGGATGATCCAGAACATGGTCACAGACGCAGACTTCCTAGAGCGTCGATGCTTCACATCAGCTGTATGTTCTTTAACGCGGGTTTTTATGGATCTTTTAGTTTGCCCTATGTAAGAGAGACCACATTCACAATCCAGCTTGTATACTCCTGCATCTTGTAGAGGGATGTTACACTTGACATATGGTAAAAACTGACTTATCTTCTTCGGCGGCTTGAAAAATGTTCTTATGGAAGCTCGCTTCAAGATATAGCCAATCTTGTCGTGACTCCTCTGACATATGGAAGAACAGCAGGTACACGCTCGACTGTGGCCGGCTTCACTCGGTCACTGCGACGAAGGCGCGGAACCCGAAGCTTGTTGTCTTGCAAAACTTGCTTGACATGCTGAAGCTCGGCGGCCAGGTGTTTACTGTCACAGATCCCTTGTGCTCTCTGAAACAAAGATTTACCCACGGTAGCTAACTGTGAAGGATGGTGGTGACATTCACCATTTAAATACCTATTTGTATGGGTCTTTTTCTATACACAGTGTGACACAAGGTGTTTTTAGGATTCCGAATTACTAACACATCCCGAAAAGCTAAAGATATTATGAAATTAAACGCGATATTATCCGTAAAAAAAAAAAATAGTTTTATTTAAATGTATAATATTCGCGAAAATAAAAGAAAACATTATGTGATCTAAAGTAATCAAGGATCTAGCAGGGTATGACTATATATACAATTACGCCTTTTCCCATACAAGGGGGTAGGCAGAGGCCACTCACGTAGCCCACTTGTTTTGTAAAAATGTTAATCTATACAAATAAATAAAATTGAAGTGTCTGTTTGTAATAACAAAATAACAGCTTTTACTTATTAGTTAAAAAAAAATTGTCCGTCTGTCTATCTGTTTGTTCCGAGTAATCTCCGAAACGGCTGGACCGATTTCGACGGGACTGCTACTGACAGATAGCTGATATTATAGCAGATAACTTAGGCTACTTTAATCCGTTCGAATAGGTAAGTATATCATCGATCGGGGTCGGCTTTTTTACGCGGGTGAAACTGTTAGTGCACTAATAAAAAAATATTTTGTTAAAATCCATTCCACAAAGGAAAAAGTAAATAAACTTTCATCAGATCTGCGTGTCGTGTGGTGGCGGCCAGAGAATCTACCACTCCATCTCATCCCGTGGATATCGTAAAAATTAAAACCGGCAGATGGGCAGCAGCATCTTCCTGGAACATCTGCCAACCCGCCTGCCAAGCGGAGCAACTATGGCAAAATCTCCACAAAATGAGAGCTACAAACTTTTGTGGCAATCTATGAGGGAGGTCTATGTTCTGATTCTGATGTGAGATCTGCGTGCAATAACAAATACGCACGCATTTCTTAGCAATTTAATTTCGTTAGTCCGAGTTCCTTACACTTTAGAATCTATAGCTGACCATTGTTATTGACGCAAGCAGCACGAATTGCCTCGTTACGGGGCGTCCAGTTTATGTTCAAGCAATATTAGACTATTTTCTAGCACAATGCTTTATACTAGGCGACGAAAAACTATATAATTTTCACTGGTAGCTCAGGGGCCTGGTGCTCGCCTCTAATTTCATAGTTTGCGAGTAACTTGGGTTTATATAATTTATGACAATTTTGTGACTTGAGTCCTTTCTCCTAAACTATGTCCTAATTGAGGTTGTAGGACGTATATCTCTGGTCCAACGTTTAACCAGCAAAATCCCTTTATATAAAAAGGCAGTTATTCTACCGCAAGGCAGCAGTGTGCAAACATTCCTGTGTTGTGTCTGAAGGGCACGGAGAGCTTACGTAATTACGGGACATCTAAGACTTAAGAATAGAATAGAATAGAATAGAATGGATTTATTTAGCAACACATATACAACAATAACAATGAGAAAAAAAATGAGCACACAAGAAAAAACCTAAGCAAATTTAAAAAAACGAAATTGCAAATAAATAAAAACTAAAGTAAAGCAAAACAATATTCAAATAAAAAATAAATAAATAATTAATTATCATTTTGGTATTACTTGACACATCAACTTCCTTCGAATAGCGGGGTCGCAATGTGCATCGAAGAATGAACAGCGTGATGCCAAAATGGTCCCACTCAGCTAAAAACTGAAGCATTCGCTCCAGCACTGATTTTCAGTGAAACCGGATTTCGGAGCAAAAAATGTAACCCGAAAACAGAGGAGCAGCAGTGCTTCACTCGCCTCTAGTGAAACATTATTTCAGGACATGAACTACATGACATAGCAAAAGATTGACATAAAATAAGTTAATATACAAACAAATACAATTTACGAATGCATAGTAAGCGTGTGTTACCAATTCATTGACAGTAATTTTACATACATATAAAGAGAAATATTTACTAACATAAGCGTAATTCACAAACAGTAGACTTTTTGATTTAGTAGGTCCGCTATTTAATTGTGTTAACAAGAAATAAGACTTTGTTATATTTTTAAAAGAAAAACTGATTGCAGGTCACGAGTGGGTGGAGGTAGATTATTCCAGCATTTTGTACCATTGTAGCGGAAACTACCTCGAAATGCAGCTGTATAGTGTCTGGGCAAAATAAGTTTGTGTGCTATTGATCTTAATCCATGGCAAACACCATCACGTAGCCATTGCCACTTATTGTATAAGTATGGAGGTTGACGGGACTTAATAACACCAAAGAGTAAGTGACGAAATGAAGCTTTCTTCTTGCAATCATTTTCAGCATATTGGCATTATTAATAAAAGATTGACTAAAGGAAGAACTTATGTCTAAAGGTGACGAGCGCAGTGGAGTGCAACACGGAAATTTTCTGGGTGACACAGCATTTGTTATTTCATTTACCACCAGGTGAGGGTTTTTTCGTCTCGTCACTTTCTTCTATAAAAAAGAGGAAATTAGACTCATATGGTATGCAGGTTGGGCTAGAAAATGCGTAGAGAACGAGAGTTGGCTCGACATTCTCTCTTAAAAAGGGCCAATTAAGCTTTATAGGAAGTCATCTGATAACAGTAAGCATGCACCCAATGTGTACTTGTGTAACAAAATGTACTGATAAATAGTTTTGTTAGTGTAACCTTTTGTGAAGTTTAACAGAGGTATGAATGGTGCAAAGTAACCGACGAAGTTTTCGCCATTCCTTTGTCCCGCAGCGTAGCACTCGGCTAACGAGACGTCCCTGCCTGTTGTGTAGACAGCTTTTAAAACTGCTACGAAGATGGCCGGATGAATTTAACACATCGAGTCTTTCAAACTTTGGCTAAAATACAAACATGAACAAAGAATGCTTGGTGACAAGAGATTGCTTTAATAAAATTACGAATAGTAAAAAATTTCGGCGTAGGCTTTTCTTTTATTAGTTTTGGTAATCTTGACTTGTAAATTATATTTTCGTCGTTTAATGACGTAAAAGCTACAGGATCAGCCTACAGGATCAGCCTACCAAATATATCATAAGCATCATGCTCCTCGTTCGAGCAACTAACACCAAGACCAACCAAAAAAAATATTATGGTAATCGTCTCTTACCAAGTATTGCGCAGCGACCGCTGTCAATTGCAATATCTTCCGCCAACACTTCTATCACCTCATTTATTACACGTATATATGCATCAGCCGATAGGTGTTCAGCAGATTAGAATAGCACCTACCTCTTTCCTACCGAGGTATCGTAAGAGGCGACTAAGGTATTGTACGGGCAGCCTCTATTCGTGCGTTAACACAGTAATACGCAATGCTGCTCGTGGGAACGCCATGGGGAGTAAGAATTTTTTGACTCGTACCAAAATGACTGCGAAGTGGTTCGCTTCCGTCACATTTAGTTTTCCGCGAGGGCGAAAAGTGGGCTACGTTAGTAGCCTCTGCCAACCCCTTATAAGCGTGACTGTATGTATGCGTGAAATCTATAAGTTAGTACAGAATGATGCTTGAAATGTATGTCACGTAAAACTTGTAAATCCCGACAATTTGCTCGCTGAAGCTTTACACTGTAAAGTTGCTCGCATTACAAACAGTTCCAATGTAAACTACACGAGAAAGTATTCCCCTGAATATGTTTTCAGGATATCTTTTATAAAAACGTATCATACATTTCTATACATTCTTTATTCTTTATACCATCTTTAGCCTTTTGTGAACCACAGAAACGCATTAAGAGAAATTAACTTAAAACTTTTGCAAGGATTTGTGGTTTATCAAATCTGATTTAATGGTTGGAGTGTTCCAGAACTTGGGCACACACTGCAGACTTCTTAGAGTGACGATACTTCACATCAGCTATGTGTTCTTTTATGCGGGTTTTATCGATATTTTTGTTTGCCTTATGTAAGAGAGATCGGGTTACTGGGTTAACTTATGACATCAAGACATCTGTCACGGCAGTCCTCCTGTGACCGTGGGTGCTGTAAATCACACGAAACGACGGGTTATAAATGGTTCAAAATTGAATGCGATAAAATCCGTTATATATAGTTTTATTTAAATGTGTAGTATTCGCGTAGATATAAAAATTATTATTATGAGATACTGGTTTGAACTTAGTAAAAGCAGTGTATACTAACACCAACTTGACATGTTTCGCGCGTACTGCTGCGCGCGACTTCTTACGCGTGAATGTAGGTTTTTTTAAATATTCCTTGGAAATTATTTGATTTTCCGGGATTAAAAGTATCCTATGCCCGTCTCCAAGATGCAAGCTATCTCTGTGCTAAATTTAATCAAGATCGCTTCAGCGGTTGAACTGTGAATAGGTAACAAACAGACAGGGGGATAGAGAGAGATACTTTCGTATTTATAATATTAATTTGGATATAGTATACATAGTATGGATTTAGGGCAGATGGTTAAGTATAGTTCGGATGAATACTTTGAAATATTTAATATTTGGGCAGAGTAAAGTTCTGGTACAAGTTATCGGCAATCACAGTATTCATTACAGGTAAGGTAGGATTCCTATGCTGGAATCCGTCAGCCCAGTTATTCTGCCGTTGACGTAGTAGTGTGCAAACTTTACTGTGTTTTTATTTCATTACATTACGGTTTAAAGGGCACTGTGAGTCACCCTGACACTCAGGGTGACGGGCGCAGAGTAGTGTCACACCGAAATGTTCTGGGTGGACATAGCATTTGTTATGGGTACCGTTTACTGAGGAGGGTTTGAAGTTATAAAACTTTATGCTAAGGCTATAAAGTGCTACACGCTGAAAACATAACTGTACCGAGAAGAGCCAAACTGTGAATGCTCATGTCAGCGAAGTACCATGCCGTATGGCGCAGTCATGGTGTCGGCCTTACGCAGGTGAAAGCGCAGGGAACAGCTAGTCAATAATAAGTGCGACGGATGTAGATTGATTAAGGAAATAAAGTTAATAGTTAATAGTACATACCTAAAGTCAGTTGTATGCGGATCTTAGCAAATTAATTTTCTTTTATTATAATAGATTTACGCACAGTGACGCCTGATTCTATTAAAATGATTTATTTATTTATTTATTTATTTATTAAAGGAATACGACAGCTTATTACAAAATATTAAAGTTCAGTAACATATAAATATAAAAAACCAAAGCCAATTATGGATTCCTACAAATTTAACTTTAAAAACTATTGATATGAGCAATACATAACTATATAATAACATTTCTTTTGTGTGTGTGTGTGTGTGTGTGTGTGTGTGTGTGTGTGTGTGTGCGTGCGTTTGTTAGCTATTGAGTGTGTGCATTTGGGCAATGAAGTTTAGATTTATTTTTTGCGATTGTCTCTTTGACAGCTTTCTTATATTGATGGGTGGATAATATGAAAGGATCGATAAACGAGAATTTATTATTATATATACTAGGTATCCGTACCAGTGCCGAGTTCGAAGCATATCGAGTGTGTTCTAGAGGTACATGAAAGAGACTCGAACACGTGTGACGAGTGCGTTTAGAGGGTACATTTAAGGAAATTGAGCTTAATAATTCAGGCGAGTCAAGGCGACCAGCAAGGATGGCGTGTAAGAACATCATGTCATGCAATTCACGGCGGTCCTTCAATTGTTCAATACGTAAGTCACGACAACAGTCTTCATAAATGTCGATGTTATTATATGTTATGAATTTAAGATGTTTAATAAATTTCTTTTGAATTGATTCTATACTATCTATATACTTTGCGTATTGTGGTGTCCAAATACAGCAAGCATATTCTAAAATACTTCTTACATAGGCAAAGTACAATGTTCTAACACAGTGCACATTTTTAAAGGTTTTACAAGTTCTTAATACAAAACCTAACATTTTATGTGATTTATTTGTTATATGTTGGATGTGATCCGCCATTGATAGTTTTGAGTCTAAAAGCACTCCGAGGTCTCGAACAAGGTCAGACTTTTTTATGGAGACGTCATTTATTGTGTAATTAAAACGTATAGGATTGATTTTTCTCGTAAAGCTCATCTGCGTGCACTTTTCCACATTGACCTTTATTCTGTTCCGCTCATAGTATTTAGCTAAATTATTCAAATCACGTTGAAGTAGATAACAGTCATCGATTTTATTAACTTATATATATTTTTTTTTATCGTCAGCAAACATCAAAAACTTGGAATAATTAATACAGTAGGATATATCAAAAACATATGCAATGTAGAAAAGTGGACCCAAATGAGATCCTTGAGGAACTCCGGATGTTGTTACTATGTAGTCTGATCTATTTCCCCCTATGGTCACTGCTTGAGCTCTGTTTGAAATATATGACTTGACCCAGCGGTATAAGTCTCCTTGTATGCCCAGTGTCTTAAGTTTTTGTAGCAATATGAAATGGTCCACACGGACGAAAGCTTTTTCGAAGTCGGTGTATACCACATCCGTCTGACCACCATTATCTATAAAATTAAACACATCTTTAGTAAATACAGCAAGATTCGATACGGTGGATCGGTTCTTCATAAAACCATGTTGATTATTAGGAATTGACTGTGCAATAAAACTGTACAGCGCGACATATACAAGCTTTTCTAACAGCTTGCTTAATGTGTTCAAAATCGAAATAGGACGATAATTATCAATTTTAGTTTTAGTACCTTTTTTATGTATAGGGACAACATGCGCAATTTTCCACTGAGGAGGAAAAACGCCTTCAGTTAAAGATTTATTAAAAAGTATAGTTATAGGCTTTACTAATTGTGCAGCACATGTTCGAAGAAAAACTGGAGGTATGCTATCACTACCTGGTCCCTTAGCTATATCTAAATTATTTAAAAGTTTGAGAACTTCTTTTTCTGTAACTGTAATTGAAGTTATATAACTGTCATGTGTTGACTTTGTTATGCAGATTTCATCAGGATATGAAGACATGGGTTTAATGAAAACGCTACTAAAAAAATTATTAAATCCCTCGCACTGTTCTAATTCGTCCTTATATACTTCCTTTCCTAAATGTAAAATTTTCGGGTAGCCATATTGGATATGGCGTTTAGACTTAACGTACGTCCAAAAGTGTTTAGGGGCTTTTATTATATTGTCTTGCATAAGTTTTAAATAGCGCTTATAACATTCCACCTGTACGCGTTTTTGTCGTTCTCTAAGAAGTCGAAATTCGTCATAATCTCGAGGATTTTTATTTTTTTTCCATTTACTATGCACTGAGCTTTTTTCTTTTATTATGGAGATAAGAGCCTTAGTAAACCAAACAGGATATTGACGATTGCCTGTGAACTTAGTCTTGGGCACAAGACGTTTAATTATGTCATGTAGTGTAGTGTAAAAAATGTCGACCATTTCCTCTGTTGTTTTATCCCTAAATACCGATAACCAATCGATTCGTTCTAGTTCAATCTTAATTTTGATATATTCCCCTTTGTAAAAATTGTATTTAAGTCGATTTATGGGGCGTTGTATCGTTGTAAAAATGTCAGATCCATCCACCTCTAAAGCAGGATGATATTTATCTTCTGTTAACAGAGGTGATTTTGATACCGTTATATTTAATGAAATGTTGCTAATCAATAAATCTAATATGTTATCACTAGAGTTGGCATGCATATTTAATTGATCTAAGCCGTAATACTTTATGGTATTGATAAAATCATTAGTTACAGTTAATAGTTCGGACGATCCTCGTGTAAAATGCATCAGTCCATCCACTGTCCAATTTATTTGCGGCAAATTAAAATCACCAGCTAAGATTATATGATCATTGGGATGAGAAGTCATTACAGCAGATAGGGATTCTTGTATGAGAGATAAACGATATGACTGTCTAGAATCCCCAGGAATGTAAGCAACGCCGATATGTAAAGCACGCCTTTGACACTTACTAAATGCGCGTATTGTTATCCAGATCAATTCTAATTCTTTCCGCAAAAATTCGGTTCTTTTCTCTGCTTTTAAGTTTCGTTTTATACATATCATAGATCCTCCGCCTAATTTTTTGTCAGATGTGACTGCATCACGATCGCGCCTGAATACTTCATACCTTTCATCACATATTTCGCTGGATAAAAAACTGTCATTAAGCCATGTTTCTGTAATTAAAACCACATCGTAATCGTCAAGCAAAAGATTTTGATAAAATGTGTTAACCTTCGTACGTAAACCGCGAATATTTTGGTAATATAACTTAAGCGTGTTCATATTTTAAAAAGAAAGGTGTTAATAAAACCAATAATATGAAGCTTAATGACATATACAATGAAATGCCTATTTTTAATTGCAATAGGGAGTGCTTGACGTAAATTTATAATTGGCCACACAACTAATGTTTCGCGAAAAATGTACCATAAGAAACTACAGAAATTGTAAGTAAAACAAAATGATCCAGTCAAGTGTGAGTGAATGATGTGGAGTGTTGTATGAGTATAAAAGAAAGTGTAATTATCAATGAGAAAAATAGTATCATAACAGTAGTTATAAATAGTATAAAATTAAACGCGATAAAATCCGTAAAAATTAGTTTCATTTAAATAACAGTAGTGATAAAAAAGTACTTTAAATGATAATAAAAAAATTTACTTCTAAAATATGTTCACTTAAGTAATTTTGATAAGTTCTTTTACAGAGTTCACAGAAATGGCCGCTGACTTTTCGTTTTTCCTTAAAAAAATGCGGCAGTTCTTTATCCATACAAATTTATATGCTAACTCAACCGCTAGCTGTTTGCATTTTCTATATAGAGCTTTGTTATCAGGAGTAAGATGTTCGTTGACAAATATACGCTTCGAATCTCCTGGTATGCCTATGTCACTGGTTGTAATACCGCGAGATTTTTTGAGACCTGAAAGAATACTGTCTTTTAACAGTATGTTCTTTAATTTGGCGACTATAACTCGCGGGCGGCCTTCCTTGTAGTGCAGCGGTTGGACTCTATTAGCAAATTCAATTTCTTGAACGTTTATGGGAACCCCCACATGCGCACAAATTTTAAGAACAATTTCTATTGGACTCTCAGTTTTAGATTCAGGAACTCCCACAACTTCTATATTTTGCTGCCTTGCCCACTGTTGCTGTTTGGATTGTTGATCACGGAGGGCTGTTATAGTTTCCTCCAAGTTGGTTATACGGCTACGCATCAAAACACATTCCTCGTTAAGTACTTCATGTTCAGATTGTAAAGAATTATGAGATGATGCCAATAATTGTAATTCTTTAGTGATAGTCGAAACATTGTTTTTTATTTCTTTTTTTATTGTTAATGTTAGTTCAGTAAGTATACTAACTTTCATTTCGGCTAACTTTTTGTCAAATAAGTTCTCAATATCTTGTAGACATATATTAGAGTTTAACGACTCAGAAGTGTTAGGCGAGCCGAGGTCGCGTGATTTAGCTGGTGTATTCGAATTATCTGTTCGTCGTTCAGTAGAAACACAAGCAACACACTTATATGATTCTTTATATTTGTTGGACATCTTTTTATAATTGGCATCACTTATGTTTAGGCATGCGTAATGATATTTTTTGACGCAGTTTGAACAACACAGTTCCTCTTTCTTTACAACAATTTGTAAACAAGCGTTACATTTTGCAGACATTTCTTAAAAAGATAAGAGGGTACTATAACACGAAGGAGAGGATGTATTACAAGTTTTATTTTAAATAATGTTAATATTGTGCTCAGCGAGGGTATACGGCTCAATAATTTTTGCCGAAGTAGTTTCACAACACAAATTAATGTTTAATGTAGTTAGAATAGTTCACGTTAAGAAGGACTCAAGCGCCGTGGAGAATACGGCGCTTACGCGTTTTGTACGAACACTGCAAAAATGTCTTGATTTTTTGTAAAAATAAAGGTTTTTATAATTGTTTATACGTAATTTGGGGCTAAACTGATGACAATAGATAAACCAAACACTGCGTAATTTGTGCTGAATTGTATTTATACTGATAAACACTGACAAAATACACTTTATTATTTTTTACTTTCCGAATATGAATATGTATTGCTCACTACACGAACTTCACAAATATAATGTTGTAACAAATTAACATGTCAATTGTCGTTGTAGTTGGAACAAATTGATATACACCCTATTTAAATCGGATTTTTGGACTTTATTAAAAAAAAAAATAAGTAATCTAAGTTACCCGCTATAGCAATGTCGGCTATCCGTCAGTGAAAGTCCAAGAAAACGGTCAAGCTGTTTCGGAGATTAGCCGGAACAAACCAACAGACAGACAAAAAATTTAAAAATTGTTTCTGTTATAAGTACCGTATATACTTTCATAAGCATTGAGTAAAAAGCTGTTATTTTGTTATTACAAACAGACACTTCAATTTTATTTATTTGTATACATGCAGATTGTTCTGTATAGTATTGCAAGTAGTAGTTAACAATTTTTTTATTCGAGTACTATGCGTCACATCGTGGTAATGTCAATTTGTTGATGTGTCGAAGCCAACTGTCCAGGGAAGAGCAATTACACGACGGCTACCGCTTAGCAATCTGCAGTTGTGCTGACCTCGTATTGCTAAATCAATCACAGCACGAAGCAATTGTGAGACTAATTGAGATACTACAACTTTGTCTTTGAAATATTTATTCTTAATTGTTTTTTTTATACTTATATACGTAGAAACGCTCTAATGTGTAAAAGTTATACATATTATATTACCCATTAAATATCTGTAAATTATCAATTATTTTTCGATAACATAAGCACACAACCCCTTATTTAATAAGATCAGAAGTTGGCTGGTATTGGGATGCAGTATTAGTGACACGGCGGACACAACAACCAGTCTCTAAAACCAACAATTCGTGTTTGGATTAAGTGATGAAACGAGTAAAACGTTCACCTGATGGTAAGTGCAACGTCTGCCCATAAAAAATACTGTGTCACTCAGAAAATTTCTGCGTGACACCACACTGTGCCCATCACCCTTAGACATAAGGTTCTTAAGTCTTACGAGTATATGCCCTGTGATTACGCTAGGTCACAGTGCCCTTCATACCGAAACACATTACTGCTTCGCGGCAGAATAACCGGCCCTGGGGTGGTACCGACCTAGAAGGATTTCTGCATAGGAATCCTACCATCAGTAATGCCGTTACGTTGACTCCAGCTGGGATTGGAGACCGCGATCCACGGCGTAGAAGTCACTGAACACTACACCCAGAGGGGATAAATAATATTAGTGTTGTTGTTAAATTATATGTAACTACTAAATAAAATAAACTACTAAATTATATATAACTAATTTACCCTTATTTTCTTATACAAAACATGCGTTGAGGTAGGATACAATACTTCTTAAAAAATATAGAAGGTTTATAGCCTTGTTACAAAGGGATTACCTATGTAGATGTAGATACAGAAATTTGATAAGGACGATATTATAACTATGTTGAAGTATCCCGTAACGGAATTTTATAATACGTTTAATAGGCCTAATTAGCTTTATAATTATTCAGTGTTATAAATGTATCATAAGTACTCGTATTTTTATGAATAAGGCCATAAGTATTTCCGTGTACCCAGACTGTGTTAACCTGGTACATGATACGCTTAAACATTGTAATCTAATACTTTAAATGGTGACCATGACCGATAGGTGACCGGCTGAGTAGAATAGCACCTACCTCTTTCCTACCGAGGTGTCGTAAGAGGCGACTAAGGTGTTGTACGGACAGCCTTTATTCGTTGAACACAGTACCATAATATGCAATACAGTCACTATACTGCTGGTGGGAACGCAGTGGGAAGAAGGGTTTTTTCAATCGTACCAAAATGGCAGCGACGTGGTTTGCCAAGAGTCAGGTCTCGTTTCCCACGAGAGCAAAAAATAGGCTATGTGAGTGGTCTCTGCCCACGTCTTATATGAGAAAAAGGTATGATTGTATGTATGTACGTGGTGGCGGCTTAAGAGAATCTACCACCCCAACCCATCCCGTGAGTGCTGTAAAAGTCGCCAGTGGAAAAATTAAAACCAGACGATGGGCAGCAGCATCTTCTTGGAACAACTGAATAAATAAACCGCGGTTGCCAACCCGCCTGCCAAGCGCGGCAAACATGGCAAGATCCCTCCAAAATAAGAGCTACAAACTTTTCTGGCAATCCATGTTAAGCCTATGTTCAGCAGTGGACTAGTAACACGCTGAAATGATGATGATGATGATGATTTAAAGGGCATTGCTCAGTTGCATCATACAAAGTTCGCCCAAACACCAACAGTCATAAAAACATTTTTTTTTATTTTTTTTTTCATCAATGTGACGGAACGAGCAAAACGTTCACCTGATGGTAACGTCTGCCCATAACAAATGCTGTGTCACCCAGAAAATTACTGTGTGACACCACACTGCGTCCATTGCCCTGAGACATCAGTTCCTAAGTCTCATATGCCCAGTGATCACGCTAGCTCTCAGTGCCCTTTAAACCGAAACACAGTAATGTTTGCACACTACTGCTTCACGGCAGAATAACTGGCCCTGGGGTGGTACCTACCTAGACGGATTCCTGTATAGGAATCCTACCACCAGTTTGATTTGATTGATTATTGGATTCAAAATGATTGTGTAATGTATAGTATGTATATGTATAATGAAAGCAGAATAAAATGACGGACATCAATCTCAAAATTTATATCTTACCTAAAATATTTTTGATTGAGGTTATTCCAAATAGCCTTGTTGTTTGATTATAGGTTCATTTCAAAATATCAGTTGTCGAAAAGTTAATCGAAAAAAAATATACTCAGAACACTCAACAAACGAGCACAAACACCGCCAAAATTACATTTAAAAACAAAATCAAATCAAAGATTGCCGCTTGCGTGTGATTTTTTCAATACTCTATTTGATATTCAAAATCTCTCTCACTCGCACGCTTAGATAAGCTATATTTGCTTCACGCTCGCACTGTTCACACTGTAATTTTTACTATGGTTTTTATCTGCGATTATTTGAGTGGCATTTAGCGTTTTAAGCAGCTTTGGTTCCTGTCTCAAGATTTATTTATTTATTTATTTATTTAGATTGCTTTACTTTACTATTTACTTTTTAATTAAATTATAAAATTCATGTACCCTGTCGGGCGTGGCAATGAATGTATGTGAGAGGCAGACATCTATCTGAATCATTTTTCAAAATATTCTTCAATATTATAATAACTTATTTCTATTAGGTACGCTCTTAATTTTTTCTGAAATGTTTTGTAGTTTTTTTTTGGTTTTTTATGTTAATCGGTAATTTTTATAGACATGGAATAAGGGCCAGAAAATATGCAATTTTAATTTAGACGATGACTGGACTAAGTCATGTTTTCGGCGCGAATCATAACGCCGAGGTAAGATTTAAGGATCTAGCGCTGAAGCGATGATTTTTTAAGTCATTTGGGAACTGTAAAGTGTCGTACATAATGAAATGCCTATTTAATTGAAATGAAATGCCTATTTAATTTAATTTTATTAATCTGTAGTGTCCGTGGAATTCTATACATACATACATACATAAGATCGCAACTGTATCCCATAAGGGGTAGTCAGAGACTGGGCACTCACTGCAAAAACCGATGACTGCCACAATCCACGTTTCACCAAAACAAAATAATGCACTTGGTGTGATAGGTGGTGAGCCCATCGCCACCATGCACTGTTGGGTGCACAGTGCAGTTTAAATCCTTACTCGCCTTTTACGAGATCCATTGGATGAGATGGAGTGGCAGTATTCTTTTAACGAGGCCGCCACCACACGGCTCTAATTCTATTATTTGAAATAAAGGACATAAAATAAATTAAGAATTATGGTATATGTCAAACTTCAAAATTCTAGTGGTAGGATTCCTATGCAGGAATCCGTCTAGATAGGTACCACCCCAGGGCCAGTTATTCTGCCGTGTAGCAGTAATGTGAAACATGACTGTGTTTCGGTTTGAAGGGCTCTGAGAGCTAGCGTAATCACTGGGCATATGAGACTTAAGAACTTATGTCTCAGGGTGACGGGCGCAGTGTGGTGTCACACAGAAATATTCTGGCTGACACAGCATTTGTTATGGGCAGACGTTGCACTTACCATCAGGTGAACGTTCTGCACGTTCCGTCACTTTTATCAAATAAAAAAAAACATAATGATTTCTTATATTTACGCGAACACTACACATTTAAATGAAACTAATTTTACGGATTTTATCGAGTTTTATTTTATTATTTATAACCCACTATACATAATAAAATAAAACGCGATAAAATCCGTAAAATTAGTTTCATTTAAAAAAAAACATATGCGGATTCTAAGGCGAATTTGGGCAAAGTCCTTTAAAGGTAAAGTAGTATATGAATATGAGTACATACATGTATTTACATTTGATCGCCGCATGTTTCGCCTATCAGAATATTTCTGCGCCCCGTGTATAGTGACTGCGATTGCCTGAGGCATTGACTCTACCCTTAGTAACCTTAAGGATCACAAAGTATATATGGTACATACACATTAAGTAATGTTTGCACACCACTGCTTCACGGCAGAATAACTACCCATGTGTACTGTGGTACCTACGGAGACGGATTCCTGCACAGGAATCCAGTAAAAAGTTTACGCCGGTTGAAAACTGAAACCCGGAGCGCATTAGCGTGACTAATACGAACTTCTACATTTACTGCACATCTGGGTGGGAGATTGTTGTTCATAATCATCATAATTTCAGCCTATCATAATCCACTGTTGAACATAGGCCTCCCCCATAGATTACAACAAAACGCGGTCCTGAGCCACCTGCATCCATCGACTTCCCCCAAAACGGTCGTCGCTCCATTTGGTGGGGGGTCGGCGGACACTGCATTTGTCGGCACGAGGTTGCCACTCTAGAACCTTTCTGCCCCAACGTTTATCGGTTCTACGAGCTATATGGCCGGCCCATTGCCACTTCAGCTTGAAGTTGCAATGGATTATACTTTTTTTTATTGTATAAAGTGAAGAAACGAGCAAAACGTTCACCTGATGGTAAGTGCAACGTCTGCCCATAACAAATGCTGTGTCACCCAGAAATTTTCTGTGTGACTCCACACTGTGCCCATCACCCTGAGCAATAAGTTCTTAAGTCTCATATGCTCAGTGATTACGGCAGTTCATAGTGCCCTTCAAACCGAAACACAGCAATGTTTGCACTCTACTGCTTCACGGCAGAATAACTGGCCCTGGGGTAGCCTAGACGGATCCCAGCATAGGAATCCTACCCCCAGTAGAAAAGTAAAATAAAATAAAAGTCGGAAATAAATTACAGTGAATTGAGGAAAAATCACGACAATAGTGAAATTTTACGTAGATTGAAATTCTTTAGTTGGCAGAATTCGTATACTTTAGTTCCTGCGAATATAGCTTTTCAACATTCAAGCGAGCATGCAATTTGTAATATTCATTCGCAAGAGACGGCCGGAATATCTTTCCAATAATAGATGCGCCAATATCAGCCGGACTAGGCAAAAAAATAAGTCGAAAATACTTTATGCTGTAATAATTGATTTGAACATCATCATCATTTCAGCCTGTCTCAGTGCATCGTCTGCTCATAACAAATACGTTTCTGTGAGGGATCACACCTCGCTCGTCACCCTGATACGAGAGTTCTTATTTCTTATATCTAAATTAATATTATAAAGAGGATAGATTTGATTTTTTTGTATGTTTGGTTGTAATGAATAGACTCAAAAACTACTGAACCGAATTTAAAAATTCTTTCACATATACAGCCGCGCCGCCGCCCGGCTTCATGCGATTTGGGCATCACTGAGGTAGGCGGCTCCCTTTGCGCAGCGGTCGAGAGCGGTCGTTTTATTTTGCTAACACGACATCAAATATTGTTTACAAGGAAGCCCTGAGCCACTAAACTTTCATAGCTTGTGTTCCCATAAATAAAACATTGTTCTGGTAACTTAATCTTACCTGACCAGATGCAGAGCCGTCGATGAGAACAGTTGATACACAAAATGTAGTGAAGGGATTTTTTTTGATTACTTGTCCAAATAAACTACTAACCTTTCTCATATCTATCTACTCGTGCGAAGCCGACGCGGATTGCTAGTCATATATATATCACATAAGAGAGATTGTGGAAAATTAGTATTAACAGGCTGTACAATTCGTGAAACTGCACCACACATTTTCATCCGGCATACCTCAAAATCTAAAAGAGGACTTAAACCTGCGTCATATGTAGTTCCGTAAGATATCTTTGGTGACACGTACACTGTTTATCTGAGAAAGCTCAAAGTCGTTGAGTCGCGGTGCTATGATCTGCGTAAATACGAATGTGTGAATATGACGTCTGCATGGCTTAGTAGTCAAAGAAACGTCGCCAGTTCAAGGATTCGAATCCAAGATGGTGCAAAAACAAAAAAAAAATTTTGGTTTTCGGAATTCGGTAGTGTCATCATCATTAGTCACTGGTCCACTACTGAACATAGTCCTCAATGGCTGTCACAAAATTTCGTAGCTTTCATTTTGGGGGGATTTTCCATAGTTGCCATGTTTGGCTGGCGCGTGGGCAACCGCAGTTTATTTATTCAGAGGTTCTAGGAAGACGCCGCTGCCCATCTCCTGGTATTTATTTTCCTCCTGTCGACTTTTACGACACCCACGGGATGAGATTGGGTGGTAGATTCTCTTAAGCCACCAGCACGGTATGGTTAGTGTTGGACATGTGAAATTAATGTCTGTAAAACGTAAAATTAAAAAAAAAAAGTTTAAGCCCTATAAATGGTTCACTGCTGAGCACAGGCGTCCTCTCATTTCTTAAAGGGGTTTTGGAGCTAGGAAGAATCCTGCGCTAATGCGAGTTGGCGGACTGCACGTGTCTTCGAAATATTTTTAATTCTCGAGCATGCAGGTTTCCTCACGATATTTTCCTTCACCGCCGAGCACTTGATAAATCAGCACTTAAAATTGCAATTAACAATTTTAGTGGTGCCGGCACCGGAAATCGAACCCAGGTCACTCGCGAACTATGAAATTTAAAGCAAGCGCCTAAATGAAATACCAATTTGAGATATCGTTTTTGTAAAATTAAAAACAGATGGTGTTACCTTAGGCGCCTCTATTTTTTTATTTTAAACGGATTTGTAAGTTAAGTTTAGTTTGATTCAAGAGTTAGTTTTCCCTAACCGAATCCTAAATAAAGTCCGTGTAGCTCACTGCAACTGTCGAGCGTTTTGTGAACAAATATTTACGCACCTCGGCACCCGCGGGTTATAAAGCATAACAATGTTGTGAATTGCTCACTAACTATGGCTACCAACAAACGTGCCACGGGATTTTGGACTTTAGTAACCCATTCAAACAAAATGTTCTATCTAATTTCGTTTGAAAGTCGTTTTGTTTTTTCCGTTTGCACTCGGCCTTTGTAGTTAAGGCTCAAATTTTCAATCCAAGTTTCAAAATGCCGATTGTTTGACACGAATGGCTGCAAAGTTCGTTTGAATTTTTATTTTAAACAATCTTGTTTGTTATTGACTTTAATAACTTCGACGACCGCGTGGCCTAGTGGTCAGAGTACCTGACTTCTACGCTGCGAGTCCTGGGTACGAACCCAGCCGGAGGACAACATTTGTGCTAAAACACAAATTGTTTTTCTTTGTGGTCTGGTTGTGTTGTGATTGTCTCCGTGTTTCATCAGGCGCGGGTAGGTTGGGGCGTTTGAGTGCGTCTGTTTGCGTGTACACTTGTGGCACTATAATACATCCTGCGCAGTTGATAGCTCTCGAAAATTGAAATTCGGAAGTTGTCGCCGTGGATTGAAATCATCATCATCATTAATAACTTCGCAACTGAAATTATATAGAGTCGTGGTAGCTCAGGGGCTAGGCGCTCGCTTTTATTTTCATAGTACGCGAGTGACCTGGGTTCGATTCCCGGTGCCGGCACCACTAAAATTGTTAATTGCTATTTTAAGTGCTGACTTACCACGTGCTCGGCGGTGAAGGAAAACATCGTGAGGAAACCTGCATGTCTGAGAAATTAAAAATATTTCGAAGACATGTGAAGTTCGCCAACCCGCATTGGAGCAGCGTGGCGGATTCTTCCTAGCTCAATAACCCTCTCAGAAATGAGAGGAGGCCTGTGCTCAGTAGTGGGACATTTATAGGCTGAAACTTTACTTTTTTTTTTAACTGAAATTACTTGAATCCACAATCTTACAGATCAATTGATTAAAGGATTTCGCGGCTTCGACTTTCGCAAATAAATCGACAGTTAATCAAATTTGTCTGTAGAGGTCGTACACCAGTACGACCTCTACAAATCTCTAAAAATCATGTTGAAAGCATTGTTCAAGCCGCTTTCAAATCGGATAGTACGCGATGCCGCAATTGCTAAAAAATATTTAAAAAAAAAATTATTGGATAAAGTGTCTACATGAGCAAAAAGTTCACCTGATGGTAGGTGCAACGTCTGCCATGACAAATGATGTGTTACCCAGAACATTTCAGTGGGACACAACACTGCGCCCGTCACCCTGAGACATCAGTTCTTAAGTCTCAAATGCCCAGTGATTACGTTAGCTCACAGTGCCCTTCAACCCAAAACTCACCAACGTTTGCACACTACTGCTTCACGGCAGCACACCTGGTCCTGGGGTGGATCTACCTAGACGGATTCCTGCATAGGAATCCTACCACCAGTTGATCTAATAAGAACGTACTTTTATTATATACTCGGTTTTTTTTTAGTAGAAAGTTACGAGAAGAACAAAACGCCTATAACAAATGCTGTGGCACCACACTGCGCCCATCATCATATCAATTCCTAAGTCACCATGCCTAGTAATTACACTAACTCTCAGTGCCCTTCAGACCGCTTCACGGCAGAGTAACTAACCCAGCGGTGATCCCTACCTAGACGGATTCCTGCATTTGGAACCTACAGCCAGTAAAGCATAGGTTCGTTTGTATGCACGAATTGTGTATAAAAGTTCACATTTTTAAAGGGATGAAAATTATTAATTTCCTTTTTTCCTACACTTTCTAAAAAAACTCAATTAAATATTTTTTTTGGTATTCCGGCATGATGGCTGTTGTTGTCAGTTTCAGGAGAACAAGTCAGGACAAGTCGTCCTTCTATTCTTCCACTGTCCGGTCATTAGCTGATATTTTACATTTTATTCTAGTTTTAGTTCAGATGGGATTTTAGTGATATTTACGACACAAGAAAACTATTTATTTAAGCTTCATTGTTTTACCTTAAAAGGATACAGTGTGCGGACTTAATGCCTGTTGGTGTTCTCAGCCAGCCAACCCTTAACCAGCTTAAACTTTAATATTAACTATCTTTTGCGTACAGTCAAAGAATAACAAAACTGGAACATAAAAAGCAAATAAAATTATACTTAAATAAATACATTGTAATATATAACTTAAATTGAAAAATTAATATACAAAGGCAGACAAATAGATAAACTCACATACATACATATTCGATACTGTGTATTGGATTTCTACTGGTTATTTCTCGGACAGAGACATTTTTTACTTATCAGTGTAGTTAAAAAAACTTTTGATATGTAAATAATTTACACTGAATAAAAATAATACATGATAAAATAATTGTTATAATATAATAATATTTCATTTTTGACTGCCTGTTGAAACGAGCAAAACGTTCACCTGATGTAAAGTGCAACGTTTACTCAAAACAAATACTACGTCACCCATAACATTTCTGTGTGACACTACACTGCGCCCGTCGCCCTGAGAAATCAGTTCTTAAGTCTCATATGCCCAGTGATTACGCTAGCTCACAGAGCCTTTCAAATCGAAACACAGTAATGTTTGCACACTACTCCTTCACGGCAGAATAACTGGCCCAGGGGTGGTACCTACCTAGACAGATTTCTGTATAGGAATTCTACCACCAGCAAAAGCATAATCAGATTTCCAAGACGTGTATTGCTTTAATCGTAACAGTTACAGTTTGAATGATGAAGCAGTAATGTTCGGAGCGCAAAATTTGAACATCTTATCCAATGGATCTCGTAAAAGGCGAGTAAGGAATTAAACTGCACTGTGCACCCAACAGCGCATGGTGGCGATGGGCTCACCACCTATCACACCAAGTGCATTATATTGTTTTGGTGAAACGTGGATTGTGACAGTCATCTGTTTTTGCAGTAAGTGCCCAGTCCCTGACTACCTCTTATGGGATACAGTCGTGATCTTATGTATCAATATCATGACAATAGTACCTATTTAATTTTTTATATTGTTTTTTCGTTAATGTTATTTTAATATTTATTTTTTACTCTTCTTAAAAAATATAGATGATATACATATTTTCTATAAAAGATAATAGAAATACCTCCATTACATTTCTAATCATAAACTGGGTCTTGTGAGATGAGAGCATTACTTTTCGATAATTTTGCCAACTCCCGCTCCACCCAGGCTGCCACAGCGACATACTTTTTGCTCTAAGTAGCGCGATGCAAGTCTATTGCATGATGCAAGAATTCAACAGTTTTCTATATATTTTATTAATTTATTTAACTTTATATACAGGAAGTATAAAGGCGGACTTAATGCCTGAGGCTTTCTCTACCAGTCAACCTCAAGGGTGGTGCAGAGATAGAAAGAGGTAGGTGCGGTTACATTAAATAGAAAAAAAGTGAAATTTGTGCTTATGTTTATATATACATATATATATACGCACATACGTACGCACATACGCACATACGTATACACATACTTATAAATATATAACATAAAACAGAATAGTAAATAAATACATATAAATAAATAATAAAAAGTGTAGATAAACTATTAGTGATATGATTCTGCCAACTTATTTTGAAGCAGTTCCCGAACTTTAAATTTGAAGCAGCAACGATTGTTAGCTGTTCTGATTTCGAGAGGGAGTGAGTTCCAGAGAAAGACGGATTGAACAGGAAAGGATGAATGGACGAGGGAAGAGCTATGAGAGGGACACAGAAGCACTAAGTTATTTGATGAGCGAAGGTTTTTATCACGGGTAGAGCAGAGATACTGAAAGTGGGGAGTCAAGTAGGAAGGGGCAGTAGGAGACGTAAGGATAGAATAAAGGGTAGTGAGTGTACGCAGACTTCGGCGCTGACGAATGGGTAGCCACTTTAATCGAGAACGATAAGCAGACACATGATCATACTTACGAAGATTGTAAATGAATCGAATGCAGTTATTCAGAAGACGATCATATTTATTGAGGAGATCTGCATTCAGATCTAAATAACACACATCACCATAGTCGATCAAGGGAAAAATTAAGGTTTGCACAAGCATCATTTTGGTTCCAGACGGGAAAATTTTTTTAGGGGAATACAGAGTTCGTAAGGTACCTGTTACCTTCTGGCTTACATGCGTCGCTTGTGTTTGCCAGCTCAGAGTATTGTCAATGTGTAAACCAAGATTTTTAAAAGATGAACACAGTTCAAGAGTGGTGCTGTTAAAAACGATTGGAGGCAGCGTTACAGAGTTCAATCTTTTAATTATCCGATGACTACCTACTATTATGGCCTGACACTTAGATGGGATGACCATAAGGCCAAACCGGACAGACTACTTCTTAATATACTCTAGGTCCCTGTTAATCATATCAACTGCTGTTGACACACATTCGACACTCGCCTGTGTGTACAACTGCAGGTCATCAGCATACAGATGATACGCACACTGAAGTATCTGGGTAATGAGATTTATAAATACTGAAAATAGAATTGGAGATAGAATGCCGCCTTGAGGGACACCAGAATGTATGTCAAGGCACCTAGATGAAGACTCATCTATGTGGACCGACTGCTGACGTCCCCGAAGATAAGTTGAAAACCAATCCAGCACTTTGGGAGAGATCATAGAACGGGAAAGGATAGATAGTAGGATGTCGTAACTGATGGTATTAAATGCATTCGAAAAGTCAACCAAAGCCAACACAGTGACTTTAGTGTCCTCCATTCCCGCTCTAATATCACCAGTGACTTTGAGGAGCGCGGAAACAGTACTGTGATCTGAAGCCAGATTGCAATGGACTTAATAAGTTGTTACCATAAACAAACTGAGATAGCTGCTTATGCACACAGGCCTCAAGTACCTTGGATAGGAAAGGAAGAACGGAGATGGGTCGAAACTGATTAGGTAATGAAGGATTTGGATTCTTAGGTCAAAGGGATAACGTATGCCTTTCGCCATAATGAAGGAAAAAAAACGAAATCCGAGGAGAAGTTACAGATGTGTGAGATAATTATCAATATCTCTATTAAGGTATGCAAGGAGGATAAAACCTTCAATAATTTATAAATCCTCTAAAGAAATGATTCCGCAAAGTATTTAAGGTTTAGTCTATTATGATATGATGATCTCCTGGCCGATTTCGACCACGGCGACGACCTTCCGAATACTGTCGAGAGCCATCAACTGCGCATGAGATACCATATTATAGTACCAAAAGTGTACGAGCAAACACAGAGGCACTCACTCGTCCCAACCTACCCCTGCCCGATGTAAAACTGATGCGATAAGATCGGAGATAGGCTAGGATGCTGTGTCAGAAACACGTGGACAATCACAATACAACCAGACCCGAAAACTAACAAATTGTGTTTTAGAACAATTGATGGCTCCGGCTGGGATTCGAACCCAGGACCTGTGGAGTATAAGACAGGACCCTGACCACTACGCCAGTGTATCTGTCTAATGAATAAATGTAATCAGTCTAATACATATTATGGCAAAGGAGAGAAAGCTTTCTCTCCTTTAATATAATGATTTCGAGTCTACCACCCCATCCCATCCCGGGTGTCGTAAAAGTCCACAGTCGGAAATTAAAACCAGAAGATGGGCAGCAGCATCTTCCTAGAATATCTGCCAAGCGTGGCAACTATTGCAAAATCCCTCCAATATGAGAGCTACAAACTTTTGTTGCATCGATGGGGGAGGCCTATGATCAGCAGTGGACTTGTGATGGTCTGAAACGACGACGACGAACGCCTGATTCTATTAACATACGAGTATTATGGCGTTTGCAAAGGCATAACATTCCAATACTTTCCGAAGCTTTTTCATGCATTAAGTACAGTACGATAAGAAAAACCTATCACATTTTCCTAACCGTCAGTCGGATTATTTTTTGTGAAGTTATTTTTTTTTTTTTTTTTTGAAACTGCCAACAGAATTACACGTATATTACATTACAATAATAAACCTTAGGTGCTAGGTACACATATAACTTTATTTACAGGCAGTTACAGCATGCAAATTAAGACTAGTCGTGCGATTACAATTTAAAGTCAAGTGACTTGACTAACATAACTTTAAAATTTACTAATTATATGTTATCTACTACGTAATATGTAAGCTGAATTGGCATAAAAGATGAAGAGACGTCTACAACTTTCGTCTCAAAGTACAATTCAAATGACTGGCGCATGACTGACTGAGGCGCTACACGCCACATGCAAACGGTTTACAACGGATTAATCGTATTGGTTTTATTGAAAGTGTTATGGACACGATTATTCCATTACGTTCGACATTGTTTACGCCGAAGGGATTTAGCTTTTAGTTTGATAATTCATAACTGGGTTTTAAATAAAACTCTTTAGTATTGACGAATAAAATCAGTTTACACAATTATAGTAAATAATAAGAAAGCTGTAGTTGAAGTAGGTAGAAAAAATATTCTGTATGATTTTTAAAAAATGGAAAGCCGTATTCTTCTTAACAAATTCTAAGATTCCTTTTAAGAATCACAGAATAGATTTTTTTTTAATTCAATATACATTATTTTTCCAACCACATATTTAGTGTAAATTTTACGAAGAAATTGTCCGTGAGGTGGCGCCTTAAGAGAACCTACCGCCCCATCTCATCCCGTGGGTGTCGTAAGAGACGACAGAGGGAAAATGAAAACCGGGAGATGGGCAGCAGTATCTTCCTGGAACATCTGAATAAACTGCTGTTGCCAACCCGCATGCCAAGCGTTGCAACTACGCCACTTGGGTACATACTCATACATACACACACACACACGTACACACACACACGTACACACACACATTCACACACACGCACACACACATCATTTTATTTTTTACTGATAATGGCTTTTATTAGTATTTTAACACAGTTAAGTGATAATATACTGTGGGAGAGGGCACTAATTTTCTGAGATCAGGAAATCAGAGACTTTACCAACTGACTAAATTAGTTATGTCGATAAAGTTGTTATTAAGTAGTGTAAACTTGAACTTAAAATTGCAAGTAACAATTTTAATAGTGCCGGCACCGGGGAACAAACTCACGTAGTACTGGTCGTAGGACTCCTGTGCAGGAATCCGTCTAGGTAGGGACCACCCCAGGGCCAGTTATTCTGCCGTGAAGAAGTAGTGTGTAACCATTACTGTGTTTCAGTTTTAGGGCACTGAGAGCTAGCGTAATCACTGGGCATATGAAACTTAAGAACTGATGAGTCAAGGTGACGCGCGCATTGTGGTGTCACACAGAAATTTTCTGGGTGACACAGCAATGTTATGGGCAGACGTTATATTTACCATCAGGTGAACGTTTTGCTCATTTCGTCACCTTACCCAATAAAAACAAAACTCTGACTGTGTCAGGTCTGATGTATCTGACTGATTTAGCCTGAGTGACTAAGGTCACTTGCGTACTATGAAATTTAAGGCGAGCGCCCAGCCCCTGAGATACCTCGGCTCCTTGAGCTAGTGCTAAATAACTGACACTGAACTGACAATTCAAAAAAATTCATTGGATTTTTTTTCGTCCTTACGTTTATTCCTACGTCTAGTTAGGTACCCAGGACTAGTTATTCTGCCGTGAAGCAGATGTCTCAGAGTGACGGTCGCAATGTGTTGCCACACCGAAATGATCTGGGTGACACAGCATTTGGTATGGGCAGAGGTTGCACTTACCATCGGGTGAACGTTTTGCTCGTCTCGTCACTTTATCCAATAAAAAGATTCCACGCTAACAAAATGCGGATAAAAAAATTATTTTACCAAACCTAATATCCGCCGCAGTTTCCAATTGAAATAAACTTGAGCGACGGAAAAGCGTTGTGCGGAACCGTTAATGGTAGTTATTGGAGTACATTGTACGGGTACGTGACATACATTCCGCGCATCCGGCGCGGGACACGTGCTTCCTGAAACGTAATTTTCGAAACGTTTGAACGTTACTTATAGAGCGGAACATAGTGTACATGCAATATATATGTAATATTGCCACGTGGTTACGACGTAAAAGAAGCCATCATCACGTCGTATAGAGATTTTAAAAATCAACGAAGTAAGATGCCAGATAAATCATGTAGTCACTGAGAGCAGACCGATGTCTGAAACTGGCCCCTGAGCTACCAAGACCACGGCTAGTGCGATGACGTAACGTATTTGAGGAGAAGTATTTAAATAAGAACAGTGAGGCAAGCAAACGTACAGTTATTGGAATTCGGATCTATAGCCCCACGTCATGTTGTTATAGCAGGAATCCGTCTAGGTGGGTACCACCCCAGGGCCAGTTATTCTGCCGTGAAGCAGTAGTGTGCAAACATTACCGTGTTTCGGTTTGATGGGCATTGTGAGCTAGCGTAATCACTGGGCATATGAGACTTAAGAACTTATGTCTCAGGGTGATGGGCACAGTGTGGTGTCACACAGAACTTTT
This sequence comes from Luehdorfia chinensis, assembly GCA_019845155.1. NCBI lineage: Eukaryota > Metazoa > Arthropoda > Insecta > Lepidoptera > Papilionidae > Luehdorfia > Luehdorfia chinensis. The sequence continues at coordinate 1,662,222 of JAHVAK010000449.1, read as the reverse complement.
CTGGGTGACACAGCATTTTTATGGGCTGACGTTGCACTTACCATCAGGTGAACGTTTTGCTCGTTTCATCACTTCATCCAAAAAAAAAATAGTTGTTCTTGTTACAAGAATAACATTTTATTTAACTTAGAAAGCAGCACTGACAGTTTACAGATAACAATGGAACGCTGAGTCGGCACTACGCACGCTTTTACCATCGATTTAGAAATGAATGGAATTATTTCTATGAAAATAATAATTTTAATGTAGGTAAAATTGATTAAGTTGCACTTTCACAAATCCAATTATATCAATCGACAAGTAGTTAAGTTTTTAAAAATATCAAAATACATCTGCCTATGATGGCCTCCTGATCGATTTTCGACCACGTCGTAAACCACCTAATACTGTCGGAAGTTATCAACGGCGCAGGAGATTAAGAGAGAGAGAGAGAATTGCGCCACAAGTGTATGCGCAAACATAAAGACACTCATTCGTCCCAACCTACCCGTTCCCGATGTAACGCTCATCCGATAACATCGGAGTTAAGCTAGGATGCAGTGTCAAAGACAAGGACAATCACAGCACAACCAGACCTGAAAACCAACTAATTTTGCTTTAGCACGTTGGCTTCGGCTGGAATTCAAACACTGGACCCGCGGTATGATAGTCAGGTCACTCTAAACACTAGGCGTTCGTATATCTGTAGCGTTCCTTTCTCAAATGCCGGCAACGCACTCGCGATTCTTCTGGTATTGCGGATGTTCATGGGCGGCGGTGATCACTTACCATCAGGTAAGCTACTTGCTCGTTTGCCCCCTTTCCTACAAATAAAAATCTCATTATTCGAGATCATATAGCAGAGTTTGTAAAGCTTCCTCGTGTGTCGAAACTGATAACAGTAAGATTTTATTGCTGCTGACTATTTATGAATGTTATTTCCATCATTTTGTATTACTGTGCCGTGCTTCAAGGATAAAACATGAAGCGTATATTTACGTCTACTATTCAAAACAACAGCACAAGGAAGCACAAAGCCGCTGAGCGAGCTATGGACTGAGCTGTGAGGAACACCGCCTTTGCGAGGTAGAATCCGTGACGATGATAACCGCTGTCTTATGTGAACATATTGGATTTCCGCAAAGTATCGCGATTCTATTAACGGTCATAGAGTTACGACCGCATGGCCTAGTAGTCAGAGTACCTGATTTCCACGCCGCAGATTCCAAGTCGAATCCTAGCCGGGTCCAAATTTTGTATAAATAAATACTTGGATTTCGGGGTTTGTTGTTCTGCATGTCAAATTTTGTCTGAAAATCCTTGTATGGAGCATCTTATTTTTTTTAATTTGCTTATTCCAACTCCATTATTACTTGGCTGGGCTTATAACCCGCTCGTGATAACATGGAATATGAGAAGTGAACAAATGTATTACCTAACCAATAAAAATTTAAAATGATATTATTACTACTACTACCTTGTAGACGTAGTTCTGCCCGTTCCAGTATGTGACGCAATGACATTGATTTCGGAATTATATTTAATTATGAAACTTTCCAGCCACACGATCACAGCGCCACCTAACGGGTCGGAATTTGTTATTTTATCTTTGGGAAACACTTGCCGTCGATGAAAAAAGGGAAAGGAAACGATTTTGTAATCGACAACACTTGGATTATTGATAAAGTGACGAGATGACAAAACGTTCACCCGATAGTAAGTGCAACTTCTGCCCATAATAAATGCTGTGTCACCCAGAACATATTGTGTTACACTACACTGCGCCAATCACCCTGAGACATCAGTTCTTAAGTCTCATATGCCCAGTGTTTACACTTTTGCTCTCAGAGCCCTTCAGACCGAAACATAGTAATGTTTGCACACTATAGCTTCACAGCAGAATAACTGGCCTGGGGTGGTACCTATCTAGACAGATTCTTGCATATGAATCCTACCACCGTAATAGATGATAGCTAGCCAAAAAAAAATCGTATATCAATTTGACAACTCCACTTACGTCTTGATTCAGATGGAGATGCCGATTTGCCATACTGATCAATTTCTATCAGGTTCGCTGGTCTCAGTTAAAACAAATACAATTCATAAAAATTTGTATTAACATTGATATTGCCGTGTGGTGGCGGCTCGTTAAAAGAATACTACCACTCCATCTCATCCATTGGATCTCGTAAAAGGCGAGTAAGGAATTAAACTGCACTGTGGACCCAACAGCGCATGGTGGCGATGGGCTCACCACCTATCACATTTACTCGTGGTAGGATTCCTATGCAAGAGTCCGTCTAGTTAGGTACCACCCCAGCGCCAGTTATTCTGCCGTAAAGCAGTAGTGTGCAAACATTACTGTGTTTCGGTTTGAAGGGCACTGTGAGCTAGCGTAATCACTGGGCATATGAGACTTAACAACCTGTGTCTCAGGGTGATGGGCACAGTGTAGTGTCACACAGAAATTTTCTGGGTGGCACAGCATTTGTTATGGGCGCACGTTGCACTTACCATCAGGTGAACGTTTTGCTCGTTCCGTCACTTTTATGAAAAAAAAAAAAAGTGCATTATATTGTTTTGGTGAAACGTGGATTGTGGCAGTCATCTGTTTTTGCAGTTAGTGCCCAGTCTCTGTCTACCCCTAATGGGATACAGTCGTGATCTTATGTATGTATGTATGTATTGATATTGAAACGAACATATCGTTGTAATATGTATGTAACTTTGAACGTCTTCTTTTAAAATCGGTAGTGTATACGATTGTATAATATCCAGTTCCCCACATTTTCAGCAACACGTGATTAATGACAGCGCTGAGCGTCGCAGATAGAAAGTTCGCGCCGCGGTTTGTAACGCCGAGTGCCGCGAAGCCAATGGCGGTGGAGATGATTGATGTGCGAACTTCATGGCAGATTATAGAGACACAGCTGGATATGAAATGGACTTCATTAATCTGAATGTTCAATAAGCGACTGTTCTTTCAAGCAGTTCGCGATGTTTACTTGTTCCAAACGATTTACGCAAGTTGTTTAATGGAATTTAGGGACGAGAACGAAGTCTTTCACGTCATAGTAAGTGTCACGCCTGCTCATGCTGCCCACGTTGCGGTAACACCGAGAACTGGCTTCAGTGCTTAACCGAAATACAGCGGTTTGGCGGATGACATTGCCAAGTAAAAGTGTGGCTACCCGCCCGATCGGGTGGTCTGATCTGGGGAGGACGTCTCCTTCAACCAGTAATCTTAAGATGTTTTATTTATGTATTAATTCAAAACTTTATTATACAACTTAATTAAAAGGATAACAATGGGCGGACTTAACTTTTTTAACTTTGTTGTATATAATGTTCGCATCGAAACTTTAATAGCGCGATGTTGGACGTATGGATTCTCGTGCTTCTCATCTGGCGACATTGATGTCGCTACAGTGTTATTTGCTGAATAACTGACACTGCAGTGATACTTACCTAGACGGATTTCTGCATAGCGATCAAACTAGCAGCATTCAATGCAGTTACTAGAGTTATGTTAATGCATTAAACACATTTCATCGTTTTTTTTATTTCCATGCTTGTCCGGGAGCTTAAATATAATTTTTTAATTGACATACATAAAATCTCGCTGAAAACCCACGAACATAATCTTGGATGCTCAACATACCGTTAAAGATGTACTACAATAAATTTATTTAATTGAGCAATTTGTACGCAATTATTTTGTTATATATATATATATACTCGTATATATATATATAAAATTGTTTTGAACCTTTTAAATTGTAGATACCTTATCCTGATGTTCATCGCACATCGGACGTTAAGCCAGTTGTGGTCGTCTTATTCTTGAAGGTCATCATTATCATATTGGCAGCGACCATATACGTAACCCACTTTTCGCCACCACAGGAAATATTTGGACAAGTCAGAAAAACCTATTTTAATTGGATAAAGTGGTAAACCAGGTGGTAAACCAGGGGAACGTTTTGCTCGTATCGTCACTTTTAACCGTCGGCCCATAACAAATGCTGTGTCACTCAGAACATTTTTGTGTGACGCCACACTGCGCCCGTCACTCTGAGACATCAGTTTTTAAGTATTATACGCCCAGTGATTACACTAGCTCTCAGTGCCCTTCAGACCGAAACACAGCAATATTTGTACCTGCCTAGATGGAATCCTGCCTAGAAATCATACGACCATTCAAACCTTACTCCCCAATATGTTGTGGAAGTATTCTTTTAACGAGCCGCTTAGCCACTTTTTCTTTTTCCGATATTGATACATGTTTATCATATTGGAAAATATATTTATTATGCTATTAATATTTATTCAGCTTCCACTTGTTTTTGATTCTGAAACTAATCTAAAAATGGAGTTTATAAGTTAGGATTTCCAGGCGTTATCATTTCAGTGACTACATACGTAAACTCGTACATACGAGTACAGACCAATTGACGTCTAAGAATTTTTTTAGTTTATACTTTTTTATAATAAACGATTTGGAATATGTATTGATATAATCAGATGTGTTTATGGAAATGTCTTCTTGATATTTGTGTTCTTTTATTGTTAATACTGATGAATTAAGTTAGGGAAATCGCTTGAACTTCATCATCATCATTTCAGCCTATCACTAGTCCACTGCTGAACATGGGCTTCCCCCATTGATTGCTACAAACGTTTGTATCTCTCATTTCCAGGAAGATGCTGCTGCCCATTTTCTGGTTTTTATTTTCACTCTGTTGACTTTTATGACACCCACGGGATGAGATGGGGTGGTAGATTCTTTTAAGCCTACCACACCTTGACCTTAATCATCATCATCATTTCAACCTATCTCTAGTCCACTGCTGAACATAGGCCTCCCCCATAGATTACTACAACAGTCTGTAGCACTCATTTTGGGGGGATTTTATCATAGTTGCCACGCTTGGCAAGCGGGTTGGAAACCGCAGTTTATTTATTCAGATGTTCCAGAGAGATGCTGCTGCCCATCTCCTGGTCTTTCATTTTCCCTCTGTCGAATTTTACGACACCCACGAGATGAGATGGGATGGTTGATTCTCTTAGGCCGCTACCACACGGCAGTAACGAGTCGCAATAGGTAATTGGCTTGCCAGCTATGTTGCATCTTTTTGCTCATAACTTAATACTGAACTAACATTAAAATGCGTTTCGAAATATATTTTTTTTAAATTCAATATTTGCATTCTCGTGCTCCGTGGTTTTGATTAACGCGAATGTGTAGAATGCATTAACATATCCAATAGACGCACGCGAGTGCAAAGGATCGTGCCCCGCCCATACAGGAAACACCAAAAATTTTACCATGTAAATTTAAAATATAAAATTTAAATTTGGGCGCGAGCGAAGCCTCACTAGTTAAACGAACCTTTACAATACATTAACGAGAATATATCAGAGTTCAAGAATATATCAGCTTATACAACAAATAGCAGTAAAAAAATTAAGTGGCAAGTGCTCGCATGGAAACCGTCACTTTATAGTAAACATTAAAAGTTACGGGATGGACACCGACAACAGTGGTAGCGTGAACCATAAGCGAATCATCATCATCATCATAATCCCTCTGTCGACTTCTACGACACGCCTGCCAAGCGTGGCAACTATGGTAAAATTTCCCCAAAATGAGAGATACAAACTTTTGCAGATATCTATGAGGGAGGCCTATGTTCAGCAGTGGACTATGATAGGCTGAAATGATGATGTTGATTACTTCTACGACACTCACAGGATGGGGCAGGGTGGCAGATTCCATTAAGCCGCTACCACACGGCCACACGAATACTGTCGCATAATAGGAAAATGCTTTTCATACAGGACAATGTTAAGTCTAAAGTATTAGTAAAGGAGAGAAAGTTAATTTGCTAAGATCCGCATGCAAATTGTAAAATGGTGTGTATTACCCGGTTTTGAAGAGCAGCCGCCGCCAGATACCCTCCACCACTACAACACTACCACTACCACTAGACAATACACCCCACTGAAGTCGAGAACACGACACGTGTTTCACCTCCGCGGACTCGGCGGCTGACTGTCATAGAGTCAATATCACTTGATAATGCCTCGTTTTGAGGTGAAACACGTGTCGTGTTCTCGACTTTTTCTCTTTAACTATAATGGATTTCCGCAAAGTAACGCCTGATTCTATTAACTATCTAAAGTATTATTTTGTGGGTATATCTATGGTATTCACGTCGGGTTTGCATGTATATCACATATAAATATATGCATTGCGTTCCTTAGTCGCCTCTTACGACACCTGGGTAGGAAATAGGTAGAGAAGGATATTTTAAAAACTAGCTGAAACCCGCGATTTTCCGGAATAATAATAATTTTTATCTAATTTTATATATTAAAATATTCCTACCAGATCAGAAGGCTCTATGACAACAAAGTGAGATATAAACATTACGTATACTAGATGAGCCCCACGGTTTCACCCATTTAAAATAAGCCGACCACATGATTGCCCCATACGGCATTGAATAATAGCCCTAGCATGAAGTTTTATAGCCTAGAATCCTCCTCAGTAAACGAACAATCTAATGCAATAATACATTTTCTAATCGAATAAGTTTTTCCTGAGATTAGCGCGTTCAAACATACAAACTGTCCAGCTTTATCATATTCTAGATGAGCCTCGCGGTTTCGCCCGCGTAAAATAAGCTAAGCATAAGCACGTGAGGTACCATGCCGAACGGCGAATAGAGCATTCACAAAGTGGCCCCTATTTGGCCCCTCTGTAACGTGCCTAATTCAAAAATAATTTTTCAAATCGAATTAGTATTTCCTCGGATTAGCGCGTTCAAACATACCAACTTTCCAATAAAACACAAACTGTAAGGAGGCGGTAGAAATGTCTGGAACTTCGGAATGGTTGCGATTCAGCTCTATTGAAAAATATCAAACCGAAATTACATGAATCGGTGACGGGCATCCGTGTCTGAGGTACGTCACGTCTGGTACTTCGACTAGGATACGCAATATAAAAAATACATTATCTGGTATTTAGAAAGAAAGAAAGAATCTACTTTATTTGACACAACGTCAATAAGAATCACAAAACATTGTGTAAAAAAAAAGAATGACAAAATTTTTGATGTAATGTCAAAAAGGATCTCGCCGCAGTGATAATCTATGGTACCCCACAGCACTGGTTTGTCAATCGGATCCATTTTTGACCTCACGAGCAAACCGAGGACATAGACAAAGAGCAAAAAAAAAGAAAAAAATTAAAAAACTATTTGAAGAAGTGCGGACAGTGCTGCAACAGTTTCTGCAACAGCATGCACAAGTAAACTAATACTTTTATTTATTTATTTATTACTCAGGACAGTTACAGCAAAAAAATATATATACATTACAACATCCAGAAATACAATTCTGTTAGCCAATTACAACTATCCACGTTTTACAATTTATATTTTAGGTTTTTAGAGGCGAACACATTTATTTAAAATACGAAAAAGAAAAAATAAATTTATTATATGGTTAGCACATTTGAATATGAGAAAGAAAAAACTTGAACAATTATGAAAAAAAAATTAAAAAACAATGACAAGTAATCTAAATTATATAAAAAGAATATAAAAAAATTATATTTACGGAAAGGAAAGAGACTCTGACATGATACTACCTTTAGATGAAACATTCTTATAATATGTAGACACACATATACATACATATATATATATATATATATACATTCACACATACACGTGCACATACATACATACACACACACACATATACATATAATATTATTCATATATAAAAATACAAACAAAAAAAAGACAAAATATATGTAAGCATGTGTAAAAGTAAATAAGGAAGTGTTGAAAGTTAATTAAATTAAATTAAATTGGGTCCGTGCATGACTGGTTCCAGACTGGTGATAGTCGACATAAGCCTAAGTCCAGCTGTAGGCCAATATTAATTTCATTAGAATATTAATTGATGTTTCCATCTGCATTAAATAGGCGACGTATTACTTTATCTTTAAATACACGTTTTGAGTCCGTAAAAGGATCAACGTCGGTAAAAAGCGTGTTATATGTGCGAGGTGGAATACCAGCACCGGGAACTGCCATCGAACGACACTAAAGTTTTCATCATCATTTTAGTCTCTCACTAGTTCACGTCTGAACATAGGCCATCCCCATTTGCCACAAAAGTTTGAAGCTCTAATATTGGGGGGATTTCGCCATAGTTGCCACGCTTGGCAGGCGAGTTGGCAACCGCAGTTTATTTGTCCAGATGTTCCAGAAAGACGCTTTGAAGAAAAGTAATTACCGGAGACAAACACAAGCTTGTAACGCCGGTTACTCGACTCAATAGAGTCAGTAACTCATTCATGGGGCAGAGTTTGTCCTACCCATAGATAAATGAAAGAAAGTTAATTTGCTAAAGTCCGCATGCAAAACACACATCACACACAGCCGTAACTCCTTGCCCCCCTTGTAGAACAACCAGGAATAAAAAAAATAACATTACAGTGCTGGATGAGCAAATAAACGTATCGAATTCACCACTCTTATATATCTTTAAATTTAGTACTTAAAGCTTAAATCTTCTCAAAGTAGTCGTTTGCTATCAATACGATCGCAAACGGCTGCCTACATGACTCGGGTGGTAGATTGTGTGACGAATCGGCCTTTACCGCGATGTGGTTATCGCATTATCTTAGATAAGGGCCGGGTGCGTCACCGAGACTATAAATAGCAGGTCTTTGACCGGACCGCTCATTCCCCATACTTGCGGGCCTTCTGCTCGCGAGTCTCTTCCGGCGAAGTTGTAAAAGCCGCCGGGCTAACAACGTTAACACATACAAAAAAAAAAAAAGGACCGCTCATTCGGCTTCTGACTGTCGTAGAGTTAATATCACTTGACAATGCTCTTCAAAACCAGGTAATACACACCATTTTAATTTTGCATGCGGATCTTGGCAAATTATTCTTATTAAAATTATATTTCTTTCCATTATTATAAGGGATTTCCGCAAAGTAACGCCTGATTCTATTACTACCCTATAGATTCTAATTTTTTTTTAAGCAGAGACTATCTACTAAGGTTCTTTAATATGTAGGATATATGAGGTTGTACGTATTATATGAGGGTTTCTAACTACTAATTCCTTATGTAAAATGTTTTTGTTATTATTCTAAGAGGACATTTAAGTAACACTAAAAAAGAGGATACCAGCGGAGTTCTTTTCGCCCGTTTCTTCTTCGTAAAGACATTCTTAAACGGTAGATTTAAACAAAATTCAAGGCACATTACAACATGGGAGTATCGTGATTTTCATCTGCAGTGGCTTGAATCTGAATATTGTGAAGTCTAATTGCGTTACGGCTTCGATGTGAAAGATGTGATCTTCTGGCTCGCGACATTATAAATGAAACTGGAAAATTGGTCACACAATACAAATTATATAATGAAGCCATTATCTATAACAAATTTCATAACCTCACACAGTGAACATCTTCGAAGACAACTTACCGTTTGACTAACAAATGCAATAATGGTCGAAAACTGAACGAAAATTAGTAAAAACTCGAAAAAAATTCAGATTAATTGCGGCGCTCGTCTGCTCAGCTAGACTAATGGTATGCAATGAAAGGACCGTGCAGTTGAATCAGCAGTCAGAGGATAATTTATTATTATTTATTCGTAAAACCAGAAGATGGGCAGCAGCGTCTTCCTGGAACATCAGAATAAATTGACATTTTTCACATTGTATGTTTTTGATACATAAATACGTATGCATTCAGGTTGTGTCAAAAATGGTAATATGAAAGTGTTATAATATATATTAGGAATTGGCTATTTATTAGCTTTCAATATTGTTACAAATATCAAAAAAAATCTTTTTTTCTTTTTTTTTGATTCGCAAGCGCCATATTTAAATATTGTACCCTATAGTACTTCCACAATTTCATAATATTTTAAAATCTATCAAATCGTTTCGGCTACGGGGCGTGCCAAAGAAATAGACATACATACACTCGAAAAACATTACTTTCCTCCTGGGACAGTCCGGTAAAAAAAGAGGACTGCGGTCCATTTTAAGGCCTCTCTATTTCCTTAATGACTCATAAAAGATTGAAGTTAAATATCTACTTAAGCCGTGGTAGCTCAGGGGCCTGGTGCTCGCCTTTAATTCCATAATATGCGAGTAACCTGGGTTCGATCCCCGGTGCCAGCACCTCCAAATTTGTTCTACAATTTTAAGTGCTGATTTACCACGTGCTTAGCGGTGAAGGAAAACATCGTGAGGAAACCTGCATCTCCGAGGAATAGAAATATTTCGAGGATATGTGAAGTCCGCCAACCCGCATTGGAGCAGCGTGGCGGACTATTCCCAGCTCCAAAAAACCTATGAGAAATGAGAGGAGGCCTGTGCCCAGCGGTGGGATATTTATAGGCTGTTACTTTACTTTTTTTTACGAGTATCTACTTAAGCATAAAAAACATTATACATGAGACTAAACGAGATGAGTACGGACTAACCAGCAGGTAAGAACTAGTATATAATAATAAAAAAAGTAAACGAACCATCAAAAGCTTGAAACATAAAAACAACGACACTTATACCGACCCCGAAATAGGCGACGTAATTTAAGAAATGCTATTGTCATCAACGAAACATTTTCAGAATAGCGACTAATGGAGGTTTGAGAGATAAATCCCCTCTATTATTGACTTTATAAAATGAGCGAAATCGTTAAACCTGTCCATTGTCCGTTGAAGAATATTGGAAATGTGACTTATTAATTTACGAGTAATAAAATAATACTGATTATAAATAGTTTCAGTACACTTATAGATATATCTTTTGATTGTTTTGTTGGCTGCATAGAAATGATGATTGAAAATGTTCGTTTCATGTTTTCGTGACGCCATTGATATTATGGAAATAATCGCTATCAGTGATAAGACTGCCTTTTGTACATTAACTTAAATATAGTACTTCGTCTTAATTTTTGTAATGGTGTACAATAATCATCAATATACTCTGATTGATTGATAAATATAAAATCTAATACTCAATAATTTAAAACAAGATTTAGATACAACATATGTTCCATTTCGTGGGGACAAACAAAGCAGTTGAATACCACTGGCAAAGCATCTAGCGTCGTTAACTGTGCAGTTTATACCATTTCACTATTCAGACTTTTTCAACACCTGCAAGTGTTTCTCAAGCATGCTCACATTGCATCTTAAAACAAGAACTTAATTGCGTTGCACTGGTTCTGCATCGGTTGCGGATTTTAGAAAAGGTATCCCGTTAGCAAATTGTATGAAATATTTATTTTCAAATCTCACAAAAGACTACATAGGTTTTAAGAATTTTTCTTCTCAATATAACAATCATCACTTAAAACTCACTTAAATTTACTGGTGGTAGGATTCCTATGCAGGAATCCGTCTAGGTAGGTGCCACCCCAGTGCCAGTTATTCTGCCGTGAAGCAGTAGTGTGCAAACATTACTGTGTTTCGGTTTGAATGACACTGTGAGCTAGCGTAATCAATGGGCATATGAGACTTAACGACTGATGACTCAGGGTGACGGGCGCATTGTGGTGTCACACTGTTCTGGGTGACATAGCATTTGTTATGGGCAGACGTTGCACTTACCAACGGTGAACGATTTGTTCGTTCCGTAACTTTTATTAAATAAAAAAAAAAGCGGTTCGCTTACTCACTTGAAATTAAACCACTGCGAGTATCACAATTTTGTTTCTGCTGTTCTCTATACTAATAATAAAGCTGAAGAGTTTTTTGATTTTGTCTGAACGAGCTAATCTCTGGAACTAACAGTCGGATTAAAAAAAATCTTTTTGTATTTGATAACCAGATCTTGAGATAAAGGAAAGAAAGTTTATTTGCTAAGATCCGCATGCAAAATGTAAAATGGTGTGTATTATCTAGTTTTGAAGAGCACCGCCCCGCCCTCCCACAACAGCGTGCACAAGAATACCAATACCGCCACCGGGAGCCGCCACCAGATACCCTCCACCACTACAACACTACCACTAGGCAATACACACCACTGAAGTCGAGAACACGACACGTGTCTCAAAACGAGGCATTATCAAGTGATATTGACTCTACGACTGTCAACCGCCGAGTGAGCGGCCCCTTTTTTTTAGAACTGATGGTCACTGTTAGTTAGCCCGAAGGCTTTTTTAGCTTCGCCGGATTGAAAGGTAGCATAGCGCTGAGGGCGCTTAGCCGAAACCTTTATTTATGGATGACTGGCGCAAGGGCCCCCGAGAGGGAACGTCGGCTTGGACCGTCATCCTGTTCGCGTGAGTAACTGACTCGAGGGTGCCCAAGGGGGCCGGCCTCGGCTCGGTCAGTTACTGCAATCGGGAGGGCAATATTACTACTACTATTATTACTATTATCATGATTATTATTACATAAGTTTACCACCAATTCGGAACCCGTTTCCGCTGGAGAAGAAATGGCGCAATAACTCCAGCGACGCTTCTGTTTATGATACTACTGCTAGGGGAGAACCGGCCTGAGATGCGGCGGTATCGCGAATAACTTTGTCTGATACGCCCTCGCCGACGGCGGGGGCGGTATGATGGTGATGTCGTGTGTTTGCGTAGTGTATGAGTAGAGCGCTTGGGCCCTAGTGGTCGCGTCGTCAGGGTCCTCGAGGACGTGCCTCGGTCTCCTTTTTCCGCGGGTTGAGTTTTTGTGTATCGCGAGGGGGTTGTATGTGGCGGCACTTACAACCAGTGGGTTTGGGTGCGTGGCAGCAGAGTCGAAGTATCGGCGAGAGGCCAACTTTAGATATTGGGCTATGGTAGGAAGCCCTAAATCGATATGAAGGTTAGCATTACGCACGAACCACGGTGCTCCCGTGGCTTTACGCATGAATCGATTTTGTATTACCTGAAGTCGGTGAATTTGACGCGGGGAGGCATGCGCAAATACGGGGCTTGCGTATGTCATAATTGGCCGAATACAGGCTTTGTAAAGTGTAATTTTATTACGTAGGGACATTTTGCTATTTTTATTTAGTAACGGATGTAATCGGACGAGGACGAACGCCGCTCGGTTCCTTACTCGGTTAATATGTGGACCGAAGCTGAGTCTCGAGTCTAATAGGACGCCTAAGTATTTGACTGTCTTTTCCCAGGGGATTGGACGATCGAATAACTCTATGGTGGGGAGGCGCGGCGTTATGCGCCGCGAGAAGTACATGGCTGCACTTTTGATGGGGTTGACCTCGATCCTCCATTTCCGAAACCATTTCCCGAGGGTTCGGGCTGCGGATTGGAGGCGTTTAGAGATAGTGTCTGGATTACGTCCAGACACATAGAGGCAGGAATCGTCTGCGAAGAGGGCGAGTTCGACGCCACTGGTGTGCGGTATGTCGTTCGTGTAAAGGGTGTAGAGCACGGGACCTAGGACTGAGCCTTGTGGTACGCCGGCTAGGATGGGATGTGGTTCGGATCGCACCCCCTCGACGCGGTAGCGGAAGGTTCGACTGCGTAAGAAATCTCGTATGATGAGTACGAGGCGATCTGGCACACTGAGTCCGTATAACTTGTATACAAGCCCGTTGTGCCAGACCTTGTCGAACGCTTTCGCCACGTCGAAGACGAGCGCTCCGGTATGAAGCCCGCGTATGAAGCGGGATTGAATGTGCTCCGTTATGCGGTGCACCTGCTGGGTACATGAGAGTTTGGCTCGGAATCCAAACTGCTCGTGGATGGGGATCCCTCGAGACTGCATGAAGTATCTTAAGCGGGCGAGAAGTAGGCGTTCGTATATCTTGCCTAGAGTCTAGAGGAGGCTTATAGGCCGATATGCGGTGGGATCGGATGGGTGTTTAGAGGGCTTTAGAATCCCTACGATCTCTGCCTCTTTCCAGATGTTCGGAAAGATTGCGTTGGCTAGAGCTGCGTTGTAGATACCAATAGCTGAATGATGGTAGTAGGCAGGAGCTTAACTACTTTGTTAGTGATACTATCGGGACCGAGAGATTTCCTCGGACGGAGGTTTTCAATAATAGACTCTACTTCGGTGCTGTTAACCGGTGGTATGGAATCGCGGAGGGGTAGGGAAGCCTTCCGATCTACCTCGCTGTCGACTAACGCGACGTAAGCGGAGTCAGCTAGACATTCTGTCTTTTCTTCGTCTAGGAAGGCAGGCGGTTGGTTGGGTCGTACTAAAGAAGGCATTGAACGGGAGGTGCCTCCTTTTAGTGATTTTGGAAGTCGCCAGAAGGCGAGGTGAGACGGTTCGATGTTAATGAGACTGTTATCCCACCGATCGTTTCTGAGCTCCTGCATACGTGTTCGAACCTCACGTTGCAGGGTGCGTAGAGTTGTTCTATTGCTGACGGTAGGATAACGGTCGAGAGCGCGAGTGGCTGCGTTTTTGCGCCTCATTAGGTCTCTAATGTTACGAGGACCCAGCGGTGGTCGTCCGCCACTGGGACCTGTCTCGAGGAATCCTCGACGACAGTTTGGATGTGCCTAGTGAGTGCATGCGCCGCAAGGTTCGTGTCACCGACTGAATTGATGGTGGATGGAATCGCATCAAGGCGCGGAGAAGTCTGCTTAAGTTTTCCGGCTAGCTTTAGCTAGTCGACTACTGTTTTTGTGGGTGGTGAGGCTGGGACGGAAGGTCTTTGGCCGAAGTAGTACGGGGCGGTGATCAGATGTTAGTTCGTGGATCGCCTCTATATCGCGGATGGCGAGATTTATGTTGCTAAGGATGGCTATGTCAAGCACATCCGGCGTGTGTCCCAGTGTATGTGGGAAGTGGGTCGGTATTGTAGGCGCCAGGACGTCGAAGTCGAGGAGGTCGACTAGCGAGTCTAGGGCCAGCACACGCGGGTTGGTTGTTATTGAGTTCCACCGGGTGTGTTTGCTATTGAAGTCGCCGGCAAGGATACTTGAGCTCCCGAGGGAGAGAAGTGCTTCGAAGTCGCTGCGTGGGATTTCAGCGTCATTTCTACATGGTAAGTAGACAGATGCGATAGTAATGGGAGAGTGGCCGGTCATGGCTAGCTGACAGACCGATGCTTCGAGATGCCTGAGTGGCGGTGTGTCGACTGGAACGCAGTGCAAGGACTTTTCGTAGTAGATAAGAGTGCCGCCGTTCGCAGCGGTAACTCTATCGTTCCAAAAGATGTTATAATTTTCGATTTTGGGATCGCGAACGAAATTGAAGATTTCGTCGCGTTGGTTTTTTAAGCCGTTAGCGTTAAAAAACACTACGTTTAGGGAGCGCGGTTTCTCTCTGCCGTTGTGAGTCATTTTTATGCCCTAAAATTGACTATAGCGTTTATGACGCTTTGGTACCGCACCGCCGCGGCGATCCTCTCATTAGGATTATTGTTCGTGTTTCGGAGAGCCGTGGCGAGGGCTGTAATGTCGGCACCGTTGAAAGCGGTGGCGAAGCGACAGACGAGGTCTAGCTCGCTCTCTGCGACCGATCGATACGCGACGGGTGCGACCTGTGAAGGTGCCGGTATGTTCCGCGTGATCGCGACCGGAGGAGGCGCGTTTGAAGTTGCGCGGGTCGGAAGTGGCCTCCATACGGAGGGTGGTGGGGGAGGTACTATGTACCTTTGTGTTTGGACCTGTTTAGCCGCAGGCCTTTTAAGTTTTGGCGCCTTTGGGCAGCCGAGGTAGTTGGCCGTGTGACCTTCTGCGTTACATAGTACGCAGGCAGGTAGGCCGAAGGAGGCTAACAGAGCTTTGTCCTTTGGACGAGGACAGTCTGCTGTGGCGTGATCGCCTAGGCACTTGACGCACCTGGGGCGGGCGTAGCAATTTCTTGCTGAGTGGCCGTACAATTGGCACTTACGACATTGACCGGGAGGGCCGTTTATGTGTGTGGCCTCAACTGAGAGCCCCGAAAGGTTGCAGCAGGTCCACAGATTAAATATCTGCTTCCCTGCCGGGGAACGGTCAAGTGCGACTAGCACCATGTTATAGGGCGCCTTAGTCCGCCCGCTGTACATGCGGTGTACAGCGACGGGGAGGTTTTGCGCGATGAGGTCTTTTTTGACCTCTTCCGCGCTGATTTCCTTGGGTAGGTTCTTGAGAACCACCCTTAGTTGCCGCTCATCGGCTGGAGTGTATGTGTTACCTGGCGGTAGACCTCAGTGGTCTCCACCTGTAGTTTAATTCCGTTTGAGGTAGAAACGGCAGTATATTTTAACCGGGACATGGCAGATGTGAGCTCTTGCCATCTGTCCAAAGCCCGAATGAAGATAAGCGGTGGCCGCCGAGAGTGTGCAGCGAACTGCGATGGATTGCGCGGGGCAGCGGGGCCTGCTGTGAAGCAGCGGTGGCCTGCTGTGAAGCAGCGGTGGCCTGCTGTGAAGCAGCGGTGGCCTGCTGTGAAGCAGCGGGGGTCTCTTGGGAGGCTATAGGGGCGACCTGCGGTTGCGGGATACCAGTGCTGTCACAGGCTTTGGCAGCCTTGGCGTGGCTATCGGGCGT
Source organism: Luehdorfia chinensis (assembly GCA_019845155.1). Lineage (NCBI taxonomy): Eukaryota > Metazoa > Arthropoda > Insecta > Lepidoptera > Papilionidae > Luehdorfia > Luehdorfia chinensis. The sequence continues at coordinate 1,645,735 of JAHVAK010000449.1, read as the reverse complement.
CGGTGAGGCGCGCTTCTTTTTTGATTTCTGCACTTGCAGAAAACCAATGTCGTCGCCGGTGTCGCGGGGGTCCTCGGGTGACGAGGGAGAATCGAACTCCATTTCGGAGCCCGAGGACGAGGCCCTAGAGGGAGGCCTAGATCTCTTAATTCCTACTGGGAAGTGGCCGCCGGTGGGATGCCGGGAAGTGTAGCCCTAGTGCGTCCTTGTGTGAATCTTATTTTGCACACTCGGGTGTCTGCTTAAAACTAATTATGGCTACGCGTGGACTTTTTTTTTAAGTCAGTCGAATAAACCCACCTTGACTAGGGCACTACCCAAGGCCAATTTCTGTGGGTTTCTTCCGATTGCGCGTTTCCCAGATGGGGAACCGCGGGCGTACGGGGCTAGCCTACTCTTAGTGTCATTATCACCGTTAGGTATCCGCTAGAGTAACCACAGTAAGTGGATTCGCAAATGACGTTGGAAACAATTCACGCCTCGATCGGATTGCCGGAGCGGGTCGTAGCGAGGCGCTATGCGACCGTCAGGCGTCGAGTGCAACTGATGAGCGGCCAAAGAGCTGCTATTTATATAGTCTCGGTGACGCAACCGACCGTTATCTAAGACAATGCGATGACGTCATCGCTATAACGGCCGACAACGGCCGATTCGTCACACAATCCACCACCCGAGTCACGTAGGCAGCCGTTTGCGATCGTATTGATAGCTAATGACTACTTCGAGAAGATTTGAACTGTAAGTACTAGATTTAAAGATATTTAGCAGTGGTGAATTCGATACGTTTATTTGCTCATTCAGCAGTGTAATGTTATTATTTTAATTTTTTATTATTTCTAGTTGTTCTAGCACACACAGCCGTAATCCCTTGTCACAGATATGAAGAACTTTAAATGTATGATCGCAAGTTAAATTATGTCCAGTCTCCAAAAGGTGTTTCGCGAAAAGCGATCTATCGGGATTGCTATTTCTGTACGCGGCCAAATGCTCCTTGTAACGAGTGTCGAAATTGCGGCCAGTCTGACCAACGTAAACAGCGCTGCATTCACTGCAAACAAGCTTATAAACGCCGGATTTTTGGCGATCAATTTTGTCTTTTACATTAAACCCCTCTTAGGGAATTGTTGGTCTTGAATGCAACGTGAACATCGTTACGTCTAAGCGTTCTTGCTATTTTTGTTTTCCTCCCGGTGGCGGTATTGGTACTTTCCTACATTATAATGGTTTTCCTCAAAACCATTAAATTAATTTTCTTTCCTTTACTATAATGGATTTCCGTAAAGTAACGCCCGATTCTATTAACTATATCAGATCTTGAGAAATATTATAGGCTATTTATCATTACGCTATGGCCCTTTTAATTAAACGGCGAGTGAAACCGCGGGAGTTTTCGGGAGTTATCGTAACCACATCCCTAAAAAAAATCCGGACGTCCACGTCAAACTTTACTTTTTCAATGTAGCAATGTTAGATGATTTTTCAAAATGATTTGAATACATTCTGTAAATACATACTGTGTATAATATACATACAGTAGTATATAAGAACTTACTGTAGTATAAAAGAAGGTCAAATGATTTAAAAAGTTTAATATTGTTTTTTTTCGTTGTATAAAGTGATGAAACGAACACGTCTCGTCCGCCTAACTAATGCTGTGTCACCTAGAAAATTGCTCTGTAACACCACACTGTGCCCATCACCCTGAGACATAAGTTCTCAAGTCTCATATGTCCAGTGATTACGCTAGCTCACAGTGCCCTTCAAACCGAAACACAGTAAAGTTTGCACACTACTGCTTCACGGCAGAATAACTGGACCTTGGGTGGTACCTATCTAAACCTATCTAGACCGACCTATATATAAATAAAAGTGCAATATAATTATGATATATATTTTCGGTAATGTATTTGCTGTTAGCCTTCTCGGCTTTTACAGCTTCATCGGATACTGTGCTCGCGGGCCAGGGGCCCGCGTGCCTGGTTTGGTTTGACCCAAACATAAATAAATAAAAACTCCTACAAAAACCTCGAAGTTCGGACTGTGTCGCGTTCGCTGCGTGCTTTCGCGATTTCGAAAATCTTAAACATTTTAAGTCGTCTACTACGTACTCCTTCGGACGACCGTCCGAAGGAGGCTGCGCGCGTCCATTCCGACTGTCGACTTGTATGTCGGTAACTCTGGGCGGTGAGAACCGCCCTGGAACACGGGTGAATCTTGTGTACGCGATGTGATTATTGACTATTGCGCGCCGCTCTCTACGGCGGTCGCGCGTCGTGGTGCGTGTTATATTAAAGCTATTGACTGTGTGTACAGTGTGGCCTGGATCGTGACTGACAGTATCGTGGTCAGGAAGAGCTGAGACGTCCATATCGTCTAGCATGTTTCGCGGGCGACGTTTGCGTTCGGTCGCGTTTCTGTTTGGTCGGTAATTTGCTGCTTTAACCACCAGCGGGTTTGAATGAACCGCGGCTTTTTCGAAAAACCGCCGTGATAATCCTCTGAAGTGTTCAGAGATTAAGGGCATTTCACAGTCGCTGTGAAGATCTACATTGCGTTGATACCAACCGGCTCCGGTGGCAGTTCGCAAGAATCGATTTTGAACGCTCTGTAACTTCTTTAATTGATTGCCCGTCGCGTGAGCGAAAGCGACGCATGCATAGTCCATTACGGGTATAATTATGATAGAGGCATTTGAAGACCGCCGAATCGCTTGACCTTGACATATCGGGTATAAAGCATTGTCTTACGTCAAACGTGCAAAATATATGTCCGTCAACCGCCCCTAAGCTCTTCATGGGTAGAAAATCCTTAAAAAAATGGGAAGAGGCTGGTGATTAATTGTGGGAAGTTAATAAGCTATTCCTTTATTTCAATTTTACTTTATGAACTATCGACTGAGCATAAGTATTTTAATGAACGATAATATTCGCTTGTTTAGAATATCTTCGTGTATTGTATTATAAGAAATAATCTATACAAATAAATAAAATTGAAATGCCTACTTACAATGAAAAAACAATTTTTAATATTTTTGTCTGTCTGTCTGTCTGCCTATCTGTTTGTTCTGACAAACCGAAACGACTTAATAAGATTGACGGGACTTTCACAGACAGATAGTTGATATAATAGTGGGTAAAGGCTACTTTAATTTTAGAAAAATAACTAGGGTTCCGCGCAAAAAAATAAAGCCTCAAAATCCGATTGAAATAGGGAAGTACATATGTATATCATCGATCAGGGGTCGGCTTTTATACGCGTGTGAAACCGCAGGGCACAGTTAGTCATTTAATATATTTAAATAAATTTGTTTTACAATCAAAGTCAAGTTTGAAAATAAAGTCTTGTTATTCATTTGCCAGTTGTTGTGTTTTATTTAGCCAGTTATTATGCTCAGGCTCATTAAATCAACGTCTCGTTCTTATTTAATAATTTGAGAAGATCGTGTCATCCTGTAGTGTGGACCACGCGACATATTTATAAGATTACGTTATGTCAATCTAAAGAGTTTAATTAAAGTCATCTAACAAGCAACATCTCTCTCATTTAAATACACACATTATTACATTTAGCTTTACAACTTTAACAAACTTCCTAGTTTACTCGTTAACAACCAATATTATTACAATCCATACTAATATTATAAATGCGAGTCTCTCTCTGTCCCTCTGTCTGTTCGTTACTCTTTTACGGCTTTACCGTGGAATCGATCTTGATGAAATTCCGCACAGAGATAGCCTGCATCCTAGAGAAGGGCATAAGCTAAAAGGACACCATACTTGTAGGTGTTGTTTATCTTTATCTGCTCGTTTCTAGCCAGGAGTGGTGGTAGGATTCCTATGCAGGAATCCGTCTAGGTAGGTACCACCCCAGGGCCAGTTATTCTGCCGTGAAGCAGTAGTGTGCAAACATTACTGTGTTTCGGTTTGAAGGGCACTGTGAGCTAGCGTAATCACTGGGCATATGAGACTTAAGAACCTGTGTCTCAGGGTGATGGACACAATTGTTATGGGCAGACGTTGCACTTACTATCAGACGAACGTTTTGCTAGTTTCATCACTTTATCCAATTAAAAAAAAAACAGATGTTGGTTAATTCTAACTGCGAATCAGATAAAATGTACATGCAGTCATTATCATAGTACAAAGGCAATGGATGGTCATGGACAAAGGCATTAGTTTTCCAACTATAGTGGGAAGAACTCGCGACTAGCGTAGTCTATCTGAAAGGAGCATCACGTACGATGTGTACACCGTATGTACTACTTGTAATAAAATATTTCAAGTCACATCAGTTTATGTATAATACAATTCAGTCTAGCGGTTCATTACCTATTACTTGAAAATTTGCCATATGAAAATCTGCTAAAAGGTGTTGTGAAGGAAAGAAATATAATTTGCTAAGATCCGCATGCTAAATATAAAATGGTGTATATTACCTAGTTTTGAAGAGCACCATAACTGTTGTACGAGTCAAAATCACTTGATAATGCCTCGTTTTGAGGTGAAACACGTGTCGTGGTCGACTTCAGTGGTACGAGTATATTGCCTAGTGGTCGAGGGTATCTGGTGGCGTCGTTAGTTTGCTCGTGTACGCTACAGTGGGAGGGCGGGCGGTGCTCTTCAAAACTAGGTAATGTACACCATTTTATATTTTGCATGCGGATCTTGGCAAATTAACTTTCTTTTCTTCACTATAATGGATTTCCGCAAAGTAACGCCTGATTCTATTAACTATATAATAGGTGTTGTTTTAATAATGCTGTATAAGCACTCAGTATAGTCCTTTGTTATTTTTTTTGGTATTCTGTCGATGTGTCTACATTTTTAACTTTTAAGTTAAATAGCTTTTGTTTATTCTTTTTTTCTTTTTCTATGTTTTTATTAATCATTGTGCTGCATGTAGTGCCGTGAATAAATGATCTTTCATTCTTTCTTCTTCTTTCTTTCTAAAACTACTCATCTCTTTTTAAGTTCCTAGATAATTAAAAGTATTCCGACAAATGGCAGAATGACTATGAAGACAAATGCTGCACCAAAAGACGTCAGATTTGTGACGGGAAGCAGCGTCAAACGTGCGTGAAATCCATCTGCCAAGTGAAGGTATTACGGCAAAGCGTACCTTAAGGGAAGCCTATTTGTGGACTAAACGACCTCATGATAACCTAGTTAAAATTTGGCTTAAATTATTTTTAGTTAAAATAGGGTAAAGTGATGACATCGGTTCTCAAGTCTCATATGCCCAGCGATTACACTAGCTCGCAGTGTCCCTTCAAGCCGAAACACAGTAATGTTTGCACACTACTGCTTAGATCGTGTCATTTAAGTAAAAAAAATATCCAGGGATAAATAAAATTTATATAAAATCGCCATGTGGGCGGTAAGAGCAGCGACCGGCTTCTGTACGTGGCTAACGATGATCTGACATCTGCCGAAGTACTGCTGCGGAATAGTGTAACAGTGGATCTAAATGATATGAGAAAGGGATTTGAATGATATATAACAAACAACTTTATTACGACCTGCACTTGTTTTGTATAAAACACCGTCAACAAACACCAGCCGGTAAACATGCCACGAGTACACTGCACCTCTACTCGACTGGTAAAAATAAAAAACAACTCGTTTTTTATTTTATTTTAAAAAGTGATGAAACGAGCAAAACGTTCACCTAATGGTAAGTGCAACGTCTACCGATAGCAAACGCTGTGACATGCAGAACACTTCTATGTGACACCACATTGCATCCATCACCCTGAGACATAAGTTCTTAAGTCCCATAAACCCAGTGATTACACTAGCTCACAGTGCCCTTCAAACCGAAAAACAGTAATGTTTGTACACTACTGCTTCACGGCAGAATAACTGGACCTGGGGTGGTACCTATCTAGACGGATTCCTGCATTGACTGCTGTTAGGACTTCGACACGCTGTGCTGTCTATAGCAGATAGAGGGGCTGCGACGCGTGCGGGACGAGTGGCGCTAAGGCGTTGATCTGTGAACAGCTGATCAGCTGACCACTTCTCATCCAACCACCGACGAATACGCACGCATTTGCTACACCTCTTTTTTTAAAAATAATATACAGTTTAGCTTAAATAAGTAATTTACAGCCCATTTACGTTTTTTCCTTTTAATAAGTTATCGACCAAAGCGTAATAAAATTCAAACTCATGAAGCCCTGTCGGCATACATAATAAATTTTCACTTTAAATTAACTTCAATAATTAAAACGCAAAGAGACGGTATATCTTATGGAACTGGGTACCGTTGTCACCTGGCGTGGTCGCTGGCTTGGAAATAAGTTTATGCAAAGTCCTCGGGGAACTTAAGCAAAATGTAAAGCTGCCAAAGTAACAGTACGATATTACACAATTTAAATATTTTAAATATTGTTCTTTATGTCTTTGAGAAACAACATCATTAGTGAGGTACATGTACAGTTAAGAGAAATTTACGCGGTTATAATTTAAAACGTACTCCCGCCCGCAGTACAGACTTCTTTGAGAGAAATGAAAATTATTTATTTATATTATCTAGTTACATGAATTAGAGCAAATTTTTTTTCACCTAAAAACGATGTCTCTCTGTAGAATTCTCTGCATCATGGGATGATAATTTTATATATACATACATTTCACATGCACAACACAAACAGACCCGAGTACCAAAAATAAAACGTTTGATTTGTAAAACATAGCTGCCAAATTCAGCTAGATGCTTTGTATATCATCGACAGAAGACAGAAATAGACTAAAGATACATCTTTCAATTTGTTTTTAAAAGCAACATTTTCATTTAATATGAACGACATGGAACACAATTTTTTTGTCTTTTTTTTAAACGATACCAACTATACCATTAACATTTCTTATATTCCTGTTAACCACTCCAACTAAGCGTAAAAGCTTGTGCTAGGAGATGGTTCACGACAAAAGTCGAATGGCGGGCTCGATACTGCGACGTCATATTTCGCAGTCCGTACCCTAGGCTATTGCCGCTTATTATTTAATACGAACATAATCCGCAGCTTCATACGCGTAATCTTTTTAATGATGAAAAGTAAGTTAATTTGTTAAGATCCGCATGAAAAAAGGTTTTTGGAGAGCGCCGCCCGCCCTCCCTCAGTAGCGTGCACAAGCAAACTAACACCGCCACCAGGAACCGTCACCAGATTCCCTTCCCCCAACCACTACAATACTACCACTAGGTAATATACACCACTGAAGTCGAGAACACGATACGTGTTTCGCTTGATAATGCCTCGTTTTGAGGGTTCGTTAAGGAGGGCGGGCGATGTTCTTCAAAAACGTAGATACTATACACCATTTTATATTTTGCATGCGGATCTTAGCAAATTAACTTACTTTCCTACATTATAATGGATTTCCGCAAAGTAACGTCTAATTCTATTAACTATAATGTTTTTAAGTTTTAGCGTAACTCCAGATATGTTTGAGATATTACAAAGAAAATAATATACGTGCTTAGACTTTCTGAGATTGATGTTTTTTATTTTAATAACTTCAAGATATTTTCATGTTAATCCGATCAATTAGACAGACTGATATATTTTACCTATCACCAAATTTTGTCTCTAAACAATAATTATTAACATATTTTTAAAACTGCAACGATTTTTTAATTCGTACCTTCAGTATGTTATGGTCAACTACTAAACTCAGGACTGCTTTTAGTTCTATTCATGGAACAAAGTGACGAGACGCACAATCGTCTACTTTGTGGTAAGTCCAAAGACCCACAACATTTCCGTGAGGCTCCACACTGCGCTCGTTACCCTGTGACATTGGATCTCACATGCCCAGTAATTACACTAGCTAAAGGTTTCAAACCGAAAAAGTAATGTTTGCACACTACTGCTTGAGAGCAGAATATGTAGTAGGGCAGACCGGGGTTGGTTTGGGACTGGGGTAGGTAGACTAGATGCTCCTAGCTTCTTGCAGGTTTGACTGAGAGAATCAATGTTGCACTCAAAGAAAGCTCGCTACTTGACCGATCATTCGCATAGAACGCGAGACACGAGGAAATGTCTCACTGCCAGTTAGAGCGCAATATCAATAATTGGGATATCTAAGTAGTTTTTCATCAACACATCTTTTTCGTTCTTACATTGTAATTTATATAGTTAATAGAATCAGGCGTTACTTTGCGGAAATCCATTATAATGAATAAAAGTAAGTTACTTTGCTAAGATCCGCATGCAAAATATAAAAATGGTGTATATTACCTAGTTTTTTGAAGTGCACCACCCGCCCTCCCTCAGTAGCGTGCACAAGCAAACTAACACCGCCACCAGGAACCGCCACCAGGTACCCTCCACCAACCACTACAATACCACCACTAGATAATATACACCACTGAAGTCGAGAACACGACACGTGTTTCGCCCCAAAACGAGGCATTATCAAGCGTAATAGACTCTACGACAGACGGCCGTCTGTTCATTGTAATTTATAGTCAAGCTCATATAAATTTAATTTGAAATTGAAAGTAAATTATTATAAAATGTATACAAATACGTATTATGACTATTATGCAAAGCATAATAGTTTAGTGAATTTTTGAAGGCAGAAGCTCTGGTCGGGGTTGGTAGGCCAATTGCGTATTGCGGTTTGTTGACTATGATCCATATGTTGCTGTTTTTTCGAAAATATTTATGGTTTACGAAAAAAATCAAAGTTTGAGATAAAAATTAATCATTCTTTTATAAATAAGCCCGTCTGCGAAGAATTCTGCAAAACGAATGACTTTTTTATCGGATAAAGTGACGAGACGAGCTAAACGTTCACCTGATGGTAAGTGCAACGTCTGCCAATGAGAAATGCCGTGTCACCAATAATATTCCTGTGAATTTTTCATTACACATTAAATTTTGTCATCCCGTAATTTAAGCTATCCTACTCTAGTTGACTAGTCTACCTACCCCAGCATTGGGGCAGGTTGACCATCGCGGAGAGGTTTCCTAAAACTGAAAAATCCTGATTTTATTTAATAATATTCACATAGAACCTTTTTTTTATAATTGACTATGAAATTTGGCACAGTTTACAATATTTCTCATTAACATAAAGAAAACAGTTTTTTTTTTAAAAATATAACCAAAAACGTGGTCAACTATCCCCGGTCTGTCCTACTGTGGTGGTACTTACTTAGATAAATTCCTGTATAGGATTCCTACGACCACAATATCATGTGACAAGTAATGACAATTAAAGATATTACATATATGTACACAAAAAACAATTCAAAACTCTACGCCAGAATATGCAAGGGTTACGTGTAACAAAGGTACTAAAATACCAGTACATACTACAAGCCAGATGGTACTATTAGGATGTACTCGCAGGCACCATGTGGTTGTCCGCTATAAACAAACGCTATTCAGATACATTTACATGCTGGGGTCACCACTCAAAATTATATGTATGTATAGTACGGCAGAGCCGTGGTAGCTCAGGGGCCTGGTGCTCGCCTTTAATTTCCTAGTACGCGTGTAACCTGGGTTCGGTCCCCGGTGCCAGCACCTCTAAAATTGTTCTACAATTTTAAGTGCTGATTTACCACGTGCTTAGCGGTGAAGGAAAACATCGTGAGGAAACCTGCATGTCCGAGGAATAGAAATATTTCGGGGACATGTGAAGTCCGCCAACCCGCATTGGAGCAGCGTGGCGGATTCTTCCTAGCTCCTAAACCTTCTCAGAAATGAGAGGAGGCCTGTGCTCGGCAGTGGGACATTTATAGGCTGAAACTTTACTTTACTTTTTTTTTTATAGTACGGCATCCGTTTTTTGAATGCAAACGAATTCCGTATATAATAAATGATGTTTCAGCTATTGTAAGAGAATTTCCTTGAATAGTGGTGATGATTTGGAAAATTTTAAACTTTCGTTGGTTTACGTGAAATACGAGTACCAACGGAATGTGCCCTTTTTAAGAGCTTTCCACAAAGACTTTAGTTGTATAGTTATACCTTTTTTTTTAACTAAAGCCCTCTATTCTCGCATACATGAATATCGTCTAAACCCGCGGACTAGTTTCTGATCACGTGGTGCACACAGAGCATTTATAACTGATTCAGCGGTACTAATACGGCATAGAAATTTAAATGTGCTTTTTTCCTGAGAACAAGCAATGATTGGGCAGTACCTCATGTGATATGAGATCCGAGATGGCAAGCATGTTTTTTAAGACGTAGAAAACGTGCCTGTGACCTGTGAAACGTGCACGTTGTCGGCCTTTAAGATTAGACGACTCCTCTTTTATGAATAGTGAATAGAATAGACAAACTAAATAAAAGAAATCTTCGCAACAGTCCGAGAATTAATCATAGCGTTAGAAATCATAATGGAAGACGAAAAGTCGTTTTTTATGCATTCGGGTTAATATTAGCTAGTTAACACACACTAGTGATCATTCGAAAATAAAGTAGGATGGTGGTAGGATTCCTATGCAGGAATCCGTCTAGGTATGTACCACCCCAGGGCCAGTTATTCTGTCGTGAAGCAGTAGTGTGCAAACATTGCTGTGTTTCGGTTTGAAGGGCACTGTGAGCTAGCGTAATCACTGGGCATATGAGACTTAAAAACTTATGTCTCAGTGTGGTGTCACACAGAAATTTTCTGGGTGACCCAGCTTTTGTTATGGGCAGTAGCATCTAGGGTGTTATAACCCATCCTCCTGACAAGCGTGGTGATTACGAGCCACTACGAGTAGATCACCACTGTCTGTCCTATATCATTCTTGTACAGCCATGTTCTAGCGTCATGACAGTTTTCGTTCTGTGTGTAGTCTCCAGCCCGTTCTGGGCTAACATTGTCACAGTCTTGAAATTCGTATCATCTTTACATCAGGAGATACTTTAGCCTGGATTTAATCTAAGATCTAAATTTAAAAAATACATCTAGGCGTAATTTGATGAGAATCTTAGCCGAACCGTATTTTTTCTATCAGGAAAATATTTTTTAGGTTATGGAAGATTTGCGATGTTGGTTTTCTTGCTGTTTTCTTGATGTTTGTTTTGTTATATTATATTATTTTCTTCAATAATTTATTCATTTTTTATATATGTCTTACATACTACTAGTTAAATAATGTAGCATTATTTAGAAAATATCAAAAAATCCTGGAATTGTCTACTTGTGACTCCATTATGAATATAATTGCATTCACACCTACGTCCTGGCGTAAGTTTTCAAAACATAAAAACCAGATGCAAAGCATTTCATTACAGAAATCTCTTTCACTCGGAAGCTGATATGGTGGCTCTGAAGGTAAGCTCCATATAAGTCGCAACTAAAGCATCGCAACACTTGAGACGTAACAAGCATCCAATTTATTCGCGCGGTGCGAGTAACTCGGATCCTACGAAACATTTCTGGATAAATCCTCTTTAATATAATGTTATTGACGTAAACATGCTGTCCATTTTTACCTGAGTTTAGTTGCAGCTTGCTGTCGTGTGGTGGCGTAGTAAGAGAACTACTCTACCATCCCATCTGATCCCGAGGGTGTCGTAAAAGTAAACAGAGGGCAAATTAAAAGCAGAAGATGGGCAGCAACATCTACCTGGAACATCTCAATAAAAAAACTGCGGTCGCCAACCCGCCTGCCAAGCGTGGCATTTATGGCAGAATCTCCTAAATTTAAGCTACAAACTTCTGTGGCTATCTATGGGGGAGGCTTATGTTCAGCAATGCACCAGTAATAGGGTGAAATGATGATGACGATGATGATGAATTAGCATTTATGTAAGGATAAAAAGTGAACACAGGAACGAATTTAATGTAAAAGGCAGTGGAAGTATAGAAATACTGTTTGTATGAAAGACAAACATAATTAAATAGTGAAATGGTGTGCAAGCGAGATGTCTATCTCTCGTATCGTCTATCTATTTATTGTAAATTAGTAATAAGATAGAAAGAGAAAATAAAAACAGTATGAAATGGCGAAGTCGTCTTTCATTTACGCATCTTACATAAGCAAATTTTTTTATGGAAGAATGTGACGGGACGAGCTAACCGTATCTAGGCACTTAGAGGAGGACCAGCTGATTAGTGACCGCCATTACAGCTTCCGTCGGGTTCGCTCAGTTGAGATCTTCTAGTATACCTCACTCATCGATGGGCGGTGGCAGTCGAGAGCAAGAGGGAGGCCCTGTCTGTTAGTTTGGACATAGGACCTTCCTATGGGCTTCCCGAGAAATTTTGCTGTGGTGTCAGTTTTCTTACAGACCGGAGCATCAAGGTCGTAGTCGACGGAGCATACTCGGACTCCAAGTCTTAGAATGCTGGTGTCTCACAAGGTTGTGTGCTATGCCCTCAATTTCTTCTGCATATCAATGATATTTTATAAATTAGTAACATATATGCAGACGACAGTACTGGTGATGCCGTATACACCGGCCGGATCAATATTTCTTGGAAACACGACGACTAGTACGGGAAAAAACCTGTTTGCAGTGGAGATTTTGTTAGACAAAATCTTGGATTGGGGACGACTAAATTTAGTCCAGTTGAACACTAACAAGATACAAGTTTACGCGTTTACCGCTAAAAAGAAACCCTTTGTCGTATAATCTCATTTCGAGAGCACTCCCCTCGGTGCCTCAGCCAGTATCGAAATCCATGGTGTTGACATATCAAGCAACGTCCAGTTTCACGGCCACCTGTAAGGGAATGCCAAATTGGCCACTAAAAAGCTCGGCGTGCTCAGTAGAGCGCGACAGTTTCATGCCGGCCCACCGATTGCAACGTTATACGGCGCAGGTTTGACCGCACATGGAGTACTGTAGGCGGGAGCACCGACCCCTAGTTCCAGCTCCGTCCATTTGACCGCATTAAACGAAGTGCGGCTCGAATCGTCGACGACCATGTTCTACCTGATCGGCTTGATCCACTGGCTGCGTAGAGATGTTGCATCTCTTTACAGGATTTTATATTATATTACATACTTTTTTGCAGGATCTACCACGGGCAGTGTTCCGAGGAATTGTTCTCATTAATTCAAACCACTGAATTTTACCATCACAACTTACGGCACAACTCAAAATTCCATCTTTACCACCTGGATGGTTGGCATTTCACCACAGTGCATTTTTCGCGGAATTTTCTGCCATGCTCAACCACTTTATGAAATCTGCTGCCGGGAGCGGTTTTTCCGGGCCGATATGACTGAGAGACTTTCAAGAAAAGAGCCTATTCATTTCTCAAAGGCCGACAACGCATCTGCTATTTCTCTGGTTTTTTATATGTTCATGGACGTCGGTGATCACTTACATCACGTGGGCCACCTGCTCGTTTGCCCACTTATCTGTAAAAAAACCATTAAGTAAGTGTAACGTCTGCACATATCAAATGATGTGTCATTCAAAAAAAAAGTCTTTGTAATCACACTTCGCTCGTCACCCTGGGACATCAGTTCTTAAGTATCATATGCCCAGTAACACTGGCTAATGCTGAGCTAAGCTGACGATACTTTTTTTTACTATATATGTTATTATAATATCAAAATAATCGGATCATATCAAATTAACTTTCATTCCTTCATTTCAAAATGTTTGTTTGCTACTGTTGCAATCAAAGGACACAAAGGGCGGACTTAATGCCGTTAGCACTGATATACTCGTACAAAAACCTGTATATCAATGGCCTTTAAGCATTGTCTCACAGTCAACCTATGGAATGGTGAGATTTTGATAAGGTGCAGCAATAAGACAAAAAAACATACGTGACACATAAGTATAATATAACTATATTATTTATAGATAATACTATAAATAAGTGAGCAAACCGCGGGGCATACCTAGTATGCCCCGCGGTTTGCTCCGCGTAATAAAGCCGATCCCGATCGATGACATACATATATAACTAGTCTGGCCATAAATACTGTTACATAAAAACTTTTCTTTTTTTCAACTTTTTAATTATTTTGAATTTGGAAAACGAATATTATTTTAAAAACTTCTTTCGAATTTGCGCCATTTCACATATTTCTTCGTGTTCATTATCAAATTACAATATGGAATGGGGTGTTAAAGAATAGAATATTTTTTTTATTATTGCTAAAGCGAAAGAAAGAAACACATTTATTCACGGTCTAATCACAATAGATACAAAACAAATCAAGAAAAAAAAATGTAATTACACAGAACATAAAGTAATATTGCCCAAAATTAACAAAAGTGAAAAAATTATATAAAATGAGTCTGTGTAGCAGCATAGGACAGTGAAATGGACAGGACTCAGTAAAAATCGAGATACAGAGACTTAAATTGCTCTGATCCCGACACTGGTTTTCAGTCCGGCCCGCACCCGTCGAGAATTGTCAATAGTTAGGACGTAGATTTTTACACACTTACTAAATGGAATATCATTATAGTGTATAGAATGTCATCCTGTATATACGAGTACCTCAGCTAACATCGTCTGTCTACCTTTTAAGATAGCTTAGCGTTTCAGCTTAACTGTCAGTCCATAACGAGACAACCAACATTTGATAGCGTTATAACAATTATTTAAACAACTGATTTCGTTATAAACATCATCAATTTAAGATTGAAAGAAAGAAATAAATAAACATTTATTTTTTCATCATCATCATCATTTCAGCCTATCACCAGTCCACTGCTGAACATAGACCTCCCCCATAGATTGCCACAAAAGTTTGTAGCTCTCATATTGAAGTGATTTTGCCATAGTTGCCACGCTTGGCAGACGGGTAGGCAACCGCAGTTTATTTATTCAGAGGCTCCAGGAAGATGCTGCTGCCCATCTTCTGGTTTTAATTTTCCCTCTGTCGACTTTTATGACACCCATGGGATGAGATGGAGTGGTAGATTCTCTTAAGCCGCTACCACACGGCATTTGTTACAAGCACACAAGTCACAGACAGATTAATCGTGTAGAAAAAAAAAATGGTGCACTGCTCTAAAAAAGGACGGCCACTCAGGATATGCTATGCATGATCGTGCCCTGATTTTCAGTGGCATCCAATAATGTAATAATAAATAGATTTTTTTTCTAAATAGGAATAGAATAAGATATACATATATACTATATACACATACATACATTAAAAATACAGATACATATATTAAAAATACTCCTAATTTAGGTAAACAGGGTACGGGCCAATACTGCTGACTATAATTATAAATCTATGCAATACAAAATATCTTCTATGCCCCGATACCAATTAGATCAACCCACCATGTGCCGTGACCAGAGAATTTTGTAAGTGACTAAAAAGTTATATTTGCATATTTATCGCAATAGGTCGTCCGCGTACAGATGGTACGAACAGTCAAAATTTGAGGTGATTAAGTTTATAAATACAAAATAATTATATAAACAGAGAATACTGTCTTGCGACACTGCAGTTTCGACATTAGCCTAAGAAGCCCAATTATGTTAAGTAGTTCACAACATGAACTGTTTGTCGTAGAGGAATAACTTTCGAGTTCGCAAGTTATTAAAAGTTCCGAGTTTAAATACTGTTATGAGTCATCAAAAATATGTCAAATTGAATGTACGAGTAATATCCCAAAACTCTGTAACTTCATTTCCATAGTAACTAACGTACCTATATACTTTAAGGGTAATGTGGCTCATTAATTTTTTCGACGAAGTAAACGTACAGTCACGCCTTTTGTGAGAAACGTGGGAGACGAGACGTGACGAGGGGCGAACTACGTCGCCGCCATTTTGGTAAAAGTCAATATTTTTATAGATTTTTTATTTTTTGGTACGTTTAAACATGACTGGTTTCTCTATTTTATTTCATTCCTACAAAAAAAAGCCATAATAAAAAAATTAAAACACATTTTCACATAATTTGTTATTCACAAAATATCATGCTACGTTATCTTATTCCGTGAGTGTCGTAAGAGTTGATGAGGGAAATTTCTGGAAAATACATAGCTTCGAAACGGTGGAACAACCACTTCCAAAAATGCGTGACCGAAATTACACAGATTTGTGGGCAGCAGTGTCTGGGGTAAATTAATAGAAAATGAATAAGAAAAAACATTTAACTTTAGTCGTCTAGCGGCGGTTTTAGGAAATCTGCGGCCTCATTTTATTCCGTGGGAGTCATAAAAGTAAAAGTAAGACTAAGGGAAATGCTAGGAAAATTCCATTGCTTCTCGATAGTGGCGAAATTACCATCTCTATTGTGTCACACCGAATTGTTCCAGACACTGGTCTCG
The DNA here is from genome assembly GCA_019845155.1 of Luehdorfia chinensis. Taxonomy (NCBI): domain Eukaryota; kingdom Metazoa; phylum Arthropoda; class Insecta; order Lepidoptera; family Papilionidae; genus Luehdorfia; species Luehdorfia chinensis. The sequence continues at coordinate 1,629,513 of JAHVAK010000449.1, read as the reverse complement.
GGTAAAAGTATCTTAGGTGCAAATAGTCTTGTACTGCAATCGCCATTAAAACAAATCCTTCAAATTTGAGATTTTGTGACTCGCTTTAAATTTCATAGTACGCGAGTGACCTGGGTTCGATTCCCAGTGCCGGCACCACTAAAATTGTTAATTGCAATTTTAAGTGCTGATTTACCACGTGCTCGGCGGTGAAGGAAAACATCGTGAGGAAACCTGCATGTCTGAGGAATAAAATATATTTCGAAGACATGTGAAGTCCGCCAACCCGCATTGGAGCAGCGTGGCGGATTCTTCCTAGCTCCAAAACCCTCTCAGAAATGAGAGGAGGCCTGTGCTCAGCAGTGGGACATTTATAGGCTGAAACTTTTTTACTATCCGAACTTTTACAAGCTGATGAAGAAGGATATTAAATTGAATGTAGACAAAGATACTTTAGTGGCGGAAGGATTCCTAAACAGGAATCCGTCTAGGGAGGTACCAGGTCAGTTATTCTGACGTGAAGCATTAGTGTCCAAACATTATTGTGTTTCGGTCTGACGGGCACTGAGAGCTAGTGTAATCACTGGGCACGTGAGGCTTAAGAACTGATATCTCAGGGTGACGGGCGCAGTGTGGTGCCACACAGAAATGTTCTGAGTGACACAGTATTTGTTCATCAGGCTAAGGTTTTGCTCGTCTCGTCATATATCCAATAAAAAGAAAATACATAATGCGAGAAAGCTATAACTCGTTGCTTTACTAATCACCGGAACTAAACACAGAAGTAGCGATCTGTTTCCATGACCCATGGTCACGGGGGGACCCCCGTGAACATGGGTGCTGTAAAGCACTCGAAATGTCGGGTTATAAATAATAAAATTAAACGCGATAAAATCCGTAAAATTAGTTTTATTTAAATGTGTAGTGATTCGCGTAAATATAAGAAATCATTATTGACTAATATTGGTTTGTATATATTTTTCTTATTTCACTGGACGAAATAAACGGAGCTGGCCGTTATATGACTAAATGATTCAACGATCGCGTACCTCCCCAAAATTCGTGGGTCCTGACTTCAATAGAGAAATAAAAGACATAATGAAATTAAATTAAAGTGAAATTGTTTGTTTGTCAAACGTTTCGTTATTATAAAGGTTCCTCTGACGGAGAAGAAACAGGCGAATGAAATCATCTTTTTTGTATTTAAGAATTTCATCTTTTTTATGTTTACGAAGTACATTATAAATAAACGCAAAGAAAAATGTATTAATGAGATTTATTACAACCGATGCATGATGATGATGGTTAAGTAAGATAAAAACAATTATCCCATTATTGGGCGAGTCACCTCTCTCTGGCTATTGTCCAGTTGCTCCAGTGCAGGTTGGCGGACCAGGATTGGCTTAGCTAGATCACAAAATGATTTGTTATATTTACGCGAACACTACACATTTAAATGAAACTAATTTTACGGATTTTATCGCGTTTATTTTTGTTATTTATAACCCGACGTTTCGAGTGCTTTACAGCACCCATGGTAACGGGGGGACTGGGTGCTGTAAAGCACTCGAAACGTCTGGTTATAAATAACAAAAATAAACGCGACTAAAATCCGTAAAATTAGTTTCATTTAGATCACAAAATCTTTCTTAAGCAGAATTTTATTATTTTAAGATAAGTAACAATATTCCAGAGGACATTACTAAGCAAGCATTCTGTAGGTAAACTGATTTTTTTTAAAGCATAGCTCATCTTTTGAAGGCTTGCGATAAAAAAAAAAAACATGGGAATGAATGCTTTCTGCACTGTAAAACGCGTATCATCCTTTGATTTTTTTTTTAATTATTATTTCCAACTCTTATTTTATTATTGTATAACCAAATAGTAACTAGTCTTTTTTCTTTTAAAAGAGTATTAATAATTATAAAGGTACGACTAAGTCAACTGAAGTGCAACATATAGAAATGTTCAGAACCTGGACATTTCTCGGAATTTTAGTTTGCTCATCCGCTTTAAGAGTAAGATGCGTGATATCCCGCCGACATTAATATCCCGTGCCGTAGTGAACACGACCGCTGGCAATTTCGTTTAGAAAGCATTACTTTGTTTAAGAACTCAAAACACAGAAAATCGTATTTAATGCATAATCCATAGGGATTCAATTCATGAGGTTCAATTAATTCTTACATTACTACATACATACATACAGTCACGCCTCTTTCCCATAGGGGTAGGCAGAGACCACATCTTTCCACTTGCTACGATCCTGACACACATCTTTAGCTTCTTCTACTTTCATTAGCGTTTCCACACACGCTCGTCGGTTGCGGGTACTTTTAACGTGACCTTTCCTCAAAAGTTCACCGATCTGATTGTGATACGTACGCCTAGGTCGACCCTTACCGGCTTTTCCATTCACACTTGCCTCATAAATCTGTTTCGTCAATCTCCTTTCATTCATCCTCTCTACGTATCCAAACCATCTAAGCATGCCTTTCTCAATATTTTTCACTACATCTTCAACCACACCGCAACTTTCCCTTATCACGCTGTTTCTCACTTTGTCAATCAGAGTTACTCCAGCTATACTTCTCAAACTTCTCATTTCCACAGCGTTAATTGTACTTTCATGCTTCTTCTGCCAGACCCAGCATTCACTACATTACATTACCACTGATGGTTTAATTGGTTTTTTAAAGTGAAACTTCTTTGGACGCTATGATGGTAAATTTCAAGGTCAGGTTTTAGTGCAACATTTCGGTTATTCTTTATTAATATTTATTTTATTAATTAATTAAAGGTCACAGTTCGGTCAGGCTTCACAGACTATGCAATAACCCGGGATACTCGCAATAAGGTGATGCTGTGTGTATGGTGGGATTGGAAGGGCGTTGTTCATTATGAGCTTGTACCGCCGGCCAGAACCGTCGATTCAGATCTGCCAACAACTGACGAGAATAAAGCAAGAAGTTGAGAGAAAACGGCCGGAATCGATCAATAGAAAGTGTCTGGTCTCATCACGACAACGCACATCTTTCACACAGCAACGCAGTAAAAATTAATAGAGTTTGGCTGGGAGGTGTTAATGCATCCGCCATATAGCCTTGACCTTGCACCTCCACATTTCCTCCTGTTTCGGTCTCTTCAGAATTCTTCAGGTAGTATCAGGTTAATACAAAAGAGGACAGCAACAACTACGTGTCGCGTTTTTTTGCTCTGAAGTCCCGTTCTACAGCAATGGGATCATATCACTACCTTCAAGATGGCAAAATGTCATCGAACAAAATGGCACATATATACAGTAATTAAATGTAATTAAACTTAGAAAAAAAATGTCTTGAGTTTTCATATAACATGCGAAGATACTTTTTTTTTATTTGTGTGTCCTACAGATAGTTGTCTGTGTATCTGAAACACTCAGGAAAATAGAGCTTGTGTTTTGTTTAATTCCTTTCGTTAAACAAATCATGTTTCCTCTCCCGAGTAAACTATTAATAAGCATGTAGTTTTAAGCAGTAGGTGGTAGGATTTCTTTGGTGGAATCCGTCTAGTCCAGAGCAATTATTCTGCCGTGAAGCAGCGGTGCAAAGATTGCTGTGTTTCGGTTCGAAGAACACTGAGAGCTAGTGTAATCATCTGGGCATATGAGACTTAAGAACTGATGTCTCAGGGTGATGGGTGCAGTGTGGAGTCACACAGAAATGTTCTAGGTGACACAGCATTTGCTATGGGCAGACGTTAGCACTTACCATCAGGTGAATCGTCTATGACCTTTTTGTATCACTAAAGTACATAAATACATACAATCATACCATTTTCCCATATAAGAGGTAGGCAGAGATCACACACGTAGGCCACTTTTTCCCCCTTCGGAAACGAGACGTGCCGGGTGACGATCCTCGTCGTCGCAATTATGGTACAAGTAAGAAGATTCTTAACCCCGTTTGCATTTTCACAAGCAATATAGTGACAGAATTGCATATTGTGGTGTTATTTTGCAAGAATATAGGCCATAGTTAACAGAATCAGGCGTTACTTTGCGGATATCCATTATAATGAAGGAAAGTAAGTTAATTTGCTGAGATCCCCATGTAAAATACAAAAATGGTGTACGTAGTTTTTTGAAGAGCACCGCCCGCCCTTCCTCAGTAGCGTGCACAAGCAAACTAACACCGCCACCAGGAACCGCCACCAGATACCCTCCACCACCCACTACAATACTACCACTAGGTAATATACACCACTGAAGTCGAGAACACGACACGTGTTTCGCCCCACCCACATTATCAAGTGTCATAAACTCTACGACAGACGGCCGCCAGTAATAGAGTCTATGGCTCTTCAAAAAACTAGGTAATATACACCATTTTTATATTTTGTATGCGGATCTTAGCAAATTAACTTACTTTCCTTCAGAACAAAGGCTGTATAAACAATACAAGCATTGCAGCACACACTATATAATTCGCATTCGTTTCGTTAAATTTGCCCAATTAGATTTTTTTGCTACTGTTTACTGTATACTTCTATGGTTTCAAATGTTTTGGCTATCATTCTTGTAAATTAACTTTCATATTTAAATTGCATCACTATTGTGGTGTCTAAATAAACGAGTTATTTTTTTATTTTTACCAGCATGTTTACCGGCTGGTGTTGGTTGACGATGTTTTATACAAAACAAGTGCAGGTCGTAATAAAGTTGTTTGTAATATATCATTCAAATCCCTTTCTCACATCATTTAGATCCACTGTTACATTATTCAGAAGCAGTACTTCGGCAGATGTCAGATCATCGTTAGCCACGTACAGAAGCCGGTCGCTGCTCTTACCGCCCACACGGCGATTTTATATATTTTTTATTTATCCCTGGATATTGTTTTTATTTAATGGCACGATCTAAGCAGTAGTGTGAAAACATTACTGTGTTTCGGTTTGAAAGGCACTGCGAGCTAGTGTCGCTGGGCATACGAGACTTTAGAACCGATGTCTCAGAGTGGCGGGCGCAGTGTGGTGTCACACAGAAATGTAATGGGAGATACAGCATTTGTTATGGGCGAACATTGCACTTACCATTACCTAATGGTAAGCTCAATGTTGACTATGTATACATACTATATATATATATATATAGTATGACGAGCCAAACGCTCACCTGAGCGTTTGGCTCGTCTTGTCACTTTTTCCAATGATGAAAAATAGAAATAAATCTAAAAGTTAAATTGAAGTGAAGCGTAGTGATACATGCTTCCTTTCCCTGCTACACTACGCACCTCCTCTTAAATCTAGAGTACCTTATCCCTACCCTCTGTCGCACCGCGGAACAGTTGCGCGGGAACTTGCCCGACTATAACGGTAAGTGCAATCCTTCCCCATAGCAGTTGCAGTTTCTCCCAAAACTTTGCATTGGAAGTTTGTGGAGCATCACACTATGCTAATGTGAGTACAGTTCTAAATTTTAAATGACCTGTAATTAATGTTGCTTTCGAGGCGTACATACCGAAAAACAGCGGTTACCTAGGAATTAGAATTGTATTAGAATTAGTAGTAATATAAGTAAGTAAGTAGTATTGGAATTGTACCACCAATCACTAAGTCTAGAATTAGGTTACAGATAGCTCCAACGGCCATAGGAGCTCCTTTTTTGGAAACACAAAACAAGCTTCAACATGACCGGCAGTTCACATATCAAAATATAGACTATAACGACATGACATACAATGACAATAACCAAAATAGATTTCCATTTTTAAAACCATGGTTGCAGAATACTACTTTTTTATTGGATAAAAGTACGAGACGAGCAAAACGTTCACCTGATGGTAAGTGCAACGTCCGCCCATAGCAATGTTGTCTGTCATCACTAAAAAATTGTCTTCACTATTAAAAAAATTATCTTTTTGTTCGTATATCTCATAATTGCGTATATTTAAGTATAAAATATTAGTATTTTGTAGGTATGATATATTATCCATGTATATATTAGGTACGTTTAAGTTTTATTTATGTAGTTTATTGATTTGTTCAATTTCAGGTTTTTTTCATTCACACACCAAAAGCAAAAGATCGCTTTTAGCTACAAAGCCGCTCATTGTACTTATCAGTTTCATTTTAATTTCCTTTTTGTGTATTTAGATTATGTTGTACAATATAGTTATGTGTAATTTAATGACTTTTTTTATTGGACAGTGACGAGACGAGCAGAACGTTCATCTGATAGTTAGTGCAACGTCTGTCCATAACTAATGCTGTGTAACCCAGAACATTTCTGTGAGGTAGTACACTGCGCCCGTCACCCAGAGACATCAGTTCTTACGTCTCATATGTCCAGAGATTATTAATGCTTTTACAGCAAAGACTGCAGCAATTGGTCTCCTTTCTGGTTTAAATTTATAAGTACCCCGTTGAAGCTTTTCATCAAGAGTTTTTTCAAGAAAAACTGGCTCATACACTATTACAGCCTTTATTCTACACTATTACAGTCTCTATTAGGCTTTACTCTTTTCCAATATAAGTACACTGGTAATGAATGTTTAACATTTTGGCAACAATATCGTGACTAGACTTTTTACTAATTATAAAATTCTAAGAGTATTATTAGATGAATTTAAAATAAAGTAAAAAAAAAGTAAAGTTTCAGCCTATATATTTCCCACTGCTGAGCACAGGCCTCCTCTCATTTCTGAGAGGGTTTTGGAGCTAGGAAGTTTGGCGGATATATTGACAAGGAAAAGGGTCACAGATCGAGTGGTCTGATCTGAGGTGGACGTCTCCTCCGACTAATAATATTTAGAAGTTGTATATATAGTTCGCATTTCAGAAAACTTTTATAGCGCGATTATGGACGTATGGTAATATTTTTTGAGCTTCTCATGTGGCGACATAGATGTCGCTATAGAAGAATCCGCCACGCTGCTCCAATGCGGGTTAACGGACTGAACATGTCTTCGAAATATTTTTTATTTCTTAGACATGCGGGTGATGTTTTCCTTCACCGCCGAGCACGAGGCAAATCAGCACTTAAAATTGCAATTAATAATTTTAGTGGTGCCGGCACTGGGAATCGAACCCAGGTCACTCGCGTACTATGAAATTTAAAGCGAGCGCTTAGCCCCTGAGCTACCACGGCTCTATTATCGGCTCTATTATTATCTAATTAAAGTGAAATTGTTTAAATCTATTATCATATAATCATAGTGAATGTAGGAGAAGACAAAATATCAATTTAATTACATTGTTTGAACGCTTAACTAATTAGTACGAACGTAGTAGTTAGTTCAGATATATGACAACGCGCGTTAAACTTTAAATGCATTCAGTAATAAAGATTGGCTTCAACTTAAAGCAGCAGTCGTGAACCCATCTACAAATGTCGCATTAATTTGCTGACACAAGTGAAAACTCCAGCGGGAGCAAATCTTAATTTGATTATGTTTCCATGAGGAATTCTAGTTCATGTGACGACCGCGTGGCCTAGAGGTCAGAGTACCTGACTTCTAAGCCGCGGGTCCTGGGTTCGAATCCCAGCCGGAGCCAACATTTGTGCTAAAACATAAATTGTTGATTTTCGAGTCTGGTTGTGTTGTGATTGTCCCCGTGTTTCTGACACTGCATCCTAGCCTACCTCCGATCTTATCGCATCAGCGTTACATCGGGCGCGGGTAGGTTGGGACGAAGTGAGTGCCTCTGTGTTTGCGCGTACACTTGTGGCACTATAATATCTCCTGCGCAGTTGATGGCTCTCGACAGTAGTCGGAAGTTGTCGCCGTGGTCAAAATCGGCTAGGAGAACATCAATAGTTCATGTGTGGGGACTATCGCTACGTATCCAATTAAAGTCATCTACGTTTCTTCTTCTTCTTATTTTCAGCCTATAACATGTCCACTGCTGAACATATCGTGTTGGGGTTGGAAACCGCAGTTTATTTATTCAGATGTTCCAGGAACATGCTGCTGCTCATCTCCTGGTTTTTGTTCTGGTTTTTTTCCCTGGTTTTTTGTTCCAGTTTTTTTATATCCCTCTGTCGACTTTTACGACACCCACGGGATAAGATGGGGTGTGAGATTCTCTTAAGCCGATACGTTTTAAGTTATATTTTGCGGAACTCGGTAGGTCGATGATATCCGGCGAACTCGAAGTCACAAATTCAAATTCTACACTTTTTAGATCCTTGATGTACTTATCTCGTCGTAAAATTGCTACATTCAATTGCAGCATTAAGGTGCTAGTATTATATCAAAGCGCTTGTTGTATCTTTAAAAATATTAGTACTCGTATTAAGACCGAACAACATCGATTATCGAGGAAAATAACTTCCAGTAGTGACTTGGCTCAGGGTCAGTCATGATATTGTGTAGTCTTCATCTTAATCACTTATTTTTCATTTTTATTATACATCAGTCCTGTAACTGGTGGTAGGATTAACTGGTTCAGGAATCTGTCTTGGTGTGTACCACCGCAGTGCAAGTTATTCTGCTGTTAAGCAGTCGTGTGCGTGTCTGGAGGTCACTGACAGCTAGTGTAATTAATGGGCATATGAGACTTAAGAACTGATGTTTCATGGTGACGGGCGCAGTGCGGTGTAACACAGGAATGTTCTGCGTGACGCAGCTTTTGTTATGGGTAGACATTGCACTTTCCATCAGGTGAAGGTTTTGAATTCATTAAAAAAAATAACTAGCAGTAACGACTTGGCTCGGGGATGGTCCGCAACCATATTATGCGGTAGTCAGCATCTTAATCACTTATTTGCCATTTTATTATACATCCATCCTTCAGGTGCAAAAAAATCTTCCGTCAGTACAATGCCGACATGCAGGAGCACAAATTAACAGTGTAACGGAAAAGTTTAGAAATTTAAAACAGAAACCGTCTTCGTGATTTTTCGAAAGCAGAACTTTAATTGTTAAATGCGAGTCTGAAAATTAGCAAATTTTTTTTTATTGTAGAAAGTGACGAAACGAGCAAAACGTTCACCTGATGGTAAGTGCAACGTCCGCCTACAACAAATGCTGTGTCACCCATAATATTTCTGTGTGACACCACACTGCGCCCGTCACCCAGAGACTTAAGTTCTTAAGTCTCAAATGTCCAGTGATTACGCGAGCTTACAGTGCCCTTCAAACCGAAACACAGTAATGTTGGCACACTACTGCTTCACGGCAGAATAACTGGCCCTGGGGTGGTACCTACCTAGACGGATTCCTGCATAGGATACTGCCACCAGTAAAAATTAAAACCATTTCGTAGATGTATGATGAATTCCGGCTCTTAAACAAAAAATATATAACGATTGAAGTATCATCTGGCTGATGATTATAGAGTTCATTGCTTGATGTAGCACCCCCTCCCCTGTAGGTTGCACAAAGAGGGTTAGTTTTGATTTTCATAAAAATCAAAGCGCTGGTATTGTATCGACGTGAAACAACTATTTCTTATCATAACAATATTTCAAGGGAACAAAGTTAATTTAATGATTTCTTATATTTACGCGAACACTACACATTTAAATGAAACTAATTTTACGGATTTTATCGCGTTTATTTTTATACTATTTATAACCCGACGTTTCGAGTGCTTTACAGCACCCATGGTCACGGGGGGACTGAGGTGACAGATGTCCTGATGTCATAGTTAACCCGGAGTACCTTCAGCTTTTAATTATTTTTTGTGGTCCGATCTACGCAGAAAGAGCTAACTGTGTCTTGAAGTCTTGCAGTGGTATGCTTGGTTTTTGACTTAATTTTATTAATTATAGGATCCCAAGCTGGTGGTAATACCCAACCATCTTCTCTATTAAAATTAGGATGTTTTTTAATTTCAATAGCCTCGCGAATCATCCTTGGTAGGAATCGGTGTTCTTTTGCGAGGATTTGTGGTTTATCAAATCTGATGTAATGGTTGGGATGATCCAGAACATGGTCACAGACTGCAGACTTCCTGGGGCTGCGATGCTTCACATCAGCTATATGTTCTTTTACGCGGGTTTTTACTGATCTTTTTGTTTGCCCTATGTAAGAGAGACCACATTCACAATCCAGCTTGTATACTCCTGCATCTTGTAGAGGGAATGTTACACTTGACAGATGGTAAAAATTGACTTATCTTCTTCGGCGGCTTGAAAAATGTTTTTATGGAAGCCCGCTTCAAGATATAGCCAATCTTGTCCGTGACTCCTCTGACATATGGTAGGACTGCAGGTACACGCTCGACTGTGGCCGGCTTCACTCGGTCACTGCGACGAAGGCGCGGAACCCGAAGCTTGTTGTCTTGCAAAACTTGCTTGACATGCTGAAGCTTGGCGGCCAGGTGTTTACTGTCACAGATCCCTTGTGCTCTCTGAAACAAAGATTTGCCCACGGTAGCTAACTGTGAAGGATGGTGGTGAGATTCACCGTTTAAATACCTGTTGGTATGGGTCTTTTTCCTATACACAGTGTGACTCAAGGTGTTATTAGGATTTCTAATTAATGAATAAAAGTAAGTTACTTTGCTAAGATCCGCATGCAAAATATAAAAATGGTGTATATTACCTAGTTTTTTGAAGTGCACCACCCGCCCTCCCTCAGTAGCGTGCACAAGCAAACTAACACCGCCACCAGGAACCGCCACCAGGTACCCTCCACCAACCACTACAATACCACCACTAGATAATATACACCACTGAAGTCGAGAACACGACACGTGTTTCGCCCCAAAACGAGGCATTATCAAGCGTAATAGACTCTACGACAGACGGCCGCGGCGGCCGGCGGCGGACATTTTAACGACATTTGATTTTAATAATTGCATCGAAACCTTAAATAAGCGTGAAACAGCTAAATATAATGAATGCAAAAATAAACACATAGAAAAATATCAAAAGTTAACGGCCAAATTAAATGTCAAACTTCAATCTCAACGAATGAACGGAACGCGACCGTTGAGTAAAGACAAAGATCATAGATTACGCGCGGTCTATAATCTGTCAAAACAAACACTGGATGAATCAACATTAAAAGTATTATCGAAAGGTATGAATTTCGCAATAACACCGCGAAGAATCCCGTACGAAGAAATTATTTGTAGTGTTGAGGATTGTCTGTATAAAAATAATATTGGTAAAGAAGATTTGGAGGCCATACGTCAAGACATCTCGTCTATGTTACGTCGAAGTTCTGTGCCAAAACTGAATCTTCCCAAAGACGAATTAAAAGCTTTAAATAGCTTACGAAACAGACCCGAACTCACGATTCTCCGCGCAGATAAAGGAAACGCTACGGTGGTAATGGATACGTCGGATTATAATTTTAAAATTCAAGAACTTTTGTCGGACGTTAACACCTATAAAAAGGTCAAAACAGACTCAACTACAAACACGCTCAAAACAACTAGCGATCTAATAAAGAAACACGCCGAGAAATTAAATCTAGACGTAAATTCGATAATACCTTCCTGTGCCAAACCACCAAAGTTGTATGGGTTACCCAAAATACACAAACTCAATGCTCCGCTACGTCCAATAGTGAGTCAGATCGATTCACCAACTTACAGATTGGCTCAACATGTGGCTAAAATACTCTCCCCACTAAGAGGACATACAAGAGCACATACAAAGGATTCCTACCATTTTGTCAGTGAGATAAAAGACCTACATCTTACTGACAATGAAACTATGGTCAGTTTTGATGTTCAGTCGTTATTTACATGTCTACCTGTTGAAGACTGCATCTCAATTGTGACTAGGAAGCTAACAGAGAACAACATGCCATTAGAACATGCAGAATTACTGAGACATTCCCTAACATCTGGCTATCTATTGTGGAAGGAACAATACTACCGGCAAGTAGATGGTGTGGCGATGGGCTCCCCGGTATCTCCCATTGTTGCTGACATTTTCATGGAAGACTTTGAGGAGAAAGCCCTCCGTACTTCTCCAGTAAAACCAAGGTTCTACAAGCGGTATGTAGATGATACTTTCACAATTCTACCTTCTAATAAAGTCACTGCATTTTTAGACCACCTTAACTCCATTAATTCTAAAATACAATTTACAATGGAGTTAGAGACAAATAACTCTTTAGCTTTTCTAGATGTTTTAGTAATTAGAAATCCTAATAACACCTTGAGTCACACTGTGTATAGGAAAAAGACCCATACCAACAGGTATTTAAACGGTGAATCTCACCACCATCCTTCACAGTTAGCTACCGTGGGCAAATCTTTGTTTCAGAGAGCACAAGGGATCTGTGACAGTAAACACCTGGCCGCCGAGCTTCAGCATGTCAAGCAAGTTTTGCAAGACAACAAGCTTCGGGTTCCGCGCCTTCGTCGCAGTGACCGAGTGAAGCCGGCCACAGTCGAGCGTGTACCTGCAGTCCTACCATATGTCAGAGGAGTCACGGACAGGATTGGCTATATCTTGAAGCGGGCTTCCATAAAAACATTTTTCAAGCCGCCGAAGAAGATAAGTCAATTTTTACCATCTGTCAAGTGTAACATCCCTCTACAAGATGCAGGAGTATACAAGCTGGATTGTGAATGTGGTCTCTCTTACATAGGGCAAACAAAAAGATCAGTAAAAACCCGCGTAAAAGAACATATAGCTGATGTGAAGCATCGCAGCCCCAGGAAGTCTGCAGTCTGTGACCATGTTCTGGATCATCCCAACCATTACATCAGATTTGATAAACCACAAATCCTCGCAAAAGAACACCGATTCCTACCAAGGATGATTCGCGAGGCTATTGAAATTAAAAAACATCCTAATTTTAATAGAGAAGATGGTTGGGTATTACCACCAGCTTGGGATCCTATAATTAATAAAATTAAGTCAAAAACCAAGCATACCACTGCAAGACTTCAAGACACAGTTAGCTCTTTCTGCGTAGATAGGACCACAAAAAATAATTAAAAGCTGAAGGTACTCCGGGTTAACTATGACATCAGGACATCTGTCACCTCAGTCCCCCTGTGACCATGGGTGCTGTAAAGCACTCGAAACGTCGGGTTATAAATAGTATAAAAATAAACGCGATAAAATCCGTAAAATTAGTTTCATTTAAACAAAGTTAATTTGTTAAGAACCGCATGCAAAAAATAAAACGGGGTATATACACAGAAGCATGCACAAGCAAACTGACACCACCAACGGGATCCGCGACCATTCCACATTTAAATCTCTTCAAATCTAGTACTTAAAGTTTAATGCTTCCATAAGTTAGATAAAAAATTCATTATTGCTTAGAAATTTGTATGCTATATTTGCCACAGTTGTGACCATGCGGTGGCAACCGCAGTCCTATACATGCTTATAACGACGTCGCTTACTGTGCTATTGTTCCATAAATTCCTTTGGACACTAACGGACACACGCGAGATGACACACGCCTATAATTCCGCCATTTTAAATACTAACAGAGAGCGTTCGTGTAGATGCCTCACGATGTTTTCCTTCACAGCTGCGCACGTGGCAAATGAGCACTTAAAATTGCAGAACAATTTTAACCAGCACCGGGGATCGAACCCTAGTCACTTGCACTATGATATTTAAGGTGAGTGCCCGACCCTTCAGCTACCACTATAGTTAAAATATTGTTCAACTAGTGCCCAATTGAATATAGTTAACATTCTGTGCGCAAAATAACTTTCTAAGGCGCTAATTATATAAAACTTTTTAAATTAAATCCATCACCTATTTAAATTTTAATGCCACATCCATAATTTCACTCAAATTTTTGTGCTCCTTTCAAACTTTCACAAAGTCGTAAGGTCTTGAACGTTTGACATTCAATTAAAATTTCTTAAACAGATTTTTAGGGTTCCGTAGCAAAAACGGAACCCTTAAAATTTCGTCCTGTCCGTCTATTCGTATGTCACAGTCGTATAGATACAATTTTGAAAGAGACATTGTACTATACTACTTCTACTAGTCTCAAAACTATTTTATTTAAGCCAATAGTTGGTGAAATATGCGCTTCTAAAGTCATAAAAATCTTGACTCCCTGTCTAACTGTTCAACTTTGCGGCAGGAAATTCTGCGTCAATAAATATATTTTCATCTCAATTCTTAAGCCTTCATAGTAGATATTTGCCCACGATGACAACTTTCGATTAACTATTGTTTGGGGCTTTTTTATTAGATAAAGTGACGAGACGAGCAAAACGTTTACGTAATGGTAAGTGCGACGTCTGCCCATAACAAATTCTGTGTCACCCATAACATTTCTGTGGAACCACATTGCACCCGTCACTCATACAACAGTTCTTAAATCTCATATGCCCAGTGATTACGATGAAACAGTAACGTTTGCACATTTTATTCAAAGAAGCTTTATTCTGGTTCAGACAAAGCTTTGGAGACAAGATGTTTTTTATCCGCTCGATCTTTGTCGTTGCTAGTTTAAGAACATTTTGTTTTCAAAACAAACGCCGACGTGTCGTTAGTAGAGTTCTGTGGTTCGGAACAAAGAAGCGAAGAAAACTTGCGCAGTTTACTTTCGCTGTTCATGTATGCGTGAACAGAAGGAAAGAAATAGTAAAGGAACATAAATCGGAGGAATGAAAAATATATTATTTCTCATAGCAGAGTAGAATAGCACCTACGTACCGAGGTGTCGCTAGAGGCGACTAAGGTATGGTGAAGAATGATACCATAATACAACGCTGTGGCTATACTGCTCGTGAGAACGCATTGGGGTGCAGGATTTTTTTTGACTCGCACCAAAATGGCGGCGACGTGGTTCGACACCCGTCACGTCTTGTTTCCTGCGGGGGCGAAAAGTGGGCTACGTGTGTGGTGGATGGATATCTGTCTGGTATTAGTTCACTTCGCCGCACTTGGCAGTGGGATTGGTGAAAGCAGTACCACATGCCACGCAACCTAACCGCTGCTACCTGTCATCAGTATTCTTTTTTATGGAACAAAGTGACGAGCCGAGCAAATCGTTGTACTTACCATAAGCGGAACCCCTAATGGTAAGTACAACGACTGCCCATAACAGTTGCTGTGCCACCTTGCTGTATCTGTGTGGCTCCACACTGCGCTCGTCACTCTAAGACATCAGTTCTTAAATCTCATTTGCCCTGTAATTAAACTACCTGACAGATTCCTGCATAGGAACCCTACCACTGGTAAAAACTAAACATACATGTATAGAAAATAACACCTGTATATAGATATTTACTGCAAACTTATATATAGCTACAGTTATCAAGTTGTGATTCAATAATCGCGAATAGGCTAGGTTTTCTTGAGGGAAGGCCATGACAGGGAATATGTCTCTGATTTATGACCGATTTGCCGGCTGAATTCTAAGTATAAAATATTGTCGATAGTTTTAAAAGTCACCTAGAGAGGGTAAGGCAGCAAAATTGAAAATACGTGCACAAGCGAACTAATAGCTCCACAGGGAACCGCCATCATTACAACACCACGGGCAATACACACCACTGGTGTCTTAAGAAATATCGAATAATCCTTTATCGAAGTGTTTTTTGTATCTACAAACTCAATATTGTTATTTATTAAAATGTATTTGTCGGGGAAAACGATATCGTTAAATAATAAGTTGCTAATTTGATTATTGTAGTACTGAGGAGGTGGTAAGCACCGTGACGTCACTTTAGCGGCACGTGCAAAGAGTCTTATTTAAAAGTTCGGATAGTGCAGGGGGCAGTTGAATTCGAGACACCGACCTTGTCGCTCCTTCGAAACGAAACTGTCGGTTTACCTAGTTAATTGGTGGTTTAGCGTAGTAAGGTGAAATTATTACACAAGGTGCATTTGAAATTGTTATTCTGCACACAAGGAACCCTGTACCGCCTAATCAAGAGGTAAGCGGCGCTATCGCTCAGCCATCGCTGACTCCGACATATTAATTTATAACAAACCACTATTTTTTATTTGTGGTGGCAATATTGTGAGAAGATATTAAGAATATAAAATGGCAAGACTTTTGGCGCCAACTCGAAAAGTGGCGGCAGTGTTTTTATTTAATTTTGTAATTTCTCTGTTTATTTGGTGTTTTTATGTTTAATATTGGTAGTTTATTGTGCATCAAGTGCTCCTGAAAGTGTACAGTCATTGGAAAATTCAATTCAAGACCAAAATTGTGCTTTTAGTTTTGTCTCCATCGGTCCAGCAGATCTTCAGTAAAAGTCAACTAATCAATTCACTGATGATCAAAATTTTGAAGTCTCGCTGCTTGAAGTTTGTATACTTGGATATGCTACTTGATACTGGAAAATAGTTTAAGACTGTTTCCATTAATAAATAAATAATAATAATAAAACGAAAAAAGGCAGAATAGGGTGCAAAAAATATGCTTTGAAAATTATACAGCTCATGCAGAAAAGCTAATTAGGAACAATCCTAAGACTTTCTGGAGCTATGTCAAAAATATGAGAGGTGGTTCTAGTTATCCTCAAAAGTTACTCTTGGTAGCACAACTCATATTGGGGGTGAAAAAAAATCTGTGAGGCCTTTAGTCAATACTTTCAAAGTGTATTCGGTGTACCTATAAGCAACTCCAGATCATTTATCCACACAGAGTTGGGGAACGACTCCATAAGTAATCTTACTTTATCAGTTGCCTCAGTAGAAAAAACTTTTAGTACATTGAATGTTAATAAGGGTCCAGGCTGTGATGGTATTCCACCAACCTTCTGGAAACACTGTAGGAAATCATTAGTATTACCAATCACATACATCTTTAATCGGTCTCTTAGGGAAGGTATTTTTCCTGACACGTGGAAAAAAGCTTATCTGGTACCAATTCACAAAAAAGGCTCTAAAACCCAAATCGAAAATTCCAGAGGTATTTCTTTACTAAACAAGTTTAAGAAAAGTTAGTTTATAATCATATATACCCTGTTCTTCAAATAATTTTACCTGATGAACAACATGGTTTTTTGAAGCGATGGTCTACACTCACGAATCTTGTGTGTTTTTTGGATTATGTGCGGGAAAATATGGACGATGGGGGACAGGTTGATGTAGTCTACACTGATTTTGAAAAGGCGTTTGATCGGGTAGATCACATTATCTTCCTCGAAAAACTTAATAACTTGGGTATTCATGGAGATTTGTTGAGGTGGATTCGCTCTTATTTGACTAATCGCTCACAGGCTGTAGTGATTGTGGATTACAGATCTAATTTTATTAAAACTCCTACTGGTGTCCCCCAAGGCTCACACCTGGGGCCATTATTTTACACGGTGTATTTATATGACATAAAAAAGTGCTTTAGGTCAGCAAAGCATCTAATGTATGCGGACGATAAAAAAGTATACTATACTATAAAAAATAAGCAAGACTGTATTGATCTACAAGCTGATTTAAATCATTTAAAGGAGTATTATGATAATAATAGGATTACTGTAAACATTAATAAATGTCAACATATAACTTACACTAGAAAAACGTTTCCGATCATACATGAGTATAAACTGAATGACGTCCCTATAACGAAAACAACTACTGTATGTTATTTAGGTATATTGTTAGATAAGAAATTACTATTAGCTGATCACATCAGCTATGTTACGGAAAAGGCATACAAAAATTTAGGATTCGTCATGCGTTCGTGTAGACCCTTCCAAAATATATTGGCAATAAAATCGGTATACTACGCGTACGTTCGTAGTACGTTAGGGTATGTAAGTCCAGTATGGTCTCCTTCATCTGCCGTGTACAAGAATCGACTTGAGCGATTCCAAAAAATCTTTATAAATCATATTAATTATCGTTTCCACAAACCTTTCACGTCTTACATTGAATCATGCCACGATAAAGGTCTTATGACGCTCGAAGAGAGGCGTACATTAATGGATATGTGTCTTCTGTACGACATTGTGAATAGTTGTATTGATTGTAAAGAGCTTGTTGCCAAAATGGAATACTCCAAACCAAGACGCCGCACCAGACACACGCCTTTGTTATACGTCCCCAAGCACGGTACAAACTACGCACGCAATAGCACCACAGCACGTCTTGCGCACACATATAACACTTTCTTTAAAAATATTGACATCTTTGGTCTTCCAAAATATCAATTTAAAGCACAAATTTATAAAGCTATTCTCTCTGTAGACAGTTATAAGTGAACCATTATTTATTTATAAATAATACCAAAGAAAATCATTAAAATAGAGAATGTGTTTACATGTTTTTTCCATGTTATAATATTGTGTATATATATATATATATATATATATATATATATATATATATTTATGTATATTTATGTATTATTGTTATAATATTGTATTTATTTATTTATTTCTCAGAAACTACAACAATTTAAATATTCACGTGCATTTATATCACTAGGGTAAGTATGGATTGATCTTAAACTATAGTCAATTTGTAATGACTACGAATGTACTGTGATTGTATTTTAAAAATAATGTTTTTGTGATGTATCTGGTGGCTTGATATTGAGTAATAATAATAGTATATCATTTTTTAAGTATAATAGGATATGTAGAAATAGAAACCTTTAATTGGCCTTACTGTTGATTTCAATTGTTTTATATAGCCATATGTTACGCTGTTGGTTTTGTTAAATAAAATAAAAAATAAATAAAAAAAGAAAAATAAACATATTTGCTCCTACGCCGCCTTACACTGCTTTTGCCGATACGAGTTTGCAACTCGACAACCTTTCTTATCGGCCACTTCAGCCTATTGATCCTCAAGGCTATGTCGGTTACTGTGGTTCTGCAGCGGATATCATCCTTACAGAGTCGTATATCGAAGATAATCACCATGGCCCTTTTCCATAGCTTGATGTGCGTTTTTAGCTTCCTGATGCGGTCTTTAGTGAAGGACCACGTCTCAGTTATGTATATCATCACTTGCAACACGCATTGATTATATAGATTTGAAAAGAGATGTGACGCAGTTCACCGACCGCTGCAAAAGCCGATTAGGAACATCTGCCCTTCGTAAACACATATGTCGACAACTTTGAGAGACTTTGATAATTCGAGTACTTGAATAAAATACGAGTACAATGAACGATACAACTGAATATTTAATGTTCAATATAGGTTTTATAGGTGGTAGGATTCCTTACTGTACACTACTGCTTCACGGCAGAATGACTGGCCTTGGGGACCTACCTAGACGGAATTCTGCATGGGAATCCTACCACCAGTTTTTTTACTACCAATGCTCAACAGTGAACTATGGTAGTCTTAAATGATGATGATGATATTTTTCTACGGTAAACTATTAGTTACAGATAGCAAGAGAAGAGTATTAAAATATGAAGTAAACTTTTCTAATTGCACACTAATAATTTATCGTGGTAGCGGCTTAGGCGAATATACCACCCCATCTCATCCCGTGGGTGTCGTAAAAGTCGACAGAGGGAAATTAAAACAAGAAGATGGGCTGCAGCGTCTTTCTGGAACATCTGAATAAATAAACTGCGGTTGCCAACCCGCCCGCCAAACGTGGCAACTAGTGCAAAATCCCCCCATAATGAGAGCTACAAACTTATGTGGCAATCTATGAGGGAGGCCTATGTTCAGCAGTGGACAAGGGATATGCTGAAATAATGATAACGAAATAAAAACAAACCGACTGGTCTCATTTCTTTACGGCTCTTTTTTATCTGATGAAGCAGAGGTAATGTTGCTGTAAATTATATTATGGTTACTTTTGATATATCAGGATAATAAAACTTTTGTTATTACGTTTCAGCCGTATTCCGACACGGCTCCGCTTTGAGGTTGCGCGATTAATTTCAGTATTGTAGAACAAGATAATTGTATCATTTTTACAGTAACAATTCAGAAACGATATAGGGCGAATTTACTATATTGTATTTTTAATAGAATCAGGCGTTACTTTGCGGAAATTCATTATAACGATGGAAAGTAAGTTAATTTGCTAAGATCCGCATGTAAAATACAAAATGGTGTACATTGCAATACTACCACTAGGTAATATACACCACGAGAGTATCCGGTGGCGGTTCTTGACGGCGGTGTTAGTTTGCTTCTGCACGCATCTGAGGGAGGGCTGGCGGTGCTCTCAAAATTTATATTTTGCATGCGGATCTTATCAAATTAACTTAATTTCCTTCATTATCTTGTATTTAATAAGGCAATTTCTATTTGCCAATCTATCTTAAAAGACAACAGAAACGATTTCTGAGAACTGCATTGACGATAAAGTTACTCGACACTAATCTATACTTTTTTATGATAGTCAGTGATTGTACGATCAAGTTGTTCACTTGATGATAAGCAATATCACCCAGGCCGTCAGAAAGTCCTGTCTGCACTATGTTCAGTCGTAGAATTGGCTGGTCGCCTTGATACTTAGTCATCACAAATTTAGTCTCGTGTGACTTATAAGTACAGTAAGTCATAAGTACCCGCAACCGACGAGCTTGTATGAAAACACTAATGTAAGTAGAGGAAGCTAAAGATGTGTATCAGGATCGTAGCAAGTGGAAAGGTGTGGTCTCTGCCTACCCCTATGTGAAAGACTCGTGTGACTCTATGTATGTATGTGACTGATAATTTCACTAGCTACACCCTTCAATCCGAAACACGGTGATTCTTGAGAATAACTGGCGTTGTGGTAGGACTGCTCCGTGGATTCCTACCGCCAGCTATACTTAGGAATCTAGGACTAAGTGTCAGTTATTCAAGGTCTTCAAGCAGTTGTTAGGAAGCACCACTTATCGGTATAAAGGCCATTTGAGAATTAATCATCAGTCAGAGAGCAATATTATTTATTTATTTATTAAAACTTTATTCTACACCTTAATTAAAAGGGTAACAATGGGCGGACTTAATGCCTATTGGCATTATCTCCCAGTCAACCCGTGGGCGTGGAGAACCACATTACACTAAAAACAATGTTACTTTGTAAAATTGACGCTTTTCGTCATCGTCGTCTAAAAATTCTACGACTGAACAAAGGGAAAAGGTCTAATTAAGCGACAGACCGCATGAATGTTGTACGACGCATAATGTCGAAATTTTCAAATTAAGCATCATTAAAACAAAGTTGAGGACCGTGGGCGTTTGTCGCGCAGTTAAACTTCTCGCGGCTCTCCCACTGTCGCCGCAATTAAAACTCGATAAACCCTCGTTCGTCCTTCCCAATATGAGTCAAGTTCGCGACTTTTGTCAGTAACAGTTTCGAGCTACGAAACATTTATGTTGTCTCTGTTAGTCGTAATCCGGTCTCATTAAACAGTTTCTACGTATTGAGCGAATTTTACAACGTACTTGTAGTCACTATTGTTTTTACTTATTATTTAATCAAAAAACCGGACTTTCACGCAGCAGCACCAAACATGTTTATGCGAATTTAAAAGTTTCATGATTTTCTCTTGGATATTATTCTCGTATCGTTCAACTTGCAGCGCGAGTTTAACATTATAATTCGATACGCTAGTAAGGTATTTATTCGAGGTCTTAAAATGTAACCGGTTAATTATGATGGATACAATATAGAAAAATGAATGCTTTGACAACCGTTTATAGACTTAAAAACCTTCCTTAAGGTGATATTTTTTGGAGAAGCGGGAGAATGAGTGAGATGATTATTTCTGCATGCACGTGCTTAACTGGAAGAGAATGCCAAAAGGCATTAGTTCCGCCATTTGTAATCCTTTTTCATAAAGGTGAATACATTAAAGAGTAAATAAAATAAATAAATAAATAAGTGATGTCAGAAAAATTATTACTCTGTTCTCCTTTTTGTTTGCTTGGCATCGTATCTTCTTCTTAAACGATACTCACCCCACACATATGTATGGGGCCTTTTGTGACACCTACCACACTGACTGCTGAGCTAAAGGCTTGTAAGTATTAGTAGTACACCCTAGGGAATACCAGTATTTTACTTCCCCGTAGTCGAATGCGATAAGATCTGTGGAAAGATAAGATGCATTACCAAGACCACAGACACACGTACTATGACAGAGCTGAATTTTTTTGTATTCCACAAATATCGGCCTTGGCTCGAACTAAAACCTAGGCGGCTGATGCGCTGTCGGTTAAGCCACGTGTTTTTCATATTTTAAAATCTCTAGAAAAACAACCCCTACTATACTATACGCTCGGAAGCTTAATATAAACAAAATGCGAGGTTGTGCTTCAGCAGTTCGAAGACAACTTTAGTTTTTATATTTTAATGAGTAAAAATATTAATGGTTGTAGAATATAGGAGTGAAGTTTTAGATGAAGTGTAGTTATTAGCGGAGCCGCAGATAACCACCCCACCTTATCCAGAGGATGTTAAAAAGTCAATTAAAGGAAAAGGCAGACCCTTTAACTCTTTCTTCACTAGGCGCTCATCCGTAACACTAGTCATTTTGTCTTGATTGTCTTTTAATTTGATTTTTCTCTAGTGAATAATGACTCTATAGAGCCAAGAGTGTACGACCAGTAACTGTGCTGCCTTTTTACACTACCTAGAGTAACTTGAAATCTTTAGCTGGGAACAGTTCTTTCACTTTATACATACACATACGGTCACGCTTCTTTCCCTTTGGGGTAGGCAGGCCACATCTTTCTATTGCTACGATCTTGACACATCATTCGTTTCTTCCACTTTCATCAGCGTTTTCATAGACGCTCGTCGGTTGCGGGCACGTGACCTTTCCTTAAAAGGTCTCTGATATTGTGATACGTACGCCTTGGTCGACCCTTACCGGCGTCACACTCGCCTCATAAATCTGTTTCTTCAATCTTCTTTCATTCATACTCTCTATGTGTTCAAACCATCAAAGCATCCCTTTCCTAACTTTGCCACTACATCTTTAAACAGCAACATTCTCTTATCACGCTGTCTGCTTTTAAGGCACCATGCATAATGTTAACCATCGCCTGCAACTCCTCCTCCGATGATGCTAATATAACCTGATCATCGGCGTATAGGAGGCATTTGACAGTCAGATCACTCATTCTTAATCCAAACGCAGTTTCTTTCAAATCTTTTAAGCAATCGTCTATGAATAGGTTAAATAGCCATGGCGACGCTACGCATCCCTGTCTAACACATTTTTCGATGTTAAACCAGTCTGTGTAAGCCCGGTTTACCCTGACACAAGTTCTGCAATCCTTACAGAGTGATGTCAGTGCTTGTTTCAAGCTGCTGTTCACCCCATACATAGACAATGTCGACCACATATCATTCCCCACTACCCTATCACCCCTACACTTTATATATAGTTTATATATATTTACACATTAAACATATTTTCACATTCAAATTGCGCGATTACGTTTACTACGTTCTTTGGCGAAAGCGGGGATCAGATTTACGCATTTATTTTCGATCCATTCTCGCCCTTTACGATGACCATTCAAGCTGAGATTCGAAGCCACAAGGGGTTGGGAGTGCAACGAAGCAACTGATGCATCGCGATACTGAGCACGGATCTACCGCCTCGTGTTACTTGTACTTATATTACTTAACACCTTATATTACTTACTGGCGGGCTTTTTCCGGAACTCAAATTCAAATTTAATTCTTAAAAAAGCATTGTTGAATTTCTACTTCTACTACTACAAAAGCTACATTGTTATTGTCTTTGACAAAAATATTTTAATCGATTCTTTTTTTCACATTTATTTTTCGTGATACGAGAAATTAAAGGAATTTTGATTAACCTATAACTACTAATAGTACAAGGAACATGAATCCGAACGTTCCTATAAATTTCATATCAAAATATAATACCCATTGATAACATACTAATGAATCCGGAAATTGAAAGTCTTATCGTGCTGAAATATCGCCTGTGTTCAATGTTCGCTAAACCCGAGGAAATGGATTTTAAAGCTGTTTTATTTTGCTTCACGTTCTGAACATTCGTTTTGAATATTGCGATCGAGTTTTTCAATCACTTCTACTTAATTGATTGTCATGAAACTTTGCATGTGTTCAGTCCCCATCACATTATTACATCATAATGATTTCAACCTTTTATTTACAAATCCTGATTCAGCAGAGATGCTCTCTAACGAAATTGTGGAATTTAAGGTTCTACTAATTTTAAATTGGATTATATTCGTTTTAAAATAGAACTTCGGTTTCTAACTCCTCAGTCTGATGCTGTGGTAAGTAGAAAATCCGCTGATTAAAAATAAAAATAGATCATGTGACTGCTGGTGGCAAATTTGTTAGGTAGAACACAATAAAATAGATACGCACAGACACCCGTATAGTCATTCATGCACGGTTTGTCTCAATTTTTTCTCCAAAATAAAGTTTTGCCTACAAATTTATTTTGGAGAAAAATAAACATTTTAAAATAATTACAAATAATTTTAACCGGAAACATTAATATTGTTTTTGAGCTGTTACAAGTATTTTTTATGGCAGAAGGGGTCGACCTGATGTCACGTCTGCCCATAACAAATGCTGTTTCACCCAGATCACACTGCGCTTATAACCCTCAGACATCAGTTCTTTAGTCTCATATGCCCAGTATATAATTATACTTACTGTTAGTGCCCTTCGATCCGAAATACAGTAATGTTTACAACCTACTGTTTGACGACAGAATAACTGACAATACGGTGCCGAGACGGATTCCTACATGGGAACCATACTACCAATATAATGTTTTTCATGCTCTTTATATGCAACGTTACTATTTAGCAACAGTTATTACACTATAATTCCGCAAAGTATGTAGCATTCACAGTAAACTTAAATTACAATGACATTGTCTGAGGCTCGAGATGCACATAAAAGCAAATTGGGCATTTTAACCTTACCCACGTGTCTTTTATCTCACGTTATATCCACGTTTATTTAAGGTCCCTCCTTCGCAGAACATTTTCCTTGTTTATGTCATTCATACTTAATCGCGGCTTTCTCGGTACTTCTTTGTTGTCGTTGGCTTTATGATACGCGCCTCCGAAACAATGGTAGATGAAAATTCTTTTTTTATTTCCTTGCAAACATAGATAATCTTTAATTGCTACAATAAAAAAAATTCCTAACCTAGGATTTCTCCTGTATCTTGAGTGCGTTTTACAAACATAAATTTCACATGCACAACACATTTAAAAATTGTTAGCTCCGGCTGGAATTCGAACGTGGGACCTGTAGCTTAGAAGTCAGTCACATTCACAGCATTGAGAGAACATCTATACCTTAACGTTTTGAAACACTTTTTTTAACATCTTCAATGGCTTTAGTGTATTTATCATATAACGGATCCCAGATAATACAGGCGTATTCCAGCTGTGAACGAACCAAAGAGTTATAAAAAAAACATAAGGCGCGGGTTTCACAATGTCCACATTTGAAACGCCTTATTTATTATAATTTTGTTAATGTACAAATCAATATAGAGCTTATCGTCAATGAAAATACTTAGGTCTTTTAAAGACTAACTGTGACTGTGTCTAGTTTATTATTACATAAATGATAGACATAATACAGCACATTTTTCTTTTTGGTAAAAAAAAATATGTAATGACATTTAGATATGCTCAGTATTAGCTTATTCTTCACACAGTAAATACTTAATCGATCCAAGTCATCTTGTAAAAGTGTACTGCCATTAAAACTTTTTACGGACTCTCTGAGACCTATAGGCAACATATGAACATAACCACGTACAAGTAAATTACCTCATATTCCATTATAGGCTACTTTTTTTTTGAGGAATTTCATGGTCTACCCTGTCAAATGCCTTTAGAAAGTCTGTATAAAATGCATCCATACCTGTGTACGATCATTCATATTTTCGAACAAATTTCCTGCATTAATCATAAGATTCGTTACTGTAGATCGTTTTTTTTAACGAAACCATGTTGTTCAGGTGTTATGATTCTATGGATATGCGGATACAACACGCCATGAACCAGACTTTCAAATAGTTTGACAAGGCACATAATATTAGCATTGGGCGATAACTGTGCACTTCTTGTTTTGGCTGCTTTTGTAAACCGGAACAACGTTAGCAGGCTTCCAAACTTCAGGAAATATATCTTCGAACTGGCATCTGTTTAATAGTATACTCAAGGGTTTGCATATAATGACAGCTATATTTTAAAGGAATATTGCTTTTACATTATCTGGACCAGGTTCTTAAGACGTGTCTAAAGTTTTAAGTGTTTTTCTTATCGAGGATGTGGTAAAATTAGTGTGATGAATATTACAAGAGGCTTCAGAAAGTTTCTCATGATTCGTCCATAGGTGACGTGCAAAAGTGGAAGGCACATAAACTGATTGAAAATAATTGGAAAATAACCTACATTCCTCTTCGGGATTACTATTTCAACGCATTGAATAATATATACTTGATGGGATTTGATCTTTCTGTCTACGATTGGATATATAAATCCAAAAATATTCTCAGTCAGTGGCAAAGAACTCATTAAATAATTTTTCACAGATATCCTTTACTTCGGTTATTATACTACCATCTGTCGCGTGTTCTTTCTTGGAACACTGGTTACTTTTATTTTATCATTTGACAACACATTTTGGACGGTTTGTCTTTGCAACTTTCGGAAGCGTTGGGGTACAACAAATTTTGGCTTTTTGTATATTTTCTGAAACTTCTACTCTTTATTTATAGACAGGTTTTTTTTTTAATTTCATTTTCAGGGTTATTTTTGTATTGCTTCCATATTCCTGCTGTTTATTTCTACTATTATTGATTTCCGAATCCAGTCTTGTCTAGGAGGGTTTTTAATTTTGCTTAGTAGATTTATCTAATGCAAGTAGTAGTGGTGTGGTAGCGGTGGCCGTGTGGTAGCGGCTTAAGAGAATCTACTACCCCATCTCATCCCGTGGGTGTCGTAAAAGTCGACAGAGGGAAAATGAAAACCAGGAGATGGGCAGCAGCATCTTGCTGGAACATCTGAATAACCGGTTGCCAACCCGCCTGCCAAGCGTGGCAACTATGGCAAAATCCCCCCAAAACGAGAGCTACAAACTTTTGTGGCAATCTATGGGGGAGGCCTATGTTCAGCAGTGGACTAGTGATAGGCTGAAACGACGACGACGACGACGAAGCAGTAGCTCCCAGTCAGCTCTACTTACTTCGTTATTTATAGTGTCCTAATTAGCTTTTAAAACATTTTATTTTTTAATCTTTCGCTTTCTTAGCTCCATTTATAGTAATTTGTATGTACTCGTAGTTAGTTATAGCACAAAAGACCATACCATCCACGATAAGGGTCCGGAATAAGTAGTTCTCAACCAGGTACAATGGTGCATTAGAAATACATACGTCTAAAATTTTGTTCTAGGAATTTTTTAAATACTTAAATTCTGTTGCGTTAAATATAGACATGAAGTAGCGAAAATTACTACTTATAGATTGTAGATTGTAGATTGCAACGGGCCGGTTTCCGCAACACCACGTCTAGCGCGTATTTTGCGTGTAGGCAGGAATATTATACTACTCGAACCGAGCTCCTCCAGGAATCGCAGCAGGCCCTTAATGTTCTCCGCGACCTCAGGAAGTGATCTCGGCGAGCCGAGATGCTTGACCCGGTATAAGGCGACCGAAGGGCAGTCCAGCAGGACATGGACCGCCGTTCTGTCCGTCTCCATACAGGCTCTGCACAGAGGGCTGTCTGTAACACCTAATATAAACAGATGTTTGTTAAATGATCCATGTCCAGTTATAGCGCTACTGATCGTTCTGATTTGGGGTTTAGTCAGACGAGTAGCGCCTTGGAGATGTGACTGTTGATGACGGGTAAAGCTGCCTTTGCCTGTCTGCACACTGGGCAATTTGTCCAGATTTGTACATGTTATATGAATAGAATAGAATAGAATAGAATAGAATAGAATAGAATAGAATAGAATAGAATAGAATAGAAGACTGAAGAATGACTACTTATACTTGTTGTACTTAGCATTGCAAAAAACAAGCCTGACTGTCTGGTATCCAGTCTACATCAGGTACATTATAATCTCTAAAAATATAAAACTGTTAGACGTTTAACTAAAATTTGTTCTAGTTTTCTAAATAAAAATTTAGAAATTATTGTTTTTTTAAGATAAAAAATTTCTTTTACAAATGTATAACAATTTCCGTGACAAGATGTACTTCTATGCCAAATTTCATTAAAATCCATTACAAAAGTCTATAAGTTTTCCGGAATTTAAATGAAACAAAGTTTACGGATTTTATCGCGTTTATTTTTTTTTACTATTTATAACCCGACGTTTCGAGTGCTTTACAGCACCCATGGTCACGGGAGGACTGAGGTGACAGATGTGGTGACAGATGAAAACAGTTAATAACTGTAAAGTAATTTAATGTATTGAACATAATC
This sequence comes from Luehdorfia chinensis, assembly GCA_019845155.1. Taxonomy (NCBI): domain Eukaryota; kingdom Metazoa; phylum Arthropoda; class Insecta; order Lepidoptera; family Papilionidae; genus Luehdorfia; species Luehdorfia chinensis. The sequence continues at coordinate 1,601,268 of JAHVAK010000449.1, read as the reverse complement.
ATAGTATGCTACATTCTATCCTTATGTATAAATAATATACAGAAATATCTAATAATTTAAAACTAACAATCGAACACTTCAATAATAATGTCACTTTCCATTTCTTAATAGGCTAAATTATACTTTTTATATTTTGGTAATTTTGTATATTTGTTATTTAGTACTATCTGTTAATGTATATACATATTGTGTTATGTTGTTTTCCTTAATGCTTAATGTTTTTGTTAGAACTATAACTATTAACTAGTGTTTACATTATTTTTGATGTTATATGTCAAAGTCAATAGTTGATCTCAAATAATTTGACTTAACAGATCATAAATGTTATGGTTATGTTCTTTTTGCACAGATCTATCACGTTTGCGTTCCTTTTTACTGTTTATAAATGCATACATTTTAAATGATATTCTAATTATTATTATTTTTTCTTTTTTTTGGTATGTTTTGATGAAACAAAATTAATAATTAATTATGACTGTTATTTTTGGTTATAATTAATCTATTATTAGTTTGGTTTTGTTGTAGTTATGTTTGTTTTTTTTTGATTGTTTTCATACTTAGTACGTCAACACTCGACTGGTAGGTGGACATGATTGCCTTATTGTTAGATTGTTATTATTTTTGTTACGTCTTTATATATATATATATATATATATCAATTTTATTTTATTATGTTCTGTACTCAATCTAGTAGCGATAGTGATAGTTTTTATTCAGCTAGTAGTGACTATGACAGTTTTGTCAGCTTACCATCTCTTTCTGAAAATCTCATTTCGCAGTTATCTGATGTTGACAAAAATTTTAATGTTGTTCATTTAAATGCCCAGAGCATTCCGGCACACTTTCCTGATATGCTGGCGACCTTTAATTGCAAAAATATTCATGCTATTCTCATTTCAGAATCCTGGCTAAAGCCTTGTCTCCCTTCATCTGCATATACCTTACCTGGCTTTCAACTGATTCGAAACGATCGTTCGCTTGGCGTTGGAGGTGGTGTTGCTATATATCTGCGCACATGTATTCCTTTCTCTCTTGTTGACGTTTCAGTGCAGCCACCGCCATCTAATGCCGGCGAACATCTTTTTATCGAGGTGGAGCTACATCATTCCAAAGTCCTTCTTGGTGTCTATTACTGTCCTTCAATGAGAATAGATTTCTTTAATTCTTTCGAAAATTTATTAGAAAAACTAGTGCCTTCTTATGCACATACGATTATAATGGGTGATTTTAATACCTGTCTCCTCAAACAAGATCATCGATCCTCTACACTTCAATCTATTATTCATGCGAATAATCTCTCTATACTTAATTTAAATGCAACTCATCACTTTCCTAACTGTACTCCCACTCTTCTAGATCTTATTTTTGTGTCTTCTCCTGATTTAGTTCATAAGCACGGCCAATGCTCTGCAGATATTTTTTCTTATCATGATTTAATTTTTCTTTCTTATAAAGTACGTCCCCCCAAAGGCAAACCTAAAGTTCTTTTGCAACGTAATTTTGGTGGCATGAACATTGACAGTCTTCGAGAGGATGCATCACTTTTGGACTGGTCGCATCTTCTGGCTACAGACGAAATTGATAAAAAAGTTGAAATATTTACATCCAACCTAGTTAAGCTTTATGACATACATGCGCCAATTCGAGCAATTAAAATTAAACACTACCCAGCACCATGGCTCACAGAAGAGATCAAATCTATAATATTTAAGAAGGCTGCTTTAAAAACGAAATACAAGTGCAGACCTAACAACACAAATTGGGAAAAATATGTTGCTATTCGAAATCGTTGCAATAAGGTGTGTAGAGATGCTCAGCGCCACCACATTCATGAGTCAGTGCAAAATGGTGATCCAGCAAAGATCTGGAAATTTCTAAAATCATTAGGCGTTGGAAAATCTCGTAATATTTCTATTCCTAGCGATTTAAACCTTAATGTACTCAATCAACAGTTCTCTTGCTCGCCTAAATTTGATAAGGCTACTAAAGCTAAAACTTTAATACATCTTTCGTCTCTGCCAACACCTAATTACTCTCCTTTTATCTTTATTCAATTCTCTGTGTGTGACGTTAAGAAGAGCATTTTATCAATTTCTTCCAACGCAGTGGGAAGTGATTGTGTAAGCCGTAAAATGATTCTGCCTATCCTAGACATAATTCTTCCAATCCTCTGTCATATCCTGAACTGGTCCGTTTCTTTTGGCGTTTTTCCATCAGCATGGAAAAACGCTGAAATAATTCCCTTACCAAAAAAACCAAATCCAGTGTCTTATTCTGAATACCGTCCCATATCCATATTGCCTTTCTTGTCCAAAGTTCTTGAACGACTGGTTTATAATCAGCTTAGTGTTTTTCTTTCAAAAAATTCCCTTCTCAATCCATTCCAATCCGGTTTCCGTCCAGGGCACAGTACTACCACTGCTCTAGTCAAAATTACAGATGATATCAGATCAGGCATGGAAAACAGTAATGTAACAGTTCTCGCATTGCTAGATTTTAGTAATGCTTTCAATTCTGTTGATCTTGACATCTTGATTGGTATAATCGGTTCTCTTAACGTATCTCCGACAGTGATTGATTGGTTTCACAGCTATCTGTATGGACGCCAGCAGCGTATACTCATTGAGGATAATTTTTCTACATGGAGTGTTACAACTGCTGGTGTACCGCAGGGTGGCGTTTTATCTCCACTACTTTTTGCAGTTTTTATTAACTCTATCTCCGAGAAAATTACTTCTTCCTACCACCTTTATGCTGACGACCTTCAAATATATACACAGGCTGCTCCTAAAGATCTCTCCGTTGCCATACAAGATCTTAATAGAAACCTATCGCAAATTTTAGAATGGAGCACAGACCACGGCTTAAAGGTTAACCCCTTAAAATCGCAGGTCATTATTATAGGCAGCCCAAAAATGTTAATGAAGTCTAATATTTCTTATCTCCCTCAGGTTATTTTTAATGACATTGTAATACCCATAAGTGACACAGTAAAGAACTTAGGGATCCACATTGACAAAAATCTCTCCTGGAGTCCTCAGCTGCAAGAAATTCGTCGTAAGGCTTATGCGTCTGCGGGTGTCTTGCGAAGATTGCGCAATTTTCTTCCTACCGCCACTAAGATTGCGATTGCACAATCTCTTCTTATACCAATTTTAGATTATGCCGACGTCAGCTATCTAGATCTCACTGAAACCCAACTAGATCAACTTGAGCGACTTCAAAATTTTTGTATCAGATTCATATTTGGCTTACGCAAATATGATCATATTTCAAGCTATCGTAAAGAGCTCAAGTGGCTGCCAATTCGCCTTCGCCGGAATGCACATATACTTTACCTTCTCTATAGCGTGCTCTTCAATCCGTCTTATCCTTCTTATCTAAAAGAAAAGTTTAAGTTCTTAAATGATACCCATTCGCGAAATCTGAGATCTTCAGAGAATCCTCTATTACAAATGCCTTCTCACAGTACTAAATTCACAGATGGATCCTTCACTGTGCAGGCCGTGCGTCTATGGAATGCATTACCTGTGGAAGTTAGACGTGCTCAGTCTTTAACAGTATTCAAAAGGCTCGTCAAAAGTCACTACCTGTCGCTTTCATTTTAAACCCTTTTTTCGGTATTTATGTATGTGTATATTTATGTATATATATATATATATATATATATATATATACATAAATATATATATATATGTATATTTATGTATTTTATTTTAATGTATGTGTGTACGTAAGTATATATTTGGTATATATTTGTATTTATTATTTCATAATATATTTATATTGCTATCTATTAATCGCCGGCACACCCTCTTTAATAGTTCCTTCAGTTATGTCCATTTACCGGTTGTCTGGAAGAAATCGCTCTTAGCGATAAGACCGCCGATTGCTATACCATTTGCTTGAATGTTTTTGTTTTTTTAAATATTATTTTTCTTCTACATTGGTGTGTAATAAAGAGTAAATAAATAAATATAAGAAATCATTTTCCGGAATTGTTGAACTTTTGTTGAGATTCACTAAAGAATTATCTATCTATCTAGGTCATACAAATACAGCTGGGATCAACCCAACTGAAATCTAACCAAAGATCCGCAGCGCAGAAGCTAATCTCACACCTACCTAGACGGATTTCTGCATAGAAATCCAACCACTATTCATACCTAATACCACACATTATTATACGAGTAGTAGTGAATTTCATCCTACATCGAAAGAATTAAAATCGTGCGATTATATTTTTCTTTCAGAATAGAAAGCGTGTTTTATTAACGTGTACGCATCAGACCATTGGAAATACAAACATAGTTTAAATGCACCGTCGGATATTTTAAGCATATTTAAGACACCTCGCTGCGAGTCAGTGCGCCCGACATTATGCGGTAAATGTTTCTATTAACGTAGCAGCAACAAAGCGAGTTCACGGGCTGAAGTTGTAATTAAATTGTGACGCACTTCCTTTTTCACGCTGCGTCACACGAACCCTTTCTATGCAGCATGCACATGACATGCAGTACATGAAGTTGTTGCTGACGCGTATTATAAAAAATAATACTTAAGAAATTATGAAATGAGGAAATATGAAAATGCAGGTTTAATGTGTGAGTCGGTAGGAATCGACGTAGGCGTACTTATCACGATCAGATCGGAGACTTTTAACGGAAAGGTCATCGTCGAAAGTACCTACAACCCGGGCTTGTGTGAAAACACTCATGAAAGTAGAAAAGCGACTAAGAACTCCAATAAATGGAAAGATGTGGTCTTTGCCTACCTCAATAGGAAAGAGGCGTGACTCGACGCCCGTGTCATAGTCTATGTTGATTACTTCAATGATTACTTCGGTGGCATTTTATACTTTGCATACGGACCTTGGCAAATTAACTTTCTTTCCCTATTATTATGGATTTCCGCAAATAACGCCTGAATCTAATAACTATATATTTTTATTTTACATTTACAACTGCAAACAATAGTCACAAACACAGAGGTCATAGTGTCCCAAGACTGCAAATTATCCAACAAAACGCATTTTTATCAACCTAACATTATCATATCGACTTGCTTTTTAACACCCATATACCCAGTAGTTACACTAGCACCTACTAGTGCCCTTCAATCCGAAACATCATTCATCATTATCATAATTTTAGTCGATCACTAGTCCACTGATGAACATAGGCTGCCCCCAAATTGCCACAAGCCGCAGTCCTGAGTCACCAGTCTTCCCGCAAAACGGTGAATCGTGACAACTTGTAGGTCGGCGCCTTACACTGCGCTTGTTGCCACTCGAGAACCTTTCCATAATACTAGTATTACATAAACGTATTAAAAAAACCAGGACCGTCGAAAGCAATTAGGTAACCCGGCTGTTAAGTCGCGCCATCGTGAAAACCGTTGGAAATTCGTAATTTAACGCCAGACTATTTTGTAGTTTAGTGAACTACACTTTAACAGCGCTATGTGAGTGTTGAAAATGCAATAAAATAATTAATATCGCTCGAGTTTTTATTTTAAGACATAAACTAAAGCACTCTTAAATTCTACTACGTAATAACTTACTTAAACATTTAGAGGTTCACTGGTGGTAAGATTCCTATGCAGGGCCAGTTATTATGCCATAAAGCAGTTGCGTGCAAACATTACTGTGTTTCTGTCTGAAGGGCACTAAGAGCTATGAGACTTAAGGGCATATGAGACTTAAGAACTGATGTCTAACGGTGACGGGCGCAGTGTAGTGTCACACAGAAATATTCTGGGTGATTCAGCATCGGTTATGGTTAGACGTTGCACTTACCATCAGGTGAAAGTTTTGCTCGTATCGTCATAAAAAAAACTCATATGAATGTCAAAAACTACACCGGTTCAAAAAATACCTTCTCAGAGAAGAACCGAAAAGGGTCTCTTTTTTTTTAAATGCGATATTACTTATTGAACAGTTCTCGTAGCGACTCGCCAGAACCCGAGTCAATTAATGGCATTCAAAAATGATCATGATTTATTAACTGTAACATTTAACCATGGACGATGTCTGATAAGAAAGGTTCTCGAGTGGCAACCTCGTACCGGCAAACGCAGTGTAGGGCGACCCCCCACTAGATGGAGCGACGACCTCCACGGTTTTGCAGGAAGTCGATGGATGCAGGTGGCTCAGGACCGTGTTTTGTGGCAATCTATTAGGGAGGCCTATGTTCAACAGTGGACTATGGTAGGCTGAAATGATGATGATGATGATGATGTCTGTTAGAAATATTTATGTATTAACTCGGTTGAACTGCCTGTTCGTAGGGCGAACTACATTATTCATAACGCAGAGAATATTTTGCAATATAACGCACGTTTACCTTTCATCAATGAAGGATGAAATACATAAATCACCGCTGTAATTTTGTTCCCATATATCCCTACTCTGTTTACTATATTGATAAATAAATCGACGACCACGTGGCCTAGTGGTCAGAGTACCTGACTTCTAAGCCGCGGGTCCTGGGTTCGAATCCCAGCCGGAGCCAACATTTGTGCTAAAACATAAATTGTTGGTTTTCGGGTCTGGTTGTGTTGTGATTGTCCCCGTGTTTCTGACACTGCATCCTAGCCTACCTCTGATCTTATCGCATCAGCGTTACATCGGGCGCGGGTAGGTTGGGACGAGTGAGTGCCTCTGTTTTTTTTTTTTTTTTTTTTTTAATTTATTAGGAACAACAAACAATTGTACAATACACCTTACTCTAAACACTCATAAACTAAAACACTTATATAGTAATTGTACAACCAGCACCGTTGTCCACAGAATATCTAGCACATTATTTCAATATCTAAAAGCAAACACTACATGCTACATTTGAATCCTAAAATTACACAAGACAGAAAAGAAAAAACGAATAAAAATAATCGTATTATATCATCTATAAAGATGCAAGATTCTCAATCACACATTTTTTAAACTTTACTCGAGTTGTAGCAAATATATCTACATCATTAAAACAGCGATTGAAAGATCTCATGATACGCTGTAAAGGCGCTCGTTCGCCAGCATTAGTCCTACATAGCCTAGGTGAGAATAGTAAATAATTATATGTGTCACGTATACGTTTAGAACGGCTAGGAATACGAATATACAGTTGATTCAAAAGTTCAATGCAATCATATCTATTTTGAATAATATTAAAAAGGAACATTTGATCCAAGAGTGATCTTCTTGATTTTAGTGACATAATCGAAAATTCATTCAATAGGTTATCATATGGTATTATTTTACGAAAGCATTTATAATTAACTGTTCGGAGATATTTACGTTGCACAAGTTCTATTTGGTCATTATACTTATCGTAAAAGGGATTCCATACGGCACTGGCATATTCCAACTGAGATCTTATTAATGATTTATACAATAGCAGATATGAGGCAGGTCGTTTAAAGACACTACACATGCGCATTACAAATCCATGCAGTTGAAAGGCTTTGTTAGTGATGTATTCAATATGTGCATCAAAGTGCAGTTTGCTGTCTAATAGTATCCCTAAATCCCTAATTAGTGATACCTTTTCAAGCTGAAATCCATTTAGAGAGTAATTATAATACATAATGTTTTTATTTTTCGTAAATGTTATAGATTTACATTTAGGTATACTAAGGTGTAGTTTATTTTCTTTACAATAAATAGATAATCGATTAAGATCTTCTTGTAATTTACAACAATCATGAATACTCTTAATGTTTTTATATATTTTAAGATCATCAGCATAAAGAAGAAATTTGGCATTTTGAAAGCAAGAGTTAATGTCATTAATATACAAAATAAACAATAACGGACCTAAAATTGAGCCTTGGGGTACACCCGATGATATATTTTTGATACTTGATGTAAATCCGTTAATCACAACTTTTTGACATCTATTTATGTGTTTGCGCGTACACTTGTGGCACTATAATATCTCCTGCGCAGTTGATGGCTCTCGACAGTAGTCGGAAGTTGTCGCCGTGGTCGAAATCGGCTAGGAGAACATCATCACCTACATCACCACATATTTAATATATTAATAAATAAATTATCAAAAACAACCGTAAACATAAGATATTTATTTTTGAATTTGAAATATTTTGTAAATTATAAGTACATTTTGATAGATACAAAAGATTTTGTTTATTCTCTGATATTTGTGAATAAAAGATAGTAAATAATTATTATCTTTACACAATTAAAAATTTAACACTATTTCAGGTTAAAATAGCTATTAGTTTAATAGAGATATCTGAACGTTGCCCGCTATTTACGTACATTTTAAAGTTTATGAGGAGATAAATAAGCGCCTTGATGCGGGTCTTAGTGGAAGTGTAAAGTAGAATATTAGCTTTACATTCGTATTAGTGTTTAGCTTACTATAATATTAACTTAATATACGTAATACATACATACATACATACATAAGATCACGACTGTATCCCATAAGGGGTAGTCAGAGACTGGGCACTCACTGCAAAAACAGATGACTGCCACAATCCCCGTTTCACCAAAACAATATACTCGTAATGCACCATGCGCTGGTGGGTGCACAGTGCAGTTTAATTCTTTACTCGCCTTAAACGAGATCCATTGGATGAGATGGAGTGGTAGTATTCTTTTAAAGTTTTTTAGTTTATTACAATATTAGCTGAATATACGTGTTAGTGCTTATTTTATAATAATATTATCTTAATATAAGTATTAGTGCTTAGCTTATTATAATATTAGCTTAATACTCGTATACGTATGTAAACGACCTCGTGGCCTAGTGGTCAGAGTACCTGACTTCTACGTCCCAGGTCCTGTTCGAATCCAAGCCGGAGGACATTTGTGCTAAAAGTCAAAAATTGTTGGTTTTCGGTTCTAGTTGTGCTCTGATTTGCCTCCTGTTTCAGACACCGCATCCTAGCCTACATCCGATGTTATCTCATGAGCGTTACATCGGGCGCGGAATGGTTGGGATAAGCGAGTACTTTTGTTTTTGCTCGTACACTTGCGGCACTATAATATCTCCTGCGCAGTTGATAGTACTCAAAAATATTGGGAGTTTATTTTATTCTATTCTATCATACATATTGGATCAGTCGCCAACTTAACTGCCTTTGTTGCGGATTTATGATTCAAATCAAAGTTGGAACGGGTATTTACGCTAAACACAAATGATTCATTTTCGGATCTGGTTGTATAGAGGTTGTTTCGTTTCTGACACTGCATCTGATCCTAATGATTTTTTTAATAACGATTGCCCGCACTGGAATTTTGCTTGTATCGCGAGTGCGTTTTACAGACATAAATTTCACATGCACAACACCTATAGACCAGAAAACCAACAATTTGTAAAGCATAAATACCCGTTCCAACTTGAGGCATAGGCATAGACGTCAGACACTCCGACCATTTGCCACGCGGACGTAGAAATGAAAAATACATCCGACCGAATAAAACCTTGCATTGGACAACTGGATAAATTGAAGTTGAGCCATTCTCTCAATCTTTTTGTTTTCCCAAATACTTACAGTGTTGTCATTAATTAGGTAGGTGCCACCCCAGGGCCAGTTATTCTGCCGTGAAGCAGTACTGTGCAAACATTACTGTGTTTCGGTTTGAATGGCACTGTGAGCTAGCGTAATCACTGGGCTTATGAGACTTAAGAACTGATGTCTCAAGGTGACGGGCGCAGTGTGGTGTCACACAAAAATATTCTAGGTGATCACCTTTCTTGTTGGCGGGCGTAGCACTTACCATCAGGTGAACGTTTTGCTCGTTTCGTCACTTTCTACTATTAAAAAATCTTCCTTATATGACATTAAGTAGTTCGCCAGAAGATGCGGTTTCAATAAGTGAAAGTGATGTTAAGATCAGTTTAAATATAGACGGCTCGGCAAAATTTAGATATGCCGAGTGTCGGTATCAATTAAATTTTTCTAGATATTTCCCTTAAAAAGGTCCTGAAGACCTTAGAATACATAAAGATGTTTTTTCGGCTAGGGACATAGAATAAATAAACGTTTATTTGTGTACAAGAGTGATGAAGTATCCTTCCAAGAAACGGATGCGGTTCGTTGATTTCCTTATTACTGTACCCGACCTTGGAACAAGGGATGGTTTCTTACGACAAATTGTGTAACGAAGATTTACTATGTTACATTTAGAAAAACACGTATTAACAATGGTAATTTTACAATATTTTGCATATGTTATCCTCGTAAATTAAGCCGAAGGTTTTTGCCAACAAGAATACTGGTTGTAGGATTCCTACGCAGGAATCCGTCTAGGTAGGTACCACCCCAGGGCCAGTTATTCTGCCGTGAAGCAGTAGTGTGCAAACTTTACTGTGTTTCAGTTTGAAGGGCACCGTGAACTAGCGTAATCACTGGGCATATGAGACTTAAGAACTGCTGTCTCAGGGTGACCCGTGCAGTGTAGTCACACAGAAATGTTCTGGATGACACTGCAGTTGTTATGGGCAGACGTTGCACTTACTATTAGGTGAACGTTTTACTCGTTTCGTCATTTTATCCATTAAAAAATTACTATGGTCTAAGTATTGTGGTCTTTATTCGATACTTAACAGAAATCGGTTGGAAAATATCGCGAACAGTGTATTAATTTCCGTTCCCCAAGTAAATGTCGTCGCTCCTGATAAGAACGATTGTACAATTTAATAAGATTGAGAGCACGTGGTAAATAATGGCGGTACTATTTCAGGCTGCGATAAACTCCACCAATGCTTTTAAGTTTCGCATTTCAGATTCTACTTTAGAACTTCCCATACAGTAGCGTGGTATATTATAACTGCAAAAGAGCAAGCACAGTCATCGGGGATGACAACGACTAACTTCGTTCTCAATTGAGGATGAATGTGGGCAAAGCGACTGCTTACCATTACTTACCATCAGTAGCATACAGTCCATTTTAGTCAGCTTTACGTAATTACTTTACTGTAATGAAATAAAGGTGCCAAATACTGATTCCCAAGTTAGAGGATATTCCGCTGGAAGAAAGTTATATATCTATACTAATATTATAAATGCGAAAGTCTCTCTGTCCTTTTGTCTGTTTGTTACCTTTTCACGGCTACACCGCTGGACCGGTCTTGACGATATTAGGCACAGAGATAGCTTGCATTCTTGAGACGGACACAGAATACTTTTCATTACAGAAAATTAGAGTTCTCCCGGTATTTTAAAAAAAACCTAATACCGAACCGAACTTAACGAAATTCGGCACAGATATAGCTTCCATCCTGGAGACGGACTTTATATACTTATATATATATATATATAAAGTTTATATAGAATACTTTTTATCCCGGAAAATCATAGTATTCCCACGGAATAGGAAAAGGTACCAAACAGACAGAGGGACAGAGACAGTTACTTTCGCATTTATAATTTTTGTATGTATGTATTAAAAACACAAAAGTCAAACGACTAGATCCCTGTATATCTAAACTAGCAAGCAGGCTTAGCTCTGCAGCTAATGCTGTAATAATAATTAAGAGCCTCATTATTCATTACTCATTATACATCTAAATTGGTTTACTTTAGCGATTCCACATAATGCGACTGACGTAGAACTAATTTTTCTTTTGCGAAAGAGGGCCGTATTTATATGATAATTTGCCGAAAATAAATTGGACATATATTTTCGGTGATGTAATTGCTGTTAGCCTTCTCGGCTTTTACAGCTTCATCGGATACTGTGCTCGCGGGCCAGGGGCCCGTGTGCCAGGTTTGGTTTGACCCAAACATAAATAAATAAATAAATAAAAACTCCTACAAAACCCTCGAAGTTCGGACTGTGTCGCGTTCGCTGCGTGCTTTCGCGATTTCGAAAATCTTAAACATTTTAAGTCATCTAAAGACCGTCCGAAGGAGGCTGCGCGCGTCCATTCGGACTGTCGACTTGTGTGTCGGTAACTCTGGGCGGTGAGAACCGCCCTGGAACACGGGTGAATCTTGTGTACGCGATGTGATTATTGACTATTGCGCGCCGCTCTCTACGGCGGTCGCGCGTCGTGGTGCGTGTTATATTAAAGCTATTGACTGTGTGTACAGTGTGGCTTGGATCGTGACTGACAGTATCGTGGTCAGGAAGAGCTGAGACGTCCGTGTCGTCTAGCACGTTTCGCGGGCGACGTTTGCGTTCGGTCGCGTTTCTGTTTGGTCGGTAATTTGCTGCTTTAACCACCAGTGGGTTTGAATGAACCGCGGCTTTTTCGAAAAACCGCCGTGATAATTCTCTGAAGTGTTCAGAGATTAAAGGCATTTCACAGTCGCTGTGAAGATCTACATTGCGTTGATACCAACCGGCTCCGGTGGCAGTTCGCAAGAATCGATTTTGAAAGCTCTGTAATTGATTGCCCGTCGCGTGAGCGAAAGCGACGCAAGCATAGTCCATTACGGGCCTTATGCAAGTCTTATAGAGGCGAAGTTTGTGTCTTAAGCACATTTTGCTTGAGGAGCAAGTTAATGGGTATAGACGGCTTGAGATAAAAGCCGCTCTATTGCGTATGTTTTTAATGTGTGCAGCGAACGACATCGCTGTGTCTAAAGTGACCCCGAGGTATTTGACGCTCTTGTCCCAGGGAATAGGGCGTCCGAACAGGGTGATCGTGCCTAGCTGATTGTTGCCGATTGGGTGACATCGTCTAGCGGGCTTTGGTGTGCCCCTCGAGAAGTATATTGCTACACTTTTCTCGGGGTTTACCTCTATTCTCCATTTCCGGAACCATTCGCCTAGGCGATCGGCTGCGGCTTGGAGTTGAATCGTTATGCGGCCCTTGTGCTTGTCGGAATAGTTTTATATGATGCGATGCTCTCCTAGCCGATTTCGACCACGGCGACAACTTCCGACTACTGTCGAGAGCCATCAACTGCGCAGGAGATATTATAGTGCCACAAGTGTATGCGCAAACACAGAGGCACTCACTCGTCCCAACCTACACGCGCCCGATGTAACGCTGATGCGATAAGATCGGAGGTAGGCTAGGATACAATGTCAGAAACACGGGGACAAACACAACACAACCAGAACCGAAAACCAACAATTTATGTTTTAGCACAAAACGTTGGCTCCGGCTGGGATTCGAACCCAGGACCCGCGGCTTAGAAGTCAGGTACTCTGACCACTAGGCCACGCGGTCGTATTTATAATCTAGAGCCTAGACTATTAAAATGGAATAAAAATAACTAGGTAACCCGAGCGAATCTTTCCCACAGTATCGTGATCATGAAAAAATGGCGCCATCTACTCTCTTCAAAGAATGTAAACTATTCCAACCGACAGTTGTCGTGCATATCAGTTGAACAGATTGCGCTTTCTACTATTAATTTAATTAATTAAATCTATTTAACATATTTTTTAACGTAAACTTTGATTTTATTACATTTACAACATTAGAGGTAAAAATTATCTTTAAAATGGCGTAACAAACTTTAATTTATATACAGTATTAAGGGCACAGTAGAATAGAACCTACCTCTTTCTTACTGAGGTGTCGCCTCTTAAGGCGACTAAGGTATGGACTAAGGTCGACGGACGAACGAGGGCGAAAAGTGGGCTACATGTGTGGCCTCTACCTACCCCTATCATACATAGTATATATATGTAATATATATGCCGTGTGGTGGCAGCTCGTTAAAAGAATACTACCACTCCATCTCATCCATTGGATCTCGTAAAAGGCTGTTAAGGAATTAAACTGCACTGTGCACCCAACAGCGCATGGTGGCGATGGGCTCACCACCTATCACACCAAGTGCATTATATTGTTTTGGTGCACCGTGGATTGCGGCAGTAATCTGTTTTTGCAGTGAGTGCCCAGTCTCTGACTACCCCTTATGGGATACAGTCGTGATCTTATGTATGTATGTATGTCAAGAAGCGAGGACTTTAGTAGCAAGCAATCGAAGCCGTAAATATTTCTTTGTTACACTCAGTAGCACAGCACTCACGCGACGCAGTTATTAGTTATTTGTCGCCATATTTTACAAACAACCAAACACTGTAAACAACTTTTATTGCGAACCACACCAGATATTTTCATAATAAATCAAAATTTTCTGGTATCTGTGCTTTTTTAATTTTTTTTGTTTTATTTCATAAAAGTGACGGAACGAGCAAAACGTTCACCTGATGATAAGTGTAACGTCTGCACATAACAAATGCTGTGTCACCCAGTAAATTACTGTGTGACACCACACTGCCCCCGTCACCCTGAGACATTAGTTCTTAAGTTTCGTATGCCCAGTGATTACGCTAGCTCTCAGTGCCCTTCAAACCGTAACACAGTAATGTTTGCACACTACTGCCTCACGGCAGAATAACTGGCCTCGGCTACCTAGACGGATTCCTGCACAGCCTTAGTCGCCTCTTACGAGACGTTGGTAGGATAGAGGTAGGTGCTATTCTACTCTGCCGGACACACATTTACGCACATGTTCTATACCTAGGTGGGTTCTGGTCCTCACACTTATGTATGGGAGTGAATGCTGGGTCTGGCAGTAAGATTAATGCTGTGAAATTGAAAAGTTTGAGAAGTATAGCTGGAGTAACTTTAATCGACAAATTGGGAAACAGCGTGATAAGGGAACGTTGCGGTGTGGTTGAAGATGTAGTTACAAAGATAGAGAAAGGGATGCTTAGATGGCTTGGACACGTAGAGAGGATAAATGAGAGGAGAAATGAAAGAAGATTGACGAAACAGATTTATGAGGCGAGTATGAATGGGAAAACCGGTAACGGTAGGCCTAGGCATACGTATCAAAAAGTTGGTGTCTCTTTTCTTGATTATTCAAATCTTTAAAAATTTACAATAAAATTGACACAGTTTTGGCCTTTTATTGTATCTATTGTATCAATAATTTCTGATAAAATGCTCACTCCTTTTGTTTTGCATTTTCCTGATCTTTCAGTTTCTTTTGTTCTGATATAAACATGAATAAACGGCGTAAAATAAAATGCGTATGAATATACTTGAATTAGGTAATCATGCGTTTATATTATTTGCGTTTACATAATGCGTTATATTACTTTTCAATTAAAATTAACTGTAAATAAATTGCTATCTACAGAAAATCTACATACCCATCAAAAACATTGATCTAAATAACAATGATCTAAAACGTTATATAAAAACGAATACGTTTATCCATGGATTACGTATAATATTAACTTAATAATGAGGTGTCGAGATGAAGCTCGCTTGCGAGCGCGGTCACCTGAGAGATTAGGCAGATGCAGTATTAAAAATATCTATAATAGATGGTCCCAACGGCTATATGCAATGGTTAAAATGATTATTTAAAAAAACATATGAAAAATAGTATTAAATATTTTAAAATTTTATGGAAACATGTAAAGGAGCATGTAAGAACTAAAACTACGCTGTACTGCAAGGAAAAAGGGGTCGGTTAGAAAATTTTCAATATTTTCAATAATATTGACCTTACTAGCTTTATGAAATAAAAAACTAAATTAAAGAATATTTAATGCCTCATAAAATAATATATAAAACCTTTTCATAATTGTATAAAATTGTATAGAGAACACGAGAATTGGACTCTCTATGACTGGTCAAGAGTTATGTTTTCAGACGAGTCTAGATTCTGTTCATACAAGCACGACGGGAGGAAAAGAGTGTACAGAAGACCCGGAGAGCGCTATAACCAAGCATGTATAGAAGAAAAAGTACCATACGGCGGAGGCTCTGTTAACGTGTGGGCTGCGATTTCTTCCCAAAGCCGCACTGAGCTAGTGGCCTCATTGAGCATGCATGGGACGTACGGGGACGACGTGTACGTCAGCGGAATCCGCCACCAATCACGCTACGTGAAATGAAAGAAGCTCTAATACAGGAATGGCAGAATATTCCTCAGCATCGCCTCAAAAACCTAGTAGAAAGTATGCCAAATTGCATAACAGTAGTATTGTGAGCTCGCGGAGGTAACACAAAGTACTAAAATGCGTGAAAACGGCACATCTGTAACCAATCTACATTTACGAAAATACGGAAAAAACTACGCATTTTTATTTTTTTTACATGTATTAAAAATAAATTTCCATTTAAGCACTTTAAAATATTCTATAACATAGTCTTCATTTCATTAGGCTAGGTCAGGCAGATTTGAAGATATTGAAGATTTTCTAACTGACCCTTTTTCTTTTCGGTCCAGCGTATTATATATACTTCAGTGTTACATGTAGAACAAGGCAACTTATTATTGTACTTTTCAGAAATGCGATTGACTCCTATCATAATATACTCTGTACGTATACAGAGACAATTAAAATAAAAACAAAAAAAAAATTAAAACAATGCATACATAATAAAGAATATATTTATTGAATATATTTACTGTACTGTATGTTTACAAAAAAGTCATTGTTCAGTAATTGTCTAAATTCAGATTTCCACGCAATAGCTAACATAATGCGAAGCTCATCGGAGCTGTCAAAATAACGTCAAGAGCGCCGATTTTTCCCTTTAACGGATTGGACAATATCCCTGGATTGCAATAAGTCAACTCAATAGTCACACAATATTGAAATAATTTGGCACTACGGTCAAATGTCAAATGTCATAATTGCAACACCGATCGATCGGAATTCCGTTCGAGATTAAGCCTTAAGATCGAAGTCGTTGTAAGGAGAGGCCACATACAGGCAAACGACGAGCTTGTATGAAAACACTAATGAAAGTAGAAGAAGCGAAACTGTGTGTGATCAGAATCGTAGCAAGCGGAAAGATGTGGTCTCTACCTACCACAATGGGAAAGAGGCGTAACTCTATATACGTGTGTATGTAATCTATAAGTAAAAAACTATTACGTACAAATTTTTACGTACAGTAGTTTCGGAGATAAGTGGGAGGGGTGTCGTCAATTCTTCTATCTAATTTATCCCCCTAAAAGTGACCATATTTGTTTACATTTATTGACGTAAAGGAGAGAAAGTAACTTTGCTAAGATCCGCATGCAAAATGTAAAATGGTGGGTATTACCTAGTTTTTAAGAGCACCGCCCGCCCTCCCTCAACAACGTCACATTGACTCTACGACAGTCAGCCACTCTCGGCGGCTGACTGTCGTAGAGTCAATATCATTTGATAATGCCTCGTTTTGAGGTGAAACACGTGTCGTGTTCTCGACTTCAGTGGTGTGTATTGCCTAGCGGTAGTGTTGTAGTGGTGGAGAGTATCTGGTGGCAGCTCCCGGTGGCGGCATTACTTTTCTCGGTGTTCTTCAAAACTAGGTAAATACACACCATTTTATATTCTGACATAATCCTAAAATTTGCTAAGATCCGCATGAAAAATATAAAATGGTGTATGTTATCTACGTTTTTGAAGAGCACCGCCCGCTCTCCGTACCGACCCCTCAAAACGAGGCATTATCAAGCGAAACACGTGTCGTGTTCTCGACTTCAGTGGTGTATATTACCTAGTGGTAGTATTGTATTGGTTGGTGGAAGGGAAAATTGGTGTGCGGTGTCACACATAAATGTTCTGGGTGACACAGCATTTGTTATGGACAGACGTTACTGCATTACCATCAGGTGAACGTTTTGCTCGTTTCGTAACTTATCAAATAAAATAAAAAACCCGAGTGATCCTATCAGGATTCGGTTTTTATATATATAAAGTTTTTATATAGTTGGGTTAAATAAAGTTGGGATACATAAAGTTTTTTAATTTTATCACAATGTTATATTCTAAACTTTTCATTCTTTTGGTTATATTGATTCTAAAGTTCGTGTGTGCGAAATTGAAGTAAATTTTAGTAATTGTCTACACTTTTTTTTATTAAACACGTTTAAATGTATACGCAATGCATGATAACTTATTGTAGCGAAAATAGTCTGGGGAACTATTTTCTCTACTTCGCAAGACAAGACTAGCTTCGATAAGCAATATGTTATTACCGTGAAATTGAATTCCTTTCCATACACAGCACTAGCTACGTTCTTTTACGTGCGGGTCGCTCATAACTGTCTTAGAAATATGAAGACTTAAGAAAATGCAAGTAGTGAAAATTTATCTTGAATTTTACTGGTGTAGTAGTATCTTTGTTTATATTATCTTGACTGGTGGTTTAGTCGTGCTAGCTGAGGGGCCGGGCGCTTGCCTCAAGTTGCATAGTACTTCTATTTGGTGGAGGTTCCCGGTGTCGGGGTCTCGGGTTTGCTGTTGCACGTTATTGTGAAAGGGCGGGTGGTGCTCTTCAAAAAGTAGGTAATACCCATGATGATTGAAAAACAAAAAAATGAAATAACAAAATTAAACGCGATAAAATCCGTAAAATTAGTTTCATTTAAATACCCACGATTTTAAATTTTGCATACGGATCTTAGCAATGTCCGGCAGAGTAAAATATCACCTACCTCTTTCCTACCGACGGGTCGTATGAGGCCACTAATGTATTGTAGGAACAGCTCTTATTCTTGCAGAATAATATTATAATATGCAATGCTGTCACTGTACTGCTCGTGGGTATGCAATGGGAATTCCTGCATAGAAATCCTTCCACCAAAAAGCGTCGTTTTATTCACCTATATCAGAACCACCGCGTAAGATTTTTATTACTTAAGATGGTTATTGAGATATCTGCAGGGGACATTTATTCAAGCAATAGATATATTACTAATTTGGGATGTATTAATTATATTGATATATTATCCAAAATCTAAACAATTTACGTTCAAACTTGGATTAAATTTGTTTCAGTGCACACCTGTACCCCAAGACAAATGGGCTCTTCGCGATCACTGTACTAAAGTTGCATTAAGTTGCCAAACAAATTCCAGAAAATACTATTTTACTGTTTTACCGATTCCGATAGATTTTTTTTCTTTAAAGCACTCGCTTCGTTTGCTCTGCGCAAACAAATAATATCAAATAAATTACCGTTTTTCCTGGTTGTGCAACTTTACATGCATACAACAACTAGACCCGAAAACCAACAATTTGTGTTTTTGCACAAATGTTGGCTCCAGTTGGGATTCGAATCCAGCAACCGTGGCGTAAAGGTCAGTTACTCTGACCACTAGACCATGTACCCGGCCTTTGCACACAGCTCACCCTTACTTAACAAAACGCTCAATTTATATATCCATGTTAGCACTCCCTGGCGTCTATTAAGAACATATTCTATTCAGTCCATAACCGGCAGAGTAGAATAACACCCACATCTTTCCTACCGAGGTGTCATAAGAGGTCATTAAGGTATTGTACGGACAGCCTTTCTACGTGCAGAACAACACCATAATATGCAATGCTGTCACTATACTGCCCGTGGGAACGCGTCGCCGTTGATGAATAATTGAAAAAATAATATTCTTCATTGACTTTTGTCTTGAAAATTATTTACTATCATGTACTGTTTCCATAACCTTTATTTTTCTTATTTATTCATCACTCATCATCATTTCAGCCCGTCACTAGTCCACTGCTGAACATTTAAACATCATTTTGGATTTTGTCATAGTTGCCACGCTTGGCAGGCGGGTTGGCAACCGCAGTTTATTTATTCAGATGTTCCAGGAAGATGCTGCTGCCCATCTCCTGGTTTTAATTTTACCTCTGCCGACTTTAACGACACCCACGGGTTGAGACGGGGTGGTAAATTCTCTTCAGCCGCTACCACACGGCAAGCTTATCTATTAATGACTAACTGTTACCCGCCTATGTCGTAAAGCTTAATTCATGCCTAGCATGAATCAAAATTTACTAATAATCGATTTTGGTACGAGTAGTTGGAAGACAGGCAAAGCAAGTCGCAATGTGTAAAGGCCCAGAAGGAAAAAGAGCGAGAGATAGACCTCAACAACATTGGGAGAACGACTTACAACAAATAACGGATAGAGACTGCATAGAGTTAGCAAAAACCGTGAACACTGGAGACAATTGGAGGCCTATATCAAAGGGGACAATGACGTCAATCATGTTTATTTCAATATTTTTTTTTAATATATATGTGTTAAGGATTATTATTGATCATTTAAAAAACTAGATTTACTAGATACAGCTAGTAGAGCTAGTAATGCGCTCGAAACGTCGGGTTACAAATAGCAAAATAAAACGCGACAAAATCGGTGAATCTAGTTTTATTAAATGTATAATGTTCGCGTAAATATATTAGTTGTTCGCAAGTGAAAGTCGTTTGACAGATAAAAAATATACTACTGTTATATATATAGGTATGTCTGATGATATATATTATGATATTTGCCTACAAGTGGCAGTGCAATAATAAGCTTATCCCGCCTTATGGATGGCGCATGGGTTGACTTTGAGAATAAATAATCCAGAATGCGGGCACCTGTACTGTTGTCGCTAGCTTCTTGCAGATTTCAAACTACCTAAGCGATGTGACAATGAAACATTACTGTGTTGCGTTTTGAAGGGCACTGTAAAAGTAAAAAAAGTAAAGTTTCAGCCTATAAATGTCCCACTACTGAGCACAGGCCTCCTCTCATTTCTAAGAGGGTTTTGGAGCTAGGAAGAATCCGCCACGCTGCTCCAATGCGGGTTGGCGGACTTCACATGTCTTCGAAATATTTTTTATTCCTCAGACATGCAGGTTTCCTCACGATGTTTTCCTTCACCGCCGAGCACGTGGTAAATCAGCACTTAAAATTGCAATTAACAATTTTAGTGGTGCCGGCACCGGGAATCGAACCCAGGTCACTCGCGTACAATGAAATTTACAGCGAGCGCCTAGCCCCTGAGCTACCACGGCTCTAGGGCACTGTGAGCTAGCGTAATCACTGGGCATATGAGACTTAAGAACCTATGTCTCATGGTGATGTTCACAGTGTAGTGTCACACAGAAATTTTCTGGGTGGCACAGCATTTGTTATGGGCAGACGTTGCACTTACCATCAGGTGAACGTTTTGCTCGTTTTATCACTTTATGCAATAAAAAAAAATACACGACAATAATATACTCGTACTATTAGTTAAAGAAAACTTCTGATTGCTAACCGAGATATGTCCCGGTGAAATTGACTAAACTGCATGATACAAATTCGTGCAAAAATTTAAACGAAATGTTTTAATTTAAAACCTAGCACTGTTGGGCGCGGTGCCAAGTACAAAACAGTTTAAAAAAATTGGAGCACTTCCTCAAACTTGACATTTTTATTAATGAAACAAGCTTCATTTTTGCGTTTTTTTTTTAGTGAAGCCATGTAACTTTTTAACTTTTAGAGTCGTGGTAGCTGAGGGGCCGGCACCACTAAAACTGTTAATTGCAATTTTAAGTGCTGATTTACCACGTGCTCGGCGGTGAAGGAAAACATCGTGAGGAGACCTGCATGTCTGAGAAATAAAAAAATATTTCGAAGACATGTGCAGTCCGCCAACCCGCATTGGAGCAGCGTGGCGGATTCTTCCTAGCTCCAAAACCCACTCATAAATGAGAGGAGGCCTGTGCTCGGCAGTGGGACACTTATAGGCTTAAACTTTACTTTTATGTAACTTTTGGTTATAAGTAGAGGTCTGGAAAATATGCTTCTCCTGCAGAATGTCATCTCTCTGAGTCGTCCCGTCGATGTCAGATAGGCAACGGTAACACAGCATTTGTTTTGAGCAGACGTCACACTTACCATCATGTCAACGTTGTGCGGGTCTCGTTCCTTTTTCCTATGTATATAAAAACTAGCTGATACCTACGACTTCGTCCGCGTTGATACAGGTTTTTTTAAATGTCGGGTGAAAACTATTTGATTTTCCATGATAAAAAGTATATTCTATGTCCATTCCAAAAATGCAAGCTATTCTGTGCCAAATTTAGTCAATATCGGTTCAGCGGTTGAGCCGTGAAAAGGTAACAAACAGACAGCGGGACGGAGAGAGTTACTTTCGCATTTATAATATTAGTATGGATAACTAGTAGTGTAATAGTGCTAGCATTCCTATGCAGGATCCGTCTAGGTGTGTATTATCGCAGTGCCGGTTATTTTGCTGTCTGGCAGCAGTGTGCAAGGATTACTGTGTTCTGGTTTGAAGTGTGCTGTTTGTGCATTGAGTATCAATCTGATTTGCATCAGATATGGGAAGAGTTGTAAATGTTGTAAATGTTGCCAACCCGCCTGCCAAGCGTGGCAACTATGGCTAAATTCCCCCCAAAATGAGAGCTACAAACTTTTGTAGCAATCTTTGGGGAGGCCTACGTTCAGCAGTGGACTAGTGATAGGCTGACTAACAAACAGACAGAGGTACAGAGAGAGAGTTACTTTCGCATTTATCATATTGGTATAGATATTCAGAGGAGACAATTACACCTGGAAGACGTTGCTGTTGTGTTGAGAGAAGTTAGTTGCGTGGTCGGATCCCTTCGGGGTGACCAATTTAGCAGGTGAAGGTGTCAGATCAAGGGCAGCTAACTGATAGATCGGTTGGTCTGATCTAGGGAAGACGTTTCCTCCTACCAGTAATCCTTGGAAACTCTATATGGTTATTATAGATTAGTGGATAGGTATCCGGCAGAGTAGAATAGCACCTCTTTCTTAAAAAGGTGTTGTAAGAGGTGACTACTGTACGGACAGCCTTTATTGATGCAGATTAACGCCATAATATGCAATGCGTTACTATACAGCTGGTGGGAACGCCACAGGGAGTCACATTTTTTTAACTCGTACCAAAACGGCGGCGACTCGGTCGCGATCACTGTACTAAAGTTGCATTAAGTTGCCAAACAAATTCCAGAAAATACTATTTTACTGTTTTACCGATTCCGAAAGATTTTTTTTCTTTAAAGCACTCGCTTCGTTTGCTCTGCGTATCGCAAACAATTAATATCAAATAAATTACCGTTTTTCCTGGTTGTGCAACTTTACATGCATACAACAACTAGACCCGAAAACCAACAATTTGTGTTTTTGCACAAATTTTGGCTCCAGCTGGGATTCGAATCCAGCAACCGTGGCGTAAAGGTCAGTTACTCTGACCACTAGACCATGTACCCGGCCTTTGCACACAGCTCATCCTTACTTAACAAAACGCTCAATTTATATATCCATGTTAGCACTCCCTGGCGTCTCGTCGTCGTCGTCGTTTCAGCCTGTCACAAGTCCACTGCTGAACATAGGCCTCCCCCCATAGATGGCCACAAAAGTTTGGAGCTCTCATATTGGGGGTTCTCTTAAACCCTGGCGTCTATTAAGAACATATTCTATTCAGTCCATAACCGGCAGAGTAGAATAACACCCACATCTTTCCTACCGAGGTGTCATAAGAGGCCATTAAGGTATTGTACGGACAGCCTTTCTACGTGCAGAACAACACCATAATATGCAATGCTGTCACTATACTGTCCGTGGGAACGCGTCGCCGTTGGTGAATAATTAAAAAAATTATATTCTTCATCGACTTTTGTCTTTGAAAAAATTTACTATCATGTACGGTTTCCATAATCTTTATTTTTCTTACTTATTTATCACTCATCATCATTTCAGCCCGTCACTAGTCCACCGCAGTTTATTTATTCAGATGTTCCAGGAAGATGCTGCTGCCCATCTCCTGGTTTTAATTTTACCTCTGCCGTCTTTTATGACACCCACGGGTTGAGACGGGGTGGTAAATTCTCTTCAGCCGCCACCACACGGCAAGCTTATCTATTAATGACTAACTGTTACCCGCCTATGTCGTAAAGCTTAATTCATGCCTAGCATGAATCAAAATTTACTAATAATCGATTTTGGTACGAGTAGTTGGAAGACAGGCAAAGCAAGTCGCAATGTGTAAAGGCCCAGAAGGAAAAAGAGCGAGAGATAGACCTGAACAACATTGGAAGAACGACTTACAACAAATAACGGATAGAGACTGCATAGAGTGAGCAAAAACCGTTAACACTGGAGACAATTGGAGGCCTATATCAAAGGGGAAAATGACGTCAATCATGTTTATTTCAATATTTTTTTTAATATATTTGTTAAGTGAAGGCATTTTAAGGATTATTATTGATCATTTAAAAAATTAGATTTACTAGATACAGCTAGTAGTGCTAGTAATGCGCTCGAAACGTCGGGTTACAAATAGCAAAATAAAACGCGACAAAATCGGTGAATCTAGTTTTATTAAATGTATAATGTTCGCGTAAATATATTAGTTGTTCGCAAGTGAAAGTCGTTTGACAGATAAAAAATATACTACTGTTATATATATAGGTATGTCTGATGATATATATTATGATATTTGCCTACAAGTGGCAGTGCAATAATAAGCTTATCCCGCCTTATGGATGGCGCATGGGTTGACTTTGAGAATAAATAATCCAGAATGCGGGCACCTGCACTGTTGTCGCTAGCTTCTTGCAGATTTCAAACTACCTAAGCGATGTGACAATGAAACATTACTGTGTTGCGTTTTGAAGGGCACTGTGAGCTAGCGTAATCACTGGGCATATGAGACTTAAGAACCTATGTCTCATGGTGATGTTCACAGTGTAGTGTCACACAGAAATTTTCTGGGTGGCACAGCATTTGTTATGGGCAGACGTTGCACTTACCATCAGGTGAACGTTTTGCTCGTTTTATCACTTTATGCAATAAAAAAAAATACACGACAATAATATACTATTAGTTAAAGAAAACTTCTGATTGCTAACCGAGATATGTCCCGGTGAAATTGACTAAACTGCATGATACAAATTCGTGCAAAAATTTAAACGAAATGTTTTAATTTAAAACCTAGCACTGTTGGGCGCGATGCCAAGTACAAAACAGTTTAAAAAAATTGGAGCACTTCCTCAAACTTGACATTTTTATTAATGAAACAAGCTTCATTTTTGCGTTTTTTTTTAGTGAAGCCATGTAACTTTTTAACTTTTAGAGTCGTGGTAGCTGAGGGGCCGGCACCACTAAAACTGTTAATTGCAATTTTAAGTGCTGATTTACCACGTGCTCGGCGGTGAAGGAAAACATCGTGAGGAGACCTGCATGTCTGAGAAATAAAAAATATTTCGAAGACATGTGCAGTCCGCCAACCCGCATTGGAGCAGCGTGGCGGATTCTTCCTAGCTCCAAAACCCACTCATAAATGAGAGGAGGCCTGTGCTCGGCAGTGGGACACTTATAGGCTTAAACTTTACTTTTATGTAACTTTTGGTTATAAGTAGAGGTCTGGAAAATATGCAACTCCTGCAGAATGTCATCTCTCTGAGTCGTCCCGTCGATGTCAGATAGGCAACGGTAACACAGCATTTGTTTTGAGCAGACGTCACACTTACCATCATGTCAACGTTGTGCGGGTCTCGTTCCTTTTTCCTATGTATATAAAAACTAGCTGATACCTACGACTTCGTCCGCGTTGATACAGGTTTTTTTAAATGTCGGGTGAAAACTATTTGATTTTCCATGATAAAAAGTATATTCTATGTCCATTCCAAAAATGCAAGCTATTCTGTGCCAAATTTAGTCAATATCGGTTCAGCGGTTGAGCCGTGAAAAGGTAACAAACAGACAGCGGGACGGAGAGAGTTACTTTCGCATTTATAATATTAGTATGGATAACTAGTAGTGTAATAGTGCTAGCATTCCTATGCAGGATCCGTCTAGGTGTGTATTATCGCAGTGCCGGTTATTTTGCTGTCTGGCAGCAGTGTGCAAGGATTACTGTGTTCTGGTTTGAAGTGTGCTGTTTGTGCATTGAGTATCAATCTGATTTGCATCAGATATGGGAAGAGTTGTAAATGTTGTAAATGTTGCCAACCCGCCTGCCAAGCGTGGCAACTATGGCTAAATTCCCCCCAAAATGAGAGCTACAAACTTTTGTAGCAATCTTTGGGGAGGCCTACGTTCAGCAGTGGACTAGTGATAGGCTGACTAACAAACAGACAGAGGTACAGAGAGAGAGTTACTTTCGCATTTATCATATTGGTATAGATATTCAGAGGAGACAATTACACCTGGAAGACGTTGCTGTTGTGTTGAGAGAAGTTAGTTGCGTGGTCGGATCCCTTCGGGGTGACCAATTTAGCAGGTGAAGGTGTCAGATCAAGGGCAGCTAACTGATAGATCGGTTGGTCTGATCTAGGGAAGACGTTTCCTCCTACCAGTAATCCTTGGAAACTCTATATGGTTATTATAGATTAGTGGATAGGTATCCGGCAGAGTAGAATAGCACCTCTTTCTTAAAAAGGTGTTGTAAGAGGTGACTACTGTACGGACAGCCTTTATTGATGCAGATTAACGCCATAATATGCAATGCGTTACTATACAGCTGGTGGGAACGCCACAGGGAGTCACATTTTTTTAACTCGTACCAAAACGGCGGCGACTCGGTCGCGATCACTGTACTAAAGTTGCATTAAGTTGCCAAACAAATTCCAGAAAATACTATTTTACTGTTTTACCGATTCCGAAAGATTTTTTTTCTTTAAAGCACTCGCTTCGTTTGCTCTGCGTATCGCAAACAATTAATATCAAATAAATTACCGTTTTTCCTGGTTGTGCAACTTTACATGCATACAACAACTAGACCCGAAAACCAACAATTTGTGTTTTTGCACAAATTTTGGCTCCAGCTGGGATTCGAATCCAGCAACCGTGGCGTAAAGGTCAGTTACTCTGACCACTAGACCATGTACCCGGCCTTTGCACACAGCTCATCCTTACTTAACAAAACGCTCAATTTATATATCCATGTTAGCACTCCCTGGCGTCTCGTCGTCGTCGTCGTTTCAGCCTGTCACAAGTCCACTGCTGAACATAGGCCTCCCCCCATAGATGGCCACAAAAGTTTGGAGCTCTCATATTGGGGGTTCTCTTAAACCCTGGCGTCTATTAAGAACATATTCTATTCAGTCCATAACCGGCAGAGTAGAATAACACCCACATCTTTCCTACCGAGGTGTCATAAGAGGCCATTAAGGTATTGTACGGACAGCCTTTCTACGTGCAGAACAACACCATAATATGCAATGCTGTCACTATACTGTCCGTGGGAACGCGTCGCCGTTGGTGAATAATTAAAAAAATTATATTCTTCATCGACTTTTGTCTTTGAAAAAATTTACTATCATGTACGGTTTCCATAATCTTTATTTTTCTTACTTATTTATCACTCATCATCATTTCAGCCCGTCACTAGTCCACCGCAGTTTATTTATTCAGATGTTCCAGGAAGATGCTGCTGCCCATCTCCTGGTTTTAATTTTACCTCTGCCGTCTTTTATGACACCCACGGGTTGAGACGGGGTGGTAAATTCTCTTCAGCCGCCACCACACGGCAAGCTTATCTATTAATGACTAACTGTTACCCGCCTATGTCGTAAAGCTTAATTCATGCCTAGCATGAATCAAAATTTACTAATAATCGATTTTGGTACGAGTAGTTGGAAGACAGGCAAAGCAAGTCGCAATGTGTAAAGGCCCAGAAGGAAAAAGAGCGAGAGATAGACCTGAACAACATTGGAAGAACGACTTACAACAAATAACGGATAGAGACTGCATAGAGTGAGCAAAAACCGTTAACACTGGAGACAATTGGAGGCCTATATCAAAGGGGAAAATGACGTCAATCATGTTTATTTCAATATTTTTTTTAATATATTTGTTAAGTGAAGGCATTTTAAGGATTATTATTGATCATTTAAAAAATTAGATTTACTAGATACAGCTAGTAGTGCTAGTAATGCGCTCGAAACGTCGGGTTACAAATAGCAAAATAAAACGCGACAAAATCGGTGAATCTAGTTTTATTAAATGTATAATGTTCGCGTAAATATATTAGTTGTTCGCAAGTGAAAGTCGTTTGACAGATAAAAAATATACTACTGTTATATATATAGGTATGTCTGATGATATATATTATGATATTTGCCTACAAGTGGCAGTGCAATAATAAGCTTATCCCGCCTTATGGATGGCGCATGGGTTGACTTTGAGAATAAATAATCCAGAATGCGGGCACCTGCACTGTTGTCGCTAGCTTCTTGCAGATTTCAAACTACCTAAGCGATGTGACAATGAAACATTACTGTGTTGCGTTTTGAAGGGCACTGTGAGCTAGCGTAATCACTGGGCATATGAGACTTAAGAACCTATGTCTCATGGTGATGTTCACAGTGTAGTGTCACACAGAAATTTTCTGGGTGGCACAGCATTTGTTATGGGCAGACGTTGCACTTACCATCAGGTGAACGTTTTGCTCGTTTTATCACTTTATGCAATAAAAAAAAATACACGACAATAATATACTATTAGTTAAAGAAAACTTCTGATTGCTAACCGAGATATGTCCCGGTGAAATTGACTAAACTGCATGATACAAATTCGTGCAAAAATTTAAACGAAATGTTTTAATTTAAAACCTAGCACTGTTGGGCGAGATGCCAAGTGCAAAACAGTTTAAAAAAATTGGAGCACTTCCTCAAACTTGACATTTTTATTAATGAAACAAGCTTCATTTTTGCGTTTTTTTTTTAGTGAAGCCATGTAACTTTTTAACTTTTAGAGTCGTGGTAGCTCAGGGGCCGGCACCACTAAAACTGTTAATTGCAATTTTAAGTACTGATTTACCACGTGCTCGGCGGTGAAGGAAAACATCGTGAGGAGACCTGCATGTCTGAGAAATAAAAAATATTTCGAAGACATGTGCAGTCCGCCAACCCGCATTGGAGCAGCGTGGCGGATTCTTCCTAGCTCCAAAATCCACTCATAAATGAGAGGAGGCCTGTGCTCGGCAGAAGGACACTTATAGGCTGAAACTTTACTTTTATTTAACTTTTGGTTATAAGTAGAGGTCTGGAAAATATGCAACTCCTGCAGAATGCCATCTCTCTGAGTCGTCCCGTTGATGTCAGATAGGCAACGGTAACACAGCATTTGTTTTGAGCAGACGTCACACTTACCATCATGTCAACGTTGTGCGGGTCTCGTTCCTTTTTCCTATGTATATAAAAACTAGCTGATACCTACGACTTCGCCCGCGTTGATACAGGTTTTTTAAATGTCGGGTGAAAACTATTTGATTTTCCATGATAAAAAGTAGTATTCTACGTCCGTTCCCAAAATGAAAGCTATCTCTGTCCCAAATCAAAAGATCGGTTTAGCGGTTGAACCGTGAAAAGGTAACAAACAGACAGCGGGACGGAGAGAGTTACTTTCGCATTTATAATATTAGTATGGATAACTAGTTGTGTAATAGTGCTAGTATTCCTATGCAGGATCTGTCTAGGTGTGTACTATCGCAGTGCCGGTTATTCTGCTATCTAGCAGCAGTGTGCAAGGATTACTGTGTTCTGGTTTGAAGTGTACTGTTAGTGCATTGAGTATCAATCTGATTTGCATCAGATATGGGAAGAGTTGTAAATGTTGTAAATGTTGCCAACCCGCCTGCCAAGCGTGGCAACTATGGCTAAATTCCCCCCAAAATGAGAGCTACAAACTTTTGTAGCAATCTTTGGGGAGGCCTACGTTCAGCAGTGGACTAGTGATAGGCTGACTAACAAACAGACAGAAGTACAGAGAGAGAGTTACTTTCGCATTTATCATATTGGTATAGATATTCAGAGGAGACAATTACACCTGGAAGACGTTGCTGTTGTGTTGAGAGAAGTTAGTTGCGTGGTCGGATCCCTTCGGGGTGACCAATTTAGCAGGTGAAGGTGTCAGATCAAAGGGAAGCTAACTGATAGATCGGTTGGTCTGATCTAGGGAAGACGTTTCCTTCTACCAGTAAAAAAGTAAAGTTTCAGCCTATAAATATCCCACTACTGAGCACAGGCCTCCTCTCATTTCTGAGAGGGTTTTGGAGCTAGGAAGAATCCGCCACGCTGCTCCAATGCGGGTTGGCGGACTTCACATGTCTTCGAAATATTTTTAATTTCTCAGACATGCAGGTTTCCTCACGATGTTTTCCTTCACCGCCGAGCACGTGGTAAATCAGCACTTAAAATTG
Source organism: Luehdorfia chinensis (assembly GCA_019845155.1). Taxonomy (NCBI): domain Eukaryota; kingdom Metazoa; phylum Arthropoda; class Insecta; order Lepidoptera; family Papilionidae; genus Luehdorfia; species Luehdorfia chinensis. The sequence goes on along the minus strand of JAHVAK010000449.1, from coordinate 1,571,360 downwards.
CAATTAACAATTTTAGTGGTGCCGGCACCGGGGATCGAACCCAGGTCACTCGCGTACTATGAAATTTAAAGCGAGCGCCTAGCCCCTGAGCTACCAGTAATCCTTGGAAACTCTATATGGTTATTATAGATTAGTGGATAGGTATCCGGCAGAGTAGAATAGGACCTCTTTCTTAAAAAGGTGTTGTAAGAGGTGACTACTGTACGGACAGCCTTTATTGATGCAGATTAACGCCATAATATGCAATGCGTTACTATACAGCTGGTGGGAACGCCACGGGGAGTCACATTTTTTTAACTCGTACCAAAACGGCGGCGACTCGGTTCGCCATCTGTTACGTCTCGATTCCCGCGGGGGCGAAAAATGGGGTACATTTTCCCACTCCAAAAACCTCTAAGATGACATCTCTTCTTCTACAGTATAAAGGACGAGACGAGCAAAACGTTTATGCGATGGCCAAGTGTAACGCCCTCCCACACCAAATGCTGTTGCACCACACTGCGTAGCAGAATAAGTGGCTAGGGGTGGTACCTACCTGGAATTCTGCATAGAAATCCTGCCACCAGTATTTTTGTATGCGGGATTTTTGTTATCTCAGCTATTAACTTTATTTTCTTTGTTATAATGGCAACACAAAGTAACGCATGATCTATCACAAATAATATGTTAGAAACTTAATTATTGTACGGGTGTCGAAATTGTATACTACATCATCACCATCATCGTAATTTCAGACTACCGCTAGTCCGCTTCTGAACATTGGCACAGAATTACCACAGAAATTTGTGGCTCTCATTTTGGGGGGATTTTGCTATAGTGGCCACACTTGGCAGGCGGATCGGCAACTGCAGTTTATTGAGATGTTCCAGGAAGATGCTGCTGCCCATCTCCTGGTTTTCATATCTCCTGGTTTTCTTTTTCCCCTGTCGACTTTTACGACACATGGTTGAGATGTGGTGGTAGATTCACTGCAGCCGCCACCAAACGGCCATACTATATATACATTTACAACTAAAAAATATCAAGCTAACGGTGAAGCTAATCGTAACAACAGGAAAAGGAAATACGTTAGCGTAGATGCCACTCTACACAATGCCGAGATTAAATTCCACTGCGACGTGAACGCGAGACCGCCACAATTATAATGCACGTTTCATAATTGGATCGTCTACCTTGTTTTTTGCAAAGGCTATCAACAAATTTTCTTTAACATAATAAAAATTGAATTTGGTGAAAAAATATATAAACACTTATAAACTTCTCAATAGCTCTCTTAATTTTTCTTTTTGCGTTTAATTTTTAAATTTCGCGAGAAGTTAAACTACAATGGATGGATAAATGGAAACCCTAATGAGAGCCTATTGTTCTGCTTTCTCGTGATTGCCTTGTTACGGTTTTCTTTAAGGCGGAAAGTTGACCTTTCCTTTGGATTAAACGGTTGAGTATGCGTAGTGGTTAAGCGATTGTCTTCTGCGGTGCGTACGTTCGATTCCAGAATGGAATAAATATTTGCATCACCTGCTGTTTGTTGTTCCGGATCTGGCTGGTTTATATATGTCAAATTTATATCTGTGTAGTAGCCGACGATTCAGGAGAAATCCTACTTTCGAGGTATGATACTGAATATTTTAATTTTAAATTTTTCTGTGAAATTTAAATCTATTATTACTATTTAACTGTATCAACTTTTGCCCAATATGCATACGAACGCCGAATGGTCGAGTCCTGGCTTCGAATCCCAGTTGGAGCCAAAATTTATGCAAATGCATAAATTGTTGGTTTTCGGGTCTTTTTGTGTTGTGCATGTGAAATTCATGTCTGTAAAACGCTCCCACGATACAGGAGAATCCATTGTTATTTAAAAATTAAATAAATAAATATTTAAATGAAACTAATTTTACGGATTTTATCGCGTTTATTTATACTATTTATAACCCGACGTTTCTAGCGCTTTACAGCACCCATGGTGACGGGAGGACTGAGGTGACAGATGTCCTGATGTCATAGATAACCCGGAGTACCTTCAGCTTTTAATTATTATTCTTGGTCCGATCCACGCAGAATCTTGGGATCCTATAATTAATAAAATTAAATCAAAAACCCAGCATACCACTGCAAGACTTCATGATACAGTTAGCTCTTTCTGCTTAGATCGAACCAAAAATAATAATTAAAAGCTGATGGTACTGCGGGTTAACTATGACATCAGGACATCTGTCACCTCAGTCTCCCCGTGACCATGGGTGCTGTAAAGCGCTCGAAACGTCGGGTTATAAATAGTATAAGTAAACGCGATAAAATCCGTTAAATTAGTTTCTTTTAAATGTGTAGAGTTCGCGTAAATATAAGAAATGATTATAAATAAATATGTTACAGTACCTCCATTGTCCGCGCATCACGATTACCAATAAGAGAAATAAAGGTAGAGGCATTACCATCTATTTTAGCTTCTTACCTTCTGTCCTCTACCAGACGTAAGCGTCTCTATGCGGATTCTCTATGAGGATTCCTATGTAAAATCCGACTAGGGTGTACCAGCGCAGGGCCAGGGTTTCTACCGTGAAGCTGAAGTGCAAAGGACACTGAGAGCCAGACGACTGAGGAACTGAGGCGGGCACATTGTGGTGGGACACAGAAATATTCTGGGTGGCACAGCATTTGTTATGGGCAGACGTTGCACTTTACATCAGGTGTACGTTTATTTTGTCTCGTCACTTTATCAAAAAAAATAAAACATTAGCGCTCTCTGAAACCTTATAAGAAGCTGAATTGAGTAAAAGTAAATTAACAGTCTATAAATGTACCACTGCAGAGCACAGGCCTCCTCTGATTTCCGAGAGGGTTTTGGAGCTAGCTAAAATCGCAATATTTTTTATTTCTCTGACATGCCGGTTTCCTCACGATGTTTAACTTCACCGCCGAGCACGTGGTAAATCAGCATTTAAAATTGCAATCAACAATTGTAGAGGTGCCGGCACCGGGAATCGAATGCACGTCACTCGCTTACTATGAAATTTAAAACGAGCGCCTAGCCCCTGAGCTACCACGGCTCAAAATTAGTAAAATAATACTTCATTTTCTTTCTAATTTTAATATTCAGTTTAAAATAATTTAGTAACCTAAGAAAAGACAAACTAAAATATTATCTTAAAGAATATGGAATTCTTACGTAGGACAAATGGTACAAATAAAAACGCTGAATTGAAAGCGCGTCCCTCTTTGTCTCCGGCGACGCTACTTTGCATGCGTACCGGCGCTCTACGGAACGCTCTCTGCACACGTCTGTATAAGACTGCCATGCATTAAGATGATATCCGATATATCTTATATATATCGTCGCAAGTGTAAAGAAATAAGATTTTTTTGAAATATTACAAAGATATTGTAGAAGTTTCAAATCGACAAAAGCATTTAAAACGTCGAGAAAAACATACATAAACGTAATTTCGTAGTAGTAGTACTAGTAAGACAATTGAAGACATGAGTCGATGAAGGTGATATGACACTAATTTGTAATTTTACAGAAATGAGCACGTTTTGACAGACTTTTCTGTGGATTCGTATTACTTACACCTTCATACGCTGGTTTTCTTTTTTAGGCTTATTTCACTAAACTTTGAAAGGACAAAATACGTACATAAAAAATCTATTTTAATTTGTTTGTACTTTGTTAATGTATAATTTTCTTAAAGAGAAAATACACAATACTTTGTCAAAAGTACATTATAAATAAATTTACAAAGAACAGTCTCATAGCAAACCATAGTACACTCCATGTCAAAATGTTATACAAGATTCAATAATAAATGTATAAATGCATTGCAAACTCGAGTAGACCAACCCCACCAACAGCACCTGGTTACACCTGCAAGGCATGTGGCACCCACATTGCCGTCTTTACTTGCTTTTGCATATTGTAGAATATACTGAAACACAAAGTAATACAATAACACAGAGCGTACGGCGCACATCGCTATTCGATATTATAAAAAATTAAAAAAAAATCTACAGAAGATTAAATTTATTACGTATTTAGTATTGACTAGCTCTACCTCGCGGTTTCACCCGCGTAAAAAAGCCGACCCTGATCGATGATATACATATACTTCCCTATTTGAATCGGATTTTGGGGTTTTAATTTAGATACCTAATTATAGAACCTTTATTATTTTTCTCAAATGAAAGTAGCTTTAGTTACCCGCTATAATATCAAGTATCTGTCAGTGAAAGTCCCGTCAAAATCGGTCCAGCCGTTTCGGAGATTAGCTAGAACAAACATACAAAAAATTAAAAATTGTTTTTTTCTCATACGTACTTACTTTCATAAGCATTGAGTATAAATCCGTTATATTGTTATTACAAACAGACACTTCAATTGTATTTATTTGTATAGAATTAATAAATTATACATTAAGACTATGGGCACACTTCTCATTAGATTCTACTTAGTGAAAACTACAAACGGTAGAACGCGGAAAAGAAGTAATGTTTAAATAGCAAGGTAATTTATTTCTATCCTGAAATGTTCTAAAAATGCGACCCTTGTTGTACAAACGCGAGTCAGAAGGGAATTCTAATCGTTTGGTGTGTTGCGAGGAATAATAAATCCTTCTTAATTTATTTAAAAAAATATTAGAGTATTATTTGTCATGAACGTGACATACAAATTTTAAACTGTTAGATTACAAAAATCAGGCCATATAAGATTTAATGTTGTGAGAAAACGCTAATGAAAGATGATGAAGCGAAAGACGTGTGTCAGGATTATAGCAAGTGGAAAGATGTGGTCTCTGGCTGCAATGGTAAAGAGGCGTGACTTTAGATTTAATTTTTACCTTAGTTTCATTATAATATATTGAATACTTTCGGGGTATGTGAATTCTTTAATACATGATTAAAGTATGCCAATAGGCATTAAGTCCGCCCATTGTTACCCTTTCAATTAAGGTGTTCAATAAAGTTTTAATAAATAAAATAAAATAAATGATTACAAATTTTGTATTCAACAATCCTTATGGTTGTAAGATTCCGTCTAGGTGTGCACGGCAGTGCCAGTGATTCTGCCGTGAAACGTAGTTCTGTAGTAGTGTGTAAACATTACTGTTTTGGATTGAAGGGCACTGATAGCTAGTGTAATTATTTTGCACATTAGACTTAAATAATAGTATCTCAGGGTGACACAGTATTTGTTAGGAGCGGACGCTGCACTGCACGCCTCGTCATATTCTTTCATAAAAAAAAACAAAATATTCACAGATACACTTTTATTTCATGACGGTCATATCGTCATAAAATATTATATTTAGATATAATTAACGTTTCTTTAAGGTAGTATGAATAAAGTGGTCGCATCCTATATTTCAAACATTTTACTTTGTAATGGTCTTAGGATGCCAATTAAGTCTAGCTAAGACTTCGTGAACATGAACTAAAAACCAATAGTTCGCCAACGAAGTTAAAACGTTCAAGCGCAGTGCCGACACGTTAGAATATTACTTCGCGCGACACCGGAGCCGTACTGGCTCATATAAGTTGGTGGGTAGGGATCTCGCGCCGGCGCGAGACCGGCTTCTCACCGTACACCCCGCGTCTCGCGCCGGCTCGAGACCGGCAATTAAGTTGTTAAATTGTAAGCGAGCGCGAGGCCTCTGATCTACCCAGAAAGCTGAAGGCACCCCGGATCAGCTTCGTCGTCAGGACGTCAAACATTTCGTGACCATGTGTGCTGTAAAGCGCCTAGAAACGGGTTATTAAATAGGTGATGAATATTGAAATAAACGCGACAAGTAAAAACATTTCAGAGCAATAAGAAAGTTTTGCTTTTTAATGAATCAAGCATCTGTACGAAACGTAATAAGTTCAGCCATTATAAACTTATTCAGTTATACTTGTATTTTAAGATTCTTGGGGCAGTAACCGAATGACATCAAGTATATAATATACTCGTAGACAGGCTATCTCATTACGCAACATTTTGTATGGCCGATCCATAATTGGATTCTAGCCTTAAAAATTATGGACGGTAATTATATATTCATAGACGATTTTAAACTCTTACAGCACAGAGCCGACGAATGAAAAACTGAAAGACTACAAATTTTTTGTGGAAAAAAGTGAACTGCACGTGGGAATGCATTGGGGAGTAAGAATTTCTTGACACCAACCAAAATGACGGCGATGTGGTTTGCCACCCGTCGCATTTCGTTTCCCGCGGTGGCGAAAAGATACAGGTGTGGTCTCTGCCTACCCCTCAGGGGAAAAAGCCGTGACTGTATGTACGTATGCATCTATTTTTTTTGGATTTAACAAATGTATAAATACCAAAAGTAAAACAAGCAAAGCGGACTAGCACAAAGTTCAGCCTGAACCGAGTCGAGCACTAAAAGAGCAAAACCATTGCTTTGTATAGTCTATCGCCGCGCAGTTTGATTTACAAAGCTTTACTACATGACGTGTGGCACAACAATCCAATAGATAGCTGTCGACTGCAGATTGCCTGAAGGACACGAATGCATTGAGTCGATATTTATTTTAACTTTTATCCTTGTAGTTACTACCAATGAAAAATTGTTTTATTTATTTATTTATTTAAACTTTAGCCGTGTGGTGGCGGCTCGTCAAAAGAATACTACCACTCGCATCTCATCCAATGGATCTTGTAAAAGGCGAGTCAGGAATTAAACTGCACTGTGCACCCAACAGCGCATGGTGGCGATGGGCTCACCACCTATCACACCAAGTGCATTATATTGTTTTGGTGAAACGTGGATTGCGGCAGTCATCTGTTTTTGCAGTGAGTGCCCAGTCTCTGACCACCCCTTATGGGATACAGTCGTGATCTTATGTATGCATGTATGTTCAACTTTATTGTTTCCCTTTAAAGGATACAATGGCGGACTTAATGCTAATTGGTATTCTCTGTCAGTCAACCCAAGGCGTAGCGAAACAATGTGGCAGGTGTAAAATTTAAAAAAACTAAATATCTGAACCTTAAAAGCTACTAATAAATATAAAATAAATAATAAAAAAAAACAATTTTAAAAAAAATACTCAAAATACATATAAATAAATACAAAGCAATATATGATTATGGTAAATAAACAATGATACATAAATATGTACATACATATAAACTAACATACATACACATACATATACAGAAATACACGTGGTGGTTCGACATAACTTTGAAAAAAGAATCCACAAACAATTTTAAATGCAATCTTTAAAATGTTCGGTGAATTAAGCATTAGTCAGGACGCGGAAGATTGTAAAGTGAAGGGAAAGGTACCACATATACACAGGTTGCTGCGCGAGGGTCGGCAAGGCGAGTCGGTGCCAAAGTTCCGGTCTACCTGGCATCGGTCATGGAGTATCTGGCCGCTGAAGTTCTCGAGTTGGTCGAACTCTGCTCGTGATAACAAGACCATAATCATTGCACGCAAAGACGCGGCAAGCTATTCTCTGGAGTGACGATTCCTAAAGGTGGAGTCCTACCGACATTCAGGACAAAAAGTTATTATAGCATTGATCGTCTTTATCATCCTGTAACTGGTCCACTGCTGGACGCGTCCTCTTTTAAGAATGTGGAATTGGCTGTAATCACCACGCTTGGTATCTACCAAAAAAGTCCATCTGGACTGGCAATCGCACTACTGGACGCCTCGTACCTCGTAGCTGCCCGAACCGGCTTAACCGCCATCTGTAAGCTATCCGAATTATCAGGCATTTCCATTAGTCTACTTTAATAACAACCATCATGAGAAATGGCAGTGAAGTGAGTGCAAGTGAATAGAGGCCTCCTCTCATTTGGAAGAGTATTTTGGAGCCGCGCAGAGTTTTCCATGCTGCTCCATAGTAGTAGTGCGTATTATATATTTCTTAGATATTTAGATTTCCACTCGATTTTTCCTTCGCCGCCGAGCACGTCGTGAATCAGCGCTTGACATCATTATTTACAAAATCATAAAAGTTAAAAGTACATACATACATACATAAGATCACGACTGTATCCCATAAGGGGTAGTCAGAGATTGGGCACTCACTGCAAAAACAGATGACTGCCACAATCCACGTTTCACCAAAACAATATAATGCACTTGGTGTGATAGGTGGCGAGCCCATCGCCACCATGCGCTGTTGGGTGCACAGTGCAGTTTAATTCCTTACTCGCCTTTTACGAGATCCATTGGATGAGATGGAGTATTCTTTTAACGAGCCGCCACCACATTAAAAGAATCAACCATTTAATATACAACTACTGAGTTTATAAGGGCCCTTATAATTGTATGTATGTATATATATATTTTTATTGTATAAAGTGACGAAACGGGCAAAACGTTCACCTGATGGTAAGTTCAACGTCCGCCCACCACAAATGCTGTGTCACCTAGAATATTTCTGTGTGACACCACACTGCGCCCGTCACCCTGAGACATCAGTTCTTAAGTCTCAAATGCCCAGTGATTACGCTAGCTCACAGTGCCCTTCAAACCGAAACACAGTAATGCTTGCACACCACTACTTCACGGCAGAATAACTGGCCCTGTGTTGGTACCTACCAAGACGGATTCCTGCATAGGAATCCTATCACCATTATACAATACATAGAGATTTATGAAACCATTCTTATAATGAATGAAAGAAATTAATTTGCTAAGATCCGTAAGCAAAATTTAAAATGTGTGTGTATTACTCAGTTTTAGAAGAGCACCGCATCCTCACTCCGGATAGTACTGATCTTTTATACATTCAATAACTAAAAAGACATGCTCAGCATTATTCCGCATTTTGAGAGAATGTTATACAAATGTTCAGCGTAATATCGAAATGCTCTCACTGTAATTCTGATGACATATAACTGAATTACGAGAGCTTAATAAAAATAAACAATATTTATTATTTATAATTATCAAAATGATTGTTTGGGTGAAACGTGGATTGTAGCAGTCATCTGTTTTTGCAGTGAGTGCCCAGTCTCTGACTACCGCTTATGGGATACAGTCGTGATCTTATGTAACTATGTAATAAAAATAAAGAAAACCAAAATACAGAACACATTACACCGTAGGATATCCATACTAATATTATAAATGCGAAAGTAACTCTCTGTCCTTCTGTCTGTTTGTTACCTTTTCACAGTTTAACTGCTGAATCGATCTTGACGAAATTTAGCATTTTTTCTGTAGAGATACTCGTAGCTAGCATCCTGTAGACGGACATAGGTTACTTTTTATCCCGGAAAATCAATAAGTTCCCACGGATTATTAAAAAAAAAACCTATATCAACGCGTACGAAGTCGCAGGTTCAACTAGTCTTTAAAAAATCTATAAAGATCTAGAAAACATGCTACCAAATGATGATGATGATGTTTTCCTAGCCGATTTCGTCCACGGCGACAACTTCCGAATACTGTCGAGAGCCATCAACTGCGCAGGAGATATTATAGTGCCACAAGTGTACTCGGAAACACAGAGGCACTCACTCGTCACAACCTACCCGCGCCCGATGTAACGCTGATGCGATAAGATCGGAGGTAGGCTAGGATGCAGTGTCAGAAACGCGGGAACAATCACAACACAACCAGACCCGAAAACCAACAATTTGTGTTTTAGCACAAATGTTGGCTCCGGCTGGGATTCGAACCCAGGACCCGCGGCGTTGAAGTCAGGTACTCTGACCACTAGGCCACGCGGTCGTCAAAACGCTACCCAATACGTTTACTACTTAACATAATGTTGCAGGATATCTGTTACGCCACTTTGAAGCACTTTGCCGAACACTGGCGGTAGGATTTCTATGCAAGAATCCGTCTAGGAAAATACCACTGCGGTACCAGTTTTTCGGCCGTCAACCAGTAGTGTGCCATTCGGTCTGTACGGCACCGAGAGCTACTGTAATTATTTGGCATATTAGACTTAAGAACTGATGTCTCATGTTGACAGGTGCAGTGTGGTGCCACACTGAAAAGTTCTGGATTATACAGAGTTTGTTATGGGCAGTTGTTGCATTTGCCATCGTGTGAACGATTTGCTCGTCTAGTCACCTTCTGAAATAATAATAAAAATAACAAAATTGTCAAAGTTCATAAATGCCTCTGTATTTGTTGAAAGTTTGATCTCACAATACTCGGAAATACAGTATGCAATTACTAGATGTGTTTAATTAACTTATTGTAATAAAGTGAGGTGTCTGTGAGTTGTAGGTATAAAACTAAGTAATACTTTTATGATTACAATAATGTTGCCCGACAAGCTTATTTACATTTCCACAGTCTATAAATATTCAGCAGTGTCTGGTCCTGTCGCTGCAAAGGACGCTTAGTCAAGCTCCAGCACTCCCGCAAGCTAATTAAGTAACCTAACTTAAAAATTGCATTCCATCTTATGTTAGTTCGCTCTAATGGTAATTTGTTTGTTTTTGTACTTCTACATCTCATTTAACATCGTTACATTATATTTAAATGTAATTTAGATTATATAAAAAATAAAGGTAATATGCAGGGACGGTGTGGACGAGTAAGTGGTTTCGTATTTTCACGGATTCAAACGACACTATAATCATCGTCATCATCATCATTTCAGTCTATCATTAGTCGGCAGGCAGGTTGGCAACCGCAGTTTATTTATTCAGATGTCCCAGGTAGATGGTGCTACCCATTTCTTGGTTGTCGTTTTCCCTCTGCCGACTTTTATGATACCCACGGGATGAGATGGGGTGGTGGATTCTCTCAAGCCGCACCCACACGGTATGGCAACCACCACATAGTATTCGACACATTATGTGGGTAGGGGAGACACTTTTCGCGTCGTTATGTAAATATACATCTTCACTTCAACACCACCAAAACCAAGCCTTGCTTCATGCTTATTGTACATAGTTTAAAATATTATTGTATTAATTATATTGTTCAATATCTTATCAAATTTTAGAGACAAATGTCAATATCGATTCGGAGAAAAACATAATGTTATAAAAATTTTGTTAAAATTTTAAGAATTCTTATGTTCAGAAAATTATATTTGATGTCTTGTGATAACTGAAGTTCTGTGGATATAGAAAACTTACTTCTAAAGAAAGCCTTGGACATCTCTCCCTTTGGCGCTGCTAATTGTGTTTCCTGATCGTCGCGACAGCAATCTGATTTACATCCGGACAAGTCTGTCGCCCGAACTCAATCTGCTACGAGACAGGGACACCCACAATACAACATAAAACAAATAAATTCACAAAAAACGTAACGCGATGCGAAAAGCGTTCACCTGATGGTACTTGTAAGTGCAACGTCTGCCACAACAAAAGCTGTGACACACGGAACACACGGAAAATACTGCCAACCGCCGCATTAATGCCATACTGCTACAAACTAAAATGCGAAAAACAATAATTCGGCTATTGCCACTTCGCGTGTAATTGAATTTTTATTGTCTCTTATCTGCAGCGCTAGTGAATTGGTAACATATTTTTATTAAAAAAAGTATTTCTGTGTTTTCGTGTTATAAGCGAACTGGTAACTATGAATATAATTAGTTGATTGACCTATTGATTGAATAGTCCTATTGATTGGTAGACCTATTGTACATATAATTGTAGCGACATTATGTCGCCACATGAGAAGCGCAAGAAATATTCGCATACGTCCATAATCACGCTTATGAAAGTTTTCTGAGATGCGAACTATATATACAATATCTAAATATTACTAGTTGGAGGAGACGTCCTCCCCAGATCAGACCATTCAATCTGGCGGGTAGCTACCCTTTTCATTGGCAATATCATACGCCAAAAGAATTGATCTTGTCTAACATTTGAACATGAAGCGCGCTTTGGTTTTCCTTGAGACAATTCTTTGTAAATTTAATTTTAATGTATTTTTGACTGAGATAAAAAAGAATTTATATAAAAGAAGATACCTACGGAGTTTCTTTCGCTTGTTTGTTCTCCGTCAAAAGAACCTCATTACTAAACGGCAGTAGATTGTACACATTTTTATTTATAGTGGACCATATGTGATACATGTAAAGATGTTAACATTTGTAACATGTTAACAGTTTTTTTAAAGAGTGGGGTTAGTATAAAACATATTAATATATCATTAATATAAAAATAAAATTTAACAGTCAAACTTATTAAAATAAATATAAAAAAATAAATAGTCAAACCAATTACTCTTAATTTAGAGATGAACATTATTCAATCACAATTGACATTCATTTTTTATTTAATGTCCATACAATAAAACTAAAATGAATAGTTTGAAGAATTATACAACTAAAACTTATAACTAAAATTATAACTTAAAACGATGGACACTAATACATTTTTTTAAGGCAGAAGTGTAATGAGACGACTAAATCGTTCACACGCAGTGCAACGTATGCCCATAATTTTTGAGGGTTTTGGAACTAAGAAGAATTCGCCACGCTGCTCCGACGCGGGTTGGCGGACTGCACATGTCTTCGAAATATTTTTTATTTCTCAGACATGCAGGTTTCCCCACGATGTTTTCCTTCACCGCCGAGCACGTGGTAAATCAGCACTTAAAATTGCAATTAACAATTTTAGTTGTGCCGGCACCGGGAATAGAATAGAATAGAATATTTTTTTATTCAATATAGATCATATACATAATACTTATTGAACGTCATTTTTTTAAACTACACTGGTTCGCAAATAAATGCCTCTGTCCTGGGAACAACCAGTAAGATACCCAGCGGGATATTTTTTTTCAGCCATTTCAAATATACAACCCTCAATCGATCCCAGGTCACTCGCGTACTATGAAATTTAAAGCGAGCGCCTAGCCATTTTAGGCGTGTTCCTCTCTGAGAACGTCATATTTTGTTCGGTGTAGATTTTGTCATTTATAAGAATTTTTAATAAACCTGAACAATTTCTATAACTCATTAGATTGTAATTAGTGCGGCTATAGGGTCGGAAATCAGGCGCATAAATTTAGATGAACGGCTTCAACCTAATTATTTAACATTACAGAAATACTTCATAATAGTATTTATAACGGAGAGAAACAATGTCATTTATTCGCTGATATACAAACAACGCCCTGGTAACTTAGAGTCCAGGTGCACTTTATACATTTGATACTATTCGAGTAACGTGTCTACCACAATTTTTTTTTGACAAAGAGACGAAACGAGCAAAACGTTCACCTGATGGTAAGTGCAACTTCCGCCCGCAACAAATGCTGTGTCACCATGAATATTTATGTGAGCACCCTGAGACATCAGTTCTTAAGTCTCATATGCCCAGTGATTACGCTAGTTCACAGTGCCCTTCAAACCGAAACACAGTAATGCGTGCACACTACTGCTTCACGGCAGAATAACTGGCCCTGGGGTGGTACCTACCTAGACGGATTCCTGTATGATGATAATGATGTTTTCCTAGCCGATTTCGACCACGGCGACAACTGCCGACTACTGTCGGGAGCCATCAACTGCGCAGGAGATATTATAGTGCCACAAATGTACGCGCAAACACAGAGGCACTCACTCGTCCCAACCTACCCGCGCCCGATGTAACGCTGACGCGATAAGATCGGAGGTAGGCTAGGATGCAGTGTCAGAAACACGGGGACAATCACAACATAACCACACCCGAAAACCAACAATTTATGTTTTAGCACAAATGTTGGCTCCGGCTGGGATTTGAACCCAGGACCCGCGGCTTAGAAGTCCAGTACTCTGACCACTAGGCCACGCGGTCGTCAAATATAGGAATCCTACCACCAGTAAGTTGATAGATTCGTTACGAACAATTTTAGGATTACGTCGTTGTTTCAATAAATCACAGTTACTGTAGCACTAGTGGTAAGTTACATACTAAATCAATCCTTAAAATGGTTTTATAACTTTATCGCACATCCAAATAATAGGGCACAGTGAGGTGTCACACAGAAATGTTCTGGGTGACACAGCATTTGTTGTGGGCAGACGTTGCACTTACCATCAGGTGAACGTTTTGCTCGTTGCATCACTTTATACAATAGAAAAAAAATCGAAATTGTCATGAATTAAATCGCTTTTCATCTTAAAACGGCACATTGACGTCAATTAGTCACTGTCAGGACAAGATACTCGCGGCTTCGATTTATACTGCACACTGCACTGCATACATAACCGCATGCTAACTGGCATATTGTCAGTACTAGGCAATTACTCGCACGTTACGTTACCAATGGCACAGACGCTCGAATCGTTTATCGAGACCATAGCTCCCTGTCAGATACAAGATAAATGCATCGTAACATATTGTACACAACGACACACGTGAACACAGTGCCTCCTAAATATTAGCTCGTGACAAAAACAGAGTCGTCTTATTCATTAAATATAAAAAGCTTTCAGAACAAATTTGTCGAAAAAGCGAGGGCAGAGATTGGGCTCCGAAAATTTGTTTGTCAAGATTGTCGCACCCACGTGACATGGGTGTAAAACAATGTCAGGAATAACTCATCATGATTATTTTTAAAATAAATGTAAATTTCGAAAGATTTTCATCCCTAATATTCGTTATTTAAAATGAAGGGTGACCATTATGCTGATGTCTCTATACAATTGCAGAGACGGACTCGTAGTTGCTTGAGGTTACATCCTTCCGTATGAGGCGGACAGCTTAAGGGATATAGTCAAAGGAAGTTTCGAATGTCGTGTCAAAGACACAGTCGCAATATACGTAATTATACAAAACCTAGGTAATACACACCATTTTACATTTTGCATGCGGATCTTAGCAAATTAACTTTCTCCCCTTTTTTATCATACAAAACCCGCTAGCATAGTGCGACAAGTAAGAAAATACCGTGATAAAAGAAGAGGACAAACTTTTATGAAAATTTACGTAATAAGCGCATTTTATGAAGTTGACTATTAGTAAACATAATAAAAGCACATGTATATTCTAACAATCAGAAAACGAAAGCGCCGTGTGGTGGCGGCTTAAGAGAATCTACCACCCCATCTCATACCGTGGATATTGTAAAAGTCGACAGAAGGGAAAATTAAAACCAGAAGATGGGCAGCAGCACCTTCTTGGAAGATTTTAATAAAGATACTGCGGTTGCCAAATCGCCTGCCAAGCATAGCAACTATGCAAAATCCCCCCAAAATGATAGCTACAAACTTTTGTGGCAGTCTTTGTTCAGCAGTGGACTGATAATAGGCTGAAATGTTAATGATGATGCGAAAATGGACTTACGAATATAATTTTAAACGTCTATGAAGAAATTATAGGAGCAGCAGTTGCGATTATCGCATAGAATTATCCCATGGTACGATGCAGTTTCCAGATTTCATTTATATTTGTGACAGTCCGTGTGGTGGCGGCTCGATAAAAGAATAATACCACTCCATCCCATCTAATGGATCTCGTAAAAGGCGAGTAAGGAATTAAACTGCACTGTGCACCCAATAGCGCACGATGGCGATGGGCTCACCATCTATCACACCAAGTGCATTATATTGTTTTGGTGAAATGTGGATTGTGGCAGTCATCTGTTTTTGCAGTGAGTGCCCAGTCTCTGACTACCCCTTATAGGATACAGTCGTGATCTTATGTATTTCCAATGACACATTGCAACAACGCCGACGTCCATGCAGTTACCACTTTTGTGGCTATTTCACAAAGATGAACCAACATTGTTTTAACACAGCTATCGCTGCTGTACTTTGAAATGATTACCTCCCACTGAAGTCTAAATCACGTTTCACTCGTATTATTAAATTTAGCAAATCGAAGGTATTCGTAGGGGAACACCAAATTATTCCGAATATGGATATTCAGATTTTCAAAGATTTAGAGCAGTGGATTAGGTAAGGTTATAACTGCGTAATAGTCAGTTTAAACAAAAAATATTCAAAGGAAACTGCTTCACGACAGAATAATTGGCCCTGGGGACCTACCTTGACGGATTCTTGCATACAAATCCTACCACCAGTAGCAGAATAACTAGCCCTCGGGATCTACCTAGACGGATTCCAGCATAGAAACTCTACCACCAGTAGCAGAATAACTGGCACTGGAGTGGTACCTACCTAGACGGATTCCTGCATAGAAACCCTACCACATGTAGCTGAATAACTAGCCCTGGGGACCTACCTAGACGGATTCCTGCATAGAAACCCTACCACCTGTACCTGAATAACTAGCCCTGGGGACCTACCTAGACGGATTCCTGCATAGAAACCCTACCACCAGTAGCAGAATAACTGGCCCTGGGGTAGTACCTACCTAGACGGATTCCTGCATAGAAACCCCACCACCAGTAGCAGAATAACTGGCCCTGGGGTAGTACCTACCCAGACGGATTCCTGCATAGAAATCCTACCACCAGTAGCTGAATAACTAGCCCTCGGGATCTACCTAGACGGATTCCTGCATAGAAACCCTACCACCTGTAGCTGAATAACTAGCCCTGGGGACCTACCTAGACGGATTCCTGCATAGGAACCCTACCACCAGTAGCAGAATAACTGACCCTAGGGTAGTACCTACCTAGACGGATTCCTGCATAGAAACCCTACCACCAGTAGCAGAATAACTGGCCCTGGGGTAGTACCTACCTAGACGGATTCCTGCATAGAAACCATACCACCAGTAGCAGAATAACTGGCCCTGGGGTAGTACCTACCTAGACGGATTCCTGCATAGAAACCATACCACCAGTAGCAGAATCACTAGCCCTAGGGACTTACCCAGACGGATTCCTGCATAGAAATCCTACCACCAGTAGCTGAATAACTAGCCCTCGGGATTTTTCTAGACGGATTCCTGCATAGAAACCCTACCACCAGTAGCAGAATAACTGGCCCTGGGGTAGTACCTACCTAGACGGATTTCTGCATAGAAATCCTACCACTAGTAGCAGAATAACTAGCCTACTAACTAACTAGCGTTCAAAAGATCGATGCACGGTGCATATTTTGGCGGTGTTTGGCCTGTTCACACTATAGACATTGCGAATTGTCTGACTTGCGATGGTGTCGTTGCGCAACTCATAATATACTAAAACAGCACGAATTTTCCATATACACTTAATTATAATAATTTAAGTACACTGGTGGTAGGATTCCTATGTAGGAATCCGTCTAGGTAGGTACCACCCCAGTGCCAGTTATTCTGCTACTGGTGGTAGGGTTTCTATGCAGGAATCCGTCTAGGTAGGTCCTCAGGGCTAGTTAACTGGCCCTGGCAGTTATTCTGCCGTGAAGCGGTAGTGTGCAATCATTACTGTGTTTCGGTTTAAAGGGCACTGAGAGCTAGCGTAATCACTGGGCATTTGAGACTCGAGAGCTGACGTCTCAGGGTGACGAGCGCAGTGAGGCGTCACACAGAAATGTTCTGGAGGACGGCAGCATTTGTAGTGGGCAGACGTTGCAATTACCAGGTGAACGTTTTCCTCGTTTCGTCACTTTATCCAATGATACTTAAAAATACATAAATCAAGAATAATTTTCCAAAATAAATCAAACGCAATATATTTATTACACAACTCGAAAGGCTAGTTGATCACCAACTCATGTTGTTGCGATTCATTCTTTGCACCGTGCGAGTTTCCTGTAGGTTTCTGTAACAACAGCACAATTTACTAATAAATTTAAACTTTGCTAATAAAATGGTTAAAGAGCAACACGAGACTCGGCAAACGAAACTTATACAGTGTTGGTATAAATACAAAACTTAATATCGCCGACATGTGATAGCAATTTATCTCTTTTTCCAACGTGTTATATTTAAAGTTTCAGCCTATAAATGTCCCACTACTGAGCACACGCCTCCTCTCATTTCTGAGAGGGCTTTGGAGCTAGGAAGAATCCGCGACGCTGCTCCAATGCGGGTTGGCGGACTTCACATGTCTTCGAAATATTTTTAATTTCTCAGACATGCAGGTTTCCTCACGATGTTTTCCTTCACCGCCGAGCACGTGGTAAGTCAGCACTTAAAATTGTAATTAACAATTTTAGTGGTGCCGGCACCGGGAATCGAACCCAGGTCACTCGCGTACTATGAAATTAAAAGCGAGCGCCTAGCACCTGAGCTACCACGGCTTACTATTTAGATACGAGTATAAGAAATTGCTACACGTAATGTAAATATAGTCAAGAAAGTCATTAGTTTTAATCGAATAATATTATTGATTATTAATCGAAACTTTTTTGTGACTGTATTCAAGCCACTGTGAATGCCTGTATTCAAGCCTTTTTCCCATGTAAGGGGTAGGCAGAGACACACGTGACGGTCGGCGAACCACGTCGCCGCCATTTTGGCACGAGTCAACAAATTCTTACTCCCCATTGCGTTCTCACGGGCAGTGACAGCATTGGCATAGGTGTTATTCTGCACGAATAAGGGATGTTCGTAGCTGCTCAGTCACCTCTCACGACACCTCGGTAGGAAAGAGGTAGGTGCTTATCTCCTCTGCCGGAATCCTATAGAATACCACTAATAAATATTTAAAATAGAATACTTTTAAACACACACTACTCTTACATACAAAAACGACTGAACGACTTAATTTAATTAGTATAAGAAATATGCACCCTTAATTTCGCTAATAGCCAACTTCAACCTGTCGAGTTAACGCTGTGCGAGCGAGTCTTCCGTCGCATTATATTTTTATAGTTAGCATACGGCACAAAGACGTGGTTCTACACAGCAGGCCACATAAGAAAGCTCAAAGTCGCTCAGTCGTGATAAAATCTGTAACGATGATATCCGCAGCGGAACTAAAGTAACCGACATAACCCTAAGGATTAGCAAGCTGAAGTGGCAATGGGCCGGCCATATAGCGCGTAGAACCGATAACCGTTGGGAAGAAAGGTTCTAGAGTGGCAACCACGTACCGGAAAATGCAGTGTAGAGCGCTCCCCCGCTGGATGGAGCAACGACCTGCACGATTTTGCGGGAAGTCGATGTATGCAGGTGGCTCAGGACCGTGTTTTGTGGTATTCTATGGGGCAGACTTATGTTCAACAGTGGACAAAGATAGATATTGATGATGATGTGCACAAATAAGTCACTTGTAAAAATTTAATTTTTTAAATGACTTTAAAAAAGAGGAGGTTTTTAATTTTGTTGTTATTATTTTGTGTGTTGCCTCAGAGCTCCGTCATTTATAAACCGATTAGGAAAATTATTTTTAGAAAGAAGATATCGCAAGGGTGGTATTTAGGTCAAGTTTTGATGATGGAATGGATCCATGAGAAAATCATGAAACTGAATTGAAGTCAGTTTGTTGGTTATGGTACGTTTAACACACATATGTGGAAATACTTATACGTGTCGTACGCTATTAATTATATAATCATATATCCTATAAACAAATAAAATACATTGTAGCCAGAAATATTCTTTTTGTATATTGTACGTGATAAATCGGCTATACAATTTATCTTTGAGTAACACATCGCCAGCTCAGAGGTCGACTACAGTAACGAGGAAACTAATGACCCGTAGCTACTTCGTGGTGTCACTCCGTCAACGTCTACTTAAGGAAAAACTGTACTGAAATACAATATTTCTTTAAATATATACGAGTACATACATACATACATAAGATCACGACTGTATCCCGTAAGGGGTAGTCAGAGACTGGGCACTCACTGCAAAAACAGATGACTGCCACAATCCGCGTTTCACCAAAACAAAATAATGCACTTGGTGTGATAGATGGTGAGCCCATCCCCACCATGCGCTGTTGGGTTCATAGTGCAGTTTAATTCCTTACTCGCCTTTTACGAGATCCAATGGATGAGATGGAGGGCTAGTATTCTTTTAACGAGCCGCCACCACACGGCTTTAAATGTATACTTTGTGTGCGAAAGAACTATTGATGGCGGCTTGAAACAATCTAACACTCCATCTCATCCCCTGGGTGTCGGCAGAGGGATAATAAAAACAAAGATATGAGCAGAAGCATGCTAACCCGCCAGCCAAGCGTGGCAACTATGGCAAAATCACCCCAAATTGAGAACCACAAACTTTTGTGGCAATCTATGGGGAAGGCCTACGTTCAGTAGTGATAGGTTGAAATGATGATGATGAGGGAAAGGAAGTTACCGCAGTTTATTTATTAAGATGTTCCAGGAAGATGCTGCTGCCCCCCACCTAGTTTTTATTTTACCCTCTGTCGACTTTTACGACACGTAATGAGAATCCTTCAGTAGAACGGATTTCCGCAAATTTTAAAACTATATAATGAATAAAATTTAGTTGAACTTCAGATCACACTTTTACTAAGAAACATACTATAGATAATCAATGTAGTCAGATACACATTGCAGAGATACAAAAAGTGTTGCCACTATTGCAACTGTGCTGCAGTTTTTCTTACGGCCATGAATCACATCACACCTGAAATACAATATGGCAAATTTTATGTGTGCTTCACAAACTGACGCACGGTGCACGTGGCAGTCGGAAAACCGGCACCGGCGATAAATCATCGTTTGTTTCATCCTATTTTACACAAATTTTCAGGTACGTTAAATTTAATTTTAACGAAAAGTTTAGTAGCGATCTAAAAGCGCGCACTTGGATAATTTTGAAAACGTTTACTGTTTTGCAAACAACATTGCCGTTATAAAAATACTTCTGTTTTATGAATTCTTTATAAAGAAAAAAAAAAACTTAAATTCTAGCTAGAAATTTATATGAAACTATCTGATGCCCGTGAAATTCATTATGTGGATAAAGATTTTTTTTAAATATCCCGTAGTAACTATTTGATTTTCCGGAGTAAAAAGTGTCCCATGCCCGTCTTCAGGATGCAAGCTATCTCTGTGCCAAATTTCGTCAATATCGGTTCAACGGTTGTGCCGTGAAAAGGTAACAAACAGACAGCGGGACAGAGAGAGTTACTTTTTTTTTATTTCATAAAAGTGACGGAACGAGAAATACGTTCACCTGATGGTAAGTGTAACGTCTGCCCATAACAAATGCTGTGTCACCCAGAAAATTACTGTGTGACACCACACTGTGCCCGTCACCCTGAGACATCAGTTCTTAAATCTCATATGCCCAGTGATTACGCTAGCTCTCAGTGCCCTTCAAACCGAAACACAGCAATGTTTGCACACTACTGCTTCACGGCAGAATAACTGGCCCTGGGGTGGTACCTACCTAGACGGATTCCTGCATAGGAATCCTACCACCAGTAAATAATATTAGTATGGATAACTAGTAGTGTAATAGTGCTAGTATTCCTATGCAGGATCCGTCTAGGTGTGTACTATCGCAGTGCCGGTTATTGTGCTGTCTAGCAGCAGTGTACAAGTATTACTGTGTTCTGGTTTGAAGTGTACTGTTAGTGTACTGTTAGTGTACTGTTAGTGTACTGTTAGTGTACTGGTAGTGCACTGCGTATGATTTGCATCAGATATGGGAAGAGAAAGACGATGGCATGCACTCCCGTTTGTTTACGCTGCTGTCACTATATTCACACTCACGATTGTTAACGCACCATGATGGAAATCGCCGCAGTGCCAGTTATTCTGCCATAACGACGTAGTGTACAAACAAAAGTAAGTAAAGTAAGGTCTGAAGGGCACTGAAAGCTAGCGTAATAGCGAGAGCTGTTGTCTCAGGGTAACGATTGCAATGCGGTGTCACCCATACGTTTTCTTGGTGATCAGGCATTTGTTATCCTTGTCTCGTAAATATCTTGTATAAAAACAAGTTTTGCTATGACTCCATTTACAAAGTTTTCTCAAGAAAACTATTACAAAATGCAATGGTGCTAGGTTTTTTACTCAGGAGTTCGTCTAGGCAAGTATCACCGGTGCCAGTTATTCTGCCGCCGATAATTAGCATGCAATCATTATTGTTCCGGTTTGAATGGTGGCAGGATTCCTACGCAGGAATCCGTCTCGGTAGGTACTACCGCAGGACCAGTTATTCTGCCGTGAAGCAGTAGTGTGCAAACATTACTGTGTTTCGGTTTAAAGGGTACTGAGAGCTAATTTAATCACTGCGCATTTGAGATTTAAGAACTGATGTCTCAGGGTGACGGGCGCAGTATGGTGTCACACAGAAAAGTTCTGGATGACACAGAATTTTTTACGGGCTGTTGCACTTACCATCAGATGAACGTATTGCTCGTTTCGTCACTTTATCCACTAAAAAAAAGCATACTGCGTTGACTAAATTTCCTTTCCTAAACCTAATGCTTATAACAATTAACTTACTTAACCACAGTAATTATCACAAGGCTATTCCACAGTCACAACCTTCAGTGTAATCTCGGAGAATGACCCATAAAAGCAAATTGTCCTATTAAGCTTACAAATTTGCTGAGTTTTATATATACAGCACAATTAAGTAAACTTTCACTTGAAAAACTGTGAGGCGTTCAGACTGCTACGTAATATACTATAGATTAGGCTATCGACGCGTGGCGTTAGTGTACCTGACTTCTACGCCGCGGGCCCCAGGTTCGAACAATTGCGCTCCCAGCCGGAGCCAACAATTGTGGAAAAACACAAAATTGTGGGTTTTCCGGGTCTGGTAGTGTTGTGCATGTGAAATACATGTCTGTAATCCGCAACCACGGTACAGGAGAAGTCCTACTGTGGGGTATCGTTAAAAAAAAGTATATTTTCATAGTAAAAACAAAAAAAACTAAGTGTTTTTTTTATTGTATAAAGTGACGAAACGAGCAAAACGTTCACCTGATGGTAAGTGCAACGTCCGCCCACAACAAATGCTGTGTCACCCAGAATATATCTGTGTGACACCGCACTCGGCCTGTCACCCTGAGACATCAGTTCTTAAGTCTCAAATGCCTAGTGATTACGCTAGATAGACGTGAAGCAGTATTGTGCAAACATTACTGTGTTTCGGTTTGAAGGGCACTGAGAGCTAGCGTAATCACTGGGAATATGAGACTTAAGAACTGATGTCTCAGGGTGACGGACGCAGTGTGGTGTCACACAGTAATTTTCTGGGTGACATAGCATTTGTTATGGGCAGACGTTACACTTACCATCAGAGGAACGTTTTGCTCGATCCTTCACTTTTATGAAATAAAACAAAAAAAAAGGTGCAACTTTAAGAATAGACCGTTACCGAGAGAGGCCGAACTGTGAATGCTCGAGTCATAAAGTACCAACTGTACGGCGCAATCATGTGGTCAGCTTATTTTACGCGGGAGAGACCGAGCACGTTTTAATTTAAAATTGGAAAGGGTGTAATTCAAAAACTGTTAACACGATCTTCATGAAATTTTAATGAATTATGCATGACCTTGCTACTAACTTATCTTTTATCGGAAATCTGTTTTATCGTTACTTCTTAAAAAGTTCTGGATCAATGAATCATTAATAAAGTAAGAGGAACAGATTGTGTTAAAAAATTCAAAGAGATATAAATAATGTTTCTTATATTGAGTGGTTGTAAAATGTCACCGCAGTCGGCTACGTCACGTGCGGGATCAACGTTCTACTATATCATACAGGATAGTAAGTCATAAACAGCGAACACTCAACCCCGACATACCGATCGGAAATAACATCTCTACGGTTATGACAAATAATCTCACTCACTCACTCACTCCAGCCCGTCATAATTCCACTGCTGAACATAGGCCTCCACCATAGATAGGGGAGATTTTGCCGTAGTTGCCACGCTTGGCAGGTGTGTTGACAAACGCTGTTTATTTATTCAGATGTCCCAGAAAGATGCTGCTGCCCATCTCCTGGTCTTAATTTTCCCTCTGTCTGACTTTTACGACACACGGGACGAGATGGGGTAGTAGATTCTCTTGGGTCGCTACCACACGGTATTGGGCCGCCACCACACGAACTATCAATACTTACACAAATAATCAATACCTAATAAATAAATGTTTTGTTCAATAAATAGCCGTAAGGTAATTTTCAAAAAGAATAAATCTTTTTGTAAAAAATTGGCATACCTTCAGATTATTAATTACTATTTTCCGATCTACGCAGAATGAAGCTAACTGTACTGTAAATAACTTACTGTGTCTTGAAGACTTGCAGTGGTATGCATGTGTTTTTGATTTCACTTTATTAATAATAGGATCCCAAGCCGGCAGTAGTACCCAACCATTTTCTGTATTGAAATTAAAAAAGACTTTAGTTGTGCGATGCTACAGTGCGGACGTGTTGAAAATTTATTCCAAACATAAAATTAAACACCATTAACCGTATAAACCTATTTCAATCTTAATTCCATTAGTGTAGTTATAAAGTTGTGTGAGCTGCTCGTGTGTGCTTACGACGGTTCGTACCAGGGAGACTGTAGACTATCAGGTAACCCGCTGGAAAGAGTCGGACTGACTACTGACAGTCTAAACTCAGACACGGAACTATGAATGTAATACGCTCACCGACTGGAAATGGCCTTTTGCTATGCGTAGTGATTCGCAACCTAATTTGTCAACTACTGAGCCAATGACAGAATTTTCGGATGTACGCAATGTAACTACGCGTTAAAAGCGAAAGCATACTGATGAAAACGAACACATCAAAGAAGAGTTAAATGATATTAGTAATCAAATTAGAAAAATGATGGATCTGATGAAATCTTTTGATACTAACCAAAAAGAATTCATAGTTAAAATCACCGGCGATATTACCTCCATTAAAGAACAAGTAAGTGACATTAAATTAACAATTAACAACATTACAACTGAACAAAACACAATTAAATCAAACATAGTTACATTACAAGATAAAGAAACAGCTTTACAGAGAACAGTGGAAGCCATTCAAACTGAAGTAGAGGAAATTACACACACCACACAAGCAACTTCTTCAACGACACTGGCCAGTATTGGCACACCTGAGGAATTAATAAAAGAAATCAGTGAGCGTGAATTGAGGAAAAAGAATATTGTTCTTACTGGAGTACCTGAATCGGCCTTATCAAATAGAGCTGTAAGACACGAGGAAGACATCAATGAAGTCAAAAAAATAATAAATTTGATTGATAGTAACAGCCCAGAACCCATAAATATCACCCGACTAGGAAAATTTATCCTAACAAGAACCGTCCCATTAAAGTATGCTTCCAATCAACTGATATAACCAAGAATATATTACGTAAAAAGCATCTTCTAAATATAGACAATATCAAGATTTTTTCGGATCAGACAAAACAACAGCAAAATTATTTAACTCAACTCAAAGAAGAACTAAAACGTTTAAATGAAAAAGGAAGTATAAATTTCACTATAAAATATATAAAGGGAATACCTAAAATAACCGAAAATAAAACAACATCAAAAAACTAAATTCAAATAAGACTCCTGAAAACATTACCAACAATACTAACGACCAGAGTTCTGAAGATTGTACATCTTATCAACTAGTTAACCAGTATATAAACATCGTAACAAACAAAAAGTCATTGCGGTTCCTATATGCTAATGTGCGCAGTATTATGAAACCTAAACGAATTGATGAATTAAACTGCATAGTTCAATCTTTTTGGGATCCACTTCACATTATAGGTTTAACTGAAACTTGGATAAAAAGTGATGATGAAGCAAAAATAATTCAAATTCCTGGTTACAAACATTACTATAGTTACAGGTGTAATGTAGGGGGAGGTGGTGTTTCAATGTTTGCACTCAATAACATAAAACATTATGAAATTAAAGAACAGTGCCTTAACGATAACCATTACGTCTGGATTCGTTTAGAAAATTTTTGCCTAGACATCGGTGCCATATACAGAAAACCAGAAACCACAAACATTAAAGCTTTTCTTGATACTTTCAATCAGCACTTGTAGAAATCTAATAGATGTGTAATATTTTGCGATTTCAACATAAATTTATTAAAAAAAGACCGTACAACTGAGGCATATACAGAAATATTAGTTACAAAATTCTAAATGCAATCGATGAGGCCCACTGCACCCGCGAAACAGCTACCACTAAAACTACAATAGATCACGTGTGCTCTAACTTAAAAGAAAACAAATTTCACATGGCTATAATTGACTCATCCATGTCAGACCATAAACCCATATATTTTGCAATAAAAAGGCAACGTTCACAACCCCCTAAAAAGTACAGTACGAAGCAATTGACTATAAAAAGCTACTTACAGTTATCACAGAAACTGAAAGCGACAATGAACGTAATCTATACGAACTATTAGAAGAAAGACTTATAAACAGTATAAAGAGAAGCAAGATAATAAAAACTAAAATCCAAAATCGACCCAGACAAGACTGGATAAAAAAGGAACTCATAAACGAAATAAATAAAAGGAATATACTATGGAAAAAACAGAAAGAAAACCCTAACGATGCAAAAATTAAAGCAACTTTTATTGAAAAACGAAATCAAGTTTCGAAGTTAATACAAGATTCGAAGGTTCAATACTACTACAAAGCCTTCAATGAGTGTAAAGACAAACCCCGAAAAATATGGAGACTGATTAACCATCTCTCCAATAATAAAATAAGAGACTCACTAGCCCCTAGTAAACTCCAAACACCAGCTGGACTCATCACGAGTGAACAAGAAATCAGTGACCACTTTAATGAATATTTTGCAAACATAAGTTCAACCCTAGCAAACAAAATTCCTAGCCATTTTCGCAGTAATCTAATCTATACTACTGTAATAAAAACAGGTGTGCCCAGTAACTATAATCACAAACTTACTCATTTTACACCAACCACCAAAAACGAGATTCTTAAAATAATTCGTGGGCTGAATTGTAACACTAGCACGGGTCTAGATGGCATAAATACCAAATCCCTTAAATGTGTGGCTCCAATTATGCTAGACGAACTTACCAACTGCATCAATTCATGTTTAAAGAACGGCATCTTCCCCAATAGGCTTAAGACAGCCAAAGTAACACCTATATATAAATCCAGTAGTAAAACCGATCCTAGCAACTACCGACCCATCTCAGTTCTTTCAACTTTATCAAAAGTTTTTGAGAGGATAATATATGATCGTATTGAAGCATTCCTAACAAAACAGAATTTTTTATATGAAAAACAATATGGCTTCAGGTCTAAATCGAACACCCTATCTGCATCGATAGACCTTGTAACCAAAATCAAAACAAACATTGACAACAAACAAATAGCACTAGGGGTATTTATAGACTTAAAGAAAGCGTTTGATACAATAAGCCACGATATACTTCTAAAAAAACTACAAGATATAGGTATCGAAGGAATTTCGCTAAATATGTTAAGATCTTACTTATCAAATCGTTGCCAGATTGTTAAAATAGGACAAACACAAAGTAGCCCCAAAACCATCACCTTTGGAATCCCACAACGCTTCAATTCTAGGCCCACTTTTATTCCTAATATATATTAAGAATATTCATCTTCTGGGTCTAAAGGGAGGCCTAACATTATACGCTGACGATACATCCTTATTTTACTTTGGTCACTCAATAGACACAGTCATAGCAGATGCACAGTGTGATTTGGATCGTTTAAACAGGTGGTTTTTAAGTAATCTTCTTACAATAAACACTTCGAAAACTAATTTTATTATATTTTCAGCCAAAAAAAAAGAATACCAGATTTCACACCTTTAACTATACATAATCGAACGATAAACAAAGTAGACAAAGAAACATACTTGGGATTAATTCTAGACGTGGAAACCACATATACAAAAAATAAAAACCAGGCTTAACTCTTTAAGCGGGCTGTTACGAAGTATTGTTCGATGTATCCCGCAGCAAATACGCCTTACTGTATATAATTCTTTGGTAAAACCACATATAGATTACCTAATCGAAGTATGGGGGACAGCTGCACAAACTAATTTAGAATTAATAAAAATAGCCCAAAATAAACTTATAAAAAATTGTTCCATTATGATTACCTTACCCCAACACAAAAAATATACAAAGAAACTAAACTGATGAACATTACACAAACCTACAAATATTACAATTGCATATTAGTACGAAAAATATTAAACAACGACATACATACACAAATAAATTTAAATAAAAAAACAGCATAGAATTAAATTACGAAGTAATAATGATATTCATCTCAAACATCTCGTACAAATTATGGTAAAAAAGTATAATGTATGAGGGAGCCAAAATATATAATCAATTACCAAAAGCCATGAAACAATTAAACAATATCCAAACTTTCTAGAAATACCTTAAAGTACACATACATAATTATATCAATACAAACTAAATAAATTCAATACTATATCATATTGTAATACACTATAATACTATTAATAATACATTTCTATTTGTCAAAGATCAATGTCACATCTAGGTATGCTTATTCTGTTACTTTGCGTTGAGCGATAACCACTGTCCTTCTGTTGAATTAAATTTATATAAAAAATATTTGAAACTACCTACTATTACTATTTATAAATATTACTTCTATTTAAAATTAAGTTGCGTGTTATGTTAAATCACTAAAATGTTGTATTATTGATATATGTATTCTAAACTACTAACTACGATATTTACCACTGTTCACCGCCATCATTTATGTTTTACTTTCATTATGTTTAATTTTCTCATGTAAGTGAATGTTAAATTCTTTTGAGAAATAAATTATCTTAGACCTGAAATTATCATGTTTTTTTGCGAATCATCGTTGGTAGAAATTGGTGGAATGATCTGAAACATGGGCACAGACTGCAAACTCCCTACAGCGGCGATGCTTAACGTCAGCTATATGTTCTTTTTCGCGGGTCTGTATCGCTCATTTTGTTTGTCACATGTAAAAAAAAACCACACCCACAATCCAGCTTATAGACTCCATGTTCTTACAGCATCTTGTAACAGGATGTTACACTTGAAAAGTGATAAAAACTCTCTCTTCAGCGGTTTGAAAAATGTGCTTCAAACGCTCGAAACGTCGAGTTAAAAATAGTAAAATGAAATGCGATAAAATCCGTAAAATCTATTTTTTTTTATTTGACAAAAGTGACGGAACGAGCAAAACGTTCACCTGATGGTAAGTACCACGTCTACCCATAACAAATGCTGTGTCACCCAGAACAGTGTGACACCACAATGCGCCCGTCAACCTAAGACATCAGTTCTTAAGTCTCATATGCCCAGTGATTACGCTAGCTCTCAGTGCAATTCAAACCGAAACACAGTAATATTTGCACACTACTGCTTCACGGCAGCATAACTGGCCCTGGGGTGGCTAGTTTAGTATTCGCGTAAATATAATGAGTCAATAATATAATCATTTATGTAATGATTAACATTATATGCATAAGCCATGCCGAAGCTAACATTTGTGTTTCATTTTCGGGTCCGGTTGTATTGTAATAATTGTCCTCTGGTATCTGGCACTTCATGCTAGCCTACCTCCGATCTTATCATGAAAATCAAATCAGACGCAGGGTAGCGGGTGGCGGTGTTAGCGCGCCCAAGTAAACTAACGCCTCCACACATCACTGGAGTCAAGAGCGTGACACGTGTTTCACCTTAAAACGAGGTATTATCAAATTATATTGGCTCTACGACAGTCAGCCGCCGAGTCACTGTCGTAGAGTTCTATAAATATGTTATTTATGAATGATGGTTACAATACAACAACAGTATAACTATAATTCTTCTGTATTTTTGGGGCATTTTACAGAATAACTATAGATTCACAAACACCCAGACCCAGTCCAGCTAAGGCCATAAAAAAGTAAATTAACAGCCTATAAATGTGGGACAATTATAGGCTGCTGAGCACAGATCTCCTATAATTTCTGTGAGACTTTTAGAGCCAGGAATCCTTCACGCTGCTCCAATGCGGGTTAGCGGATCACGACTTCGAAATATTTTTATTCCTCGGCAATGCAAGTTTCCTCACGTTGTTTTTCTTCACCGCCGAGCACGTGGAAAATCAGCAATTAAAATTGCGATTAACAATTTCAGTGGTGCAGCGGGAATCGAACTTAGGTCACTCGCGTACTATGAAATTTAAAGCGAGCGCCTTGCCCCTAAGCTATGACGGGTATATATATACAGATATTGTATTCCGTGTGGGAATCTAATGCGCCACTTGTAGCGCAGAAACCATTTGCGCAGTCCTTTGTATCACAAACCGCCCACAAAATGGCAGTTAGTTAATCATTTTTATTTAAGGGAAGGTAGTAACGAGACAAGCAAATTGTTCACCTGATGCAACGGCTGCCCATAACAAATGCTGTGTCACCCAGAATGTTTCTCTGTGGCACCACACTGCGCTCGTCACCCTGAGACATCAGTTCTCAAAGAAGGATAAAAAAGTTAATTTGCTAAGATCAGTATGCAAAATATAAAATGGTGTATATTACCTTTTTTTTGAATAGCACCAGACATAGGCACCTGTAGCGTGCACCCACGTCTCCACCACTACAATGCTACCACTAGGTAATACACACCACTGAAGTCGAGAACACGACAGTTGCCTTGTTACACGCTACTGAGGGAGGACGGGCGATGCTCTTCAAAAACTAGGTAATATGCACCATTTTATATTTTGCATGCGGATCTTAGCAAATTAACTCCCTTTCCTTCATTATAATGGATTTCCGCAAAGTAATGCCTGATTCTATTGACTATCACTTCTTAAGTCTCATATGCCGCCCCGGCCGGTATATTCTACTAATACGTTATAATGTATATAGGAATTAAGTGATACAACCCCTACATCATCGATTATTTTAGTTTACTGGTGGTAGGTGTCCTATGCAGGAATCCGTCTAGGTAGGTACCACCCCAGTGCCAGTTATTCTGTCGTGAAGCAGTAGTGTGCAAACATTACTGTACTTCGGTTCGAAGGGCACTGAGAGCTAGCGTAATCACTGGGCAAATGAGACTTAAGAACTTATGTCTCGGCGTGACGAGCGCAGTGTGGTGACACAGAAATAATCTGGACGACACAGCATTTGTTATGGGTAGACTCACCATCAGGTGAATGCTTGCTCGTTTCGTCACTTTTTAAATTAAAAAATAAATTAAAGAAAAAGTCTCCACGTCCACCACAACACTAAATTGTTTAAACTTTGATAAAACTAGCAATTTAAACAACTGGAGAACATACGAGTTGAAATTTCAACGTTACCCGTACCAGCATTAAGTACGGCAATATCGCTGTGCGAAATTAAACCAAAGCCGCAGCGGGTCTTGTTACCCGGACAATTGAAAGCATTCCCGCAAAAACTAAATGTTATGAAATAACACGAGTTATGCTGACTCTTGAGAGTGCGCGCTAAATTGGTACAATTGGAGTTGTTATTCGTTAGAAAGTTTCCATCATACACAATTTAAACAATACAAGATCAGAGTTATATAACTTTCTTACTGAATCCCAGAGACATCATGGCAATCACCAGGATGTTTCTTTTATCTGACACGTCGGATTTACTGTCCGCCTTTGCTACGTTAAATACTCACGCATGCGTCGGTACTCCCTGAATGATACTTGCAATTTTATAAATATTTTTTATTTACTGATATTTATATAAATACCATTATTTTATATTATACACATATATATTATTAATTAATAGAATACATTTTATAGTCTTTTGTTTATACCCAAATTATCTAATTTTGTACGAGTATGTTTCAAATTACATTGTATTACTTTTAAAAATATGTATATTTTTATTATATTAAAAATATTTTACAGTCGAGTCTCGTCCGTTTGCCAATTCAAAGGTTTTTTGGCTGAAAATCAGCGCTGTGTGTGACCATTCTTGGTATGGCTAGACCCGTGATAGCTCAGGGGCTATACGTTATCCATACTAATATTATAAATGCGAAAGTAACTCCCTCTGGATCTCTGTCTATTTGTTACATTTCCATGGTTGAACCGCTGAACCAATCTTGACGAAATTTGGCACAGAGATAGCTTGCATCCTGGGTACGGACATAGGACACATTTACCCCGGAAAATCAAAAAGTTCCCACGGTATAATAAAGAAACCTATATCGACGCGGACGATGTCGCGGGCATCAGCTAGCAACGTATGTAGGCCAAATACGACTAATATATTAAACAGTCGTATTTGCATACACAACCGTTTTCCAAGCCATTGGGCATAAACACGTGTCTCACAACCGTCGTTGTATTGCTCTACAACTGCATAGTTATATACACTGCAGATATTTCATTTGCATTGGGTTTTAATTGATTTAATATTAAACTCGAAACCAAGAATGCCCCACACTAGGACTTCTCCTGTATCGTGTGTTCTACAGACATACATTTCGCATATAGCCGATAGGTGTCCGACAGAGTGTGCTAGCACCTACCTCGTTCCTAAAGAGGTGTTGTAAGAGGTGACTAAGGTATTGCACGGACAGCCTTTATTCGTGCAGAATAATACCAAAAAAGTTTTTTTTATACCAAAAAGTTGGCGTCGTGGTTTGCCACTCGTCACGTCTCGTTTCCCGCGGCGAAAAATGTGTTATGGATGTGGTCTCTGCCTAACCCTTATATGGAATGATGACGTGACTGTATGTATTTATGTAAATTTCACATGCACAACAAGTTCCGAATGGTATCATTATCATCATTATCTCTTCAGCATATCACTAGTCCACTGCTGAAGATAAGCCTCCCCCACAGATTGCCACATAAGTTGTAGATGTAATTTTAGAGCGATTTTGCCATTGTTGATACGCTTGTCAGGCGGGTGGGAAACCCGAACCGATTGGTATACCTAATTTTTAACGATACCTATCTTGTAAAAAAAATTGTAAATGAGTCATAGAAGAAAAAAAAAATAAGAATTGGTACAGTGTGAAATGTTCACGTCGATACTAAAAACCTAAAAACATTTGGAACAAGATTCACATTGAATAATGCGGCACGGGCATTTTCAGAGCCTGACGACAAAACTGGTCTATTATGCATTATATCCATTCATATTTTCATAGAGTACTACAGAATTTCAGAGGATTTACATAGGAACGACGAGGGAACGCAAATAGTTAGAAAATGCTGAATTAAGACTTCGCTTGTCGTCAGTTTACTATTCATAGTTGATCATTTCAATATTACAAATGTGCGTGACTTTAACTTACTCTAGACGTTTGTGTGCTTACATAAAAATATTACAAAGGGGCATGCCCCATTTAGGCCTTCAGGCGCACATGAAATTCAATTTATCATCATCATCATCATCATCATTTCAGCCTACCATAGTCCACTGTTGAACATAGGCCTCCCCCATAGATTGCCACAAAACACGGTCCTTAGCCACCTGCATCCATCGACCTCCTGCAAAACAGTGTAGGTCGTCGCTCCATCTAGTGGGGAGTCGCCCTACGATGCGTTTGCCGGTACGAGGTTGCCACTCGAGAACCTTTCTTCCCCAACGGTTATCGGTTCTCCGAGCTATATGGCCGGCCCATTGCCACTTCAGCTTGTAATCCTTATCCAATTTATCAAAAGAACATAAAATATTAATTATGATTTTTTAGTAGGAATGTTTAGTCGTAACTAGTCGGCACAAATTCAATTCACTTATGAAATTGTTTAAATGACTAGTAGATAAATGTTCCTATCCATTCATAATTCTTGCTATAAAATATAATGTTGCCTTTGTAAAAAAATATTTTCCTCTGTTAAATATTTGATTATTATTTTGATTATTGTTGTTACGCGAAAACTAGTATGTACTACAATGCAATAAAGTATTTGACATATTTTATTCAAACTTCAAAAAATCAAATCTTAGCAATAAAATATGTAAAAGCTCTAAATCTGACTTATTCTTCTTCTTTAAAGTGGCAACACTAAAATCAGCTTGTCTGTCCTCGTACTTCGCTCATGTCAATATTGTCAATCATATCAAACACCGCAAATCATCACCGATGAATGATTTCATCATCATAGACTTCTATCACAACTTTTTTTAATAAAGGTATATACTTGAATTATAAGTTTGTTTTCTATTATAAAATAACTGTCATTTTGTTTTTTACTAACATGCATATGCGATGTAAATATAATGTAAACTTCATTTTGATAGAAAATAAAAATAATTTATTAATTATCAACACCAAGTTTTATTGTATCTCATCCCTTCAAGAAAAGAGTTTTTCTCATTAAACACTATCATATAGTATATAATTTGATATTGTGCACTGAGGGCTTATTTTACTATAGCCACTGGGCATTCCCCTTTATAATGATTTCTTATATTTACGCGAACACAACACATTTAAATGAAACGAATTTTACTGTTGAAATTAAAAAACATCCTAATTTTAATAGAGAAGATGGTTAGGTATTACCACCAGCTTGGGATCCTATAATTAATAAAATTTAAACAAAAACCAAGCATACCACTGCAAGACTTCAAGACACAGTTAGCTCTTTCTGCGTAGATTGGACCAAAAATAATAATTAAAAACTGAAGATACTCCGGGTTAACTATGACATCAGGACATCTGTCACCTCAGTCCCCCCGTGACGATGGGTGCTGTAAAGCACTCGAAACGTCGGGTTATAAATAGTAAAATTAAACGCGATGAAATCCGTAAAATTAGTATTATTGAAATTACAAAATGATATCAAATCCTGGCAATAATACTTAGAGAAGAATGTACTTTTACTGGTGGTAGGATTTCTATGCAGGAATCCGTCTAGGTAGGTATCACCCCAGTGCCAGTTATTCTGCCGTGAAGCAGTAGTGTGCAAACATTACTGTGTTTCGGTTCGAAGGGCACTGAGAGCTAGCGTAATCACTGGGCATATGAGACTTAAGAACTGAGGTCTCTGGGTGACGAGCGAGTGTGGTTTCACACAGAAATGTTCTGGATAACTCAGCATTTGTTATGGGTAGACGTTGCACTTATCATCAGGTAAACGTTTTGTTCGTTTTGTCACTTTATTAAATTAAAAAAAAACCTATCTTTAATTTTAACTTATGGTCATTTCAGCCTATCTTTTTCAGTTCACTGTTGAACATAGGCCTCCACCATAGATTGTCACAAAACACGTCATCTGCATCCATCGACTTTCCGCAAAACGTTGTCGCCCCTTCTAGGGAGGTTCTACACTGCGTTTGCCGGTACGTGGTTGCCACCCGAGCACCTTTCTTGGTTCCCTACCTAGGTATAAGTAAGACGTGTAATGGTATGTATACTACATATTTATTTATTTATAAGCAAACGCACTAGCTTAGAAAAAGCCTAGTTGCTCTTCTCTTGAAGGTCATAATCATCATCATCATCATCATCATCATTTCAGCCTACTACGAATCCACTGCTGAACATAGGCCTCCCCCATAGATTGCCACAAAAGTTTGTAGCTCTCATTTTGGGTGGATTTTGCCATAGTTGCCTCGGCAAGGCAGGCGGGTTGGCAACCGCGTTTTAGTTATTAAGATATTTCAAGAAGGTGCTGCTGCCCGTCTTCTGGTTTTAATTTTCCCTTTGCCGACTCTTACGACACCCATGGGATGAGATGGGTCGATTCTCTAAAGGCTGGCGCCACGCGGCAAGATACCCACATTATAATTGGACGGGAAGACTGATGCAGGCAAATTATTCCAGTCCTTTGCTATAACGCATAAAGAACGCAAAACGCTTCGTCCGAATGCAAGGTATATCCAAAACAAAAGGACGGAAATCCGCAGTGCGTTTTGTTTTCCGATGATGGAAAGCGATATGGTAATTAATACGCATATTTACTTTGCACATTTTCCAAAATATACCCTGTAGAACGCCGAGAGACTGGCCATCCTACGCCTATGTTCAAGACTCAGCAAATTGGTAACCAAGGTCAGTATCACCTGAACACAGTTAATATTTGGGTGCTCCAGCCCATATGTAGCAGCAGTACTCTACAGCCGACCGGACCTGAGCTTTGTACAGGGTTAGAAACTGTCCCGGAGGAAAATACCGCCGCACTTTTGCAAGGACTCCCATCTGTTATAATTTATTTTTACTTAGTTTAAAAATCATTACTTCTATTAACTTTCAGCAAAATTAAGTTTGTTTAAAAAATGAAAATAGATTTTCTGAAATAACAAACAGATTCTGAAACCATTCTTCGAAACTCGCGGCGCCGCAGCCCGCGCCCGGACCCCGGACAGATTTAACCCGACTAATTAGTCTGTCGCACGGACTGAAATTACGAGGCAGGAGACGTTACATGTACGTTAATAGTCTCTGGCCATGGATTACTCTCTAAGCATATCTTTTGTTTTACTCAATTATCCTTTCGATACAGTTAAAGTACACAAGTTTAACAAAACAATTTATAAAAAAATAAGTGCTTTGTATATATAGTTTTAACAAATACTAAGATCTTTTTTAATAAATACTTACATTACCTGAGCGACATATTTCAGCTTTCAAAAAAAATTCGCTAGGATTTTTCTATATCGTGGGAGCGTTTGTCAGACTTTATATTTATCTGACTGATAACTGTAGCAATATGCTGAGTCGGTTGCTTCCAGTGGCCTTATATACTTTGTGATACTTTTAGCTACATCTCATATATGTGCGTGTATGTATGTGGATGCGTGTGTGTGTATGCGTATATGCATCCACACATATTTCTATACTTTTTTCTTTTTTCGTCTTTTATTATGAAGTGTTTTAAGTTAATATACTACTGTTTGTACTTTTAATTGTTAATAGTTTTCGCAGCTACGAATAAAAATGTTCTATGTTCTTATTCTATGATATGATGACTGGTAGAAAGCTTCCTCAATGTCAGTTATTCTGTCATCGAGCAGTCATGTGCAAACATTTCGTGTTTCGGTGTGAAGGGCATTGATAGTTGTTGTGTCATATATCCAGTATCTATGAGACTAAAGAATTGTCTCAAAGTGACGCGCGCAGTGTGGTGCCACACAGACATACTCGTATTCGGGGTGATACAGCATTTGTTACGGACAGACGTTGCACTTACCATCAGGTGAACGATTTGAGTTCGAGTTTTGGAATCTTGCATGTAACCATATGAGATAAATCAAAAGTCCTTATTGCATACCGCAATCACAGACAGACACTTATTTTTTTATTTTTCGATTTTCTTTTTGTCGTTGTATACGACGAAACGAGCAAAACGCTCACCTGATAGTAAGTGCAACGTCCGCCCACAACGAATGCTGTGTCAACCAGAATATTTCTGTGTGACACCACACTGCGCCTGTCACCCTGAGACATCAGTTCTTAAGCCTCAAATGCCCAGTGATTACGCTAGCTCACAGTGCCCTTCAAACCGAAACACAGTAATGCTAGCACACTACTGCTTCACGGCAGAATAACTGGCCCTAGGGTGGCGCCTACCTAGACGGATTCCTGCATAGGAATCCTACCACCAGTAAACAAAGTTTCAAAGCAAATATAATCAATACACTTGCACAGAGTAGAACACCACGAGAAGGAGACGACAATAAACTTAAA
Organism: Luehdorfia chinensis; assembly: GCA_019845155.1. Classification (NCBI taxonomy): domain Eukaryota; kingdom Metazoa; phylum Arthropoda; class Insecta; order Lepidoptera; family Papilionidae; genus Luehdorfia; species Luehdorfia chinensis. Next base: position 1,533,983 of record JAHVAK010000449.1, on the reverse strand, counting down.
GCACACTGCTCATTAATAAAACATCGCGACGTGTGAGTGGAGTCGCATCATTGCGCGCACACCGTGATATTAATTTTTCGCTAGTCGGCAATGGTACGCTCTGACGCGTTTATTTGTAAAGGAAAGAAATTTAATTTGCTAAGATCCGCATGCAAAATGTAAAATGGTGTGTATTACCTAGTTTTGAAGAGCACCGCCCGCCCTCCAATAACAGCGTGCACAAGAATACCAATACCGCCAGCGGGAGCCACCACCAGATACCCTCCACCACTACAACACTACCACTAGGCAATACACACCACTGAAGTCGAGAACACGTCACGTGTTTCACCTCAAAACGAGGCATTATCAAGTGATATTGACTCTACGACTGTCAACCGCCGAGTGACAACCCGGTGGCGGTATTGGTATTCTTGTGCACGCTGTTGTGGGAGGGCGGGCGGTGCTCTTCAAAACTAGGTAATACACACCACTTTACATTTTGCATGCGGATCTTAGCAAATTAACTTTCTTTGCCTTTATCTGCTCTTATGTTAGATTCAACAGAAATTTTATTACATAGGTTGAAAATTCAACGTTCACCTGATGGTAAGTGCAATGTCCGCCCACAACAAATGCTGTGTCACCCAGAATATTTCTGTGCGACACCACACTGCGCACGTCACCCTGCCACATCAGTTCTCAAGTCTCAAATGTCCAGTGATTACGCTAGCTCACAGTGCCCTTCAAACCGAAACACAAATGAACGCCGAGTCCCCTAGAAGCTATATAATAGTTGTGGAAATCAGGTATATACTTATACAAATTTTCTTGATGTTAATTAAAAAACAGTACAAAGAGTGATTAATATAACCGTAAATTCTGTGCCAAATTACAAAGTAACGATAGCTTCGTTTTAATAATTTAAATTTCGAAATATTTAATTATGTTTTAATAACCTTGTAGTTTGCCGTGTGGCGGCTTAAGAGAATCTACCACCCCATCTCATCCCGTGGGTGTCGTAAAAGTCGACAGAGGGAAAATAAAAACCAGAAGATGGACAGCAGCATCTTCCTGGAGCATCTGAACGAATAAACCGCGGTTGATGAACCTTGTAGTGTTTTTTTTTTTATTTGTGGAAAATATAAATCTGGGAATATATTAACCGACGAAATAAAGTATCAATTAAAAATATAATAAACTAAAGTCGTGAAGTGTATTGAGATTTCATAAGCTCTCAAATGGTTGACAAGGTAGACGGTGGTTATAAATCATCCATATGTGACTGCACCTTTAATCATCGTCACGTTGAAAGAAAAAAAGGAGCTAAAAAGAGCGAAAAAAAAGATGTGAATGTTAGATCATGTTAATGGAGTGTCTGTAACATGACTGAAAAGGTAAAAATATTGCCCGCAGGTTTTTTTCAAATCAGCGTACTTTAAAGGAAATTATACACACATAAAATCACTCCTTTTTTCCTTTATTAGGGGTAGGCAGGGAACACACCCGTAGCTAACTTTTCACTTCCGCGGGACACAAGATGTGACGGGTGGCTACGTACTCGTATATGTTGAGTGTAATGTAAAATTGATCTAAACACAAGGTGTTTAACCATAGAGTGTTATTACTTTTAATTTGTTGTTCTCTTCTTTGTGGTCAATAAATAAAGCAATATGGCGAAGTGTTAAAAAGTTGAGAGCACGTTAAGAGGCGTTATAAAAGTTACTAAAAAGTGTGTACTGTGTTAGACATTAAAAGACAATAGATTAACATCGCTGTGTTTTATTTGAACTCTGCGCAATCATACCTCAACAATATAGTCACGACTTTTTCTTATGTAAAGGGGTAGGCAGAAGCCACACACGTAGCTCACTGTTCGGCTCCGTGGGAGACGCGATGTTACGGATGGCGAACCACGTCGCCGCCAATTTGGTAAGAGTCAAAAAATTCTTACTCACATTGCGTTCCCATGAGCAATATAGTGGCAGCATTGCACCTCGGTATATGCTATTCTACTCTGCCGGACACCTATCGGCGGATACATTTACAGATATCAAATAATTAGGAATACGCAAACTTGAGCGCATAACCTACGCCTTTTTATTTGACAAAGTGATGAAACGAGCGAAACGTTCACCTGATGGTAAGTGCAACGTCTGCCCATAACAAAAGCTGTGTCACCCAGAACATTTCTGTGTGACACCACACTGCGCCCGTCACCCTGAGACATCAGTTCTTAAGTCTCACATGCCAAGTGATTATACTACCTCTCAGTGCCCTTCAAACCGAAACACAGTAATGTTTGCACACTACTGCTTCACGGCATAATAACTGGCCCTGGGGTGGTACCGACCTTGACGAATTTCTGCATAGGAATCCTACCACCAATCAAATAACCAAACAAAGGTCACTCAGGTCGCGTAACCACATTTCGTCCAGCTTAACGCTAACAGCTATATTTTGGTAACAAGATATTTAAGATGAAAACTGAGTCAGAGTACCCGACTCCTACGCAGTGAGTCCTAGGTACGATTTTCAGTTCAGACTGTGCAAAAACATTAATCGTTGTTTTGGTTTTGTTCATACATATATAGAGTCACACCACTTTCCTATTGGCGTAAGTAGAGACAATATCTTTCACTTCTTATACTTTCAAAAGCGTTTTCATACAAGCTCGTCGGTTGCGAGAACTTAAAACGTGGCATTTTCTTAAAACGACTTCGATCTGATCGTTGGCTTACGTCGACCCTTACCGACTTGTTCCACTTGCTTCATAATTATGTAGTCAATCTTCTTTCCACTCTACGTGTCCAAACCATCTAAGATGCTTAGATTCCATTCCTCTACCTTTTTCACTACGTCTCTACCACACCTAAACGTTCCCTTAACACGCTGTTCCTCACTTTGTCCATTAAAGTCTCTCCAGTTATACTCCTCATACTTTTCATTTCCACATCATTAATCTTACTTTCATGTTTCTTTTGCCCAATTCTTTACCATACATAAGTGTACGAACCAGTACTGGTTGTGCTGTGCATATGTAAGTGTCTGTAAAACGCAGTCACTATACGGTAGAAGTCCTAGTCTGACGCATCGTTTTTTATTAAATATCGCTTGATATGTCACTATACTGCTCGTAGGAACTCAACGGGGAGTATGAAATTTTTTGACTCTTACCAAAATGGCGGCGACGTGGTTCGCCATCAGTCACATCACGTTTCCCACGGATGCAAAATGTGAGCTACGTGTGTGGCTTCTGCCTACCCCTTTATATGAGAAAAAGACGAGACTATTTGTATGTATGTATGCTTGGTATTAGATTGTGGTGTTGGTATTAGATTGCGGTATAATTATTGCTTTCCAATATCAGAAAATACACACGAATTTAATTTTGAATATCTAAGCAAATTAATTTCAACACTTCCATTTTTGTAATGAAGTTCCACAAAGTAATGTTTGATTATATTAACAAAATTTATAAAAATCATTCAATTTACATCGTAGTTCCTTCGAGGTAAATAAGGTAATAAACCTAACTGCTGAAATTAATTTCCAAAACGGACTTTCCTTCGTCCATTGATGTAATTTTGAGTTTCTTCTTTACTCAAGATTCTTATTATTTTTAATTTAATTATGGCCACGTTTCCAATTTTTTGATAAACTTCCTCTTAATATAGTATTGAACGGTTTTGAAATTTCTTATTGTAATTCTGTTCGTTTGGTTATTTGTAAATATTGTCTATAATAAACTTTGAACCCGAGGCCGCATGTGATAGCTACTATGTTGGAGTATCCAAAAACTCCTTGCCACTATCAACGACTTACATTTTATTAAAAAAAGGAAAAGTGCTTAGTCAATGGCAACATTTGGATACCTTTCTCCCAAAAGGAGGTAGACTGTTGATTCAAAAAAGTCATCCATAGAATTGTTGAGGGCATTATAATACAATTTTTCATAACAGCGTTTAAGTGCTCGAAACAAATGATAGTCCGAAAGCGACAGGTCCGGACTGTTAGCTGGATGGGGTAAAGTTGACCATACTACCTTCTCCAACTCAGCTTTCTGAGGTCCAGCGTTGTCATGCAAAATGCCGAGTCTTTTTGGTCGTTTTACTCTTACAGCTTCGGCCAACTTACGGACCTGCGTAACGTAATATTTAGCGTTGACTGTCTGGCTTCGTTCTTATAGTTTCCAATAAATCATTCCTTGCCAGTCCCAAAAGACAATTAACATTAATTTGTAACAACGCGGATTATACTTTGGTTGAGATGGCGGGGTATGTCGTGACATATATAATTTTTTTTTTATTATTGGATAGAGTGACGAAACGAGCAAAACGTTCACCTGATGTAAAGTGCAGCGTCTACGCATAACAAATGTTATGTCACCCAGAACATTTCTGTATGACACTACACTGCGCCCGTCACCCTGAGACATCAGTTCTTAAGTCTAATATGTCCAGTGACTACGCTAGCTCACAGTGCCCTTCAAACCGAAACGCAGTAATGTTTGCACACTACTGCTTCACGGCAGAATAACTGGCCCTGGGGTGGTACCTACCTAGACGGATCTTTCCTGATTATCATAACGTTCCCAGCTCTCATCACCATTGGTGATTGCCTTTAAAAAGCCTTTCCAGTGCGCACGTAAAAGCAAATTTGACATACACTTACACGAGTGGCCCGGTCGTCATCGGATAAAGCGTGAGGTAAACCCATACAATTCAATTGCCGCTATATGGTTGGAAGGCAACTATGCTGACCACGAGAGCCGTGGTACGAGTAGCTCAAGGGCTAGGCGCTTGCTTTATATTTCATAGTACGCTAGTGACCTGGGTTCGACTCCCGGAACCGGCACCACTAAAACTGTTAATTGCAATTTTAAGTGTCGATTTACCACGTGCTCGGCGGTGAAGGAAAACATCGTGATGAAACCTGCACGTCTGAGGATGAATAAATATTTCGAAGATATGCGAAGTCCGCGAAGCCGTATGGGAGCAACGTGGCGGACCTATTCCCGGCTCCAAAACTCTCTCAGAAGTGAGAAGGAGGCATGTGCTCATCAGTGGGATATTTATAGGCTGTTACTTTACTTTTATAGGGTTGAACGTAGACAACCAAAAGTCTTCTCCAAATCACACGTAGTGGAGTTCGGATTCTCGGCTAATTCTTAGCGCAGAGCGTCTTTATCAGAAGCAGACGGCCGACCAGAGCGGAATTGAGCATTACAGCTAATAAAGTCCTCACGGTCCGATCGCAAGTAATAAAAGGCTCAAATGCAGTGTTTATCTTTTTAGCTGCCTCTGTTTAAGTAATGTTGTCTGTGCTCATGTAACATAGCTCTTAGTGACGTTGATACATTTTCTCTAATATCCACGCTTTAAAAGTTTATTTTATATTTTAGAAACCTCTACAAAAACTCTGATTTTAAAACGTGAATATTCTATAAACATCGTAACCGGCAATAACTTTTGGGACAACCGGATACATCACCACTAATATCTGTGGCAGCGTGTTTTTATAGTTGATAAGTGAAGAGAATACTTCGCACCCCTCGAAGAATCTCATTAAATTTTGCTACAACGTATGGCGCAGCTCAATAGGTACAACGCGACATCTGCATGCGCTGAGTGATTGGAAACTAGTCCCGAGGATTAAGCTGGACTTGTACATGTAAGAATTAACATCATTTGATTAAAAGAAACATGTTATGAAAGAGTAAAATTCCATTCCTGTGAATATTTTTTTTTATTGGATAAAGTAATGAAACGAGCAAAACGTTCACCTGATGGTAGCACAACGTCTGCCCATAGCAAATGCTGTGCTACCCAGAACATTTCTGTGTGACACCGCACTGCGCCCATCACCCTGAGACATCAGTTCTTAAGTTTCATATGCCCAGTGATTACACTAGCTGACAGTAACCTTAAGACCGAAACACAGTAATGTTCGCACACTACTGCTTCACGGCAGAATAACTGGCCCTGAGGTGGTACCTACCGGATTGCTGTTATCGAAGACATTATCTTATTAGAGTGCAATCGTCTCATAAACTGCTGTGCTTATTTTAGACTAGGGTAGTGTACTTGACGTTTGTCTGCTCGATGATTTGATTCTACCACCAGAACAGAGCTGTTACGGGCTAGGATGTTACGGGCAGAAATAATCCTTGTGTGGAGCAACTTTTTTTTACAAACCCTAAAATGCAGACTTGATATATTTTACCTGTAAATCATCATCGTCATCATCATTTTAGAACACCACTGAACATAGGCCTCGCCATAGATTGCCACAAAACTCTGCAGCTCTCATTTCCTGGTTTTAATTTTCCTTCTGTCGACTTTTACGACACCTACGGAATGAGATGGGGTGGTAGATTGTCTTAAGCCGCCACGCAACGGCTCAGTGTTCAGCATTGGATACCAAATACCATATTGTAATTTTGCGAAAAGTCGATGAATGCAGGCCATATAGCAGGCAGCAAGATTAAGCTTGCTTTGTGGAGCACACAGAACCCCTTACTTCACCAGTGAACTGCGTGACATAAAAATATATTTTTTAGTCAAATCATATGACAATTTTTCTTCATGATATTTATATTTCAATGACTGAGGCGTGATTTGATATAACCAGAGTCCATTTGGTTTTAACCTAACTGATGCTAAACGTTCGGGCGGCGACCATAGTAAATGGATCTGAATAGCATTTGTTACAAGCGAACAGACTGCGTGTCTGTCTATCTAAGCGAATATATATCTATGTACATGTGTGTTTGTATTATCATTTAAAGTCCTTTACCACACATGTTTGTTCTGTGCCAGAGTATTTTATTCTGTACAGGTTAAGTAATGTTAGTTTTAGTCTGGAGCGTATCTTTACCGGTCTGTATAAAGCGTTTTAATATTTGCAAGCGTAAGCTTTAGGTATACATTTTGTGAACCTCCTCTTTGTAAGTAAATTATCTTTTTAGAATTATTAATTGGGTTTCGTTAATGTCGACAAAGGGAAAATTACAACCAGAAGATGGGCAGTGGCATCTTTCTGAAACATCAGAATAAATAAACTGCGGTCGCCAACCCCCCTGCGAAGCGTGGCAACTATGGCGAAATTCCCCCCAAAATGAGAGCTACAAACTTTTGTAGCAATCTATGGGGGAGGCCTATGTTCAGCATTGGACTAGTGATGTGCTGAAATGATGATGATGATGATGTTTCTGTACTCGTATTTTAAAATCCTAAATTTTAACTAAGGTTCTGTAAAACATGACATGACAAAAATTTACTCTTTGTTGTTGCATGCGGATCTTAGCAAATTAACTATCTCTCCTTTACTATAATGGATTTCCGCAAAGTAACGCCTGATTCTATTAACTATATAAAAATGTACACTTTTAAAAAAGACGTCATGTTTAAATTGATTCATCTAAAATTCACTGTCATAATCTCTTTAGGTTTTGCAGACCCGAGCCTGACAATTATAATTCAATTACTGGTAGTGGTAGGACCGCAGAGTATTTATTCTGCCGTGAAGCAGTAGTGTGCGAATATTACTGTGTTTCGCTCTGAAGGGCTCGGCGAGCTAGTGTAATCACTGGACGTGTGAGACTTAAGAACTGACGTCTCAGGGGACGAGCGCAGTGTGGTTCCACACAGAAAAATTTTGGGTGACACACCATTGCTATGGGTGGACGTTGCACTTACCATCAGGTGAACGTTTTGCTTGTCTCGTCCCTTTCTCCAATAAAAATAGCAAATATTATTAGTTTATTGTGTCTTAAATAAGAACTTTTAGAAATAAAATACAGTTAAAACTCAAGTATTCAGGTAGAATGTTTTAATACATACATACATAAGATCACGACTGTATCCCATAAGGGGTAGTCAGAGACTAGGCACTCACTGCAAAAACAGATGACTGCCACAATCCACGTTTCACCAAAACAATATGTTGAGATAGGTGGTGAGCCCATCGCCACCATGCGCTGTTGGGTGCACAGTGCAGTTTAATTCCTTACTCGCCTTTTACGAGATCCATTGGATGAGATGGAGTGGTAGTATCCTTTTAACGAGCCGCCATCACACGCCACATTCTTCTTTTGCATATTTACTAAAAAAATCATACTAAGTCGATACTACATATCGACTTTTTGGTAAAAATAAAAAAGTAACGACCTACTTGTTTGGGACACAGACCTCTCAATTTGACAAGGTTTTATACCCGGTATGAGTCCTGCTTGGGTTGCTGGAGATCGCATATCTTCGAAATGTATATTTTTTTATTCCTGAGACATATATTTTATGTATGAAACAAATATTTATAATATAAAGTGACGAGTCGAGCAAAAACGTTTTCCTGTTATAAGTCCAACATCAGCCCATAACAAATACTGTGTCAACCAGAACATTTCTGTGTGGCACCACACTGCGTCTGTCTCCTTGAAAAATCAGTTCTTAAGTCTCATATCATCATGTCTCAGTAATTACACTAGCTCTCTGTGCCGTTCATAACGAAACACAGTGACCTTTGCACACTACTGCTTCACGGCAGAATAACTGGCCCTGTGGTGGTACCTGTCTAGATGGATCCTGCATAGGAATCCTACCACCTAAAGTACATACCTTTCATCGATGTGCGTTTATTTTTTTATTCCTAACGAGCTAATGGATATATACACGTAGTCAGTTTGAGTCTGACAAAGACGTATCTCCGGTTCGTTAATTATTCTATCAGCAGCGGCGGCGTACAGCGGTAATGCTTTTACGTAGACACGCGACTGTCTGCCAGACGATATTTTTGTTTGGACAATATCAAATTGTTTTCAGTATAGTTGTTGTATAAATTATACGTGCAGTAGAATGTATTGCTTCAAATACGAATATAAATGCCAGGGTAAATGGCACTGTGGCGGTAATTACATGCGGATTCTTGCAAATGAACCCTACCACTATTTCAGCCTGTCTTAGTCCACTGTTGAACATAGGCCTCCCCCATAGATTGCTACAAAGAATAGTCCTGTACCATCTACATTCATCGACTTCGTGCTAAGCCGTGCAGATCGCCGCTTCATCTAGTAGACGGTAGCTGGTACCAGTTTGCCACTCGAGAACCTTTCTTCCCTATCGGTTCTATGAGCTATATGGCCGGCCCATTGCCGCTTCAGCTTGCTAATCCTCAGGGCTATGTCGGTTACTCTGGTTCTGCTGCGGATATTCTCGTTACGAATTCTATCTCGCAGAGAAACTCCGAGCATAGCCCTTTCCACAGTTCACTGAGCGACAGTCCCTAGTTTCGTAAAATAGTCAAACATCGGTAAAAAAGTGATACGTGTATCAGTGTCTGCTCGCGCAAGAAGTAAAACTTCAGTGAGTTTTACACCTTTATTTTTTGCTACTTACCTTTCCGCTCTATAATCTAATAGCAGAGAATTTCAAAATAGCATGAACTGTTTAAAATTTTGACGACAGTTTCTACTGGTGGTAGGATTCCTATGCAGGAATCCGTCTAGGTAGGTACCACCCCAGGGCTAGTTATTCTGCCGTGAAGCAGTAGTGTGCAAGCATTACTGTGTTTCGGTTTGAAGGGCACTGTGAGCTAGCGTAATCACTGAGCATTTGAGACTTAAGAACTGATGTCTCAAGGTGACGGGCGCAGTGTGGTGTCACAGAGAAATATTCTCGGTGACACAGCATTTGTTGTGGGCGGACGTTGCACTTACCATCAGGTGAACGTGTTGCTCGTTTCGTCACTTTATACAATAAAAAAAATACTACTACTTACTATAAACACCGGATATCGATTTTGAAAGAGTTCCGTCAAAGAGCAAATAATTTCGAAACGGCATCGACTTTAAACATTTTGACAACAGCTTTATTTTTTATGATGACCATACCACCCAGAATTCGGTTCGAGAGCAAAGAATGTGGAAATGGCGTTGACTTCAAAAAAATGACCACATATCCATTTTGAAAAAATTCAGTGCAAAAGCAAAGTACTTCAAAACGGCGTCCATTTTAAAATTCTTATTACAGACGACGTCATATCCGCCACTATTACTGCCCTATTGGTTACGGTCACATCGGACCTTAGTCAATTTTTTGCCTACCGTCCGTTAAAAAGTTTCACTTCCATAAGGTACTTCAATGTAAACGCGACGATAATTATACCGTCCGGTGAATGCGAAGTAATTTACGAAACGCCATTGTCATCAAAGAAACATTCTGACAAAAGCGACAAATGGAAGCTTAAGAAATAAAGCCGCTCTAATATTGACTGTACAAAAATGACTGAAATTAATAAAAAATTTCGTCGTCTGTGAATGAATGAATCATACATTTTAAGTCTTAAATACAGCTGTTGATTAGTAGTAACCAAAAGACAACATTATTTATTTAATAACCATGAAATTACACGAGTGACCCAGTTCGATCCCCTCTGCATGAACTTCTATGATAGTTCTGCAATTTAAGCGCTGTTTTACCCCAGCTCATCGCGAGGAAACCTGCATATTTGTGATATAAAAAACATTATTGTAATATGTGATTTTGCTTTTTAGAAGGTAATTTCAAATACGTCTATCGATAGCTGGTATCGAATAAAAAAAAAACTTAACCTTAAGTAAAGGTTTACTTACTACATTACTGAGAAAGGCCGAATTGGTTAATAGAATCAGGCGTTACTTTGCAAAAATCCATTATAATGAAGGAAGGTAAGTAACTTTGCTAAGATCCGCATGCAAAATATAAAAATGGTGTATATTACCAAGTTTTTTGAAGAGCACCGCCCGCCCTCCCTCAGTAGCGTGCACAAGCAAACTAACACCGCCACCAGGAACCGCCACCAGGTACACTCTACCAACCACTACAATACTACCACTAGATAATATACACCACTGAAGTCGAGAACACGACACGTGTTTCGCCCCAAAACGAGGCATTATCAAGCGTCATAGACTCTACGACAGACGGCCGCCGAGGACTAACAATTCGGTCGCAAACGGCTGCTTATGTAATTCGGGTGGTGGATTGTGTGAGCAAGCGGTCGCTATCACGATATTGTAATCGCAATGTCGTTGGTGGGGGCCGTTTGCGTCACCTATAGTATAAATAGGCAGCTCTTTGACCGCGCCGCTCACTCGGCGGCCGTCTGTCGTAGAGTCTATGACGCTTGATAATGCCTTGTTTTGAGGCGAAACACGTGTCCTGTTCTCGACTTCAGTGGTGTATATTATCTAGTGGTAGTATTATAGTGTTTGGTGGAGGGTACCTGGTGGCGGTTCCAGGTGGCGGTCTTAGTTTGCTTGTGCACGCTACTGATGGAGGGCGGGCGGTGCTCTTCAAAAAACTAGGTACTATACACAATTTTTATATTTTGCATGCGGATCTTAGCAAAGTAACTTACCTTCCTTCATTAAAGGCCGAATCGTGAATCATAAAGTCCGCTTAGTGAAACCGCGTGGCACTGCTGTTATGATATAGTAACGGAACTTTGTCGTATTGGGAAAGACTATTGTCAGTTGACCGGACGTCGATAATATGTTTCAGAGGGATTCCTGTTCAAAAAAATCCAAGAATAAAGGAAAGAGTTAATTTGCTAAGATCCGCATGCAAAATTTAAAATTATGTGCATTACCTCGTTTCTGAAGAGCACCGCCCGCCCTCCCTCAACAGCGTGCACCTCAACCTCAACAGTGTGTCTGGTGGGCTTCAGGTGGCGTGCACAAGCGACACCGCCACCTGAAGCCCACCAGACACCCTCCACCACTACAATACCACCACTAAGCAACACACACATATTGACAATCAACTACAGTCAATATTACTTGATAATGCCTTTTGAGGTGAAACACGTGTCGTGTTCTCGACTTCAGTGGTGTGTATTGCCTAGTGATGGTGTTGTTGTTGTGAAGGGTATCTGGTGGCGGCTCCCGGTGGCAGTGTTGGTTTGCTTGTGCACGCTGTTGAGGGAGGGCGGGCGGTGCTCTTCAAAGACGTGGTAATACAAACCATTTTAAATGCGGATCTTAGTGAATTAACTTTCTTTCCTTTATTATAACGGATTTCCGCAAAGTAACGCCTGATTCTATTAACTATAATCTTTTAAAGTTTTAGCGTAACTCCAGGTATGTTTGAGATGTACACCACTGAAGTCGAGAACACTACAGTTGCCTTGTTGCACGCTACTGAAGGAGGGCGGGCGGTGCTCTAGAAAAACTAGGAAATAATATACACCATTTTAAATTTTTCATGCGGATCTGAGTAAATTAACTTTCTTTCCTTTATTTTAATGGATTTCCGCAAAGTAACGCTTGATTTTATTAAATATAAAAATCCAAAAGTCACGGGTCACTAGTCCTTCTCGATACTCGATAATTTTCAAATCTACTTTTATCAAAAATATTATTTTGTTAAGAAACCAGCACAACACCGCTAAAACGCGCCAGGCTACCGGAGCCGCGCTCGGGGTAATCGCATCTACTACGTGCTTGTATATCTTGTTCCACAAAGGTTTTCAATATTGCTTCCAATTTTCTTCGGAATTCTTTGCCTTCGAAGTCTTTGGTTGTATTAGTTTAGTGTGATTATTAACAAAATATTATGGTCTTTCCACCTTTTTAAATATATTACAAAGATACGACGTGGAATGTATGACGAAGTGATTTATTTATGGTAATATTAATAAACAAATAACCGTTGGGGACGAGAGATTCTCGTGTGGCAACCTCATACAGGCAAACGTAGTGTAGGTCGCTTCCCACTAGATGGAGCTACGACATGCACGGTTTTATGGTAAGTCGATCGATGCAGTCTATGGGGGAGGCATATGTTCAACCACTGTTGAAGTCCACTGACTAAGATAGGCTGAAATGATGATGATGATGAATGTTAATGATTTTTTCATAGAATTAAGTGACGAGACGAGAAAGTCTTTCAACTGGTGATGAGTGGAACGCCTGCCCGTAACAGTCGCGGTGTCACTCATAACAGGCTGTGTACCGCACATCCTCTGACACCATTAGAAATCGGTTCCAAATTCTCATATCCCGGTAATTACATTAGCTTCAATGCCATGCAAACCGAAACGCAGTGTTTACTTGATAGCAGAACCACTGGCACTGTGGTGGTACCTACTTTCTTATTGGTGGTTGTGACGAAACGAGCAAAACGTTTACCTGATGGTAAGTGCAACGTCTGCCCTAAAAAACCTGTGCCTGTAACTAATGCTGTATCAGCCCGAATATTTCTGTGTAACACCACATTGCGCTTGTCATCCTGAAACATCAGTTAAAAGTAAAGTAAAGTCGCATATGCCCAGTGATTACGCTAGCTCTCAGTGCCCTTCAAAACGAAACTGTAATGTTTGCGCACTACTGCTTCACGGCAGAATAACTGTCTCTGGGGTGGTACCCACCTAGACGGATTACTGCATAGGAATCCTGTTACAAGATGAGATTTATCTTAAAGGATTACAAATACATTGCAAACGTCTACTTATTTTTATATTTTTAAACACTGTTGCCCTACAGCCCTACAGTTGTATCGTCGGTGCGTTTTACAGATATACATTTCACATGCACAACACAACCGGTCCCTAAAAACAACCAAGTGTTTTTGCACATATGTTTTCTCCGGCTGGGATTCGAACCCAGCACCTGCGGCGTAGAAGTCAGGTACTCTGACCACTGAACAACGCGACACGCGGTAGCTATCGCCCGTTCACGAGTTTGAAATGTATATTTGAAATTTTAATGCTCGCAGTGGGTAGCGATTCTATTCTCTTGCGTCTATTTATTGCTAATATTACAGCATACCCTACACATCCACGGTAATATCAGGAAAAGCATGAATGCAAATATAGATCTATACAAATAAATGAAATTGAAGTGTCTGTTTGTTACAATAAAAGAACAGCTTTTTAATCAATTTTTAAAAAAGTTTATACGAATAATGAAATATATGAAAAAAACAATTTTTAAAATGTTGTCTGTCTGTCTATCTGTTGGTTCCGGCTAATCTCCGAAATGACTGAACCGATTTTAACAGGACTTTCAATGACAGATAGCTGATATTATAGCTGGTAACTTAGGCTACTTTAATTTTAGAAAAATTATTTGGTTTCCCCGCAAACAAATTCTAACCCCAAAATCCGATTAAAATAGGAAAGTAAATTTACGCGCAAGCAACATGCACAATTGTTGTTAAAGCGCCTGCGTCTTCCGTCCAGGCAATGTTTTCGAGGGTTAGATTAAGTTAATTTTAAGACAAGTTGTTAATGCTCCTTATGTTTTATTATTTACCCTCGTTGTTATTCCTATTTTATTACATAGTAAGAATCGTCCGAAGTTAACTATCTAGTTGCATTATTTTAAACCCTTTCCCAATTCAAAATCCTTATATACTCACAACAATTGTAATTTAAATAAAAATAGCTACAATACTTTCTAATAGTTATAGAATCAGGCGTTACTTTCCGGGAATCCATTACAATATAGGAAAGAAACAAAAGTAAATTTGGTAAGATCCGCGTGGTAATACACAACATTTGTAATTTTGCCCGCCGATGTTTAATTCCGGCCATATAATTAAGAAGATATTGTCACCTAACAATAATGTACCGTTTTGAATTCATGTCGTGTTTGTAACTATAAAGTTCATGAGGAATGTGTGTGTCAGAAATACGTCGCGACTGAAATTAACACCGCTCCATAGACAAGCTGTAAGTGATTAAAATACTTCCTAAACTCTCGTTCCAAGTGTTCGGTCGCGCACCTGCGCGCGAAATTAATGAGCACTTTCAGCGTTTTGGGTTGAGATTTGGAACATTATGATCGCATAATCTTCACAACGTCTGTTACTTGAGAAGTAGCGTTGGGAATTATTGAAATAATCGCGACAGTGAGACAGTGTTTATACATTACATAAGTCACGCCTTACGAGGCCCTCTTTTCGCCCCCGAGGCACTTTTGCCATTTCGGGCAAAATTACGGGTCAAAAAAATTCTTACTCCCCATTGCGTTCCCACGAGAAGTATAGTGACAACATTGCATACTTGTCCTACTGCTGAGCACAGGCCTCCTCTCATTTCTGAGACGGTTTTGGAGCTAGAAACAATCCGCCAGGCTGCTCCAATGCGGGTTGGCGGACTGCACATGTCTTCGAAGTATTTTTATTTCTCAGACATCCAGCTTTCCTCACGATGTTTAACTTCACCTCCGAGCACTTAAAATTGCAATTAACAATTTTAGTGGTGCCGGCACCGGAAATCGGACCCAGGTCACTCGCGTTAATAAAAATTTGAAAGTGAGCGCCTAGGCCCTGATTGCATATTATTGCGTTATTCAGCAGGAATACTCGTCTGTCCGTACAATAGCTTAGACACCTCGGTAGGAAAGACGTAGGTGCTATTCAGAAAATATGAGTCGATTCGAGTTGAATCACTATGTATATTTACGCGCATACTTCAAATTTGAGCCGGTTATACTCGACCTAGTTTAGTTGTCCGGCAAATAGGGTGGAGTACCGGGTAAGAGACCCCGGCCTCCCGAGCTACTGCTGTCTCCTGGTCTTTCCGATATAGTAGTTTCCTCCACATTATAGTTCATTTCACAACTTCCCATTCCCTACCCCAAGTCAATTTTCCACCTATCTCTTTTCCCTTCATCTCCGCCAAGGAAGTGGTTGCCGTGTCGATGACCAGCTTCTTGTAGGAACGCCACGGAGAGCAAGAATTTCAACTCGTAAAACGTGCAAAAGCGTCGGCAAAAAGTGGCCTACGGATATGGTCTATGCTTACCACTTGTATGGGAAAAACGCGTGATTGTTTGTTTGTATGTAGTATTTCACGTTTAATAAAACTAAAGTTTAAGTGTTATGTCGAGTTTATTTCAACTATTAGTTTCACATAATACGAGAGGACTGAGATGTTTGACGGCCTGATGTCATTGTTGATCCGGTTATACTCGTACCTTCAGCTTAAAATATTATTTTTGGCCCGATCTACGCAAAATTAGCTTACTGTGTGTTGAATTATTGAAGTGATGAGATTGTTTTTTTATGTAATTTTATTACCTACTAGAACCAACGCCGGTAGTTTATTTTGTATCAGCAAGTAATAGTAGTACTCAACTACTCTATTGAAATTACGTTTAAAGGAACAGTAGATTGAAATAAAACTAATTTTACGGATTTTATCGCGTTTACTATTTACTTTTTGTAACCCGACGTTTTGAGCGCTTTACAGCCCCCATGGTCACGGAAGGACTGAGGTGACAGATGTCCGGATGTCATAGTTAACCCGAAGTGCCTTCAGTTTTTAATTATTGGTTTTGGTCCAATCTACGCAGAAATAGCTAACTGTGTCTTGAAGACTTGCAGTGATGTGCTTGGTTTTTGATTTAATTTTATTGATTGTGATCTCTATATCTCTTATCTAAATGAGGATGTTTTTTGGTGGTCCGCAGAGGCAGTTACTCTGCCGTGAAGCATAGTATGCAAAGATTACTGTGTTTCGATCTGAATGGCATTGAGAGCTAGTAGTTATAGAGCATATGAGACTTGGCGTGTGGCAGCGGCTTAAGAAAATCTAAGACCTCATCTCATCCCGTGGGTGTCGTAAAAGTCGACAGAGGGGAAATTAAATCCAGGAGATGGGCAGCCGCATTTTCCTAGAACATCTGAATAAATAAACTGCCGTTGTCGACCTGCCCGCCAAGCGAGGCAACCATGACAAAATCTCCCCAAAGAGCTACAAACTTTTGTAGTTATCTGTAGGGGAGGCCTATGTTCAGTAGTGGAGTTGTTATAGGCTGAAATTATGACGATGATGATGAATACTTCAAGCGCTCGAAAACTAAGTTTCAGGAACGGCCTGCGTTTCCAATTGAATTATATAATATAATATTGTTCTTGGTGGTGGTAGGATTCCTATGCAGGAATCCGTCTAGGTAGGTACCACCCCTGGGCCAGTTATTGTGCCGTGAAGCAGTAGTGTGCATAAATTACTGTGTTTCGGTCTGAAGGGCACTGAGAGCTAGCGTAATCACTGGGCGTATAAGACTTAGGAACTGATGTCTCAGGGTGACGGGCGCAGTGTGGTGTCACACAGTAAGTTTCTGTGTGACACAGCATTTGTTAGACAGGCAGACGTGGCACTAACCATCAGGTGAACGTTTCGCTCGTTCGGTCACTTTACTGAAATAAAAAAAAAAAAAAAAACTTGAACTACGGAAAATGTATAGCGTTGTGTGGGAGCGTTAATGATAGTTATGGGAGTACATTGTACGGGTACGTGACATACATTCCGCGCATACGGCGCGGGACACGTGCTTCCTGAAACGTTATTGTCGTAACGTTTGAACGTTACCTACATTATTGAAGATATTGAAAACAGGGATTATATGCCATGTGGAAGTGTAAGAAAATACGACAATCCATAAGGGCTATAAAATAGTGAAAGATATACCAGAGAAATCTCTGAGAGATGAGGGATAACCATTTTAAATAATGTAAGTGCATCGTCTGACCATAACAGATGCTGTCTCACCTAGAACATTTCTGTGAGATACCACACTGCGCCCGTCACCCTGAGACATAAGGTCTAAGTAAATACCCAGTGATTTTACTAGCTCTCAGTGTCCTTTAAGCCGAATCACCACTGCTTCACGACAGATTGACTGACCCTGGGGTGGTACCTACCTAGACGGATTCCTGCATAGAAATCCTCCCACCAGTAAGTTTCTCTTACAGGCATTTGTATCAGCAAGTAGTATAGTGATGACCGTATATCCTAGTCGCCAGAGTACTTGACTTCTACGCCACTGGTCCTGGGTTCGAATTCCAATCAGAGCCAATATTTGTCTAAAAACAAAAAGTTTTGATTTGCGGGTCTGGTTGAGTTGTGCATGCGAAATTTATATCTGTAAATAACAGCTATGATCTTAGTATAGGGCAATGTTTTTTTAATAAATACGTCAACGTGGTTTTCGTAAATTAGTTTCTTTTTTTAGTTAAGACACCTGCCACAATGTTTGACAACGCCCTGGGTTGACTGGCAGGGAATTCTAACAGGCATTAAGCCCGCCCATTGTATCCTTTTACGGTAAAACAATAAAGCTTAAATAAATAAACAAGTAACACTGGAAGCTGGCCGACCCAAATGAAACGTTGAGCGGGCGTAACCCGGTGCTTTTTCTTCGTCAGTAGAGTAGGAAATAAATGTCCGTGGAGTCTTTATTTTTCAAATTGTAAATGGAAGAGTTTTTAGTATTTTAAATGGAAGCAGGCAATGTTAAAGTGATAATCTAAACTAATATTATAAAGAGGAAAGATTAGATTTTTTGTATGTTTGGTTGTAATGAATAAACTCAAAAACGACCAACCATACCGATTATAAAAATTATTTTACCTATAGACAGCGCGGCCGCTGTATTTTTTATAGAGCGTTTCAAAATTTTAAATAATTAAAAATATACAATTAAAATTACAAACCACTATTCAATTGTTTCTAGTTTATAAAAAATAATATGAGTAGGTAAGTAATTAATAGAACTTAGTCTATTTGCGCGTAGCGCGGGCGTGACTTCTAAACGATAAGTCCGATGCGAAAAATTTAAAGAGGACTTTACATGTACATAATCAACCTTGACTATGAAACTATTTTGTAGGATAGGGATTAATATCATGATACGAATGACATCATCTTTCGATTCTACCCGTGTTTTGATAGACAAATTTGAACAAAAAGAGGTTAAGTCACATAACTATAATAATTAGACATTTAGCCTCGCGGACTTTTTTGTGTACTTATCATAGTACTATAAAAATGTAGTACATTATTTTCTTTATCATCAATAGTTTTTGCAGCGCACGCCAAATAATGACTTTTATCAGTAAATTTTTAATACCTTGAGTTACATCATAGCAATTTTCGTAGGGATATCGGTTTTTTAAAAATTAAATACAACTCATGTTAGTCGGTGATAATGTAGTTGTATATAGGTAAAACAATTTTTAAAATCAGTTCAGTAGTTTTTGAGTATATTCATTACAACCAAACATACAAAAAAATAAAAAAAAAAATCTCTTTATAATAATATTAGTATAGATATAGATAATGGATTTCAGCTAAGTATCGTCTAATTCTATAACCTAAGTTTTAGTTAAGACTAGAACGCAGTTACAGAGAAAGTTTTTTTTGTGTCCGTGTTGGCTATGATGATACTGTAGCGAGATTTTAATACTCGTAAGATTTTAACAAGCATATACAAATAGGTAAATATTTATCCAGACAGAAAAATGTTCAAGTAAATCGAAATTTTAGAGATCCCTATGTAAGTATCTATTTTAGTGGGCATCACCTGCCGCAGGGCCAGTCATTCTGCCGTAGAGCAGTATTATACAAACATAACTGTGTTTCGGCATGAAGGGTACCTTCTTACTGAGAGTTCGTTTAGTTGATGAGCATATGATACTTCAGAACTTATGTCTCATAGAGACGACGCATTGTGATACCACACAGAAATCTGGGTGACACAGATTTTTGTATGAGCAGACGTTGCACTTACCATCAGGTGAACGTTTTGTTACGTCTTTGACTTATGGTAGCTACCCTCCAGATCGAGTGGTCTGATCTGGGGAGGACGTCTCCTCCAACTAGTAATATTTAGATGTTGTATATATAGTTCGCATCTCAGAAAACTTTCATAGCGCGATTATGGACGTATGCGAATATTTTTGAGCTTCTTATGAGGCGATAGATGTCGCTACAAGTCTTGTCGCTTTCTCCAATAAAAGGTGAATATGTGTGAGAGTTAATTTTTAAAGTAGAACGATATAACAGTAGTAAAATTTACACATACTAGTATATTTGTGCCTTGTGTATCCATAGCGCGTTCATCTGTATTCGAGATTGTCTCGCAGAGTTAGTACAGCTCCCGAATGTGTCGCAACGGACTACAATGAGATTTTGTTGCTGCTGAATATTTATCAACGTTTATTTTTTATGTCGGTGTTATGAAAATCCGTCCTTTATTTTACTACCGCGTTTTTGTTTAAAGGAGAAGCCATAAGGCAGATTTACATCTAGTTTTAAAAATCCCCCACTTATAAAAAATAGGCAGTTTCCTTTGAATCTTGAATATTTTTTATTTATTTATATCATTAGACAAATACTCAGCGTCTAATGGCGGCTTGTTAAAATAATACTTCCAATCCATCTCATCCAATGGATCTCGTAAAAGGCCAGTAAGGAATTAAACTGCACCGTGCACCCAACAGCGCATGGTGGCGATGGGCTCACCACCTATCACACCAAGTGCATTATATTGTTTTGGTGAAACGCGGATTGTGGCAGTCATTTGTTTTTGCAGTGAGTGCCCAGTCTCTGACTATCCCTTATGTATGTATGTATGTAATGATAGCCATATCATTAGTCAAATACTCAGCGTATTTGTCTAATGATACATGATTAATTTTTTGTATTGGACTTAATTATGCAAACTAATGTGCAGTTTTAATAATTCTTCTTCAACGTAGTCGCGCTACGTAGATGGCGCTTTCAACAATTAAATTAATTAATTAAATTTGTAAACAATTTCTTTAACGAAAACATAAATTTTAAGACATATTCTTATTTTTCGTCATTAGTGGGAAAAATAATAAAAAAAGCCGTATCGGACATTCATTAGTATACAGTATTAAAGGAGATATTTCACACCCAGAACATTTCTGTGTGACACCACACTGTGCATTTTGTTTGTTTGTATTTATTTGGTTGGTTTAAATTTTCCCTCTGTCGACTTTTACGACACCCCCGGGATGAAATGGAGTGGTAGATTCTCTTAAGCCGCCACCATATCTATGTTAATACTTGTTTATTTATTTTTATCTTAATAATGTTTCTAATAATTACAATGAGAAGTTGAACTTCTGTCGAGTGTAGTGAGTTGCACGTGCACTTTCTTAAATTTATTTAATCCAAAAAATCCTTTCGTCTGTGTAACTCAGTTTTTCATCGGAAAACTACTAAAGCAGTTTGTAAACGTTGCGATTTTTTTTTACATTTACCTACATAAATCTTAAATGCTACTTAGTTTGTTTAAGTACCTCTATAAATTCCGTGGAGAATTTTTTGCATTACCTTCAGTATAATTTAATTTTGAACGATGTCATTTTGTTTTTTAAAGTGACATTACATTTAATTTTATTTTGGTTATTTTCCGTGATAGCCCTGGTGCCAGGTGCTTGCCTTAAATTCCAAAGTACGCTAGTGACCTTAGTTCGGTCCTCGGTGCCGACACCTCCAAAATTGTTCAGCAATTTTAAGTTCTCATATAACACGTGATCAGCGGTGAAGGAAAACACCATGGGGAAACCTTAAGAAATATATTATAATTCTTGTTACATAATTGAGGGTACTTGTAGATGTTCTATTCTTTTGTCTCAGTAAATTATTTAAGTGCAACGTCTGTCTATAACAAATACTGTATCACTCAGAACATTTCTGCGTGGGCACCATACTGCGCCTATCTTCATGAGACATTAATTCTTAAGTCTTTGAGACTTGCTCAGTAATTAC
This sequence comes from Luehdorfia chinensis, assembly GCA_019845155.1. Classification (NCBI taxonomy): domain Eukaryota; kingdom Metazoa; phylum Arthropoda; class Insecta; order Lepidoptera; family Papilionidae; genus Luehdorfia; species Luehdorfia chinensis. The sequence continues at coordinate 1,512,434 of JAHVAK010000449.1, read as the reverse complement.
ACTGGCTCTCAGTGCCTTTCAAACCGAAACACAGTAATGTTTGCACTTCCTGCATAGGGACCCTCATCTTTTCAGCCTATCATTAGTCCACTGCTCGACACAGGCCTCCCCCATAGATTGCAACTAAATTTGTAGCTCTCGTTGGGGAGGATTCGCCATAGTTGCCACGCTTGGCAGGCGGTTTGGCAACTGCAGTTTATTTATTCAGATATTGCTGCTGCCCAATTCTTGGTTTTAATTTTCCCTCTGCCGACTTTTAGGACAGCCACGGGATGATGGCCGCGTGGTGACGGCCTAGGAGGGAACGTACCAGTAAAATAGTTTAACATACCTTGCAATTTTATACGTCTCCAATCTCTGGTCTCCCACGTTTTCAGCAACACGTGATTAATGACAGCGCTGAGCGTCGCAGATAGAAAGTTCGCGCCGCGGTTTCTAACGCCGAGTGCCGCGAAGTCAATGACTGTGGAGATGATTGATGTACGGACTTTGTGAAGCATGTGAAGACGCAGCTGGAAATGTAATGGACTTCTTTCCCATCGTTTTGTAGCTACGATGAAGCACTGATTTTAAGCCACTGGATATTAAATTCTTAATAAGAAAGATTTTAATAGTTTTGAGCATCTGCAGTCACCACTTTTATGTTTTTGTGATAAACTCTATGAATACAGTGAATACAGTTCCGAGTCGTAAATTAATGATATTTTGATTCATCATTTAACCGGTCTTGGAACTGTATTCTCCAGGCTAGTCTCTAGCGGTCTTCACTTAAAATCAGCGTTGCACTTGTTAGCGCAACAATATGTTGAATGATGACCCTTTTGGCATGACTCGCGACGTACGTAAAATAGCCAAACGTACAGCTTAGATATAAGATTAGCGGTCAGCATCAACTTCTTATGGGTCATCATCATCATCACTTCAGCCTATCACTAGTTCACTGCTGGACATATGCCTCCCCCACAGATTGCCTCAAAAATTTGTGGCTCTCTATTTGGAGGGATTTTGCCATAGTTGCCTCGCTTGGTAGGCGGGTTGGCAACCGCAGTTTATTTATTATGATGATGTTCCAGGAAGATGCTGCTGCCCATTTGCAGGTTTCATTTTCCCTCTGTCGACTTTTACGACACCCACGGGATGAGCTGGGGTTGTAGATTCTCTTTAGCCGCTACCACACGGCTTATGGGTACTTTTATGTGAATGTTGTTTGTTAATGCATTTTTTTTTATTTAATAAAAGTGACGGAACGAGCAAAGCGTTCACCCGATAGCAAGTGCAACGTCTGCCCATAACAAATGCTATGTCACCCAGAACAGTGTGACACCACAATGCACCCGTCACCCTGAGACATCAGTTCTTAAGTCTCATATGCCCAGTGATTACGCTAGCTCACAGTGCCCTTCAAACCGAATCACAGTAATGTTTGTACACTACTGCTTCACGGCAGAATAACTGGCACTGGGGTGGTATCTACCTAGACGAATTCTTGCATAGGAATCCACCACCAGAAATTTCTATATATATGTTTTCGGTTTTTGCCGAATAAACTTTTTCTTTCTTTCTTTATTTTTCTTTAAATATGCTCTCAAGGAGATTTATTACATACAACAATAAGATTACTTATATATAGTGGGTGCGTTTTACAGACCTAAATTGTACATGTAGAAAGGGCCAAGCCAGAAATAACTAACTGTAGGCCATAGAAAAACGAGTCCCGTGTCCGGTACGTTCAGTAAACTAAGTCGAAAAGAAATAGCTGCGATCAGCTCTTCCCCAGGGGTTATGAACATCTATCTATTAATTAATATTATAATAGGTTTCAAGCACTTTATTTTTAATATACCATCTCATCTTTGCGGTTAACCAGTGAACAGCTGTTGTATAGTTTTAACATATAGTCTATAAATGCCTAAAATTACAATACAGTTATATATGGCGTTGCATGTAACGTTGTTTCAGGTGTGGCGACATCTATACCGCAACAAGAGTAGCTTAAGAAACATTCCATACCATATCATGACGTCATGAAAGTTTTTGAGATGCGAACTATATATAGAAAATCTAAAGATTACTGGTTGGAGGAGACGTCCTCCCTAGATCAGACGACCCCGTCTGGCCCCTTATCTGCCAAGGAGGTAAAAAAATACTGCCCTCGTCGACACCAAATAAAAAAGTGAGAGGGCAAACAAAGGTCGTGGGTAGTGGCCCCGCCTAATTTTTGCACAACGCAGTCCGCTCCCGTCTGCTCTCCGACGGGTAGCAGCATCAACTTCTTATGGGTCATCATCATCATCACTTCAGCCTATCACTAGTTCACTGCTGGACATATGCCTCCCCCACAGATTGCCTCAAAAATTTGTGGCTCTCTATTTGGAGGGATTTTGCCATAGTTGCCTCGCTTGGTAGGCGGGTTGGCAACCGCAGTTTATTTATTATGATGATGTTCCAGGAAGATGCTGCTGCCCATTTGCAGGTTTCATTTTCCCTCTGTCGACTTTTACGACACCCACGGGATGAGCTGGGGTTGTAGATTCTCTTTAGCCGCTACCACACGGCTTATGGGTACTTTTATGTTAATGTTGTTTGTTAATGCATTTTTTTTTATTTAATAAAAGTGACGGAACGAGCAAAGCGTTCACCCGATAGCAAGTGCAACGTCTGCCCATAACAAATGCTATGTCACCCAGAACAGTGTGACACCACAATGCACCCGTCACCCTGAGACATCAGTTCTTAAGTCTCATATGCCCAGTGATTACGCTAGCTCACAGTGCCCTTCAAACCGAATCACAGTAATGTTTGTACACTACTGCTTCACGGCAGAATAACTGGCACTGGGGTGGTATCTACCTAGACGAATTCTTGCATAGGAATCCACCACCAGAAATGTCTATATATATGTTTTCGGTTTTTGCCGAATAAACTTTTTCTTTCTTTCTTTATTTTTCTTTAAATATGCTCTCAAGGAGATTTATTACATACAACAATAAGATTACTTATATATAGTGGGTGCGTTTTACAGACCTAAATTGTACATGTAGAAAGGGCCAAGCCAGAAATAACTAACTGTAGGCCATAGAAAAACGAGTCCCGTGTCCGGTACGTTCAGTAAACTAAGTCGAAAAGAAATAGCTGCGATCAGCTCTTCCCCAGGGGTTATGAACATCTATCTATTAATTAATATTATAATAGGTTTCAAGCACTTTATTTTTAATATACCATCTCATCTTTGCGGTTTACCAGTGAACAGCTGTTGTATAGTTTTAACATATAGTCTATAAATGCCTAAAATTACAATACAGTTATATATGGCGTTGCATGTAACGTTGTTTCAGGTGTGGCGACATCTATACCGCAACAAGAGTAGCTTAAGAAACATTCCATACCATATCATGACGTCATGAAAGTTTTTGAGATGTGAACTATATATAGAAAATCTAAAGATTACTGGTTGGAGGAGACGTCCTCCCTAGATCAGACGACCCCGTCTGGCCCCTTATCTGCCAAGGAGGTAAAAAAATACTGCCCTCGTCGACACCAAATAAAAAAGTGAGAGGGCAAACAAAGGTCGTGGGTAGTGGCCCCGCCTAATTTTTGCACAACGCAGTCCGCTCCCGTCTGCTCTCCGACGGGTAGCTACCTTCTCTGAAGATGCACCGTTGATAATATGATCACGCGGCGTCTCGGTCGCTTAGTAGGTGTTCCATAGTATCGGAGAGTACTTAATGTTGGTGACTTACTCCGAAGTTATTTAAATTTCTAACGTTATAAGATGCAGCTAAAGTAGGTACGGCACAGCGTACAGAAGTCCAAAAGTAGACGTGGTGTACGTAAGCTGAGTGGTGCGCAGAATGGGTGGTGCGGTAAAGCGACCGAAGACGATACCTCTCTCGGGTCTAAAGAATTTGCGAACGGAGACAAAAGAAACCGATTCCGACGTGGTCAATAGAATAGGTGTAAGTTATAATTGATTTTAAATTCAACGCGGGTATGTTGTTCTAAGCTTAGCTTTAAATAATATAAATTCAAATTGTAATACATGTTTATTAGGTCAAGATTTTAATTAACTTTATTGTATTAGGTAATAACGTTGTACGAGCAAGCACGTACATTGTCTAGTCGGCGGTTTCGGCGCTGACGTAATGAAGCTAATTAAAGTATTTATTAGCAAAAATTTTACAATACAAAACCAGTGTGCAATCATCAAGCAAGCAAGTCACGCGTACTCATATCATTCATCATTAGCTTATAATTATTTTAGTTTTTTTATCTTATACAAGTTTTATATCAATTATACAATTTTCAATTTATCAGTTTATTATTTATTAGTTCTATCCAGAACAAACGTTATTTCAATTTGTAAATATATATTATTTTATATTTAGTACAGTTAAATAAGGCAAGGTTTAATATGAAGATTACTTGTAACTACAATAATTGTAAAATTAAAAATGGCAACAAATGGCAATGAAAAGCCAATAGGTGTCCGGCAGAGTAGAATAGCACCTACCTCTTTCCTACCGAGGTGTCGTAAGAGGCGACTAAGGTATTGTACGGACAGCCTCTATTCGTGCAGAATAATACCCTATTACAGAATGCTGTCTATATACAGCTTGTGGGAACGCAATGGAGAGTAAGATTTTTTGATTCGTACCAAAATGGCGGCGAAGTGGTTCGCCACCCATCACGTCACGAAAAAGTGGGCTACGTGTGTGGCCTTTGCCCACCACTTATATAGGAAAAAGGCGTTATTGTATGTATGTATGTAATAAATGGTAAATTAAAATAAAAGGATAACTAGCAGCCAGTTTGATGTTAAAAGTTTGCGCTTAGCTATAAGGCTCAAAACAAACTGAAAAACAATGTTGTTGTCAAAGCTAATCGAGCAGATCAATTTTATTGAAATGAGTTTCTAACGACCAACGTACCGTGTCCGGCCACAGTTAGAGCTAGTGGCTAGTCTGCCACAGGGAATGACAACGTTGTAAGGTCCGTAGCCGGCGGGCGCGGAAGTGTGTAAATATAAATATTGGTTCACAAAACACTCCACAGTTGGGCAGTTATTTCGAGATTCGGATGGGGAAAAACTAGTAATCTAAAATACCGAAATGCATTCGCCTTAAAAATTTCTCCTTACTTGAGTTTATTTTTCAAACTAACAAGACAGATAGTTAAATAAAAACGTACGTACGCTACGTTTAATAAAAAATATGTAAATAATAAACTTTTTAAAGGTTAACGAAAGTTTAAAACAAGAACATCAAATATGAAAAACAAGAAAACAATTATGATACATACCGTCACGGCTTTTTCCTATAAAGGGTAGGCAGAGACCACAACCGTAGCCCACTTTTCGCCGCCGCAGGAAACGAGACGTGATGAGTGGCGAACCACGTCGCCGCCATTTTGGTACGTTCTTACTCAACATTGCGTTCCTATCAGGATTACAGCGACACCATTGCATACTATGATGTTATGCTGGACGAATAAAGGCTGTCCGTATAATACCTTAGTGCAACTAAGCCTTCTTACCACACCTCGGTCAGGAAGATGTTAATGCTGTAGCGACATCTATGTCGCCACATAAGAAGCTCAAAAAATATTTCATACAATCCATAAACGCGCTATGAAAGTTTTCTGAGATTGCGAACTATATACACAACATCTAAATGTTACTAGTCGGAGGAGACTCCTCAGATCAGACCAACCGATCTGGCAGGTAGCTACCCTTTTCAGTGGCAATATCATTCGCCAGAGTGGTGACCCCGGTATGAACATCCCGCAGCTATTCTACTCTACCGGACTACTGTTCTACGTAGTATACCTTAGTCATCCACAATTTTTAAAGGCGTAATTGTAAATTTACTTTAATGAACTGGCTGTTTACCAGAGCGTCTTTAAGTAGATCTAATATATCTTTTTTCGCGTTGTTATTGATTTTTATTTCAATTTTTGTTTGTGATTATACTTAAAAAAAATTGCTTAAAATGCCGTTGATATTTTTCGTTCTTTAACTTAATGTATATGATGAGACCATTGGGTCCAGCTAACAATTACCTTATCGTAAAGAACGTGTGATTTTTGTTATGTACGAAATGTTAATTTCAGTATTAAGTATATTCGACTCGTGTCGGCCACATTCAGCCGTGCCTATATTGTCGCGTCTACTCGTCGGGAGATATTCCGCCCGTCGCTTGCGAATGAATATTAAAAATTTGCATACTCGGTTGAATCTTGAAAAGCGATATTTCTAGGAAGGAAAGTAAGTATACGAATCTTCTGACAAAAATTTTTTAATTAGCCTTCAATTTCGCTATTGTCATGCCTTCCATTCTCCATAATTTATATCCAAATTTTGGTTTTCATTAAACTAAAGACCATTTGTCCATTGCTGAATGTAGATCTCACACACAGATCCATCCCTCATGGAGTCACGCTTAACAGGTGCGTTAGCTACTGCAGAAATATGTTTTAGCTCAGGTAATTGCTTCAATTTTATAAACTTAATAGAATCAGACGTTACTTTGCGGAAATCCATTATAACAGGGAAATAAACTTGATGGTTGGTTGTTGGTTACCTAGTTATTGAAGAGCACTTCGCGCCCTCCGATATTAGCGTCCACAAGCAAACTAACACTTTCAGCGCCATTGCAACAACTAGTTGTTGCCTAGGCAACATGCACCACTGGAGTCGAGTCCACGACAAATTTTTAATAGTAAAGGAGAGAAAGTAAATTTGCTAAGATCCGCATGCAAAATGTAAAATGGTGTGTATTACCTAGTTTTGAAGAGCACCCTCCCTCAACAGCGTGGACAAAAAAACCAATACCGCCACCGGGAGACGTCATCAGATACCCTACACCACTACAACATTTTTTACTAGTTTTTTTATTACTAGGCAATACACACTACTGAAGTCGAGAACACGACACGTGTTTCACCTCAAAATGAGTCAATATCAGAATAGCAAATTAACTTTTCCTCCTTTACTATAATGGATTTCCGCAAACGCTTGATTCTATTTAAATTTTTAATATTCTTGAGTATAGGTGGAAGTTTTTCGATTTTTTTTTGATTGGATTAGTGACGAGATGAACAAAACCTTACCTGATGGTAAGTGAAACGTCTCCCCACAACAAAATGTATCACTCGGAAAGTATTCCGGGTGATACATTTTAAGTTAGTGGAGTAGTAACTCAGAAGTACCACACTGCGCCCGTCACCTCGAGACATCATTTCTTAAGTCTCATATGCCTAAATGATTACAGTCTTGATTTTTGGAAAATCGGTTTGCAGAAATTACTCCCGTGCGTCGTGGGAATATTCTAGATCGGTAAAGTTACAATCTTTTGTAAAGTGTAACAGACACATGAATGGTGCAAAGTAACCGGAGGAGTTTTCTTCACTCGTTTGTCCCGCAGCTAACGAGACGTTCGCTGCCTGTTGTTATGCCAGCTTTCAAAACTGCAACGAAGATGACTGGATCGATTCAACACATCGTATCTTTGAAGCTTGAGACAGTATGCAATATGATATGAAAGTATTCAATACTGTTAACACTGTGCTTAATGCTAATCTACTTCAAGAATATCTGTATAGACTCGACGAATACTGTAGATTTAATAAATTGGATGTAAATATTTCGAAATGTTTCTGAAATATTTCGATATGTTTCTGTATGACGTACGCTTGCAAACAAAATACAATACAATACGCACTTGCACTTTATGGAATGTTCTGCCGTCAGCGGTTTTTCCGGACCGATACGACTTAGGGACCTTCAAGAAAAGAGCCTATTCCTTTCTCAAAGGCCGGCAACGCATCTGCTATTCCTCTGGTATTGTAGGTGTTCATGGGCGGCGGTGATCACTTACCATCACGTGAGCCACCTGCTCGTTTGCCTATTCTATAAAAAAAAAAAAAAAAAAATACAGTATGATTACAAACTTAAACGCCATTTATTGCAAAGAGAAACCGAGAGTCATGACCTTGACTTTATTAATGATCATAAATTCAATTTTGATGAAAAATAGTCAAACAGTCCGTAAAAGCGATTGGATTCGTAATGAGGTCATCCAGTGCTTTCACGAATATGAAATCGTTTTTTTTATTGCATAAAGTGATGAAACGAATAAAACTTTCACCTAATGGTAAATGCAACGTCTGCCCATAAGAAATGCCGTATCACTCAGAAAGTTTCTGTGTGACTCCACACTGTGCCCATCACCCTGAGACATAAGTCCTTAAATCTCATATGCCCAGTGATTACGCTAGCTCACAGTGCCCTTAAAACCGAAACACAGTAATTTTTGCACACTACTGCTTCACGGCAGAATAACTGGCCCTGGGGTGGTACCTACCTAGGCGGATTCCTGCATAGGAATCATACCACATTGAAAGTGCTCTATTGTGCTTATATCCGCAGTCACCTCAAATATGCATCTGTAGTTTGGAATCCGCGCTTTAACGTTCGTATTTACCGAATTGAACGAATACAAAAAAGTTCACCCGATTTCTGAATTTTAAGTTCGGTATGCGCTACAAACCGTATGAGCAATGTTGCATAAGACTACACCTACTTCCTCTACGTGTGAGGAGAAACATAGCCGATATTATTTATGTAATGAAAATAGCTAATGCATCATAGACTAGCGAATTACTACAAAAATAATTAATTAGAGTTCCCTCTTATTCATCTCGGTTGTCTAATGTATTTTTTCAAGTGCCTATTAACGCATATCAACTATCGCAAAAGTAGCTTTATTATAAGAGCATGCAGTTTATTTAATGATGCTTGCAAGGACAACCAAATTGATTTATTTTCCAGTAAAGTTAATTCCTTATTAATCAATTTACTGCCTATTTTTTTTTATGTTATTAGCTTGTGAAATCATTGATGTTAATTTTTCACCTTGTCTTTGTATAATTTTGGCCGTTTTTTAATTGCTTTTCTGTATTTAATTTATCACAAATAAGTACTTTTGTATAGTTATAAGCTTCCCAAAGAAATAAAATAAATAAATAAATAAATATTATTAATAGAAGTTTCTGCTTAATCAATTTAAATTCAAATCCACACCAATGACAAAATAGTATTAAAGCCCTTTAAGTCGACATATCTCCTAATCTCCTACAGGTATCCCGCTACGAGGCTAATTATATTTTTTGGGGCATACACATGTGTATACACATCGTCTCTAAGCCCAGCCTGCCGGGATGTATAGGACATTACGAATAACCCTGTATATAGGCCATACAAATTTTGTTTGCATTTGGGAATTGAACTTGGCGACCCGTAGTGCAGAAACGAATGGCTTTATTAATTTGCTAAACGAGCATATTAATTAATCGAGATTTAAATAAATGAATATTATAACTTAATAAAAAAAAAACTGTGCACTTACGTGACAGAAGTGAAACTTATAAAGTATTTGAGATTTGATAAAAAAAATGAATTAACAAAAATAATATTCAAGGACGTGTCTGTCAACCCGCATTGGAGCAGCGTGGCGGACACTTCCCACATCCAAAGCCTTAATTTGAGAGGCCTGTGTTCAACAGTGGGACATTTATATGCTGTTACGCTTCTTTTTATTAATTTTAAGTAATATTTTAGTAACAGATATATCACTTCTTCTCTTATTTCAGGTAAGCTACAGGACCCGTGCTTGTGAATATAAAGAAGAACTGAAACGCAGTGAAATGATACAAAATACTTTCTGTTAAGGTAAGTCATTACAGAACATCAGGCGCAGATGGCTAGTGCTGCGAATATTCTTTCATGCCGCGGTACAATGCTTTGTGAAAACAAAAGTTTGGGTCAGATTCTCGCTCAGATTCTGTTATTTATGCAAATGTTCATGTGATGCGATCTTAGACAGACGTAATAAGATGATGAGGTTTCTCCTCCGTCTGTCTTTAGTAAATTTAAATTTACTGAAGGTACTTTAGTATTCCTATGCAGGAATCCGTCTACGTAGGCACTACCGCCGAGTCAGTTATTCGGCCGTAAAGCAGTATTGTGCAAACATTGTTGTGTTTCGGTCTGAAGCGCAAAGCTAGTGTACTCACTGGGCATATGAGGAAGAACTTATGTTTAAGGGTGATGGGCGCAGTGTGGTGCAACTCAGCAATATTCTGGGTGACACAACATTGCTATGGCGGACGCTTACCATTCTTACTTACCATCCGTTGAAACTTTTGCACATCTCGTCCCTTTCTCCAATTAAAATAAAATACTATTAATATAAAAGCTAGTCGTAGTGAGTTTTTTTTTTTTTTTATTTAAAAAAAAACGATACCCTACCGTAGAATTTCTCCTGTGTCGTGGCTGCGTTTTACATACATAAATTCCACATGCGAACACCCAGACCCGGAAAAACTATCTGTAGGCCATACAAATATTTGTCCCGTGCGAGAATAGAACCCGCGACCCGCAGCGCAGAAGTCAAGGGCTTAACCACTGCGCCAACCGAGCCGAAATATAAGTCTCATATGCGTTACTGACTTAGTTCTTATTTCCAAATTTATTTATTTCTTTATTTATTTATTTGTTTATTTGTTTGTTTATTTGTTTATTTGTTTGTTTATTTATTTGTTTGTTTATTTGTTTGTTTGTTTGTTTGTTTGTTTGTTTGTCTGTTTGTTTATTTATTTATTTATTTATTTATTTATTTATTTATTTATTTATTTATTTATTTATTTATTTATTTATTTATTTATTTGTTTATTTATTTATTTATTTATTTATTTATTTATTTATTTGTTTATTTATTTATTTATTTAGAAAACCAAGAGCATTTTTTTAAAATAACAATTGTACCTTATAGTATAATCATAACACTAGCCTATTATAGGTTTCCCTGGAGTGAATTTACAACTTACGGGTCTAGGAGCAATGCAACCATCATTATAATATAACATCTTAATAATTTTAAAATTTATGTTGAGATTAAATATCAACATTTTAACATGTTAAAAAGTGGCACTGATACGAATAGCAAAGATGCACTTTGTTAAATAAAGAGATTGTGTTGTGCAATTGCGATGTTTATTTACAAAGATAATAAAATATGTTTGTGTGTGTGTGTGTGTGTGCGTGTGTGCATGTCCGTGTTTGCGTGCGTGTGTGTATGTGTATATACTTATTGATTTGAGTTCATTATACGGACATCATTTTAGCTAGATATAGCCACTGCCTGCAAGTCATCTATTCATGCGTAGTTACAAAAAAATTTTTCAACAAGTTGTTTTTTATAAATATGTTTCTTTTCAGAAAATAGGTCCACATCCGAGAAAATGTGGTTATAAGTAGAACACATTTGATTTATTGGGGAGTTACTGGAGTAATTAGTGTGATTGTAAGTAGTAGAAAATAATTTTGTATGTCTTGTACGATAACGCGGCGCAGAGAAGTTGATTAGAGCAATTAAATGTAGACTGTCGAGGCGTCCGTGAATAATGTCATATAGTGTCATTTGATCCAACAAAATTCTACGATCCTCAAGCGTAAGGAATTTATGATATATGCATTTTTCTGTGTATGTTTCATGTCTCTTTTTCATCTTATAATCTAAGAATTTCAAAAATTTACGTTGAATTGTTTCTACTTTATTAATATATATATATATATATGATATTGTGGACTCCATACGCAACTACCATATTCTAGGGTGCTACGAACGTAGGCGTAGTATAACAGCTTTATGCATTCTAAATTGTTGAAGTTCGTAGCACGAAGCCTAAGTTTTTGTACGCTTTATTTGTGATCTGGTCAATGTGATCGCAAAACGTGAGCTTCGTATCAAATAGAATACCTAAATCCTTGACAACCTGTACTTATTTGATAGTTGTCCTAGACATTCTGTATGCATATTCGACTGGTTTCAATGTACGTGTGAATGTTATAAATTGACATTTAGTAACATTAATAGCAATACGGTTACTTTTATAATAATGTTCCAACCTTTTTAATTCTTCTTGAAGTTTATAGCAGTCTTGTAGATTATTTATTATGGACCATATCTTTTTATCATCTGCAGACATTAAAAAGGAGGCATGTTGAAAGCATGTGTTTATGTCATACAAATACGCATTATACAGGAGGGGCCCTAAATGAGACCCCTGAGGTACTCCGGATGTGATTTTAATAAAGTTACATTTATGTCCACCTATGACCACCGCCTGACAACGATTTCTCAGATATGATTACATAAACTTAATGAATTCTAATCGTAAATACAGTAGCTCATCTAATACCTTGGTTATCGTAACGTCGACTAAGTGAGATATCAAAAAAATCGGTTGGCTTACGACAAATGGCGGAATAACCATTTCGAAAATTCTAGACCAAAATTATCCAGCTTGGTAAAAGGCTGCAGCGTCAAGGTGTTTCATGCTGCGATTGCGATCCGCCTGCAAAACGATTAGGGGTAAATCTTCTTCATTTGGGAGATGCCTTTGTCCTGCAGTCGACTGCTTAGTTCCTGTGCTAGTTTCCAATGACCGTTGCCTGCCACCTGTATTTATATGTATGTGTATAAGTATATATTCATTTATGTATATGTTATATTAATACATATATTCATTTAATTTTTTTTCTTATTCATTAAATAAATTTAATTACATAATACACCTGCCACCGCTTATTCACCACGCCATGGGTTAACTGGCAGATAATGTTACTTTTAATATCTTTATTTTTGATTTTTGTTACATTTATTTTAAGGTTTACAATAATTTTTTTAAATAAATAAATAAAAATAGTGCCCTTTACGCCAAAACACTGCGCCCTTCACGCCGAAACACGGTACTCATCAGCCTAAAATACAGTGTCGCCTAGTGTAATTACAGAGGATATGAGACTTAAGAACCGCTGTGTCATGGTGACGAACGCAGTGTGGTGCTACACACAACTTTTAAATGCAAAGTGATGGGACACCGTAACTGTTTTGGGCAGGTGTAGTATTACCATAATGTTAACGATATGCTCCTCTCACCACATGCTGCCATTAAGAAAGGCTTCTAATGATGATGGATAACGGAATGAATGCAACACGTGAACAACGTCGCGGGCAGAGCCTGTTCTGTAGACCGAAAAGACATCGTAATGATTGATGTTAGCCAAGAGTTTATACGTTGAATTTTTCTTTATTGGAGAAAGTGACGAGACGAGCAAAACGTTGACTTGATGGTAGGTGCAACGTCTGCCCATAACAAATGTCCTGTCACCTACAATCTTTCATTGTGGTACCATACTGCGCCCGTCACCCTGAGACATCAGGTCTTAAGTCCCATATGCCCTACTCTAAGTAACTACACCAGCTCTCAGTGCCCTTCAGATCAAAATACAGTAATGTTTGCACACTACTGCTTCAAGGAAGAATAATTGGCCCTGCGGCTGTACCTAGACGGATTCCTGCATAGGAAACCTACCACCAGTATTGGATGAAGTATTTGTTATACGTCATTTATTTACTTAATCTTTATTGACCATAAAAAAGTAAAGGTACAATAGGCGGGCTTAATGCAATATGCATTCTATACTAGCCAACCTTTGGGAAAACAGAAAAAGTCAATGGCGGTACAAAAGATGACAAAGATATATAAACAAATTAGACTTAAGTAAAAAAAAATGAAAAACATTATCCACATGTACATATCTACAAAAATGAAATCAATAAACATATACCTGCACAAAACACACACACACACATATACGAGTTCATATACATATATATATATGATATATACCTATGATAATACGATGTGTTAAGAGAGACACATTGAATTCTCGATATACCTACGGACCCTATGTTTAAAAGAACATTCTCTACTGGTGGCAGCTGTCTATACAATATTTTCCCTAGTGATAACAGATGCATGAAATTTCCATTAGATTGACACTTTCGTACTCGTTGAATGCTGATGGCTTTGATAACTTTGTACAGACAGATGACTGACATAATTACGTCGCTACGGCTTTGTTTCTATCAGCCGTTGCGGTTTCTATTGCCCAGCGCTGCCTTTGTACGTTGATGCATATTGCTCTTTGAGGCTGCACGAGGAATGCGACACTAAAATTAGACCTATGGTTTATAGAATATTCGAATACATACATACATAAGATCGCGACTGTATCCCATAAGGGGTAGTCAGAGACTGGGTACTCACTGCAAAAGCAGATGACTGCCACAATGCACGTTTAACCAAAAAATATGCAATGCACTTGGTGTGATAGGTGGTGAGCCCATCGCCACCATGCGCTATTGGGTGCACAGTGCAGTTTTATTCCTTACTCGCCTTTTTTGAGATCCATTGGATGAGATGTAGTGGTAGTACTTTTAATATAATTTCCGGCATAGAATATTCGAATAACGTATGGTTTATTGTAATAAAATGTCAAGATATAATACGAGTAGTAATGTTAATAATGTTTTATAATGAGTGACATGTGCTCAGCGGTGTGACTTCTACATTATATATAATTATACATCATAAATTATACATTAACATTATTACACATTACATTTCTATCGCAGAGCTTGTCACTCTGATACATTAGTTAATAAGTCTCATATAACTACATAGTAATTACACTAGCTCTCAGTGCCCTTAAAACCGAAACACGGTAATGTTTGCTCACTTCGGATTCTCGACGGAAAAACCGACACTGCGGTGGAACCCTCCCAGACAGATTCCTGCGTACGAATCCTACCACCACTAAATATACGGGGTTATTCGTAATGTCCTATACATCCCGGCAGGCTGGGCTTTTTAGTTAAGCGGTGTGGCGGCGCGCGTAAAGCGTCGAAGAATGGCGATTTGGCGAGAATTTTTAATTGTTAGGCCCAAAACCCTACAGTCTTTTCATTGATTGTAAAATATGTACGAGCGAGTTAATAAATGTAAAAATAATGAACAGCTATAATTAATTTAAGCCTTTATAATTATTTATTTATAAAACCGATAACGCAGCAACCCTAAACAGAGTTTCATGATTTTCTCATGGATCCCATCATCAAAGTGACAAAAATTTTATGGGTATGGGCTGACGATATCCCCTTTTTAATCAAAAAATTATCATTAAAATCCGTTCACAAACAAAGATAACTTCTCAGTACGAACACAATTGAAAAGATTTGTGCAGACGAATTAAGAATCTCATCCTGTTTTGAAGTCGGTTAAAAATGGCTAAAAATAAAAATTCTCTTGGTGTTCTAAGAAAAGGACAACAATAAAAAAATGTTTTAAAGGTAGGCGCAGAGCTTTTTATATTTACTTTTATTTATTTATTGACCCGCTAACATACGCCGATAGGTGATCGGCAGAGTAGAATAGCACCTACCTCTTTCCTACCGAGGTGTCGTAATGGCATAATTTTTAAAGCTGTCACTATATTGATCGTAGGAGCGCGATGGGGAGTAAGAATTCTTTGACTCGTATAAAAATGGCGGCAACGTGGATCGCCACCTGTGAGTGACCTCTGCCTACCCTTTACATGGGAAAAGGGCATGATTGTAGGTATGTACGTATGTAATATGTATTTATGCCAACATAGCAAACACTGTTTCCTATTTACAAACCATAATAACACACACTAAGCGTTACAGGCGATGACTACATGTGCAGATATGGTTACACCCTATGAATTAATAATTATTTAATTTACAACTACGTTTCAGTTTATAGCCGCCGTGTTGGAAGGGATTAGCTATTTCTTTACAATAATTATTCGCAATTATACACTAAAGTCAGAAAAAGTTAGAAAAATACTTTTACCACTTAACTTTATATAAATTCAAAGCATGCATTTTCCAACATATTCATACTCGTATAACGAATATATTTTTTTTATTGTATAAAGTGACGAAACGAGCAAAACGTTCACCTGATGGTAAGTGCAACGTCCGCCCACAACAAATGCTGTGTCACCCAGAATATTTCTGTGTGACACCACACTGCGCACGTCACCCTGAGACATCAGTTCTTAAGTCTCAAATGCCCAGTGATTACGCTAGCTCACAGTGCCCTTCAATCCGAAACACAGTAATGCTTGCACACTACTACTTCACGGCAGAATAACTGGCCCTGGAGTGGTACCAACCAAGACGGATTCCTGCATAGGAATCCTACCTCCAGTAACACCTACCACAGTATGATGTAATACTTAGAACAAATAATTTCTGTAATTACGTTTACCTTATTTGTATCTAGTGCCCCTTAAGCTTACGATTTTAAAATGTTGTGCAAACTTTACTTGCTTAAGTTTTGTATTTCTATCGATAACAATAAAATTAAATTAAAAATTATTTTTTTTAGGATGTCTAGTTAATGTGGTAGGTCACCGTGTAGTAAGAGAATCGTTTGACCCATTATGTCCAACGGTTTTCGTAAAACAATTATCATCGTAACATTCATAAAATATGTTTAAAAAACCAGGGCATGCGCAGCCTGGAACTAATCAGTTTTGCTCGTTTCGTCACTTTACCAAATAATAAATAACATATCGTTCAGCCCATTACCAAGTTCATATCCCTCCGAGAGCACATGTTTCTTCTTATCTGGAAAAAAGCAAACTGCTTAACATGTCATCGAGGCTCAAATTACACTTTGCTAATATACTGTTTGGAGTAATTAAAACAAAACTCTAGAATGTTCATATCTAAAAGACAACACATTGGATCGTCTCCTCAAAAACTGTATCAGATACATTTATTGTCTACGTAAGTTTGATCATGTATCTTCCTTTCGTCATCAGCTCAACTGGCTGCCTATTCGTCAACGCAGGTATATTAGGATACTCTGCACCCTTTTCACAATACTAAACGATCCATGTGTTCCTGAGTATTTGAAATCTAGGTTTCAATATCTGGGAGATTCTCATGACTGTTCTCTCCGGTCCTCGGGTAATCTCAAATTGCTTACGTCATTACACCGATCTGGTTACTCATCTGACTCTTTCGCCTTAACGGCTATAAGACTCTGGAACGATATACCTCTTGATACGAGTATTAAAAATCTCCTAACAAGTTTGCGTTCAAAATTAAAGTACGGGAATATTTTAAAAACTCGCTGCAAGTATGAATTCTATTTTTCTCTCTTATTCGTGTGTATGTGTGTTTACTTATAATGCATGTATGTATATATATATATATATCTGTGTATATGTATGTATTGGTATAATCATGAATATATTTTATAGTTTATGTATTTATATTTATAGATAATAAATTATTTTTTACTCTGCTATTGTTCGCTGCACCGCCTATCATATTATGTTTTTCTCTGCTTTGACTTATGGTTGACTGGTAGAGAATGCCTTTAGGCATTAAGTCCGCCATATGTACCACATGTGCATAAAAGCTTAAATAAATAAATAAATAAATAAAAGCTTACCTGGTCCAGTGAACATAACATTCATTGTACGCGTGGCGCTAAGTTTTTACTTGCCGTTCCAGGACACGTCACGGCTGCTTTTCGCGGCAGTTTTCGCTACCTAGCAACTAGGTGTTGGAATAATCTCCCACCCCTCTTTCGTAAAATTCAACCCAAGGTTATTTTCAAAATGCGATATAAATTATACCTTCTAGATAACAAATAAAATGCAAAGTGTGGTCTTGTTGTTTATACACTAGGTAGGTTTGCTTTTTTGTTCTTGCGTTGATGGTTCCTTATGTTTTACAGAATAAAGTACGTAATAAAGTTCAGTTATCATTATTTTACTTTTATTGAAATTGAAATAGATGACTTGTAAAAGATTTGACGTGTATTGCACAGATAAAAAATGCCATCGCTTAAATATTGGTCAATGATGTGCACCATTGTCCAGGAATTTGCACTTTGGCATAGTATTAATAATATTATTATTATTATTGCGGTCACTACTCTATTATACACTATTTCCAACAAAGTTAAAAGTAATATATATATATATATATATATATATATATATATATATATATACTTCATTATTTATCGTTATTTTAGAATTTTATCTTTATTACAACTACACTTGTGTTATATGTCTGATACATTTATAATATCTTTCGTTTATTTATGTTTCTCTGTTATCTTATGACATGCATTTAAATTTAAACTGTCTGACAGCTGCTCGTAGGTTCTATTTATTTATTTATTTATTTGCATTCACATGAAATATGGTACATTAAGTGGTGGAAAATTATTCAAATAGTTTCACATATTTCGCCATTATTGGCATGTAAGTGTCTTGAAGGAAGGTAAGTTACTTTGCTAAGATCCGCATGCAAAATATAAAAATGGTGTATATTACCTAGTTTTTTGAAGAGCACCGCCCGCCCTCCCTCAGTAGCGTGCACAAGCAAACTAACACCGCCACCAGGAACCGCCACCAGGTACCCTCCACCAACCACTACAATACCACCACTAGATAATATACACCACTAAAGTCGAGAACACGACACGTGTTTCGCCCCAAAACGAGGCATTATCAAGCGTCGTAGACTCTACGACAGACGGCCGCCGAGCTCGGCGGTAAAGTGAGTTACTTTGCTAAGATCCGCATGCAAAATATAAAAATGGTGTACATTACCTAGTTTTTTGAAGAGCACCGCCCGCCCTCGGCGGACTCTACGACAGACGTGTCTGATGGTGGTGTTGTAGTGGTTGGTGGGGGGTGCCTGGTGGCGGTTCCTGGTGGCGGTGTTGGTTTGCTTGTGCACGCTGTTGAGGGAGGGCGGGCGGTGCTCTTCAAAAAACTACGTAATATACACCATTGTTATATTTTGCATGCGGATCTTAGCAAACTAACTTACTTTCCTTCATTATAATGGATTTCCGCAAAGTAACGCCTGATTCTATTAACTATATAACCGTGATACGCAGCGAGAGCAGCTTTTTCACCTGCAATGACTATTAGGTGTCTGAGTGCATTGATAAACTTCTCTAGTTTATTTGCACACATGTTCAACATGTATATTCCAATTTAAATATTTGTCTAAAATGACACCTAAAAATGTTGTATTTTTAATCTGCAGAATATTACGTCCATTATAATTAATCCAAATCTAAATCCAAAATAATTAAACATTTTTATCGTTATAGTTTGAAAATTTTATATAATTAGTTTTTGTCTTTCAAGCAATTATTTAATTTGATTTCATTCAAATATTGATTGTCTACACTTAAAAAAATTACATTTGTTTCCTCTAAGTGTTTTAAGGCCGCAGATATTTCTATCATTAAATTAGTCGGGCTACGGTCATTTTCACCTGTACATATAATAACAAAGTCATTTATTGTTGGCTTAATAGTGTAACACGATTTTAATATTTCCTTAGATATTGCGAATGGTTTTATAATTGAATATAAATTATAGTCCTCGTATTTCGTATTACGCCTTGACAAAATTATCTGCGATGACAGCTCTGCGCACTGTTGACTTCCAATGATATATATTTGTTTTTTATGCTCGTTGTTCACTTTGACGTTGGACTGTTCTATATTAGAGGAGCCGACAGAATAACAGCGCTGCGACAATTTTGCTGTTGCATAATGCTGAGTCAGGTCCTTTTCGATGCTGCAATCTAATATAAATATTAATACTTTTTATTGTTAATTGTTCTGAAATTTGTCTTTGAGATATGAAAGCGAAAATGGGTCATATTAATTTGATATTAAAATAGAGAAAAGAACAAGCGGTATCCTGGAATTGCGCCTTCAATTTCTATTTCTCCAGTCCACAATTTCAGAAATCAAGGGCCTCTGCGCACATTCTACAAATTACTTTGAACTATTGTCAATTACATAATATTTTCATAGCCGTTGCTGGCGCTTAAAAATAACGAACGTAATGTCAATATACAATGTCCTGATATGTACAAAATATTCATATCTATGTGTGTTTTGCCAATTGGATAGGATAGAAATACTCTGTGAATCGTTGACCCAGAAAATATCGGGTAAAAGCTATCATGACCCATCTCATTGGAACAATATATGGAGAAATCGCGCAAGTCGCGTGCTAAGCCACACTAGCATTTTATTTATTGTAAATAGTTTGCTGAAAAACTAAAATAGTTGAAGACATTATGACATCTTATTTTACGTAATAAAATTGTTGGTGAAATTATTCTTTTCTTCGTTTCTGTTTGTTATAGGAGAAAGTGACAAGACGAACAAAACGGTCACCTTACGGTAAGTGTAACGTTTGCCCATAAACGCTGTGTCACCCGGAACATTTCTGTGTGGCAACACATTACATCCATCCCCCTAAGACATCAGTTCTTAAGTCTTATATACCCAGTGATTACAGAAACTCTCAGAGCCCTTCAGACTAAAACAGAATGAGCAAACACTGCTTCTTCACAGCAGAATAACTGGCCCTTCATCATCAACCTGTATCGGTTGTCATCAGTCCGAAACTGTTGATTTAAGAATTCCCGTCAGTCGAGTCTTACGAATTCCATGTGGTTGCGGGTTAAGAGAATCTACCACCCCATCTCATCCCGTGGGTGCTGTTAAAGTCGATGGGAAAATGAAAACCAGGAGATGGACAGCAGGATCTTTCTCTTACATGTAAATGAATAAACTGCGGTTGCCAGTCCGTCTGCCTAGCGTGGAAACTATTGCAAAATCCCCCCAAAATGAGAGCTACAAACTTTTGTGGCAATCTATAGCGGAGGTCTATGTTCAGCAGTGGACTAGTGATATACTTAAATGATGATAATGATGAAAAATTAGTCGTAGGACATCCAAGGGATGAGCTGCAATAGCAGTTTTTTTACGCCGCGACCACATGGCGAATGTTATATTAAAGTACTAGTTGTTTGCCTGGTGGAAGGATTCCTATTTAGGAATCCTTTAAAGTGCCACCGCGGTGCTAGTTATTGTGCCATCAAACAGTAATGTGCAAACATTACTGTGTACTTTATGTACCCATATTTATTTCAGTCACTATTATTTCATCCTTTAATTATAAGGTGAGGAGGAAGTTATGATCGGCATTTGTGGCATGTGTAATACTCGCAAACAATGCCATAATGTATTTTTACAACTTTATCCTGTGTCATATTCACTTCTACCATTTGGGTTCGAATCCCAGCCGGAGCAAATCCTAGTGTGGAGATCGTTTTATAAAGACAAAAAAAGACTAAGAACTAATCTCTTAAAGTACCACTTTTTAGGGCTCTTGCCTCTTCAGGCAAGGATTATTAAAGTACATATATATATATATATATATATATATATATATATATATAAGTCACGGCTTTTTCCCATGTAAGGGGTTGGTAGAGACTACTCACGCAGCCCACTTTTCACCCTCGCGGGAAACGAGACGTGACGGCTGGCAAACCACGTCGCCACCATTTTGGTACGAGCCCAAAAATTATTACTCCCTACAGCGTTCCCAAGAGCAGTAAAGTGACAGCATTGCATTTTATGGTGTTATTCTGCATGAATAAATGCTGTCCGTACAATACCTCAGTCACCTCTTACGTTACCTCGGTAGGGAGGAGGTAGATACTATTCTACCCTGCTTAACACTTAACGGCTTAACTCAACTCGGCGTTAATAATAAAGGAGTTACTGGTGAACCATAAGACGAGGAATGTTTATAGTACAAGCAGTTCTCTGACCAGGTATGCTTGTTGACTCATTATTAGTTTAACATAATACAAACTCACACAAACAACTCACACGCATCGACGCGCGAGATAATTGGATGCTTGTTAGGATTCAAGTTTTGCGAAGACTGACTTAAGGAGATGTTTCCTGAACAAAGTATTTCCTTTATACAGTCGGCTGTTAGCTGCCTTACCTAAATTGAAACAAGTTTATAGAAGCCAGTTTTGTTTCGAATATATCAATAAACTCATAATATATTCTAATATTTACCCGAATACTACACATTTAAATAAAACTAATTTTACCGCGATAAATATAACCTATTTATATCCCGACGTTTCGAGCGCTTTACAGCACCAATGGTCACGGGAGGACTGAGGTGACTGATGTCGTGATGTCATAGTTAATGTACCTCACCTCTTGTCTTGTCACCTAAAATTAGTTTAATATTAATATAAAACTAATTTTAGGTGACGACCACCACTGGGTCCTGCCTAACGACATTAGAGACCTAATGAGGCGCAAAAACGCAGCCACTCGCGCTAACGACTTATATCCTACCGTCAGCAATAGAACAACTCTACGCACCCTGCAACGTGAGGTTCGAACACGTATGCAGGAGCTCAAAAACGATCGGTGGGATAACAGTCTCATTAACATCGAACCGTCTCACCTCGCCTTCTGGCGACTTCCAAAATCACTAAAAGGAGGCACCTCCCGTTCAATGCCCCCTTTAATACGACCCAACCAACCGCCTGCCTTCCTAGACGAAGAAAAGGCAGAATGTCTAGCTGACAGTCTAAAAACTCAATGCTCCCCAAGCACCTTACCGGTCGACTCCGCTTACGTCGCGTTAGTCGACAGCGAGGTCGATCGAAGGGCTTCCCTACCGCTCCGCGATTCCATACCGCCCGTTAACAGCACCGAAGTAGAGTCTCTTATTAAAAACCTCCGTCCGAGGAAATCTCCCGGTCCCGATGGTATCACTAACAAAGTATTTAAGCTCCTGCCTACTACCATCATTCAGCTATTGGTATTAATCTACAACGCAGCTCTGGCCAACGCAATCTTTCCGAACATCTGGAAAGAGGCACAGGTCGTAGGGATTCTAAAGCCCTCTAAACACCCGTCCGATCCCACCGCATATCGGCCTATAAGCCTACTCAAGGCTCTAGGCAAGATATACGAACGCCTACTTCTCGCCTGCTTAAGATACTTCATGCAGTCTCGAGGGATCCCCATCCACGAGCAGTTTGGATTCCGAGCCAAACACTCATGTACCCAGCAGGTGCACCGCATAACGGAGCACATTCAATCCCGCTTCATACGCGGGCTTCATACCGGAGCGCTCTTCTTCGACGTGGCGAAAGCGTTCGACAAGGTCTGGCACAACGGGCTCGTATACAAGTTATACGGACTCGGTGTGCCAGATCGACTCGTACTCATTATACGAGATTTCTTACGCAATCGAACCTTTCGCTACCGCGTCGAGGGGGTGCGATCCGAACCACATCCCATCCTAGCCGGCGTACCACAAGGCTCAGTCCTAGGTACCGTGCTCTACACCCTTTTCACGAACGACATACCGCACACCAGCGGCGTCGAACTCGCCCTCTTCGCAGACGATACCTGCCTCTATGTGTTTGGAAGTAATCCAGACACTATCTCTAAACGCCTCCAATCCGCAGCCCTAACCCTCGGGAACTGGTTTCGGAAATGGAGGATCAAGGTCAACCCCATCAAAAGTGCAGCCATGTACTTCTCGCGGCGTATAACGCCGCGCCTCTCCACCATAGAGTTATTCGATCGTCCAATCCCCTGGGAAAAGACAGTCAAATACTTAGGCGTCCTATTAGACTCGAGACTCAGCTTCGGTCCACATATTAACCGAGTAAGGAACCGAGCGGCGTTCGTCCTCGGCCGATTACATCCGTTACTAAATAAAAATAGCAAAATGTCCCTACGTATTATAATTACACTTTACAAAGCCTGTATTCGGCCAATTATGACATACGCAAGCCCTGTATTTGCGCATGCCTCCCCGCGTCAAATTCACCGACTTCAGGTAATACAAAATCGATTCATGCGTAAAGCCACGGGAGCACCGTGGTTCGTGCGTAATGCTAACCTTCATATCGATTTAGGGCTTCCTACCATAGCCCAATATCTAAAGTTGGCCTCTCGCCGATACTTCCACTCTGCTGCTACGCATCCCAACCCAATGGTTGTAAGTGCTGCCACATACAACCCCCTCGCGATACACCAAAACTCGACCCGCGGAAAAAGGAGACCGAGGCACGTCCTCGACGGCCCTGACGACGCGACCACTAGGGCCCAAGCGCTCTACTCATCACTATGCAAACACACAACATCACCATCATACCCTTTTTTTGTCTGATACGCCCCCGCCGTCGGATAGGGCGTATCAGACAAAGTTATTCGCGATACCGCCGCATCTCAGGCCGGTTCTCCCCTAGCAGTAGTATCATAAACAGAAGCGTCGCTGGAGTTTCTTGCGCCATTTCTTCTTCAGCGGAAACGCATTCTGAATTGGTGGTAAACTTATGTAATAATAATCATGATATTAGTAATAATAGTAGTAGTAATATTGCCCTCCCGATTGCAGTAACTGACCGAGCTGAGGCCGACCCCCTTGGGCACCCTCGAGTCAGTTACTCACGCGAACAGGATGACGGTCCAAGCCGAGGTCCCCTCTCGGGGGCCCTTGCGCCAGTCATCCATAAATAAAGGTTTCGGCTAAGCGCCCTCAGCGCTATGCCACCTTTCAAACCGGCGAAGCTGTAAAAGCCTTCGGGCTAACAGTGACCATCAATCCTAAAAAAAAAAAAAACCGCGCCGCTCACTCGGCGGCTGTCTGTCGTAGAGTCTATGACGCTTGATAATGCCTCGTTTTGGGGCGAAACACGTGTCGTGTTCTCGACTTCAGTGGTGTATATTATCTAGTGGTAGTATTGTAGTGGTTGGTGGGGGGTACCTGGTGGCGGTTCCTGGTGGCGGTGTTAGTTTGCTTGTGCACGCTACTGAGGGAGGGCGGGCAGTGCTCTTCAAAAAACTAGGTATTAAACACCATTTTTTATATTTTGCATGCGGATCTTAGCAAAATAACTTACTTTCCTTCATTATATAATAATATCAATAAATTCAGTTTGAATAACCATCATATGACTTACAGAAAAGCTTAAAGAAACTCCGACCAATCTTCAAGGTTTGAAGGTTGATCAGATTTTACTGTATCTGTTACGCTAAAGAGTTACTAATATGAGTTTTTTTATTTTTTTTGTTATTTTATAAAGTGATGAAACGAGCAAAAAGTTCACCTGATGGTAAGTGCTACGTCCGCCCACAATAAATGCTGTGCCACCCAGAATATTTCTGTGTGACACCACACTGCGCCCGTCACCCTGAGACATCAGTTCTTAAGTCTCAAATACCCAGTGCCCTTCAAACCGAAACACAGTAATGCTTGCACACTACTGCTTCAAGGGCACTGACAGCTTGTGTAATCACTGGGCACTTATGAACTGCTGTCTCAAGGAGATGGGCGCAGTTTGGTGTCACACGGAAATGTTCGGGGTGACACAGCAAGTTAGGGGCAGAAGAGAATTAGATCAGGTGAACATTTAGCTCGTCTCGTCTCTTTCTGACATAAAAAATAAAATAAAGTCAATTTAATTGTAATTACTGGTGGTGGGATTCCTAATATATTATAATGAAGGAAAGAGTTAAAAATAAGAGATTTTAATTATAGGTGGTAGGATTCCTATTCAGGAATCCGTCTAGGTAGGTACCACTCCAAGGCCAGTTATTCTGCCGTGAAGCAGTAGTGTGAAAACATTACTGTGCTTCCGTTTGAAGGGTACTGTGAGCTACCGTAATCACTGGGCATATGAGACTTAAGAACTGTTGTCTCAGGGTGATGGGCACAGTGTGGTGTCACACAGAAATTTTCTCCCTGTAGCATACCTCCGCGTAACGTCTATTGTAAATTCTGTATACAAAACAAACCTTGAAGATTGGTAGATGTTCTTTTCTGCTTTTCTGTAAGTCATACGTTGGTCCTTTAGTTTTTTTTATTAGATAAAGTGATGAAACGAGCAAAACGTTCACCTGATGGTAAGTTTAACGTGTCCCCATAACACATGTTATGCCACCCAAAACCATCAATTGCAAAGGCCTGTATGGCACCACACTAAGTTTGCCACCCTGACATATCAGTTGTGACTGTATTTACACTAGTTTATAGTGCCCTTTTTTCCATATCCTGGCGGCGTAAGAATATCTGCCTAGTAAGAATGAATATAAGCTTTTTTACATCGTCGTTATCATTTTAGCCCACCAGCAGTCCATGGTTGAGCATAGGCCACAGATTGCCACAAAAAATTTTAGTTCTCATTTTGGGGGGATTTGCGATAGTGGCCACGCTTGGCAGGTGGGTTGGCAACCGCAGTTTTTTATTCAGATGTTCCAGGAAGATTCTGCTGCCCATCTCCTGGATAACTTTACTTATGATCTTTTTGATACCAAATTCAACGAAGGAAGGTAGGTAGGTAAACTTTGCTAAGATCCGCATGCAAAATATAAAAATGGTGTATGTTACCTAGTTTTTTGAAGAGCATCGCCCGCCCTCCCTCAGTAGCGTGCACAAGCAAACTAACACCGCCACCAGGAACCGCCACCAGGTACCCTCCACCAACCACTACAATACTACCACTAGATAATATACACCACTGAAGTCGAGAACACGACACGTGTTTCGCCCCAAAACGAGGCATTATCAAGCGTTATAGACTCTACGACAGACGGCGGCCGAGGGAGGGCGGTGCTCTTCAAAAAACTAGGTAATATACACCATTTTTATATATTGCATGCGGATCTTAGCAAAGTAACTTACTTTCCTTCATTAAATCCAGGTCCAGATCCAGGTCTGGGTGTTTGTGCATGTGGAATTTATGTCTTGAAGGAAGGTAAGTTACTTTGCTAAGATCCGCATGCAAAATATAAAAATGTTGTATATTACCTAGTTTTTTAAAGAGCACCGCCCGCCCTCCCTCAGTAGCGTGCACAAGCAAACTAACACCGCCACCAGGAACCGCCACCAGGTACCCTCCACCAACCACTACAATACCACCACTAGGTAATATACACCACTGAAGTCGAGAACACGACACGTGTTTCGCCCCAAAACGAGGCATTATCAAGCGTCATAGACTCTACGACAGACGGCCGCCGAGTGAGCGGCGCGGTCAAAGAGCTGCCTATTCCGCAAAGTAAAGCCTGATTCTATTAATTATAAAAAATTCAACATAAAATATTAAATAATTTTCAGCGATGAAGATAATAAGTGAGTTTATTTTTATTGCGATCTACTAATGTAAATTATATAAGTATGTAGGTATGTATGTAGGTGCTTAAGTAAATATATAATTAGCATTTCATTTGCATAACCTCAATAAAAACCTAAACTTATTATACTCGTTTTAGTACATGGCTTAAAAAGCTTTGTTTATTTTGGGTTTACGTAAAATTTAAAGCCTACGCGAAAACCAATTGTTCTAAATAAAACTAATTACAATAATCTTTCTTATTAATACTATAACTTTTGTCTTCTTCTTCTCGTTTTTTATCAGTCTGTAATAAGTCACAATAATCAGACAGCGGATTGGCATTCCCAATACTAAACACCCCGCGTACCATTTTAATCAATAATATTTTATTAGAAATGAAAACCCACACAATTACAGCGCCTATTTAAATAGCGTAGCTCACAATGCAAAAGTATTTCCTATGGATAAATGAAACACATTTTAAAAACCCGTCTGCGTATTTTTCAACCAGCAAAAAACTTTACCGATAAATCTTAATCCATGTGTCTTGCAGAACAAAGATATTACAGTTGTAGATTTTTTCTATTGTTTCTTTCTTAATATTCAGGTTTGAGTACATGCATTTCTGGTGGACATTATGGTATGTAGAATATTTTCGAAATAGTTTTACTCATTTAGTAACTTCTATTCTGACAGATTAAATATATTTTTCTTAATCTGTTTGAATGTAAGTTAATACAATATATGCCATGTATGCAGAATCGCCATATCAATTCTATAT
Source organism: Luehdorfia chinensis (assembly GCA_019845155.1). Classification (NCBI taxonomy): domain Eukaryota; kingdom Metazoa; phylum Arthropoda; class Insecta; order Lepidoptera; family Papilionidae; genus Luehdorfia; species Luehdorfia chinensis. The sequence goes on along the minus strand of JAHVAK010000449.1, from coordinate 1,484,702 downwards.
TACCGGTAATTATATTTTACTAGTGGTAGGATTCCTATGCAGGAATCCGTCTAGGTAGGTACCACCCCAGGGCCAGTTATCCTACCGTGAATCAGTAGTATGCAAACATTACTGTGTTTCGGTTTTTTTTTATAAAGTGACGAAACGAGCAAAACGTTCACCTGATGGTAAGTGCAACGTCCGCCTACAACAAATGCTGTGTCACCCAGAATATTTCTGTGTGACACAACACTGTGCCCATCTTCTTAAGTCTCATATGACCAGTGATTACGCTAGCTTACAGTGCCCTTTAAACCGAAACACAGTAATGCTTGCACACTACTGAGAGCACTGAGAGCTAGGCTAGCTAGGATCACTGGGCATATGAGACTTAAGAACTGATGCCTGAAGGTGACGGGCGCATTGTGGTATCACAAAAACATTTTCTGGATGACACAGCATTTGTTATCGGCAGACGTTGCACTTACCATCGGTAAATGTTTTGCTCGTTTCGTCACCTTATTAAATAAAAATCTAAATAAAATATCTCTAGTGCGCACAGCGGATTATCGGAGAGCCGAGAATCGTAGAATTCTCATACATGAATCCGTCAAGGCAGATACCACCGCAAGGCCAGTTCTTTTGCCGTAAAGTTACTTTGTTTCGGTGTAAAGGACACTGAAAGCTTGTGTAGAACTTGGCCGCAGAGCAGATGTCTCAGGGTGACGGGTGCAGTGTGGTGCCACACATAAATTTTCTGGGTGACACAGCAATTGTTGTGGACAAACGTTGCACTTACCATCAGGTAAACGATTTGCTCGTCTCGTCCCTAAATAAATAACTATTAATTAGTTAACACTAAAAAAACAGCAGAGATATAGATAAGAAATCTATACGTTAAACAAAATTTATGTATATAGCCGTGTGGTGGCGGCTTAAGAAAATCTACCACCCCATCTCATCCCGTGGGTGTCGTAAAAGTCGACAGAGGAAAGATAAAGACCAGGAGATGGGCAGCAGCCTCTTCCTGTAACATCTGAATAAATAAACTGCGGTTGCCAAACCGCCTGCCAAGCGTGGCACCTACGGCAAAACACCCCAAAATGAGGGCTACACACTTGTGGCAATCTATGGGGGAGGCCTATGTCAAGCAGTGGACTAGTGATACGCTGAAATGATGATTATGATGATGAAATGAAGTGATGAATGATGATGATGAAATCTTACAAGTTAAATTTGATCCAATTCCCAGTGACCTGAAACTTCGCATACATATATAAATATGATCACAATACAATAATATGATACCGTGAAGCTCGTATAATGATGGAGCTGGAAGTTCGCCATAGGAACTCTTTAACTAAGCAAAATATCTGCGTCTAGTTTTGGCTTGTTGAATTTGTTTTGACAAGTACTACAGCCCTAGCAACACTTTAAGCCCACTGCTGGGCATAAGCCTTACAAATAAAAGCTCGTAACAAAAATACGACTTTGGTTGAAAATTTGTTTTTATAGTAAAACTTGAATTTACATTATTATACAAAGTCGCAGAATTCTTCGAACTTAATAAAATTTAATTCTGCACTAATTAGGGTTGACAGTCCAAGCTCCCGCTCGGAACAATATATTAAATGGAAAACATAAGTATAACTTAATTTTAAGGATATTGTATAAATATATAATAAACTTGTAGTATAGCGCGCACTACCTGACGTAACTCATACTGAGCGCAGACCTATTCATTGCGTCACACTGTAGTACAAAAACTGGAGCGTGTAGTAAAAAAAAAAAATTAGGTTGCAACTTTAGTATGTTAAGGATTTTTTTTTAATCTGATTTTTGTATAATTTGATATATATTTCTATTTTTCTAGTTATAACTGTTTTTTTTTATTTTTCTTTTTATTGTTTTATTGTAATTCTTCGCTGTGATGCAATGAATAAAGTATCTATCTATCTATCTATCTATAACATACAGAAATACGGAACTTATGTACTGTAACTTTCTTATCGAGGCTCCATTATTTCCACGAACACTGATCAGTGTTGCGCTGACGTCAGCTTGCTCTGTGGGCACGAAATGACATACCTCGTGGACTACAAATCACAGCGCCGGGTGCACGGGATGATTAATGACTAACGCTTAACGTTTAATGTCTGAAATGTTAATTCTTTACGACGGTAAATCATGGGATGATGGATTCTCTTACGCTGCAGTACAGGGATGTCCCACATCAAGACATTATTAAGTGCCGATTGTACGATGTTCTAACGTCTTTAAGTAAGAATACGAACAAAACGTTCAAATGATGGGCTGTGAGCTACTACAAAGGAACGACCGCACCACCTTTTATTAAAAATAGTCAGTCATATTACGATTAAGTGACATTTGATCCCGCTGGGGATCCACCTACCCTAATCGATAGCTGTACACTATCGGCCAGACTATTCGGCCACAATTACCTGACGCCGAGACTACGGTTGTGCCGAGAGGCTAGCTGCAAGGCTACGAGGGACAGCTGCTGAACCATCTCACCCTATGTCAGGCCAGTGACCCCAATTGTAACTCTACTTAACTGTTGTGAGCGGAAGTAGGACAATAAATAATTATTAAAAATAATTATTTTCTTTGAACCCCCTACCTGCCTTCTGCACCAGTCTACCGGTTACAGTGGCACCCAGCGTGGGGCCCGATGCATAGGTCTGCCCAAAACAAATCCTGTATCATCCTGAACATTTCTGTGCCGTAGCCTGAGACATCAGTTTTTAAGTCTCATATGCCCAGTGATAACACTAGTTCTCAGTGCTCTTCAGACCGCAACACAGTAATTTTTTGTGGCGTGGACATTTTAATATTAATATTGATATTAAAATGGCCACGCCACAAAAAAATAATAATAAATATATTAATAGCGGCCTAAGAGAATCTACCACCCCATCTCATCCCGTGGGTGTCGTAAAAGTCGACAGAGGGAAAATGAAAACCAGGAGATGGGCAGCAGCATCTTGCTGGAACATCTGAATAAATAAACTGCGGTTGCCAACCAGTCTGCCAAGCGTGGCAACTATGGCAAAATCCCCCCAAAACGAGAGCTACAAACTTTTGTGGCAATCTATGAGGGAGGCCTATGTTCAGCAGTGGACTATTGATAGGCTGAAACGACGACGACGATTGATGTTTAACCATTTTATTATTGGGTACATTGTAAACTTTTACGTACTAATTTGAAGCTGAAACTATGTATTGGAGTCTTTAATTTACTAAAGCCACACTTCGAGTCCAATCCACAGTTTGATAAAACTAATTTTACGGATTTTGTCACGTTAAATTTACAACTATTTATAACTCGATGTTGCGAGTGCTTTACAGCACCCATTGTTTAAAGGGGATTGAGGTGACAGATGTCCTGATACCATAGTTTATCCGGGGTACCTTCAGCTTTTAATTTTTGTTTTTGGCCCAATCTACACAGAATGAACTCACACGCACACAACTCGCAGTGTCTTGAAGTCTTGCTGTGGTATCCTCAGTTTTTGATTTAATTTTATTAATAATATAATCTTACGCCGGTGGTAGTACCTTATCTATTGAAATTAGGTTTTTTTTTTATTTCAATAGCCTCGCGAATCATCCTTGGCAGGAATCGGTGTTCTTTTGTAAGGATTTGTGGTTTATAAAATCTGATATAATGGTGGAGATGATCTAGAACATGGCCACAAACTGCGGGCTTCCTAGAGCGTCGATGCTTCATATCAGCTATGAGTTCTTTTGCGTGGGTTTTTATAGATCTTTTAGCTTGCCCTATGTAAGAGAGAACACATTCACAATCTAACTTGTATACTCCTGTATCTTATAGAGGGATGTTACACTTGACAGATGGTAAACACTGACTTATTTTCTTTAGCGGGATTGAAATTTTTTCTTATAGAAGCCTGTCCGTGACCCCTCTAACAAAGAAGTTATGCACGAACATTTGTCGGCTCGGTTGGCGCAGTGGCTAAGGCCCGTGGCTTCTACGCTGCGGGTCGCGGGTTTGATTCCGACACGGGACAAATATTTTTATGGCCTACAGATAGTTGTTCCGGGTCTGGGTGGTTTGTACATGTGGAATTTTTGTCTGTAAAACGTACCCACGACACGGGAAAAATCCTGCTGTTGAGTATTGTTTTAATAAATAAAAAAATATGCGTGGCGCAGTGGTTAGCGTACCTGACTTCTGCGCCACCGGTCCTGGGTCCGATTCCTAGCCGGAGGTAACATTTGTGCAAAAACACAAATTGTTGCTTTTCGGGTCTGGTCGTGTTGTGCATGTGAAATATATGTTTGTAGAACGTACCCATGATACAGGAGAAAATCCTACTGTGGGCTTCGTTTTTATAAATAATCAAATATATTAAAACTACACCATACTGGAGGCGGACCGGACTGCACTTCGTGTCAAGGAAATAATCCCTGTTTTTCACTAATTAAACAAAATACTACAAAACTATTACATCACAACAACAGAGTTATAAATTTGACTTATAAAATATAACTTTTTATAATGTTTTAACAATAACTTGAAACAGAATTTATAACCAGTTTCATTATATTTTGATGTTAACTAGATACTTGCCATATTTTGACCATATTCATAATAAGTCAGGGAGTAATTAAAAGCTGAAGGTACTCTGGGTTAACTATGACATCGGGACAACTGTCACCTCAGTCCCCCCGTGACCATGGGTGCTGTAAAGCGCCCGAAACGTCGGGTTAAAAATAGTTCAAAATTAAACGCGATAAAATCCGTAAAAAGTAGTTTTATTTAAATGTGTAATATTCGCGTAAATAAAAGAAAACATTAAGTCAGGAAGTACTTGACTTAGTTGCCTTGTCCGGTAAATACGCTAGAGTACCGGGTAAGCGACCCCGGACTTTCTATCCCAAGTCCATTTCTTATCTAATCCTTTTCCCTTCCTCGACGCTAAGCCAGTAGTTGCCGTGCCGATGGTTGCGTGACCAGGAGCGATCCTAGTCGTTAACGTGGCGATCAGTTTTGGGACCGGGCGACCCCGGAATAATGCTAGCCTTACCCAAGCATTCCGGTCTCTGTTTGGGCTGACGACATCTTTCCTATCTATTCGTGGATCTATATCGATGGAGAGCAAGAAATTTTACCAAAATGACGGCGACGTGATTGGCCACCCATCACGACTCGTTTCACGAGGAGGCCAATAGTGGGATACGAATGTGGTCTGCCTCACCATCATCATCATTTCAGCCTATCACTAGTCCACTGCTGAACGTAGGCCTCCCCCATAGATTGCCAGAAAAGTAGTAGCAGCTTTAAGGGGGATTTTGCCACAGTTGCCACGCTTGGCAGGCGAGTTGGCAACTGCAGTTAATTATTATGTTCCAGGAAGATGCTGCTGCCCATCTTCTGGTTTTAATTTGGTCCGCCTACCCGATGGAAATAAGGCGTGAAAGCGTTGGTACTCGTATTTATAGAACTCTATATAAAACTCAAACACGGAAGTATAAGTATAATATGGCATACAATTTTGGAAAGTCGCTTTAATGTATATAATACTTGCACTGAATATTTATCCATAAACCGAAAACAGGTGCGACAGAGCACACACACCATTGCCGATGAGCGGAAAATTAATGTCATGAAAATTAATGTGTTCGCGCAATGATACGACGCCACATAGAATTCACGATTGTTTATTTATGGGCAGTGCTTAAGCAGTGTGTTTTAAGTTTATTGCTGTTTCCTTCTCGTTGCGTCGTATTTTCTTAAGATTTACTTTCTTTAGGGAAGACAATTCGATATTATTTTTATATACAAACTATGTATTATTTGGTTCAGACTGTTAAAAAGTTGGTGGCCTCTTCAAGTTACTAGCTTGCTAGTTCTATCGGAAGATGTCAACTGCGCAGATGTTACAGTGGCACAAGTATACACGCAAACTGAGGCACTCACTCGTCCTTCCCTACCTGATGTAACTCTAATGCGATAAGATTAAGAGCCAGTTATTCTGTCGTAAAATCAGTCGTGTGTAGACATTACTGTGTTTCGGTCTGAAGGGCACTGAGAGCTAGCGTAATCACTAGGGCAAATGAGACTTAAGAACTGATGACTCAGTGACGGGCGCAGTGTGGTACTACTCGTGGTTTTGGGTGACACAGCATTTGTTATAAGCAGATGTTGAACTTACCGTGAAGTGAACGTTTTGCTCGTCTCGTCACTTTATGCAATAAAAAAACGATTCTAGTACTACAATTACCTCCAAAATAATCAGCTATCAGCATTTGAAATATAATGATAAAGACATATTGGTAATAAATTAGAATTGTCTGAAGGACACAATCCAAAACGTTCACTGTGACCAGAATTGAAATGAATATTGCGTTGAAAAATAAAATCTATCAAAGGAAGTAAATACTATTCTGTAAGTTGAAGTTGAATCCTTGGTTTTGCGGTGTTGTCGACATTATTCAGTTAATAGAATCATGCGTTACTTTGCGGAAATCCATTATAGTAAAGGAGAGAAAGTTAATTTGCTAAGATCCGCATGCACAATGTAACATGATATGTATGACCTAGTTTTGAAGAGCACCGCCCGCCCTCCCTTAACAGCGTGCACAAGAAAACCAATACCACCACCGGGAGCCGCCACCAGATACCCTCCACCACCACGACACTACCACTGCTGTTGAGGGAGGGCGGGCGGTGCTCTTCAAAACTAGGTAATACACACCATTTTACATTTTGCATGCGGATCTTAGCAAATTGACATTATATTCAATTACCTAAACCGCTGTTGTAAAATTCTGTTAGAAATAATTGAAATAAGCGTAGACAGCGAAGATAGCTTTCCAATTAAACGGAGAGGTTTGAACTTCTTACTTTAATTGGCAACAGTGTACAATCCTAGTACTTCATACATAAAAAATAGTAGCCTTCAAATTTCTACCCGGTGAACTCTTTCTGGATATAAGAAGAGAATAACTGTATCACGATTCCCGAATGGAACGAATGTATAATATGTAATTTAAAATGAATCTTGGCGCAAGAAATTTTAATTTCGTTTCTCAAATTTATTTTTTTAGTCGTCGTCTTCGTCGTTTCAGCCTATCAATAGTCCACTGCTGAACATAGGCCTCCCCCATAGATTGCCACAAAAGTTTGTAGCTCTCGTTTTGGGGGATTTTGCCATAGTTGCCACGCTTGGCAGACGGGTTGGCAACCGCAGTTTATTTATTCCGATGTTCCAGCAAGATGCTGCTGCCCATCTCCTGGTTTTCATTTTCCCTCTGTCGACTCTGTCGACACCCACGGGATGAGATAGGGTGGTAGATTCTCTTAAGCCGCTACCACATTTTTTTAGTACGTAATATAAATTATCAGGTGTTTTAATTTTTACACGTATTACACAGTGTTCCTTTACGCCCTACGCTGACTGGTAGAAAATACCTAAAGGCATTAAGTGTGCTCCTTGTAGTCGTTTTCATTAAGGTGAATTCATTAAAAAGCAAATAAATAATAAAACATGAAACATTTGTTTGAACTTCAGAGAGATTTTTTCCAGGTCTGAGCATGTAAGTACATACATACATACATACATACATAAGATCACGACTGTATCCCATAAGGGGTAGTCGGAGACTGGGCACTCACTGCAAAAGCAGATGACTGCCACAATCCACGTTTCACCAAAACAATATAATGCACTTGGTGTGATAGGTGGTGAGCCCATCGCCACCATACGCTATTGGGTGCACAGTGCAATTTTATTCCTTACTCGCCTTTTACGAGATCCATTGGATGAGATGGAGTAGTAGTATTCTTTTAACGTGCCGCCACCACAGGGACATACAAATTACGGTACATACAAATTATATCTTTATTTTCACTTTCTGTGAACGATGTTCTAATTTTTTTCCCTTGGCTTAGATAGCGTTAATGAAACGTCATTTATAAAATGCCAGTAAGGTTGCTTAGTAGAGTAGTAAAGTTTAGTCCGCTACAGAACACAAGCTTTCTCCATGGACAGCTTAACATTCTAATCGAATCTTTATAATATATCAAATTGCATGGTGGAAGCTACGCTAACGCCAGCTTGCCCTGTTGTCATGACCACTCACACCACGTAGGCTACAAATCATTACACCGGGTGCACTGGATGATGTATTCCTAACACTTAACGTATCTTAAATCAGCATGTATTCAAACGAGCGGTAGTTTTAACTCAGGAACTTCCGACTATCAAATGTATATTATTTTATTTATATAAAATTATAGATGTGGGAATACTAAACCTAATATAGCCTAGTAAAATTTTGAAATTATTAATTAAAATAAAAAATGAATTATTAGAACTTGTTCCCACCCTGTGGTGGCAGATTCTCTTCAGTTTCTTAACAAAATAAAGATACATAAATATGTATCTTTATTATATAATTATTATTATTATATTTAATCTTTATAATATACTCATTTTTTTTCTGCCCATAACAAATGCTGTGCCACCCGGAACATTTCTGTGTGACAACACACTGTGCCCATCACCCTGAGACATAACTTCTTAAGTCTCATATGACCAGTGATTACGCTAGCTCACAGTGCCCTTTAAAATGAAACACAATAATGTTTGCACACTACTACTTCACGGCAGAATAATTGGCCCTGGAGTTGTACCTACCTAGACCGATTCCTGCATAAGAATCCTACCACCAGTAATAATTATCCACATTTCAGCTCATCACAATTCCACCGCTGAACATAGCATAGATTGCCACAAACCACGGTCCTGAGCCACCTGCATCCATCGACTTACAAAATAGTGTATGTCGTCGCACCATCTAGTGGTGGTCGCCATATAGCGTATATTGTATATGTATGTGTAAAGCCTTGTGTGAAGCTATATATACAGGGTCATTCGTAATATCCTATACATATCTGCAGGCTGGGCTTAGGGACGATGTACATATGCCCCAAAAAATATAATGAGCCTCGTAGCGTGATACCTGTAGGAGATATGTCGACTTAAAGAATTTGCTCAAAACTCATAGGTGGACTTTGACCCTGTCATACAGCTGATCGAGGCAATGAACTTATACATTTAATTGGGCCTTTTTCCATTGAGCTGCCATCGAAAGAACTCGCAAGTACTAGGATAACATGAAGCTTAAGGAAATCTGTTGCGAAGTAAATCTGTTAGTATGACGACGTTGTAGGGTAACATAAATTAAATGGAGAAGAAAACGTATTTTGAATTGGTCTGGTTCGGGGCAAAGACTTTCTGAGTTAGGGTCGCGAAAAGTTTTAGAAAACGAATAATTTTAAAGTTTTGTATGGACATTTTTAGTATTCAATTTTGTTATTAAAGCTTCACTGTTGTGTTTATCAGATCAAAATAGCATGGGTAGGTGCCGGGATATTATACCAATTATGAATAATGTTGTATATATGTATTATAAATTATCAGATGTTTAGCTTTATTTGACGATTATACTCGTATATGTCTTTGTGAATTATTAATGTATTTGAAACTAAAGAAATCGATTTTATAAAATAAAATACAATAATAAGTACTCATTCTAAATATTTAGTGATTAATTTTAAAGCATTTAAACTACTTAAGTACTTAATCATCCAGTATAAAGCAATTTGCGTACTTTCAACTCACGCTCCTGTGAGTTTCAGGCATCACCTAATTACTGCTAACAGAATCACTCCACGGCCGTAACTGAGGCATCAACTTTTTAATCTCACGCTGTGTTGCCAGTGTTCATTAATCATGCGTTGTTCTGCTTATCAAACATTTGCTTGACGTTAAGTTTATCAGAAAAAGTTAATGTTATTGACGTGCCGTTTGTAATTTTTTTAGTATTCGATAGCTTACTAAACCGTTATCTGAAATGATAAGAAATAAAATCAATTAAATGTCTTCATTCTTGAACGAAAGACGTATAAAAAATCGCTTATTACAAATTATATTGTTATTTTTTACAATCTACTACAGTAACGTAATTAGGTATATAACGTATATAGGTATTTGAGTCATACACATAACGATGTTCACATAAAATATCTTCAGTCTTTGGGAGAAAATGTAATGACTTTTATTTCATTATGTTAATATAAAAATAAATATTTGTAATAAAAATAAACATAAAAAAGTTTTCAATTGTCCCATTCTGTGGACCGTTCAGATTCATGGTATTCATTTTTTAAAAGTACCAGTTAATTTTTGATGCATACGAGTATATCATTATAAAGTAATATCTTATGATCGCAGTTTATAATGAAGACTAATTAAATTTGAAAATTTCCAAGAAATGCTGTTAACTTTTAACACAATTTCAAATTAACATGCGGTTACAAGGACATGCGTTACATGCGTCTTTTCTAAGAACCAAAAATTCCTTCTGCTATAGCATAATATATGGAACATTGCTTACATCGGTAAAGTTAGATAGCCGTAATTTACCGGTGTTTATTTCGAAAGATTAACGTGCAATTATATTGCTTACGAATTTTTATATTAATAATATAATGATTTCTTATATTTACGCGAACACTACACATTTAAATGAAACTAATTTTACGGATTTTATCGCGTTTAATTTTATTATTTATAAATTAATGTTGTAAAAGATCAGTGGTACTTTTCTGTTTTTGGTGTACCTTGGTAAGTTACAGCTTTTTATATTAATAAATATTCTGCCGTTGCGGAAGAAATATTAAATGGGAATACACCATCTTCATCCCCCTGTTTTTCTCGTTTGTCGTTTTTGTGAATCGCTGTGGGAAAAGCAGAAGAAAAAGGGAGAGTACGAAATAGACGTCCATAGAAGGCTCGAAATCAGAAGAGTCACGCCCCTTTCCATTGGGGTAGGCAAAGACCACATCTTTCCACTTCCTGCGATCCTGACACACATCTTTTGATTCTTCTACTAACATGAGTTTTTCATACAAGCTCGTCGGTTGTGGGTACTTTTGACGTGGCCTTTCCTTAAAACGATTTCGATCTGATCGTGATTGACAGCGTCGACCTTCGCCGACTTGCTCATTTACAGTCGTCTGGACCAAACCATGTAAGCATTCCTTTCTCTTTGTCACTACATCTTCTACGAAACCACAACGTCCCTTTACCATGCTGTTCCTCACTTTGTCCAACAAAGTCACTACAGCCATACTTCTCGAACTTTTCATTTCCACAGCATTAATCTTACTTTCGTACTCTATGTACAGCCAATCGTGCCTTTTTTACATACGGTCCAGCTACACAAAAAGTTATGCAGGGCCCCAAACACTCTATTTAATATAATTATTTAAATAAAGAGAGTGGTTTTAATATATTTTTTGGTTCCGTTTTGTATATTAGTCACAAAACATACATATAGTCACGCGTTTTTCCCAAAATAGCCCTATTTTGTTCCTCGCGGGAAACGTACGCCATTTTGGTATGAGCCAAAAATTATTTCTCCCCATTGCGTTCCCACGAGCAGTGCAGTGCAAGCATTGCATATTATGGTGTTATTCTGCGCGAATAAAGGCTGTCCGTCCGCAAAGAGGTAGGTGTTATTCTACTCTGCCGGACCCCAATCGGCTAAAAATACCACAGACAGCATTAAGCTACATAATTTTATTTCACACAACTCAAAAAAAAAATATATTTTTCCTACAATCATTTACGTTTCATGACGTCAACCTTAGTTTATATGTTTTATTTTCATTTACTTATTTATTTTCATTTATTTTGTATTTTATGGTCATCCCCACTCATGGTGATGAATGTATTGTATATACGGCAATGTAGAATTTTGCTATACTGTTTGTAATTACTAGTTGTTAAAATTAATTACCAATTTATTTATTTATTTATTTTTTTAATTTTTAATTTTTTGCAAGTAGTTGCGTGGGAGATTAATGTTTTTGTTTTTTAATATTTTATTGTGTATTTGTGATGTCAAATAAAATAACTTTTCTTTCTTTTCTTTCTTTCTTTCTTTCTAAGCTCTATGACAAATTTTTGATCTGTCTGTTCCATACGTCTATAGCTCAAAAACTACTAAAGTTATTGGAACCAAACTGGTCTTTACTTTAGTTAATAGAGTCAGGCGTTAATTTGCGGAATCCATTATAATGGAGGAAAGAAGGCTGGCCGTGTGGTAGCGGCCTAAGAGAATCTACCACCCCATCTCATCCCGTGGGTGTCGTAAAAGTCGACAGAGGGAAAATGAAAACCAGGAGATGGGCAGCAGCATCTTGCTGGAACATCTGAATAAATAAACTGCGGTTGCCAACCCGTCTGCCAAGCGTGGCAACTATGGCAAAATCCCCCCAAAACGAGAGCTACAAACTTTTGTGGCAATCTATGAGGGAGGCCTATGTTCAGCAGTGGACTATTGATAGGCTGAAACGACGACGACGACGACGACGAAGGAAAGAAAGTTAATTTGCTAAGATCCGCGTGCAAAATTTAAAATGGTGTGTATTACCTAGTTTTCGAAGAATATAAATTGGCAGCTCTTTGACCGCGCCGCTATCCTTCCGATCGAAGTAACATCCTACCGATCGAAGTAACATCCTACCGATCGAAGTAACTGATCTGGCTCGGCCCCCTTCGAGCACCGTCGAGTCAACACTCACGCGCACAGAGTAACGGTCCAAGCTGAGATTAATTTTGGCTAGAATAGAATAGAATAGAATATTTTTTTATTCAATATAGATCATTTACATAATACTTTTTGAACGTCATTTTTTTAAACTACACTGGTTCGCAAAGAAATGCCTCTGTCCTGGGAAGAACCAGTAAGAAACCCAGCGGGATTTTTTTTTCAGTCATTTTAAATATGCAATTACAGCAGTTTTATAGAGATGTAGAAATAGCTTGGCAGCGATCACCTCATTCCCAGGGGTTATTATCATCATATACCTTAATATTATAATAACCCTTCTTAAAAAGTCTTTGTTTAACAAATAGTTTGAACTTTTTTATTGAAAGACTTTGTGCACGTTCTGGGATTTTGTTGTAAAAACGTATACATTGCCCCATGAAAGAGTTACTGACTCTGTGAAGTCGTGTAACTGGCATAATTAATTTGTGCTTGTTCCTGGTATTCACTAATCTGGCTAGTGGTAGTGTTGTAGCGGTGGAAGGTATCTGATAGCCGGTGGCGATATACGTTTACTTGTGCACGTTATTTAGGGAGGGCGCGCGGTACTGTTCAATAACATTTTAAACTTTGCATGCAGATCTCAGCAAATTAACTTTCATTACTTTATGAACTTTACTTATTTAAGAGTAAAACACGAATCTTTAGAGGTCTAACTTCAACTTTACATCTCAAAAAGTTTTGTCTGTATTTTTTTTTTATTGGATATGTGATGAAACGAGCAAAACGTTCACCTGATGGTAAGTGTAACGTCTGCCCATAACAGTTGCTGTGTCACCAAGAAAATTTCTGTGGACACCACACTGTGTCCATCACCCTGAGACATAAGTTCTTAAGTCTCATATGCCCAGTGATTACGCTAGCTCACAGTGCCCTTCAAACCGAAACACAGTAATGTTTGCACACAATCTAGCACCCCATTTCGTCCCGTGGGTTTCGATCGAGTCGATCGAGGGAAAATTAATACCAGGAAATGGGCAGCAGCGTCTTCCTGGAACATCTGAAAGAATAAACTGCGGTTGCCAACCCGCCAAGCGTGGCAACTATGGCAAAACCCCCCAAAATTAGAGCTGCTTATATGTTTTGAGACAACCTATGGGGGAGGCGTATGTTCAGCAGTGGACTAGGGATAGGCTGAAATGATGATGATGATGACGACGATAAACGAATTGCTCGTCTCCCAATTTCTTCCATAAGAAAATGAACTTTATATTTTGCCAAGTTACGGCTTGTAGCGATGTTATAAAATACTATCTAAATAAATACTGCAAATAATTGTTGCATATGTTTATACATTATACACGATGAAGACTATACGATGAACGAGAGATTTAATGGCTCAAGCAGTCACGCGTTAAATAGCAAAATTTCCTCAAATTATCGCTTGTTTTCAACTACGCTATTTCAGTGTACAGAACGTGAATATTTGCTTCATTATATTTCTATTCCAACTCGCTGAGCAGATGATTAAATATATTTCGCACTATAACGTTACAACTTTGACGACCGCGTGGCCTAGTGGTCAGGGTATCATACTTTAGAGCCGTCTCCTGGGTTCGAATCCCAGCCGGAGCGCACATTTGTGCGAAAACACAAGTTTTAGTCTGGTTGTGTTGTGTATAATTTTTGTCTAGTTAATAGAATCAGGCGTTACTTTGCGGAAATCCATTATAATGAAGAAAAGTAAGTTACTTTGCTAAGATCCACATGCAAAATATAAAAATGGTGTATATCACCTAGTTTTTTGAAGTGCACCACCCGCCCTCCCTCAGTAGCGTGCACAAGCAAACTAACACCGCCACCAGGAACCGCCACCAGGTACCCTCCACCAACCACTACAATACCACCACTAGATAATATACACCACCGAAGCCGAGAACACGACACGTGTTTCGCCCCAAAACGAGGCATTATCAAGCGTAATAGACTCTACGACTCTCTCGGCGGCCGTCTGTTGCATTTTGCATGCGGATCTTAGCAAAGTAACTTACTTTTCTTCATTAATTTTTGTCTGTATAATCGCTCGGCAGGCTAACTCTGGCTTGCTTTATTTATTAGATTTTGTTACTTAAATTATATGATGTTTATTCGGCCAAGGTCAGATATGAATTTCAATAAAGTTTTTTGTTACAAAGTAGACGAGCAGATCGTTCACCTGTTGGTAAGTGCCACGCCTGCCCATTATAATGCCATGTCACCTAGAACTTTCTATTGCAATATTGCTGCACTGCGCTTGTCACGATAGACATTAGTTTAGTTCTTAAGTTTCATACACCCTTTGATAACAGCTGATACAGTGCCATTCAAATCGAGATGAAAGAGTAACTAGCACTGCAGTGGAATCTACCACATCCCTGCATAGGAATAATACCGCCATTAGATTAAGAACATTTTTCAATTATCGTGTTTTTTTAGAAATCCGCAATACATCACGATTCTTTCGGTATGTGCAGTTATGTTAGTCGTTGCTATTTTCATCACTATTGATTACTGCGATGACGACTTAACATAAGCAATGTATTTGACTCTGTAACCTGTCTCTAGTGAAATATTTTTTTTTATTGGATAATGTGACGAAACGAGCAAAACGTTCACCCGATGTTAAGTACAACGTCTGCCCTTAACTAATGCTGTGTCACTCAGAACATTTCTGTATGACACCACACAGCGTTCATCACCCTGAGACGTCAGTTCTTAAGTCTCATATGCCCAGTGATTACGCTAGCTCTCAGTGCCCTTCCAAACGAAACATAGTAATGTTTGCACACTACTGCTTCACGGCAAAATAACTTGCCTTGGGTGGTACCTACCTAGGCGGATGCCTGCATAAGAATCCTACCACCTTACAATAGCAAGTCCAGTGACGCAGCAGTGTCTGAGGTGCGAGATGTCGTGTATTGCGATCGTCTACGTCTACTTTATCTATTACGACCCGATCTACTCCTAGCGCGACGTTTATGGCAAATCCTTCCAGCTAGGGAGTAGTCTTTGTTCAGATTCAATCATAATGTCATTAACAGTTCCCTGTTAATGACATTATGATGATAATTATGTTCCATTGCTCTCGAGATGCAAAGTGGGCTCGATGCTGCGGTCGATGTACTGTGTTTTCCACGTGAGCGTCGTCAATACGCAAAGAATCCGGTATTGTATCTATCTAACATTGTTGCCACTAATATTTTCTTACAAATTCTCCTAACCAGGGAACGGAATTCGTCCAGAAATTAAGTTTTTACAGGCACTAGTTGTAGGATTCTTATGCAGGAATCCATCAAGATAGGTACCACCCCAGGGCCAGATATTCTGCCGTGAAGCAGTAGTGTGCAAACATTATTGTGTTTCAGTTTGAAGGGCACTGCGAGCTAGTGTAATCACTGGGCATATGAGACTTTAGAAGGGTGATGGGCGCAGTGTGGTGTCACACAGAAATGTTCTGGATGACACCGTATCTGTTATGAGCAGGAGCACTTACCACCAAGTGAATGTTTTGCTCGCTTCATCGCATTTTGTAATAAAAAAAAACATAACTAAGATTTTGTTGAGGGTTGTTATTTTACAGTTAGGCATTTAATTAAGTTTTTTTTTATTTGAAAATGCCTACAAATTATCCGAACCTCCTTTAACAATTTACATTAAATTTATTCTATTTGCAATTCTAGTGAGTCAGCGAGTTACTACACAACAAGAAACTTGTAACAAACTTGTGAAAAATTCGTTGCAGCTCTGGGGAACACAACTTGCAAACAAAACTGTTGCCGACAAGTTATTTTACAGTTTTAGTAAGTTATTAACCATGGTCTTACTGTTTTTTTCACATCCATTTTAAAACTAATAATGCGATCACTGCAAGATTCAGTTACTTATTAATAGCTAATGTATGTATATGAGTCGTGTGGTGGCGGCTCGATAAAAGAATACTACCATTCCATCTCATCCAATGGATCTCGTAAAAGGCGAAGATAGTATTAAACTGCAATTTGCACCCAACAGCGCATGGTGGCGATGGGCTCACCACCTATCACACCAAGTGCATTATATTGTTTAGGTGAAACGTGGATTGTGGCAGTCATCTGTTTTTGCAGTGAGTGCCCAGTCTCTGACTACCCCTTATGGGATACAGTCGTGATCTTTTGTACGTATGTAGAAAGAAAAGAAAAGAAAATAAAATAAACCTACTACGACAATGCAAGATAGTGGTTCCAGAGCAAGCGCTTAAAGTAAGCCTTGCTGGTGCTAGTACGAATGCTATTTGGCAATTCGTTCCAAAGTCGGACAGCCTTTGGGGTAAAAGAATTATACAAGAAGCCGGTATGACAAATAGGGACGAAAAGAATAGAGTTATCCGCAGAACGGAGACAACGCTCATGGGAATCACCCTGATACTGAAATTTGCATTTCAAATATTCAGGGACAAACGGATCGTGTTAGACAGAGAATAACATACCAACTGTTCTGAAAGACCTACGATAGCGGAGAGGTAGCCATTTAAGCTGAGAACGAAAAGAGGAAATATGGTCATATTTACGTAAACCAAAAATGAAACGTATACAATTATTAAGAAGTCGATCCAGTTTGTTTAGATGTTCTTGAGAAGCATCAGTGTAGCAGACGTCTGCGTAATCAACTAAAGGCAATACTAATGTTTGTATTTAACATTGCCTTTGTCACGATCGGTAAGAAATGTTTAAGGCGATACAAATAACGCAGAGTGTTTGTTACTTTGTTGCTGACCTCCTGAACATGCGGGCGCCAACTGAGTGTACTGTCAATAATTAGCCCAAGATCTTTGACTTTAGTACAGTAAGGAACAGTAATATTATTAAAAGTTATAGAAGGCAGCGAATTCCTATCCAGCTCCGACAAGCGACAATTACTGCCAACTATAATGGCTTGACACTTTAATGGATTTACTTCAATACCGAACCGTTTCGACCAGTCAGATATTCGGTTCAGACCACGATTGAGCTCATTAATGACTTCACAGATACCTGAGAGTTCAGCCTGGGCATAAATCTGTAAATCATCAGCATACAGATGATACGAGCAGCGAATGTGGGGCGTAATTAGATTTATAAAGACCGAGAACAAGAGAGGAGAGAGAATACCGCCTTGTGGCTGTTGTCGCCCACGACGATAAGACGAAAACCAGTCCAGCACTGACGAGGAGAAACCTAAATGAGAGAGTACAGCTAAGAGATTATCGTGATCAACAGCATTAAAAGCGTTAGAAAAATCTATTAGTATTAACACAGTCAGTTGAGATTTGTCCATTCCAATGCGCAAATCTTCCGTAACTTTCAAAAGAGCTGTGGTAGTACTGTGCCCAGGCCTAAATCCTGACTGATAGTTGTTTAAAAGGTTATATTTGAAAATGTAACTAGAGATTTGTTTGAGGACAGTAGCCTCGAGAACTGTAGATAAAAAAGGGAAAATAGATATCGGACAAAAGTGACAGAAAGAGCTGGGATTATTTATTTTGGGAAGTGGGAGAACAAATGCTTTTCGCCAAAGTGAAGGAAAAATTCCATTAAGTAGTGAACAATTTATTATGTGAGTAATAATAGGAGTGACAAAACTGAGAATAAGAGTAATCGTAGCTCTACTCACATCATCATCATATAGTTTCAGCCGATGTGGAAAGGGAAGAAAAAAGTGAATCTGCAGGTTTTGTATTGCAGCTGATATCAACAAAAAAAATATCACCACATATCTTAGCCGATAGGTGACCGGCAGAGTAGAATAGCACCTACCTTTTTCCTACCAAGGTGTTACCAGACCAAGCGATCAAGGCATTGTATGCAATGAAGTCACTATGCTTTTCGTGAGAATGCAATTGGTGTAATATTTTTTTTGACTTTTAAGAGTGGCCATGGCCTACACCTTATAGGAAAAAGGCGTGACTGTATGTATATATGTATGGCTGGATATAGGTCTGACTTTACGGGCCCGAGCTGTCGTTGTTCGCGGTATTGTGGTGTGTAATTTCGATAACGCCTATTTTGCGGTGTCTAAAGTAACTGTTTTACGGTTATTTTTTTTAAACAAACGTTTGTTTCGTTTGAAAGCTAACAGGAATACTCAACTGTATTGATGTTGACTACAACGTTAGGGCCACCCTCCATTAGATGGAGTGATGACCTGCATGGCTTTGCTGGAAGTCGATGGATGCAGGTGACTCGGGACCGTGTTTTGTGGGAAATCTATGGGGGAGGCCTACGTTCTACAATGAACTAAGATAGGCTGAAATGATGATTATGATGATGATAGCATTAGTACATCTTTTAGTAACTCAGGGGCTAGGCTCTCTCTCAGAGGAGGCCTGTGCTCAGCAGTGGGACATTTATAGGCTGAAAATTTACTTTTTACTTTTATAAAATAACAACAGCAGTTGCTGAAGGAATATTAAAAGAACGGTAAGGTACACTGTACTCGAGGATATCGCGTCGATCCTACAGCGCCCGATTATTTCACAAAGGCTTGTAATATTTCAGGCTATAACGTTTACGGTATCCTAAAAATGAAAGCTGCGATGCCGTAAACCAGTAACCCGTAACAGGGCTTTTTATCTATACAACACCAGATAATATGTTAAGATCTTATGTAAAGCTAAAGCAAGAGTCGTACATATATTTTTTTAAAAGAGATCAAGGATTTCTGATGTGTATTTTTCTCAATTCATGTTACCTTTAAAAAAAATTCTATCATAAACGCACCTATCTCGTCCTTCTCCCGCACGCACTTTTAATCATACGTGGCTAAGATTTGCCGTCCCGTCGCTAGTCTCGCAAAAGATAGTCGCTTGAACTATACGACGGCACGGGACACGCGCAAGTTTATTTTATTATTTGTGATATGTTCGTGTTGAAACTTTAGTGAGTGTACGGCAGATGATATTGCCAAGGAAAAGGGTAGCGCTACCAGCCAGATTAGATCTGATCCGGGGAGGACGTGTCCTCAGTTTAGTAATATTTAGGTGTTGTGTATATAGTTCGCCTCTCAGAAACTTTTCATAGCGCGATTATGGAATGTGTGAGATATTTCTGGAGCTTTTCATGTGGAGATATAGATGTCGTTACAAGTGTTAGAAGAAGCAGCTTCGAAGGAATTGCGTGAAATGAACTTGAATCAGCCGCCAGCCCCACTACCACGCCAGATCCAACACCAAACCCAAGGTAGAGTGCTTCCTATTGTCCCCATCACACGATTACTAGATTTATTCTAACCCTTAAATACAGCGTATTTAAATACGACCTCCATGGTTAGGGTGAGTCGATTATTTAGGTTCGCCCTACCAGTAACTATATGAAACATTCCATTTTTACTTTAAAAAAGTATACTAAAGATAAAGCCTATAAATATCCCACTACTGAGCTCAGATCTGCTCTCATTTCTGAAAGGGTTTGGGAGCCTCAAGAGTGCGCAACACTGCTACATAAAATTAATTTAAAAAGTATGATTTCGTTTTGGTTTTTTTCTTTGATTTTCTCACAACCTACGCCATAAGGTAAAGCTTATAGAAGAAAGCTTAATCCATAGGTAATATTGAAATGGAAAGTAAAGCAGTCTAAAACGATCTCACATTATGTTGGCCGTGTGGTGGCTTAAGAGAATCTACCACCCCATCTCATCCCGTGGGTGTCATAAAAGTCGACAGAGAGTAAATTAAAACCAGAAGATGGGCAGCAGCACCTTCTTGGAAGTTCTGAATGAATAAACTGCGGTTGCCAACCCGCCTGCCAAGCGAGGCAACTATGGCGAAATCCCCCAAAAACGATAGGTTGGCAACGCATCTGCTTTTCCTCTGGTATTTTAGGTGTTCATGGGGGGCGGTGATCACTTACCATCACCTGAGCCACCTGCTCGTTTGCCCCCTATTCTAAAAAAATAAAAAGCTACAAACTTTTGTAACAATCTATGGGAGAGGCCTATGTTCACTAGTGGACTAGTAATAGGCTGAAATGATGATGATGATAGTGGAATAGTAAGCACAAAATACTCATAAATTAACACATTTTTATGATCACCACACTGCGCACGTTCCCCGACATCAGTTCTTAAGTCCCATACGCCCAGTAATTACACTAACTGTCAGTCCTTTAGAACGAAAGACTAATGTTTCACGGTAGAATAACTGGCACTGCGGTTGTACTTACCTAGATGTACTGAATAGGAATGAGAATTCTTACACAATTAGTAATTTATATCGTTAAACGTTGTTCAATATTTTAATATTGTCTAATTGTTTGTGGTTCCAAATAATATAAAGTAAGTGAAAATATTAAAATTGTAAGACTTCACATCGACATTATTTTAGACCTTGCTGGTGGTAGGATTCCTATGCAAGAATCCGTCTAGGGAGGTACCACCCCAGGGCCAGTTATTCTGCCGTGAAGCAGTAGTGTGCAAACATTACTGTTTCAGTTTGAAGGGCACTGTGAGCTAGTTTAATCACAGGGCATATGAAACTTAAGAACTTATGTCTCTGGGTCACGGGCGCAGTCGTTGCACTTACATCAGGTGAACGTTTTGCTCGTTACGTCTCAAAAAAATAAAAAAAAGACATATATAGTAGATGCAAAAAAGATTTCTGCAGTTATATTAATATAACTGACAAAGCTTTAATATCAGTAAACTGAAGTGATAATAAGCCGGCCATATTGTTCATGGATCTGAAAACTGTAAGAAAAGACAACGAGACACTAGTGACGATCTCGAACAGGTAAATGCAGTGAGGGATCTCCAGGTTTAGCTATATACTCGTACCACCGCAGTGTCCGTTATCCGCTATAATGAAGTAGGGTGCAAAAACTGTGTTTAGGTTTGAAGAGTACTGAAATCTAGTTTATTTATTGGGCATATGAGATTTAAGAACTGTTGTTTCAGGGTGACAAGCGCAGTGTGGGTGTCACACGAAAATGTGGCACCCCACAGTATTTGGTTTGGGTAGTCGTTTCTCTTACCATCAGGTAAACGATATATTTTTTTAATGAAAGCGACAGCCTGTTAAATTTTGCGGTAAATACTATGGACGCAGGTGACTCTGGACCGTTCTTTATGGTAGTCCGAATGCCCCGCCGTGGACTACAAAGTTGTCCAAGATACTTTTTTCTGTTAGTCTTATGTTAAGTATTCCTCGTTTCGTCACATTATCAAATAAAAAAAGAAGAAACAACCATACCCGAAAACTAGACCCGGCTAGAATTCGGAGCCAGAATCCGCATGCAAAATTTAAATTGGTGTGTATTACCTAATTTATGAAGAGCAGCGCCCGCCCTCCCTCAACAGTGTGCACAAGCAAACCGATTCCGCCACCGAGTGTCCTCGGCGGCTGACTGTCGTAGAGTCAATCATCATCATCATCATAATTTCAGCCTACTACAAATCCACTGCTGAACATAGGCCTCCCCCATAGATTGCCACAAAAGTTTGTAGCTCTCATTTTGGAGGGAATTTTGCCATAGTTGCCACGCTTTGCAAGCGGGTTGGCAACCGCAGGTTATTTATTCTCATGTTCCAGGAAGATGCTGCTGCCCATCGTCTGATTTTAATTTTCCCTCTGTCGACTTTAACGACACCCACGGGATTAGATGGGGTGGTAGATTCTCTTAAGCCGCTACCACACGGTAGAGTCAATATCACCTGATAATGCCTTCTTTTGAGGTGAAACACGTGTCGTGTTCTCGACTTTAGTGGTGTGTATTGCCTAGTGGTAGTGTTGTAGTGGTGGAGGGTATCTGGTCGCGGCTCCCACCAGAACTAGGTAATACACACCATTTTAAATTTTGCTTGCAGATCTTAGCAAATTAACTTTCTTTCCTTTATAATAATGGATTTCCGCAAAATCACGCCTGATTCTATTAACTATGTTATTCATGTCAATAAGGAACGACGCAACTTAAACCTGTTATACAAAAGGCTTTAAGAGCTTTACGGATTGAAAGGGGGCAGAGCGCTGAGGCCCCTAAGCCAAAACCTTGACGACCAGCGCAAAGGTCTCCGAGAGGGGACCTTGGCTTGGACCGTCATCCTGTGCGCGAGAGTAACTGACTCGAGGGTGCCCAAGGGTGCCGACCTCGGCTCGGTCAGTAGTTACTTCTTCGGTAGGGCAATTATACTTTTATCGGAATTATTGACATTTACCACCATTTCCGCTGGAGAAGGAATGATATAATATTCATTCACGATATGTTTCATTATTGCATAAAGTGACGAAACAAGCAAAACGTTTATCTGATGGTAAGTACAACGTCTACCCAGGACGAATGTTGTATCACCCAGAACATTTCTCTGTGATACCACACTGCGCCCTTCACTCTGAGACATCAGTTCTTAAGTCTCATATGCCCAGTGATTACACTAGCTCTCAGTGCCCTTCAAACCGAAACACAGTAATGTTTGCACACTACAGCTTCACGGCAGAATAGCTGGCCCCTGGGGTGGAGCCGTACTAGACGGATTTCTTGTATGGGAATCCTACTACAATGTTTGAAACGGTTAGCTAAAATTTTAATTATTGCTCCTGTAGTCGGGGTTTAATTTTTTTAATTAAATTTTATAAGAAATTAAAAGTTACTCAAACAGTCTTTATTCTCAGATCTTTACTACTTAACTCTTAGTTACGAGAAAGTTTTAATCTGGTTCAGATATAACTTATAATGAAATCATTTTATAGTTAGCGACTAAAACGCAAGTGATTATTAAAATTTCTGAATTTATAATGCGACTTCGAACCATTATTATAACTCTGGCAAGACGCATCAACCAAATAAAAAGTTGGTGGTAAAGAAAGCTCTTGATATTAGGGGAATTGGATTACACATTTAATTATTGTGAAAAATAAATTTATATTAAACTAATTTCAAATTTGATTTTGCACTACTTATAACCTGACGTTTCGGATTTTATTTTAAACTATTTATAACCCGACGTTTCGAGCGCTTTACAGCACCATGGTCAAGGAAGGACTGAGTTGACAGATGTTCTGATGTCATAGTTAATAATACCCTTCAGCTTTTAATTATTATTTATTCTCTCGCATCTACGCACAAAGAGCCTTGAAGTCCTTGTGTCTTAAAGTCTTGCAGTTGGGTGCTTGATTTTTGATTTAATTTTATAAATTATAGGATCCCAAGCTGGAGATAATACCCAACCATCTTCTTTAAAAAAATAAGAATGTTTTTTAATTTTAATAACCACACGAATCATCCTTGGTAAGAATCGGTGTTCTTTTGCGAAGATTTGTGGTTTATCGAATCTGATGTAATAGTTGGGATGATCCAGAACATGGTCACATACTGCAGACTTCCGGGAGCGACGGTGCTCAGCTATATGTTCTTTTTTTTCCCTATGTAAGAGAGACCACTCCTCATTAAATAAATGTTAAGCATTTATTCTTGTTATAGAAATAGATGTTAATTAATATCATTCATAGGTTTCGGTTCCCCTAAATGTAAAAAATTTCTAACAGTAAAATGTTTTTATTTGTTCGTGGAAGAAAGTGACGAGATGAGCAAATCGTTGACCAAAATTGGATCTGTTGGCGAAGACCAATAAATCCTGAGATATCCTTTTTAAAACAATTAAAAATACAATGTAAATAAAATGTCTGCTCCAAAACTCTTCGAAAACCAAAAGTATTCCTGGGCCCAAGATTATTGTATACAAGGATTTTTTTTTTAAATTGATATTCGTATCCGAAAACTTTTGTATTCTAAGACATCATTATTATATCAGTTGAAAATACAACGCAAACTAAATTTTTATTATAGTTTCATTTGCAATTCGGTGTGGAGGGTGTTAAACAATTGACCGACGGCTTTTAATGTGTTTATGTCCAACAGCTGCGACAATGACGTTCACTATTAGATAAAGTCCTCTCCCACGAAGAGAGGGTTATACCGGAATCACCACGTCTGGTCTTTGTATTTTCGGTCTGGTATTTTTCGAGACGTTTATTGGCGTTGAGTGATGTAATCTCTACAATATCGATTAATTTAAGTTTCACGTCCACCACAACTCAAAATTGTTGTGGCTGTGACAAAGAACATACAAACAGAAATGTGTACAGTACTTATACAATTTACCGCCTGCGTTAGCGTGAAGTACGTAAACATTTCCGTATGAAAGTAAACCAAAGCCGCAGCGGGACTTGTTACCCGGACAATTCTAAGCGATCACCGCAAAAACTAAATGTTATGAACACTTCGTTTTTGCGATGTTATCACTCGAGTTATGCAGTCGCTCTGGAGTGCTCGTTCATTGATGAACTAGCTATGCTCCGCGGTATAACTCGTGTGAGCCCCCGATCGTTGATATACATATATACTCCCTTATTTGAATCGGATTTTGGGGTTTTAATTTTATTGCGCGCCACCTTAATTGTTTTTTTGATAAGACTTAAGAACTGATGTCTCAGGGTGACGGGCGCAATGTAGTGTCACAAAGAAATGTTCAGGGTGACATAGCATTTGTTATGTGTAGACGTTGCACGTTACATCAGGCGAACGTTTTGCTCGTCTCGACACTTTATCAAATAAATATATTAATAATTTTGTATATTCTAATTTTTTTTTAGTGTACAAAGTGACGAAACGAGCAAAACGCAACGTCCGCCCACAACAAATGCTGTGTCACCCAGAATATTTCCGTATGACACCGCACTGCGCCCGTCACCCTGAGACATCAGTTCTTAAGTCTCAAATGCCCAGTGATTACGCTAGCTCACAGTGCCCTTCAAACCGAAACACAGTAATGTTTGCACACTACTGCTTCACGGCAGAATAACTTGCCCTGGGATGGTACCTACCTAGACGGATTCCTGCATAGGAATCCTACCACCAGTAAATATAAAGAAACAACTGCCATCATCTTATTAATGCTCTGTGGACCTTCAAACAATTATTTTAATTTTTAATTGTACATGTAATACAACTAAAAGTTACATCGCATTATACCTGAAAGTGATTACTGTGCTGTAAAACATGGTAATATGTATATTGTCTTTCCATAGTGTCCTTGTCACACTTCGTATGTAACAGATTGAAACTGTCAGCGCACCTGTACCATATGGACACTTTGCATTTAGAGAACCTAGTTTGAGAGGTAGTCGTTTCGGTTTTATTAAGCTGAGTCAATATTTACCTTCTTTAGGAATTCTATGAGTGAATATAACTTCGACCGCTTTTTATTCTATTAAAATACTGAATGTGTAAGCTTATACATGTTTGTAGACCATGGCCACTCTTACAAGTAAAAAAAATCTTACACCAATTGCGTTCTCACGAACAGCATAGTGACTTCATAGCATATTATAGTGTTATTCTGCGAGAATAAAGAGTCTCCGTACAATGCCTTGATCGCTTGGTCTTGTAACATTTTGGAAGGCCTATCGGCTAAGTAATTGTGGTGATATTTTTCTTGTTGATATCAGCTGCAATACAAAAACTGCAGATTCACTTTTTTCTTCCCTTTCCACATCGGCTGAAACTATATGTTAAAGATGACCAAGTTTCACGAAAGTATATGAAATTATTATATGAAATACGGAGGGTGTTGTAATACTTGTGGATAATTCGCATTCACTGGTGGTAGGATTCCTATGCGGGAATCCGTTTAGGTAGGTATCACCCCAGGGCCAGTTATTTTGCCGTGAAGCAGTAGTGTGCAAACGTTACTGTATTTTGATTTGAAGTGCACTGAGAGCTAGTGTAATCACGGGGCATTAGAGACTTAAGAACTCATGTCTCAGGGTGACGGGCACAGTGTGGTGTCACTCAGAAATTTTCGGGGTGACACAGCATTTGTTACGGGCAGACGTTACACTTACCATCAGGTGAACGTTTTGCTCGTTTCATCACTTTATCCAATAAAAAAAAATGTATCTTGCAGAATGTGTTGAGGCTATACTTTTGAGGTTCATAAGTTAAATAGAAACTCTTCTTAGCATATTTAAGTTTTCAATTTAATAAGATTTTAGTATATAATCGATTTATAAAACAGATCACTATATAATGGAGAAATGTGGAAATAACTGTTAGGGCAGACCGGGGATAGTTGACCACGTTTTTGGTTATAATTTTTTTTTTTAAAAAGCTATTGTCTTTATGTTAATGAGAAGATTGTAAACTGTGCCAAATTTCATAGTCAATTATAAAAAAAAGGTTGTATGTGAATATTATTAAATAAAATCAGGATTTTTTCAGTTTTAGGAAACCTCTCCGCGATGGTCAACCTGCCCCAATGCTGGGGTAGGTAGACTAGTCAACTGGAGTAGGTTAGCTTAAATTACGGGATGACAAAATTTAATGTGTAATAAAAAATTCACAGAAATATTCTTGGT
This sequence comes from Luehdorfia chinensis, assembly GCA_019845155.1. NCBI lineage: Eukaryota > Metazoa > Arthropoda > Insecta > Lepidoptera > Papilionidae > Luehdorfia > Luehdorfia chinensis. The sequence continues at coordinate 1,457,716 of JAHVAK010000449.1, read as the reverse complement.
GACACGGCATTTCTCATTGGCAGACCGATTCCGATAAAAAAAGTCATTAGTTTTGCAGAATTCTTCGCAGACGGGATTATTTATAAATGAATGATTATTTTTTATCTCAAACTTCAACAGTCAAACCTGCAAGAAGCTAGGAGCATCTAGTCTACCTACCCTAGTCCCAAAACAAACCGCGGTCTGCCCTACTCTAAATTGAATTAAGAAATTATGTCTCTGACTCAGAGAAAATCCGATGTTATCAGTTTGCCCGTCAAAGCGAAATGAAATTTGCACATATTACACAAAGATAGACCTTGAGCTGACTTTGTCTAGTTCATTGTAAGATTCCGAAATATTCTGGATAATTCGTCGCAAACGTGAAATCGTGGAAATTGCTCGTAGTTGAGCTCAGGGGCTAGGCGCTGGCTTAATTTCATAGTACGCGAGTGACCTGGTTTCGATTCCCGGTGCCGGCACCACTAAAATTGTTAATTGAAATTTTATGTGCTGATTTACCACGTGCTCGGCGGTGAAGGAAAACATCGTGAGGAAACCTGCATGTCTGAGAAATAAAAAATATTTCGAAGACATGTGCAGTCCGCCAACCCGCATTGGAGCAGCGTGGCGGATTCTTCCCAGCTCCAAAACCCTCTCAGAAATGAGAGGAGGCCTGTGCTCAGCTGTGGGACATTTATAGGCAGAAACTACCTACTAATAGTCACTCAAGTTTTTTTGTTGTGAAGTAATGTAAGTATTTTATATAATCAACTTAAATCGCATGCATTGTAACTTAAGGAACATTTTGCATGATTGTACTGTATATGTTATACTCTTCATTGTTGTAAACATAATATAACAATTTGTTTTCATGGAGCATTCTACGAGATTAGAATGAAGGTAGTGTCGGTGGAACAGTCTTATGATAATTACACTGTGGCTTTGGCAAGTTAATTATTGTCAATATTAGGCGTAGGAAGGGAAACTTAGGCAACGTATTTGTTAAAAAAAAACTGTTTACTTATTGGTTCTACCACCCCATCTCATCCCGTGGGTGTCGTTAAAGTCGACAGAGGATAAATAAAAAGCATAGCATAGCATAGCATAGTTTTCTATGTGACACCACGCTGCGCCCATCATCCTGACACACAATTTATCAAGTCTCATAGCCTAGTAATTACACTAGCTCTCAGTGCCCTTTCGACCGAAACAAAATAATGCTTGCATACTGTTGCTTCATGGCAGAATAACTGGGCTGGGGTGGTACCTACCTAGACGGACTCGTGCATAGGAATCCTACCACCTATAATTAACTTCTTTCATTATTAACTCATTCCTTCATTATAATGGATTTCCGCAAAGTAACGCTTGGTCCTGCTAACATATTTTCGTCTTTTTTTTAATTTCTTTAAACACGTCCGTTAGTGTATTATCGGCTATGTGAAAGATATGACGAGGTTTTAAAGTTTAATCATTTTAAACCTTCAAATAGTCGAGTACTGGACGCAAGTCTATTCAAAGATGGGTGGATTCTCTCTAACCGTCTCGCTTTAGAGGCGAATTAGTGATTGCAGTATCTAAAGCTGCTCGCCGTCACCCGTCCAGGTATCTAAGTCAGAACAATTTGAGATGCGTATACTGTCATGTGCCAGAGGTCAGAAGATTTTTCAGAGTTTTTCTTAAAAAGTAAGTAGCAGCTTAGAAATGTCGCACTGCTGAGCACAGGCCTACTCTTATTTCTGAGAGGGTTTTCGAGCTGGGAAGAATCCGCCACGCTATTCCATTGCGAGTTAATATTTTTTATTTCTCAGACAAGCGGGTTTCCTCGCGACGTGTTCCTTCACCGCCGAGCACGTGGTAAATCAGCACTTAAAATTGCTATTAACAATTTCGGTGGTGCTGGCACCGGGAATTAGGCCTAGCCCCTGAGCTACTACGATTCTTACCACAGAACTTACGAAAAGAGAAAGTATGACGCAGTCTATTACACCGCGACCACGGCGATTCTGGTTGTAACTGAAAGGTCAGAAATTGACAAACTGTTGGCACGGCATACATATCTTTATCACAACTCAGTAAAGATGAATTTCCTATTTATAAGAGCAACACTCGTAGCTCCGTATCCCGAGTCTCGTGTTGCGTCTTGTAACTATTTTATGAGGAAAGTTTCGAGCTTCGCCGGACGCTATAGTTTAATTAAAGTGTGTTTTTGTTTCCTTGAAACAACGACTGGATAAATGAATGGCAACAACACAATATTCAGCAAATACTCATTTAAACATTTAAATGAAACTAATTTTACGGATTTTATCGTGTTTAATTTTATTATTTATAACCCGACGTTTCGAGTGCTTTACAGCACTCATGGTCACGGGCGGACTGAGGTGACAGATGTCACCATGTCATAGTTAACCCAAGGTACCTTCAGCTTTTAATTATTATTCTTGAACCGATCTACGCAGAAAGAGCAGCTGAAGGTACTCCGGGCTAACTATGACAACGTGACATCTGTCACCTCAGTCCGCCCGAGACCATGGGTGCTGTAAAGCACTCGAAACGTCGGATTATAAATAATAAAATTAAACGCCATAAAATCCGTAAAATTAGTTTCATTTAAATTTGTAGTGTTCGCGTAAATATAAGAAATCATTATACTCATTTAAACGTTCATAATTATATAAAAATGATAAAAAAATATTTTTAATTGGTGTCCGATAGGTGTCCGGCAGAGTAGAATAGCACCTACCTCTTTAGTAGCGAGGTGTCGTAAGAGGCGACTGAGGTATTGTACGGACAGCCTTTATTCGTGGAGAATAACTCCATAATATGCAATGCTGTCGCTATACTGCTCGTTGGGGAATAAGATTTTTTTTGACTCGAACTAAAACGGCGGCGACGTGGTTCGCCACCCGTCACGTCTCGTTTCCCGCGACGGTGAACAGTGGGCTACATGTGACCGCTGCCTACCCCTTGTATGGGAAAAAGGCGTGACTGTATTGTCGTCGTTTCAGCCTATCAATAGTCCACTGCTGAACATAGGCCTCCCCCATAGATTACCACAAAAGTTTGTAGCTATCGTTTTGGGGGGATTTTGCTATAGTTGCCACGCTTGGCAGACGGGTTGGCAACCGTAGTTTAATTTTTCAGATGTTCCAGCAAGATTCTGCTGCCCATCTCCTGGTTTTCATTTTCCCTGTCGACTTTTACGACACCCACGGGATGAGATGGGGTGGTAGATTCTCTTAAGCCGCTACCACACGGCACCATGGCCGTGATCGTCTAGTGGTTACGACCCTACATTGTGACTGTATGTATGTATGTAATTGGTGTAAAACATAGCTATTTTACATTTTTAAACGTTTTAAATATTAGTTAATAGAATCTGGTGTAACTTTAGCGGAAATCCATAATAATGAAGGAAACGAAGTTAATTTGCTAAGATCCGCATGCAAAATATAAAATGGTGTATATTACGTAGTTTTGGAAGAGCACTGCCCGCCCTTCATCAGTAGCGTGCGCAAGCAAACTAACGCCGCCACCGAGAGCCGCCACCAGATACCACGAGGTAATATACACCAACGAAATCGAAGACACGACACGTGTTTCGCCCGAAAACTAGGCATTATCAAGCGTCATAGACTCTACGATAGAGAGCCGCGGCCGTTTTATATTTTGCAAGCGGATCTGAGCAAATTAGCTTCGTTTCCTTCGTTTTGAATGATTGCGATCGTGAAAATACTCCACCAGTGTGTAGTAAATACATTTATATACAAAAAACCCTAAATACACGGTCAGCTAGTCAAAACGTGCTCAAAAATCGAGCGCACAATGCGCTCATTTCGATAAGCATCACGTCACACGTGTCAACAACAACAAATTTAAACACGTCGTGAAACGATAGTCATTTAAAAAACTACTTTGTGTTTACTTGATCGTAATTTTGTGATACAGATGTGAACAGTGGTCTACTTGTGTGACCGCTGCCTAACCCTTATATGCGAAAAAGGCGTGACTGTATGTATGTATGTCTTTGTATATTTTGTTTTTTTAATAAAAAGAGTAGATGTGTGTACTTGTGTACGTGAGTTAGAAGTTATACTATATATATGTATTATTTTACAGGACTAAAATATTAGAAAAGAAGAAAAGAAAATTTTTTTATTCAATACTACAACACAACATACAAAAAATAAGTAAACAAAAAATACGACGTATTACATTGTCAGACGTACGTTGGGTTGTAGCAACGAAAAGGCTGTCGACTCAGCATAATGCTATGGCAGAGTTGCCACAGCGCTGTTATTCTGTCGATGCCTCAGGTTTAACGAGCAGCTTCCGGACATATTGTTAATTGACTATTAAAGGTTTATATACAAAAAATTAAGAATGATCTATAATAGAAAGTAAACAAGAAATATTTTAGACTAGCTGTTTCACCCGCGGTTTCACCCGCGTCCAAAAATCGACCCCGATCGATGATATCCATGTATACTTTCCTATTTTAAATTTAATTACTTTCGTATTTAGATTTTATTTTGCGTGGAACTCTAATAATTTTTCTAAAATTAAAGTAGCCTAAGCTACCCGCTATAATATCAGCTATCTGTCAGTGAAAGTTCAGTTAAAATCGGTCCAGCGGTTTCGGAGATTAGCCTGAACAAACAAACAGACATACAGAAGATAAAATGTAAAAAAAATCTAATAAGTACCGTATATGCTTTCATAAGCATCGAGTAAAAAGCTGGTATTTTGTTATTACAAACAGGCACTTCAATTTTATTTATTTGTATAGATTATTTGATTTATACAACTACAACGTGTCAAATTCGACTTCTTAATATGCTCCAGGCAGAATCTACTTTCAGCATAGATCTACCACGCTTACCTACTTCTGTAGAAAATTATCGTTACAAAATTGCATAGTTTTCTATTCTTATTTATAAAATGATCATTATAAGAATGTCATTACTGAGCTCTGTACGTTTTCCTATTTAATTAAGTTGTACTGTTGTGTGTAACTTTTTTAGTAAAAGCCGTTTCCGATACAGCAAATGGGAAATCTGTAAATTAATACTGAAAAATTGTAGTTCATTATGTTTGTGTTCACTGTTATTTAATTTTTCTGGTGGTGGGATTCCCATGCATCCGCATAGGTAGGTACCACCCCGGTTATTCGGCCGTGATGCAGAAACTGGGCATATGATACTTAAGAACTGATGTCTCAAGGTGACGGGCGCAGTGCCACTCACAAGTGTTCTTGGTGATACAGCATTTGTTGCACTTACCATCAGGTGAACGTTTTGCCCGTCTCGTCACTTTATCAAATAAATAAAATGTGAAGTGACGCACGAGAAAGGAAATCGATGTGACTACTCCATCATTAATATTTGAGGGAAGATGGTTGGGTATTACCACCGGCTTGGGATCCTATTATTAATAAAATTAAATCAAAAACCAAGCATACCACCGCAAGGCTTCAAGACACAGTAAGCTCTTTCTGCGTAGATCGGACTACAAATAATAATTAAAAGCTGAAGGTACTCCGGGTTAACTATGACATCGGGACAACTGTCACCTCAGTCCCCCCGTGACCATGGGTGCTGTAAAGCGTCCGAAACGTCGGGTAAAAATAGTTCAAAATTAAACGCGATAAAATCCGTAAAAAAGTAGTTTTATTTAAATGTGTAATATTCGCGTAAATAAAAGAAAACATTATGTGAACATTTGAGGCGTTTAAGATGCTCAAAGCTGATGTAATGTAAGCCACTCTACTGCATTAGGATTCTACTATTTTGAAACCGTATAATCACAAAAGCCGGGATTTGAAAACAAATCTTTGCTCAAACAAATTAAAGCTTATAAGATTTCAACACAGCAACGTAATATTTCGTACTCATATATACAGAACTAATTAGTTGATTACTAATAATTTAACATTTAACCGAACTTGTTATTATTATATTATGATTATATTCATGTGCGAATTATTTAGTTTAATTTATTTACAAGTTACATAACAGTATGTAGCTCTGATGTTATCGCAGAGAGAATTTGCTGAATTAGATAGAGACTTGTAAAATTTTATTTTGACGGTGTTAATATCTTGAAAAATTTCTTTACTCTGACAACATTATTGTCTCTCTCTCTCTTTCACATACACTCTCTCTCATGACCCAGTTAATAGTCCACTGCTAGGCATAAATAAGCATCTCCCATGAAGGAATGATCAGTGGTAGACCTGCTAGACCGTAGTCGCTGCTTCCCGTGGCCGATCTGTGTATTTTTTGAAATGGTTGTTCTGCCATGGGCTATGAGATTTCCTGGCATTTTAGTTGTCTTATACGACATCATTGGGATGAGATGGGGTGGTATTTATTCTTATGCCGTCACCACTGTTACCCTAACGCAATTATTAATATAGTTGTTTCTCGGATCTGGTTGTTATGCGTGGGGAAGTTATGTCTGTGAAATGCAGTCACGGTACAAGAGAAATCCTAGTGTCAAAATGTTTATAAAAAATAAAACCAAAACAAAATATGCTCGTCAAATGTAAAGGCATTGTTTCATTAATTTTTATGTCCGTAATTGTTACAGGTTTTTTATATTGGATAAAGTGATGTAACGAGCAAAACGTTCACCTGATGGTAAGTGCAACATCTGCCCCTAACAAATGCTGTGTCACCCAGAACATTTCTTTGTGACACACTGTGTCCATCACCCTGAGACATCAGTTCTTAAGTCTCATATGCCCAGTGATTACGCTAGCTCTCAGTGCCCTTCAAACCGACACACAGTAATGTTTGCACACTACTGCTTCACGGCAAAATAACTGGCCCTGGGGTGGTACCTACCTAGACGGATTCCTGCATAGGAAATGCCATAAAACTGGAGCAACAGCGATAGCATATACATAGAAGATAGAAGGTAGACTTAAAAGATGATTCGTTAATATTATTAATTTTTAACGGTGAAGATTTCCCATACCCGACACCGGTTTTTTTATGTTGCCAACACTACGGCATTCTAGAGAGTAGTTTTATATGAGTATATTGTGATTTTGATACAGCATTCGGAGTTTCTCTAGATCCATCAGATAGATTAGACAGTTACGGTATTATGATAAAACAAGTTTCGATGAGATGATCAGAATATTTTTATGAAAGGAAACGGTCACCTTAATCGTCATCATTGTTTCTAAGAAGTTGACGTTGAAGAAGTACTTGTTGTACGTATTTTTGGTACATTAAAACTTTACTTCCATTTTTTGTCTTCGTTTAGGAAAGTAACGATATCAGAAAATCGTACCTGAGAGTAAGCGTAACATCCGCCCATAACAAATTCCGTGTAACCCAGAACATTACTGTGTAGTACCACACGGCGCTCGTCACGCTGACACATGAGTTCTAGGGTCTCATATAGCCAGTAATAAAACTAGCAATCACTGCCCTTCAGAACCGGAACACAGTACATACATACAGTCACGCCTTTTTCAGGGGTAGGCAGGGGCCACTCACGTAGCCCTATTCACCCTCGCGGGAAACGAGACGTGACAGGTGGCGAATCACGTCGCTGCCATTTTGGTACGAGTCAAAGATTCTTACTTTCCATTGCGTTCCCGCGAGCAGTTATTACAGCATTGCATATTATGGTATTACTCTGCAAGAATAAAGACTCCGTACAATACCTTAGTCGCCTCCTACGGCACCTCGGTAGGAAAGAGGTAGGTGCTATTCTTTTCTGCCAGACACCTATCGGCAAGGAACACAGTAATCTTCTTTTAGAATTCCAGCATAAGAATCCTTGCATCTATAAAAGTTTAAATGACTAAATATAATACAATTACTAATATAATAATAGAATATTCAATAATATTTGATGTATAATATGTTGTCTAAATTCACATCACGTGGATGCTGTATTCTTGACTAGAGATTGCTGATACCAATTTTTACCTTCGTTTTCTCGACAAAATTTGTTGTGAAAGCTATTTAGACTTGACCAATAAAACGATTTTGTTTTTGTCACATAGAATTAGTCTGGAAATGAATTTGCTCCAAAGCTTGTAGCTTTGGAGTTAAAAAGTTAAAAAGTTAAACAAAAGTTAAGAGTTTGGGAGCCGGGAAGAGTACGCCACGCTTTGCAAATGCGGATTAGCGGACTTCACAAGTCCTCGATTTTATTTTTTTGGGACGACTAAAACGGTCACCTGATGGTAAGTGCAACGTCTGCCCATAACAAACGCTGTGTCACCCCGAACATTTACGTGTGATACCACACTGCGTCCGTTACCCTCAGTTCTTAAGCCACATATGCCCGGTGATTACGCTAGCTGTCAGTGCACTTCAAACCGATACACTGTAATGTTTGCACACTACTGCTTCACGTAAGGATAACTGGCCTTGCGTAGGAATCCTACCACCAGTAACTTAGAAACAGAGTGACTATCTGCAAGTCGTAATAAAATTTGTTTTATACTTTCCTTTCGCGAGGTAATCGACTCCGCTTCTCGTAAAGTAGACGCCAATCGTTAAGTCACTGCGCTAACAGAAGCATTCCTCTTCATCTTCCTGTGTTAGAACGCTTATGCGATACGACGGAAAATTTTGATCTTGTTAGTGTCATATGAAATGAAATGAGAATGAAAATTAAAATAATAATGAAAATGAAAATGAAAATGAAAATGAAAATGAAAATTAGAATGAGATGGAAATTAAAATGAACATGAACATAAAAATGAAATGAAAATGTAAAGAAATGGAAATTATTTATTCCTTAATGTCGTCGTCGTCGTCGTCGTCGTTTCAGCCTATCAATAGTCCACTGCTGAACATAGGCCTCCCCCATAGATTGCCACAAATTTTGGGGGGATTTTGCCATAGTTGCCACGCTTGGCAGACGGGTTAGCAACCGCAGTTTATTTATTCAGATGTTCCAGCAAGATGCTGCTGCCCATCCTTTGGTTTTCATTTTCCCTCTGTCGACTTTTACGACACCCACGGGATGAGATGGGGTGGTAGATTCTCTTAAGCCGCTACCACACGGCTTCTAATGTAAGATAAAGATCTTCCTTAAAGTAAGATATTTAAATTTCGTTTGTGAAACGACATTATTCGGAACTCATAATACATACAAATACAAAAAAACAATAACTTTTTAACACAAATATCGGAAAAATAGTTAATTTGCTGAAATCCCGATGCAAAGTTTAAACTGGTGTGTATTACCTATTTTTGAAGAGCACCGACACGTTTTGCGGTGAAACACGTCTAGAACGTCACGTGCTTCATCTCAAAACGTTGAGAAGTGGTGTTGTTGTAGTGGGAGGGATCCGGTGGCTGTATTAGATTGCTGGTGTACGCTATTGGGTACGTATTAAGGGCGCGCGGTGCGTTACAAAAAGTAGGTAATATATACCGTTTAAATGAAACTAATTTTACGGATTTTATCGCGCTTCAGTTTATTATTTATAACCCGACGTTTCGAGTGCTTTACAGCACCCATGGTCATGGGGCCATGGATAAATAATAAAATTGAACGCGATAAAATCCGAAAAAATAGTTTTATTTAAATGTGTTCGCGTAAATATAAGAAATCATGATATATACCGTTTTAAATTTTGCATGCGGATCTTAGGAAATTAACATTAATTCCTTCATCATAATGGATTTTCCCAAAGTAACGCTTCATTCTATCACCAAATATCAGCTAGGAGCTCCTCTAGGGAATTTATAAATTACGATAATATTGAACCTAGTCATCATGTTCTATACGTTACCATGCATGTATTTTGTATCAGACAGGAACCAACGATCTCAATTAACGATTCTAACGTATCTGTCATTGGTAACATAACGTGCGAGTAATTGCCGCATGCGGATGTGTATATATGTGCAGTATGAATAGAAGCTATCTTGTCCTGACACTGATTAATCGATGGCATTGTACTTAAGACGAAAAACGATTAAGTTTATGGTATTTTTGATGTTGCAATAGCCTTTTGTGCGTCGCCTTGTGACAAATGACGATGCCCATAACTGCCCATAATGAATTTTGTAATTTCTGTGTATATTTTGAGTTCTGATGTTTAATATTGATTGTTTACTATGCAGCAAGTGCTCGTGATGTATAGTTATTCAAAAATTCAATTCAAGTCCAAAATTATACACCTCGTTTCGTTTCCTTCTTGTTCAGTCCGGCTAATATTCAGTAAATGTGAACTATTATTTTACTGGTTATGAGAGTTTTGAAATCTAACAATTTTTCTAGGATAAAGTGATGAGACGAGCAAGTCGTTCACCTGTCGGTAAGTGCAACGTCTACCCATAACTAATGCAGTGTCACTCAGAACATTTATGTGTGGCACCACACTGCGCTCGTCACCTGAGTCAGTCACCTGAGTCATCACATATGCCCAGTGATTGCACTAGCTCTCAGTGCTCTTCAGACTGACACAGTAAAAAAAGGTTCACTGTTTTTCGTGACAAATGAAATTTTCAGCGGCGAATATAAATACAGTGATTAAAAAATATTGAATTTTTTTTAAGAAAAACATTCCTCACGTAATTCCTGATGAAAATCATTTAGGCCATTATAATCCCTTCAGCTACTTAGATCTGATATGATACGCCAAATTTAACTTAAATTTATTTTAAAAAGGACTATGCAGGACTCCGTAGGTAGGCACCACCCCAAGGCCAGTTATTCTGCCGTGAAGCAGTTGCGTGCAAACATTACTGTGTTTCGGTTTGAAGGGCACTGAGAGCTAGCGTAATAACTGATCATATAAGACTTTAGGACTGATGTCTCCGTGTGACGGGCGCAGTGTGATGTCATACAGAAATGTTCTCGGTTACACAGCATTTGTTTTGGGCAGACGTTGCACTTACTAAACTAGCAAAACGTTCACCTAATGGGGAAACATTTTGCTAGTTCCTACACTTTATCCAATAAAAAAAAGATGACAAACTTGTGACGGGCACTGCCATCGCCAATCCGCTCACCAAACTTGGCGATTAAGGGAGATTCTTTGTTCTTTGAAGAGTGCAGCAGTGGACCATTAGCAGGCTGATGACGTTGGACCTTATATTCACAACGCCTTGCTTGAGTTAAGTAAAAAACCCTAACCTACAACCTACCACATTACATAAGCAAGTGAAATTGTTACGCATAATATTTTATTTCACAGAAATACATAGATTTTAGTTACTGAGCACGTCAATGTCACCCCGGCAAAACTGAATCACATAAACCATCTCACGTACTTGTCAGAAACAATTCTGAATAATTTACGCGTAAGAACATCTCTCACATCGTGGACTACGTCGACTGAACACTATTTATGTCTTCCATTTTCAATTTTATCTTCATTTCTATTGAACACTAGCTGTGCCCCGCGGTTTCCACTGCGTAAAAAGTCGACCCCGTTTGATATCCATATATGCTTCCGTATATGTATCGGATTTTGATGATTGTATTTGGTTTTAAAATTATTTTGCGCAAAAAAGTCTAAGTGCCTCGTTTTCCCGTCTGGTGGCGGTGTTAGTTTGCTTGTGCACGCTACTGAGGGAGGGCGGGCGGTGCTCTTCAAAAAACTAGGTAATATACACCATTTTTATATTTTGCATGCGGATCGTAGCAAAGTAACTTACTTTTCTTCATTATAATGGATTTCCGCAAAGTAACGCCTGATTCTATCAACATAGATTGTTTACATAATACTTATTTAAAGTCTTTTTTTCTTTTTAGTTACTTACAAGATTATAAAGATGTAGAAATAGCTTGGCAGCGATCACCTCGTTCCCAGAGATTATTGTTCTTCTTTATACATACATAAGTAGAGTCACGCCTCTTTCCCATTGCGGTAGGCAGAGACCACATTTTTCCACTTGCTACGATCCTGACTTACTTACGGACTTTTGATGAGGCCTTTACTTAAAACGACTTCTATATGATCGTAATACGTTCGCCTAGGTCGGACCATTGGCGCGCCCCATTCACACTCGCCTCATAAATCTCTCTCTCTCATTTTTGATCAGCCTCTTAATATTCCACCGCTGGACATAAAAGATATTATCTTCGACGACGAAATCGACAGAGGGAAATAAAAACCAGGAGATGGGCAGCAGCATCTTCCTGACACATCTGAATAAATAAACTGCGGTTGCCAACCCGCCTGCCAAGCGTGGCAACTATGGCAATATCCCTCCAATATAAGAGCTACATACTTTTGTGGCTATCTATGGGGGAGGCCTATGTTCAGCAGTGGACTTGTGATAGGCTGAAACGACGACGACGATAAATATTTTTTTTTCCTCACGATGTAATCCTTCACCGCTGAGCACGTGCTAAATTAGCATTGGAAAAATTTTAGAGGTGCTGGCGCCGGGATCGAACTTAAGGCGCGAGTGCGTTCTATGAAATTTAAGGCGAACGACTTATGAGCTACCACGGCTCCTTGTAATAAATGTTTTAAATTAATATCAAACCTCAGAGCGAAGCAGTAACATACTAAAAGTATGTCTACAGTGACAGTATGTTCTAAAATGACTGAAAAAAAATCCCGCTGGGTTTCTTGCTGGTTCTTCCCAAGACAGAGACATTTCTTTGTGAACCAATGTAGCTTAAAAAAATGTTCAATGATTAAAGGATTTTTTTTTTATTTGATAAAGTGACGAAACGAGCAAAACGTTCACCTGATGGTAAGTGCAACGTCTGCCCATAACAAATGCTGTGTCACCCAGAACATTTCCGTGGACCACACTGCGCCCGTCACTCTGACATCAGTTCTTAAGTCTTATATGCGTCTTATATTACGCTAGCTCTCAGTGCCCTTCAAACCGAAACAGTAATCTTTGCAGACTACTGCTGCACGGCAGAATAACTGGCCCTGGGGCGGTGCCTACTTAGACGGATTCCTACATAGGAATCCTATCATCAGTAACTATATTCATTAGTTACACGAGTTAGCCCTTAACCAGAAAAACATCTGTCTAGGAACCTTCATCGATATAGAAGGAGCCTTTGACAAAACCAACTTCACCAGCATAGGTAATGCCCTCGTCAAACATGATGTGGAGCCAACCTTAACGAACTGGATTATAAACGCACTAAGCAAACGTATAGTGCGCATCGCAGGTGAGAGTCAAATAGTTAAGATAGCGAAAGGTTGTCCACAGGGTGGTGTGCTGTCACCGTTCCTGTGGAACCTAGTCATCAACGACCTCATCACAAAACTAAATGTAAACCATTTCTACACAATAGGGTACGCGGACGATCTAGCAATACTACTCTCAGGAAAGCAAGCTAGTATAGTCTGCGACCTTGCACAGGCGGCGCTACTTATAGTAGAACGCCGGTGCAAGGAATGCGACCTAACAGTCAACCCAAACAAAACTGAACTGATAATGTTCACCCACAAACGGGTACTGAATAAATATCATCTTCCCAGTTTATTCGGTACCGAACTACGGCTGTCATCAGAGGTAAAATACCTAGGCATCATACTGGACAGCAAACTAAACTGGAACAACCACATTGAAAACAAAATCAAAAAAGCGACTATCACCTTTTGGCAATGCAAAAGGATGATTGGCAATCGCTGGGGCCTGTCACCGAAAATCATCATGTGGCTATACAAGATGATTATCCGCCCAATGATTACATACGGTGCAGTAGTTTGGTGGCCAAGAACAAGATTAACTACTGCTATCAACAAACTCCAAAGATGTCAGAGGCTAGCATGTCTGGCCACGACAGGATGCATGAGGACTACTCCCACAGTGGCCCTAGAAGCCATGCTAGACCTGCCACCGCTGCACCTACACATCCAACAGGAAGCAGCTTTGGCAGCCGTAAGGCTCAAAACACTGAATCTCTGGAGTAATAACAAGATCCCACATACCAATATACTTACAGAACTGTTTGCAGAAATGCCCGTTCTACAGGCTGTGTATGATAGGATCCCAAAGCAATTTGTATTCGATAAGAAGTACAAAATACAATTACACGAAGACCAACGTTCTGAAGGACTAAACCCAAGGGAACTCAGAATCTTCACAGATGGTTCCAAAACCGGGTCAGGTACAGGCTCTGGAACTTTTTCAGAGGACCTAAATATACAAATAAGCACACCACTCGGTGCCCACAATACAGTGTTTCAGGCAGAGTGAATGGGCATTATTCACGCAGCATCGGCTATAGCTGAAAGGAAGGTAAAAGACTATTCCATCCGAATACTCTCCGACAGCATGGCGGTACTACTGGCCCTCAATAGCAATGTTATGAATTCAGGGCTCATCTACGAATGCTACCAGAAATTAAATGAGGTATGTCAATTCAATGACAGTTCCTGTATGGAGACGGACGAAACGGCGGCCCATGTCCTATTGGACTGCCCTGCGGTCGCCATATACCGGGTCAAGCATCTCGGCTCGCCGAGACCGCTCCCTGAGGTCGCGGGGAACATCAAGGGCCTGCTGCGATTTCTGGAGGAGCTTGGATGGCTCGAGTAGCACAACGTTCCTGCCTACACGCAAAATACGCGCTAGACGTGGAGTTGCGGAGACCGGCCCGTTGCAATCTATCTATCTATCTAACTATATTCATCTTTATTGATGATGATCTATATTGAAAAAAAAAAGATTCTATTCTATTCTATTCTGATTCCGTAAGAGCCGTGGTAGCTCAGGGGCTAGGCGCTCGCTTAAAATTTCATAGTACGCGAGTGACCTGGGTTCGATTCCCGGTGCCGGCACCACTAAAATTGTTAATTTCAGTTTTAAGTGCTGATTTACCACGTGCTCGGCGGTGAAGGAAACATCGTGAGAAAACCTGCATGTCTGAGAAATAAAAAAATATTTAGGAGACATGTGAAGTCCGCCAACCCGCATTGGAGCAGCGTGGCGGATTCTTCCCAGCTCCAAAACCCTCTCAAAAATGAGAGGAGGCCTGTGCTCAGCAGTGGGACATTTAAAGGCTGAAACTTTACTTTTACATCTTTTTTTTCCATTCTGTATTCAGTGGTTAGGCGTTGACAAAAGTAAAATCGATTACATTAGAAAACTATTTCTGTGAAAGCGTTTTTTCTGTAGTTTCGATGTTCATTCTCATTGACAGTTATTGGCAAACGTTGCGTCGATGTACGTGGAGTACATTTCGTAACCGACGCGAAACCGCTTGCTTCCAAAACTCACGGAAATTGCTTTGCCAATGAAGTATTTGAATAGGATAGAATATAATTTTGTACAAGTACAAAAAGTTAATAGAATAAGGCGTTAATTTGCGGAAATCCATTATAATAAAGGAAACAAAGTAAATTTGATGACACTGGTGGTAGGGTTCCTATGCAGGAATCCGTCTAGGTAGGTACCACCCCAGGGCCAGTTATTCTGCCGTGAAGCAGTAGTGTGCAAACATTGCTGTGTTTCGGTTCGAAGGGCACTGAGAGCTAGCGTAATCACTGGGCATATGAGACTTAAGAACTGATGTCTCAGGGTGACGGGCACAGTGTGGTGTCACACAGTGATTTTCTGGGTGACACAGCATTTGTTATGGGCAGACGTTACACTTACCATCAGGTGAACGTTTTGCTCGTTCCGTCACTTTTACGAAATAAAAAAAAAATTTGCTAACATCCGCATGCAAAATTTAAAATGGTGTGTATTACCTAGTTTTTGAAGACCACCGCCCGCCCTCCCTCAATAGCGTGCACAAACAAACCAATACCGCAACCGGGAGCCTCCTCCACTACAACACGACCACCCGGCAATACACATCACTGAAGTCGAGAATACGACACGTGTTTCACCTCAAAACGAAGCATTATCAAGTGACATTGACTCTACGACATTCAGCCGCCAAGCGGTGCTCTTCAAAAACTAGGTAATACACACCATTTTTAATTTAGTATGCGGATCTTAGCAAATTAACTTTCTTTCCTTTATTAAATACAAATATCACTTAATAGTTGTTATAAAATTATGTTAACTATTTGTTTCCCGCTCAAAAGATATGAAAAATATATAAAATAAATGTGTAATATTTTCGTAAATAATCATTAATTAAAGGAAAGTAAACAATGAGTACATTTCTGATAATTTTCTAAAGTCGTGTATTTTTTTTATTTGATAAAGTGACAAGACGAGCAAAACTTTCACCTGATGGTAAGTGCAACGTCTGCCCATAACAGATGCTGTGTAACTCAGAACATTTCTGTGTAGCACCACACTGCGCCTGTCACCCTGAGACATAATTTCTTAAGTCTCATATGCCGTGATTACACCAGCTCACAGAGCTCTTCAGACCGAAACACAGTAATGTTTTCCCACTACTGCTTCACGGCAGAATAACTGGCCCTGGGGTGGTATACATATAGTGGTACCTACCTAGCCGTCTAGGTAGGTACCACTATATGTATCCTGCATAGGACTCCTACCACCAGTGAAATTCGAATTATCCAAGCATGGACTTTTTCAGTTCCTTCTCGAGCCTTTTAGAATTCCACTGCTGGACGTAGGTTTCAACTTCTAGAAAGGGCCAGCAAAATCTAGCACGTGGTCATCTTTCCCTATTAAAAATCGATGCTCCTCACTAGGATTTCATTTTCCATTTTTCATTTCATACTCCGACCTATGATGATGATGATGATGATGATGATGTTCTCCTAACCGATTTCGACCACGGTGACAACTTCCGAATACTGTCGAGAGCCATCAACTGCGCAGGAGATATTCTAGTGCCACAAGTGTACGCGTAAACACAGAGGCACTCACTCGTCCCAACCTACCCGCGCCCGATGTAACGCTGATGCGATAAGATAGGAGGTAGGCTAGGATGCAGTGTCAGAAACATGGGGACAATCACAACACAACCCGGCCCTGAAAACCAACAATTTATGTTTTAGCACAAATGTTGGCTCCGGCTGGGAATCGAACCCAGGACCCGCGGCGTAGAAGTCAGGTACTCTGACCACTAGGCCACGCGGTCGTCTAACCAATACATGTCATACAACGACGAGTGCCGGAACAAACTTGTATGATTTTGTTAGACAAAATGTCGAATTGGGATCGACTAAATTTATTACAACCTTAAGAAGACACAGGTTTGCGCGTTACCCGCTAAAAAGAAACCCTTTGACGTGCCTGCTCATTTCGGGAGTACTCCCCTTGTTGCCTAATCCAGTATCGGAATCCTTAGCTTAGAGACGTTCGGTTTCGCTGTCACCCGGAAGAAAAGGCCAAATTGGCCTCTAAAAAGATTGGCGTGCTCAGTAGAATGCGACAGTAATTCTTGCCGGCCCACTGCGTACTACTACGAGTATATAAGGCGCAGGCTCGGCCGCACGTGCAGTACGGTTCTAGTCATTGGGCGGGGGCGGCGCTGTACTCGCTCCTTCCAATTTACCGCATTCAAGAAAGGCCAAATTGGAGTGCTCAGCATAAACTTACAACCTAACGCAGATTCTCAAACTCTGCGTAAATTCGGCGTCTCATGGATTACTGGTCTCATCTTTGGGCGGGAGTATCGCTATACCAACTTCTTTCATTTCACTGCATTCAACGGACAGTGGCTCGAATAGTCGACGACCAGGTATTAGGTAGCAATACGGGGAGTACTCCCAGAATGTTTTTGATGCTTTGCATACATACATACATAAGATCACGACTGTATCCCATAAGGGGTAGTCAGAGACTGGGCACTCACTGCAAGAACAGATGACTGCCACAATCCACGTTTCATCAAAACAATATAATGCACTCGGTGTGATAGGTGGTGAGCCCATCGCCACCATGCGCCATGCGCCACCATGCCTTTTACGAGATCCATTGGATGAGATGGAGTGGTAGTATTCTTTTAACGAGCCGCCGATGTTTTGCATTCCATTATATTGGGTTTTCACAGTTTTCCGCCACGCACGGCCGCTCTGTAGAATTAGCTACCACCAGCGGCTTTTCCGGACCGCTCCGACTTAGGTACATTCAAGGAAATAGAATATTGTTTTCTAAAAGGTCGGCAACACACCCGTATACTGCGTACATACAAAATAAGACTGCCTACTTTGCGTGACTTAAAATCAACAAATGAGTTTAGAATCAAATACAATGTTGGCTCAGTAACAGTAAGGACTCCCCCTTTTAGCGGATTGATAATTTATTAAATTAATTTAAAAAATAAATATATATATTTTTTGTGCTTGTAATTTCAAATCGATGTGCGATTATACGCCAACAAAGTAGCTCTATTATTTTACTCTACATTTGTCCATATATTTATTATGCTGAAAATAGGAGCTAACAAAATTGAGGTATTTTTTTTTTATTGGATAAAGTGATGAAACGAACAAAACGTTCACTTGATGGTAAGTGTAACGTCTGCCCATAACAGTTGCTGTGTCACCCAGAAAATAGTGATTACGCTAGCTCACAGTGCCCTTCAAACCGAAACACAGCAATTTATGCACACTACTGCTTCACGGGAGAATAACTGGCCCTTGGGTGGTACCTACCTAGACGGATTCCTGCATAGGAATCCTACCACCAGTACACAGTGTACAGACAGTCGTGCGAGTTTCCGGGTCTGGGCGGAACTGATACTATGATGTTATCATCGCGGTTTTCACTGAGTTCGGTCCACTTTGCGATTATATGCTGTAGCACAGATATTTTGCTAATTGGTATAGTTAATAGAATCAGGCGTTACTTTGCGGAAATCCATTATAATGAAGGAAGGTAAGTTACTTTGCTAAGATCCGAATGCAATATATAAAAATGGTGTATATTACCTAGTTTTTTGAAGAGCACCGCCCTCCCTGGGCCGCCGTCTGTCGTAGAGTCTATAACGCTTGATAATGCCTCGTTTTGGGGCGAAACACGTGTCGTGTTCTCGACTTCAGTGATGTACATTATCTAGTGGTGGTATTGTAGTGGTTGGTGGAGGGTACCTGGTGGCGGTGTTAGTTTGCTTGTGCACGCTACTGAGGGAGGGCGGGCGGTGCTCTTCAAAAAACTAGGTAATATACACCATTTTTATATTTTGCATGCGGATCTTAGCAAAGTAACTTACCTTCCTTCATTAATTGGTATATTTTTTTACGTAGTGGCTAAGACATTTTTTTGTTTTCTTTTTTTTGTTGTTTATATATTATTCTTGTTTGTATTTTTTGCTGTATGTTTTTTTTTATTGTGAATCAATGTATTACCTTATTACTTACTTACTAATCATAACCCTTCGTCGACTTAGTCGCTGTCGAGAAAAAATCTATAAATAATGATACGATTCAGTGCACTTACGAACAAATTCTAATTCATAATTTTTCTTTCGAATGTTCATGTTACAATTAAACGTTGAAGTCGACGCTTCCCTTATCTCCCCTCTGTATTACTGAGCCCCTGCAGCGGCTGACATAGTTTCTTTGCATATTATTTGCACCGGGAGCGGGGGAAAACCTGCGGAATTAAAAAAAGAAAAAAAATTCTTCACTATTTATGAATTTAAAAGTTTTACTGTGTAAAAGATCATATTATTTAATTAATAAAAAAAAGTGTCGGCCTATGCATTTCCCACTGCTGAGCATAGGCCTCCTCTCACTTCTGAGATGGTTTTGGAGCTAGGAAGAATCCGCCACGCTGCTCTAATGCGGGTTGGCGGAATGCACATGTCGTCGAAATATTTTATTTTTATTTTCTCAGACATGCAGGTTTCCTCACGATGTTTTTCTTCACCGCCGAGCACGTGGTAAATCAGCACTTAAAATTGCAATTAAAAATTTTAGTGGTGCCGGCACCGGGAAACGAGCCCAGGCCACTAGCGTACTATGAATTTAAAGCGAGCACCTAGCCCCTGAGGTACCACGGCTAAAGGCAAGGATAAAAGTGTAATTAATAAAAATTGTGATAAAATTGGACAAGGGCATTGTTATGAAATTATTGCATTGTCATCCGTTCTTTTTACGTGTGACAAAATTTCAAACTATTCGGAGGTCCGGTCGTCGAATGCATACTACTGCTACACGACAGAATAACTGGCCCTGCGATGGTACTTACTGTCTCAGTGTGAATAAAAATCATCATCAAATATTCCGAAGACAACCGCGTGGCCTAGTGGTTAGCGTACCTGACTTCTACGCCGCGAGTCCAGGGATCGAATCCTATCCGGAGCCAATATTTGTGCAAACCACTAAATGTTGGTTTTCGGGTCTGGTCGTGTTGTGCATGTGAAATATATGTCTATAAAACGCACCCACGATACAGGAGAAATTCTACTGTGGTATCGTTTAAAATAAACCAGTTAACTATCTAGAGTTATAATCACTTTCAATTTACATTTTACTACATACCATATGATTTAAGATTTAAAAATGTTTTTCGCAGCGTAATTTTAACAGTCCCAAATACTGTCACGGTAAAGATCGTTCGCTACGTCGTAGCGTGTGCTACACTGTAGCACGCTCTATGCTTAAATGTCCTAACTACGTTACTTCGTTGTATTAACAACCTATTTCCCCACGCGACTGTACTAATTTACAAAGGTACGAGTCATTGTTCACAAGATTGTTACGGAGGTTTATTATTTTTACATTTTCGATAAGATGTTGCTTTTCGAAGGATCGTCACTTTGGCCAATTTTGGACTTGGGAGATATATTCATCATTACAGACTATCACAAGTCCATTGCTGAACACAGGCCTCCTCCGTCGATAACCACAAACGTTTGTAGCTCTCATTTTGCAGGGCTTTGCCTTAGTTGCCACGCTTGGGGTTGGCAACCGCAGTTCATTTATTCAGGTGTTCCAAGAAGATGCTGGTGCGCATCTACTGGTTTTCATTTTCCCTCTGTCGACTTTTACGACACCCACGGAATGTTATAGCCTGGTATTTTTTTAAACGTTCACCTGATGGTAAGTGCAACGTCCGCCCACAACAATTTTACTGGCGGTGGCCCATTTTACTGGTGGTAGGATTCCTATGCAGGAATCCGTCTAGGTAGGTACCACCCCAGGGCCAGTTATTCTGCCGTGAAGCAGTAGTGTGCAAACGATACTGTGTTTCGGTCTGAAGGGCACTGTGAGCTAGCGTAATCACTGGGCGTTTGAGACTTCAGAACTGATGTCTCAGGGTGACGGGCCTACCTACCTAGACGGATTCCTGCATAGGAATCCTACCTCCAGCCACCACACGGTAAAATTATATTCATAAGTTTTACATAGTAAGGTTACTCTTTACAGATAAGAAGAGTGAAAAACAGTGTCGGGAAATTGGCACAGTTTCAATACCAGTCCAAATCTGATAAATACTTATCATCCGTCTTGTAGAAATTTTCGCCATGGCTGGAATTCAGATCCACGACACAGCAAGTTTCTGCACCAACCCACACAGTAATCAAGCCATTTGAAGTTTAGATCTAAAATAACACTGACCTTTATTATGGTTCACGCTTTAAAAGAATCCTACACGTTTCCTAACAATTTATTTCAACGTGCCATAACTACAAAGAAAGAAAGAAATGCAATTCAGACATTCGACAATAAAGGTATATAATAGTGAAAGTCAAAATTTCTTTATTCAATTTAGGCTTGTTTAAAGCTCTTATGACCGTCAAAATCTACACCGGTTCAAAAATGACCTTCTCAGAGAAGAACCGGTAAGAAACTTTGGGATCTTTCTTTTTTCAATGCCATATTACATAATGTAATTTACAGATTACAGTTTACAAAAAAATTACATTATAAATTTAGTAGCCAGAGGGTTTGCAAGTGCAGAGTATGAGTTATTTCCACACATCTTTGTCCTCTATATAATGATATATGTATTTTATAACACGTTTTATCTAATAATGTCTTCTTGATAAGTTTTTTAAAATCCATGTCCGATTTTTGTGTTATACTTTTAGGAATTTTATTTTAAAACTGTATACATCTACTAAGAAAAGACAACCTCTAGCGTGTCACCTCGACCCATTCTACAGGATACAGTCAATTTTTTGGTAAATAAATTAATGTTTTTTCGTACGTACATAATATTTTCAAAAATAAACAACGACGTAAGTGTCAATATATTAGTCTCCCTGAATAGTTCTCGTAGCGACTCGCGAGGTCCCACGTTAAAGATTTCCCGAAATGCTTGTTTTTGCAAAATAAAAATGAATATAATTAAGGAAAAAAGAAAGAGATACTTATTTGTAGCACTCACAAAATGCCGTGTGTTGGCGGCCTAAGAGAATCTTCCACCCCGTCTCATCCCGTGGGTGTCGTAAAAGACGACAAAGGGAAAATTAAAACAGGAGATGGGCAGCACTATCTTTCTGGAACATCTAAATAAATAAACTGCGGTAGCCAACCCGCCTGCCAAGCATGGCAACTATGGCAAAATCCCTCCAAACTGAGAGCTACAAGCTTTTGTGGCTGTCTATGGGGGAGGCCTATGTTCAGCAGTGGACTAGTTAAAGGCTGAAACGAACGAACGAACGAATGATAAACATTTAGACAATATAGGACTAAAGCAACAAAAAACCATCCGACTCAGCTAAATGCTGCAGTGGCGTAACTGAAACGCTGCTATTCTGTCGATGTCCTCAATCAGAAAAACTCACGCCATCAAAGAATCTGAAGATCGAGAAGAGAAAACCAATAATAAAATGACTGTGCTGTTGTTCGTTATATTTTGAGATGTCATAAAAGCGACCGTGTGGATGAAGTATCTCGTCTCTGTAAGTAGCCTTAAAATGTCTAGTACATATTCATGTCTTTAGTTGCAAAGGAGGTTCTTGGATGCAATTAAAGTAATGTTCTTTCTCCTTCATAAATAATGAATGATTTTTAATTTCGTAGCATAATCAAAAGACATAAAAAGTCTAGGTCTGCTACGTTAAAAGAAAGTCTCGGAAAGTTATGCGAAACTAAGAAAAAAGGTTTGGTTAAAGTTTTTGTTATTTAATCTATACCAGAACTTTTCACAGGCGTCTATACAAATTTTGATACGTCTGAAACAATTTTCAAAACACTATTTCCAGTCTAAATCAAAGATAGTGATAGGATTCCGATGCAGGAATCCGTCGAGTTTGGTACCACCCCAGGGCCAGTTATTCTGACGTGAAGCAGTAATGTGCATACATTGCCGTGTCTGAAGGGCACTGAGAGCTAGAAAGTTAGCTAAGAACTGATGTCTCAAGGTGATGGGCGTACTGTGGTGCCACACAGAAGTTTTTTGGGTGAAGCAGTTGTTATGGGCAGACGTTGTACTTATCATCAGGTGAAAGTTATGCTCGTCTCGTCTCCAATAAAACAAATTCCTACCTAACGCTTTTTCTTTCCTCTCCGCCATGCCTGTGGTTATCCGATGGCTAGCTACTCGTGAGAATGCAATAGGTCAAGTATTCAAGTAGCAAGTATATCAACTCTTACCAAAATGGCAGTGACGTGGACTATTCTTCTGGTATTGTAGGTGTTCATGGGCGGCGGTCATAACTTACCATCACGTAAGCCACCCGCTCGTTTGCCTCCTATTCTATAAAAAAGGTGGGTATCAAGTAATTAATTAAATAAATAAACGAACTGAAATATGTTTCATATTTCAAAAATGCACTTAACGATTGCAAAACCGCACACAAACCTTCGGACAGTTGCCTGTCGTATAATTAAAAATAGTGAGTGATAGACGATTATTTGAAACACTAGCATACACACAATACCTCGAAGATTTTAAAAACAATATATTGTCTATTGAATTATGCTGGTATCCGAATCTATGACGCTTTTATCCCTCGGTAATGTGTACTCTGATCACTGTATAATGCGACAGTTTTAAACTAAGATTTCGGCACTGACAAACGCAAACCCAAAGCGCGTCGCCCCCTCGTGGAGCATGTCCTCAGATTGAGCCGATATAAAATGCTTTATTCACCTATCAGAAAGAGGTCCGCGCAGGAATCCTGATCGGCGCATATAGCCGCGCAATGTACTAGTGTATTCATCGCTGTGTTACTGTACGAAGCTGATCTCAGAATATGTACTCATGTGCTAATAAGATTAATGCTGTAGAAATGAAAAGTTTGAGGAAGTATAGCTGTAGTGTTTTTGATAGACCAAGTGAGGAACAACGTGATAGGGAACATTGCGGTGTGGTAGAAGATGAAGTGACAAAGATAGAGAAAGGGATGCTTAGATGGTTTGGACACGTAGAGAGGACGGTGGAAATAATATTGACGAAACAGATTTATGAGGCGGGTGTGAATGAGCAAGCCGCCAAGTTTCGACGTAGATGAACGTATCGCGATCAGATCGAAGTCGTTTGACGAGCTTGTTTGAACCACTAATTAAAGTAAAAGAAGTGAAAAATTTGTCAGGATCGTAACAAGTGAAAATATGTGGTCTCTGCCTACCCTAATGGGAAAGAGGCGTGACTATGTATGTATGTATGCTAATACTAAGCCGACGATCATAGCACTTTTTATGTTGCATTATGTATAGCCATGTCTCGCCAGATTGAGTTCGGGCTGCAGACTAATTGCCCGGATGTAAATCAGTTCGCTGTCGCGACGATCAGGAAACACAATCAGGGGCGGCCTCCCTCTATCCGGAACTCTCTATAGAAAGAACCGTTCCATGTCGACTGAACATATAAACAAAAATAATCTAAAAACTTGATTTTTTTTTAAATAATTGACGATGGTTTTTTTTATTATCTTTGTCCCCGAATTAATATTACAGTTATGTTTGGACTAGGGTTAGGATTCCTATGCAGGAATTCGTCTAGCTAAGTACCACCGCAGGGCCAGTTATTCTCCCGTGAAGCAGTAGTGAGCAAACATTACTGTGTTTTGGAACTGAACAGCACTGAGAGCTAGTGTAATTACTGGGCACATGAGACTTATGAACTGATCTCTACGAGTGACGGGCGCAGTGTGGTGTATGTTGTTACACAACATTTATTATGGGCAGATGTTGCACTTACGAGTACTATCAGGCGTCTTGTCACTTTATTCGTTAAAAATAAAACAAAAAGTGTACTTTTTAGGTGTTGATCTGACTCTGGTAATGCGCATTCAGGCTTTATTAAGTAGACGAATAAGTAGTTTATCTAATGATATAAGGCTCGTTTAAAGATCTTATGAATGTCAGAATCTATATGTTTTGTTTTTAAATATTCCTTTATTAATTTAACCCCAGAATATTCAGTCGATTTTACTAACTTTTAAGTTATTTCATACGGTTATTTTTAATTATAATAAACTAGCTAGCCTGGCAGACGTTGACGTGCCCGTTCTGGTATGTGACGCGATGAGTTTGATTTCTGAATTAAATTTAAGTATGAAACTTTACAGCCACACGATCACAGCGCCATCTACCGGGTTGTAATTTGTATTTATTTTTTATGTTTTCTACTTTTTAATTTTATAATTATTCTTAATTTTAAAATTATATATACGAGTAGTATATATGCTAGCGGTTAACGATTCCCTACAGTTATATCGACGAAGATACATTGGATAATGCGCGTGCGGGGACCATGCGCGGTGATAACAGTAGAAATATCACAACAAAAGTGAAAGGAAACGAATTTGTGGTCGATAATACTTGAATTGTTCCGTATTTGCCACTTCTTTCCAAAACATTCAAGGCGCATTGCAACGTGGAGTGTTGTAATTTTTCATCTGCAGCGGATTGATTCTTTGCAATTGCAATTGAATATTGCAAAGTCGTAATTGCATTACGGCTTCGATGTGACAGATTAGATTTTCTGGCTCGCGGCATTGTAAATCACACTGACAAATTGGTCACACAATTCAAAGTTACATAATGAAGCAAAACTTTGTTGACTCCACAAAGTGAACATTTTCGAATTCAACTTACCGTTTGACTTACAAATGGAACAACGGTCGAAAACTAAATGAAAATTGGTGAAAACTCGAAAAAAAAGATGATAATTCGCAGCGCCCGTCTGCACAACTAGCTCAACGGTATGCGATGATAGGACCGCGCAGTTGAATCAGCTGTCAGAGGATAATGAAAGAAAATAGTAAGAAAGAAAAAGTATTTATTGTCACAGAACTGTCATGCATACATAAAAATATAAGTTTTGTTATATCATAGATGGCGTTGTATACGAAAAATGTATGAAAAAAATATTTTTCTTCATAAACATTTTTTTTCGTGATCTTTTTTCTATATTTTAATAGTTATTCTGCTATTTGGGGCGGAGAAAAATCCAACAAATCCAACATCATAAAAATCGGTCCAGCTGTTCTTAAGTTAATAGTGTAACTAACCCGACTTCGTTTTATATATATATACATATTACAAGGGTAATAAAAATATTTTTTTTTTTGGTACGTTCTACTTTTTGTAATGCTATTTTATTAGATAGTCTATTCACACCTGCGTTGATGAAGACGAAGATAAAGTAACGGTTTCTTATATTTACGCGAATACTACACGTTTAATTTTGAATTATTTATAACTCGACGTTTCGAGCGCTTTACAGCACCCAACACAGTCACGGGAGGACTAGGTTTAACTTTGTTACTTTAAGCTTTGAATCATTATTTTTGGTCCGATCTATGCAAAAAGAGCTACCTGTGTCTTAGAGTCTTGCAGTGCTATGCTTGATTTTCGATTTAATATTATTAATAATAGGATCCCAAGCCGTTGGTAATACCCAACTATCGTCTCTATAGAAATTCGGATGTTTTTTGATTTCAATAGCCTCGCGTTATAATCCGTAATAATTTGTTTTATTTAAATACGAAGATAGAGTTTTCAATATCACTTTGATCTGGAATGACCGTCTCAAAGAAATAATTCCCTAATACCCACAATATACTATAATATACTATAAAAACCAACTAGAATTAATACAGAAAAAAAAGCGTTAAAAGCAATTCAATACAGACTGACTCGAATGCGACCTAATAACTTTTTCCTTTTCCATCGTCACGTACAAATTTCGGTATCAGAGCACCTATACGTAGAATCATAATCACAACGGGAAGTTTCTTTCAGTAGATATATTTAATAATAGCAAATTTTGTTTTTAAAAAAAATCACTTATATACTCGCCGATATACGCCGAACACATACAAACTAGTTAAACTCCATTTACTATTTATGTCTATTTTTGATGCAACTTGCCATCTAACTATAAGTGACTATAATTGCTAAGTGTTACCTGCAACTCTAACCTGTCACTAAATGTTTTAGTGACAGACATTTGAGGATAGTTGGCATTCCACCACAGTGCGTTTTTCGCGGAATTTTCTGCCACGCACTTGCACTTTATGGAATGCTGCTGCCGTCAGCGGTTTTTCCGGACCGATACGACTTAACCTTCAAGAAAAGAGTCTATTCCTTTCTCAAAGGCCGGCAACGCATCTGCTATTCCTCCGGTATTGTAGGTGTTCATGGGCGGCGGTGATCACTTACCATCACGTGAGCCACCTGCCCGTTTGCCCCCTATTCTATAAAAAAAACACTTGAGGAGGTAAACTAACAATACCTTCTATGTACAAACAAGATGTTATGAAGTTTGCCGCCGTTGTTTGTCCTTTAAATAAATTTAAAAAAAACAATACCTAATTTCTGTGCCGCCGGGCCTGGGTTCAAATCATAGTCCGAATCATTATTTATGCAAAAACAGTTTTAGTTTTTGGAATCAAACATACATTAATTTGATATATGGAATAAATTTAGATTTTCAGTCTTCATTTGTCCACAGTGTTGTACTTGTTTGTTACATTTACTCTGGTGGTAGAATTCCTATGCAGGAATCCGTCTAAGTAGGTACCACTCCAGGGCCAGTTATTCTGCCGTGAAGCAGTAGTGTGCAAACATTACTGTGTTTCGGTTTGAAGGGCACTGAGATCTAGCGTAATCACTGGGCATATGAGACATATGAACTTATGTTGCAGGGTGACGGGCGCAGTGTGGTGTCACACGGAAATATTCTGGGTGACACAGCATTTTTTACGGGCAGACGTTGCACTTACCATCAGGTGAAAACACATGATACTAGATTTTGCAGTTTATGTGAGTACTAGGACTCAGTTAAACGAAACGTGACCATTTATTTTTTATCTCGGAGCGGGCCATCCGTATTTTTTTTTATGAGACAGCCTGAGACCTCTCATTTCTGTGAGGCTTTTAGGAGCCAGCTCACGTCACGCTGCTCCAAAGCGGGCGGACTTCACATGTTCTTAAATATGCATGTTTTCTCACGATCACGAGCACGTGGTAAATCAGAATTCCAATTGCAATTATCAAATTTAGTGGTGCCGGCACCGCGAAACAAACCAAAAAAAGCGAGCGCCTAGCCCTTGAACTACCACGGCTCCATGTTTCATCATCATCATCAACATTTCAACCTAACACTAGTCCACTGTTGAACATAGGCCTCCTCCACAGATTGCCACAAAATTTTGTAGCTCACATTTAGGGGGGATTTTGACATAGTTGCTACGCTTGGCGAGCCGGTTGGCAACGGCAGTTTATTTACCACACGCTACCCTACACGTTTATTATTATATAAATGTTGAATGGTCAAAAATGAAAATAAGAACTTATCTTAGATTACAATTTTATGTATTTCGATGAGGAAATTTTATTCAATAACAAAGTTTATTTTTTAAATATGAATGGAACTGTTGGCTGGATTTGTTGATATTATGCTTTTGTTTTGTTAAATCGAGACATTGTTACGTATCTCGGAGACAGCGGGATATAAAGCACAAAAGCGGGACTGTCCCCGTCGAAGCGAGACGTATGGCCACGTTAGTTATACGAGATCATGTCACAACGGATCGCCCCCGCGTGTGCCGCTGCGATAGCGATGAGATTTTACAGCTATTCAATATTTATGAAGCCATGTTGATGTATATCGAGAATAAAACAAGATTGTTTTCATAAAATAACCACCAAGTGTTTATATTATGAATGAAATGATTTATTTTTTATTCTTCTTCGACGCCGGAAATTTGGTGGCATTTGTCAAACGTTGTTTTTACAAGATCGAAGAAGAAACAGGCGAGTGAAACTCTCTACATGATAATCTATTAATAGATATAAAAATACTATCCTTGTCTATACAAATAAATAAAATTGAAGAGTATGTTAGTAGTAACAAAATAACAGCTTTTTACTCTTATGAAAGTATATACGGTAGTACTTACAAGAAAAAAACAATTTTTAATTTTGTTGTCTGTCCGTCTGTTTGTTCCTGCTAATCTCTGAAACGGCTGGACCGATTTTGACGGGACTTTCACTGACATATAGCTGATGTTATAGCGGGTAACTTAGTACACAGAAAAACAGAATTATTTTAAACCTCAAAATCCGATTCAACACGGGAAGTGTATATGGAGGGTTGCACTGAAAATCAGCGCTGCGTATGATCGCAGCTCATGCTGAGTGTAGACCCTTTTGTTTTGTCATACTGCAGTGCAGGCATACCTTGGATAGTTTTATATTTTGATGTGCATTTTACTCATTGTGTTTTAGTTTTTTTTTAAATTGTGTTTTATATTTTGGCTATGCGTGTCAGTACACACACAATACAGTTATTGTGATATGCAAATAAACTTTTATCTATCTATCTATCTATATATCTATCTATCTATATCATCAATCGGGGTCGGCTTGTCAAGGCGATTGAAACCGCTAGACATAGCTAGTGATATTATAAATGTGAAAGTCTGATCGCCCAAACGGCTGGAGGGAACATTATGAAATTGGGAATAAAGGTACATTTTGTCATGAAAACGCTTACATACATAAGATCGCGACTGCATCCCTGGGGTAGTCAGAGACTGGGCACTTACTGCAAAAGCAGATGACGGCCACAATCCACGTTTCACCATAACAATATATTGCACTTGGTGTGATAGGTGGTGAGCCCATCGCCACCATGCTCTATTGCACAGTGCAGTTTTATTCCTTACTCGCCTTTTACGAGATCCATTGGAAGAGATGGAGTGGTAATATCCTTTTAACGAGCTTACATTACTTTTTATAACATTTAATTATCATAATAAATCTATAATGTCTTAATTTTAAAATATGTCTGCGTTTGCAAGGTATTGTTATTTAAATTTATCACATTATTGTGCACGTTCATTCGTTTTTCATAAAGTGACGAAACGAGCAAAACGTTCACCTGATAGTAAGTGCAACGTCTGTTTCACCCAGAACATTTCTGTGTGACACCACAATGCGCCCGTCACCCCGAGACATCAGTTCTTAAGTCTCATATGCCCAGTGATTATGCTAGCTCTCAGTGCCCTTCAAACCAAAACACAGTAATGTTTGCACACTACTGCTTCACGGCAGAATAACTGGCCCTGGGGTGGTACCTACATAGACGGGTTTCTGCATAGGAATCCAACCACCAGTTGCTGATAATGCATCATTTTGCTGAGTTAGATACCTATTTGATACCATACTTTCATGTGACGAACGTTGGTACAGACAGAATAATTTATTTAACTAATCTTTTTTTAGATAAAGCATTTGTATAATTATATTTTATACATACATACATACATACATAAGATCACGATTGTATCCCATAAGGGGTAGTCAGAGACAGGGCACTCACTGCAAAAATAGATGACTGCCACAATCCACGTTTCACCAAATATGCACTTGGTGTGATAGGTGGTGAGCCCATCGCCATATATTTTACAACTATATTTAACATTATATTTTATAACTTCACGTAAGGTCGTCTAATCATCAAATATGTTCGAAATTTGTTTCTTATCTAGTCCTGCACACATTTTATGATGTTCATTATTTTATTTATCTGATGCATATTTCAGGAGATTAATATTGTCTGAAGCACTCGAGCGGTTAATAGCAACAATATTTGCACAAATTATCCCACGACTTCAGCCGTATAATGTTTGATATCCGTAATAAACCAGTTTATTAATTTTCAAATTTAACGCGGATTTTTCCAGACTTTCTTCTCACAGGCAAATAATACTATAAAATTCCCGATATACATGCGAGGCGAAGCCGTGGTAGCTCAGCGGCTAGGCGCTCGCTTTAAATTTCATAGTACGCGAGTGACCTGGGTTCGATCCCCGGTGCCGGCACCACTAAAATTGTTAATTGCAATTTTAAGTGCTGATTTGCCACGTGCTCGGCCATGAAGGAAAACATCGTGAGGAAACCTGCATGTCTGAGGAATAAAAAATATTTCGAAGACATGTGAAGTCCGCCAACCCGCATTGGAGCAGCGTGGCGGATTCTTCCTAGCTCCAAAACCCTCTCAGAAATGAGAGGAGGCCTGTGCTCAGTAGTGGGACATTTATAGGCTGAAACTTTATGCGAGGCGATGAAAGAAGTTTTAAAAATAACTTAGAAAGAAAACGGAGCGCAACAATATATATAACATACACATAAATTTTAGAAAGAACGGATAGTACGGATTGTAAGAACAGTCATTGTTGAATTATTTATGTGTCGGGGAAAACGATATCGTTAAATAATAAGTTGCTCATCTGATTATTGTAGTACTGAGGAGGCGGTGAACACCGTGACGTCAATTGTTATTGTAATAGCGGCACGTGCAAAGAGTCTTAATTAAGAGTGCGGATTGTGCAGGGGGCAGTTGAATTCGAGACGCCGACCTTGTCGCTCCTTCGAAACGAAACTGTCGGTTTAACTAGTTAATTGGTGGTTAGTCGTAGTGAGGTGAAATTATTACTTATTATTACACAAGGTGCATTTGATATTTTGCGCTATCTACACAAGGAACCCTGTACCCTAATCTAAAATCTAAAGAGGTAGGCAGCGCTATCGCTCAGCCATCGCTGACTCCGACATATAGGTCTCAGACAGGCATGAAACGTGCCCGTGGAAGTGATATACACTTCATATATAGCCACGAGCAAGTGACGTAATTATAATTTTCAATAAAAAGTATAATTAAAGAAAATAATTGTAACTACTAATTTAACTAACCATTAACTTTCATCACGTATAGACAAATGTACCAGTCGTGACAATTACATACATACATACATAAGATCAAGACTGTATGTATAAGGGGTAGTCAGAGACTGGGCAGTCACTGCAAAAACAGATGACTGCCACAATCCACGTTTCACCAAAACAATATAATGCACTTTGTGTGATAGGTGGTGAGCCCATTGCCACCATGCGCTGTTGGGTGCACAGTGCAGTTTAATTCCTTACTCGCCTTTTACGAGATCCAATGGATGAGATGGAGTGGTAGTATTCTTTCAACGAGCCGCCACCTCACGGCAAATCGTGACAATTAGACAATATTCAGTCGAGTTTGAGCATTTCTATTATCTCTAGCAAAAGTAACTATTAGTTATATTAAAATAAGGTGTTTTTAACTTTATCATCATCATTTCAGCCCACCGCAAATACCTCGTAAATTGCCACATTTTTTTTAATGGATTAAGTGACGAAACTAATAAAACGTTCACCTGATGGTAAGTGCAACGTCTGCCCATAACATATTCTGTGTCACTCTGCGTGACACCACACTGCGCCCGTCATCCTGAGACTCCAGTTCTTAAGTCTCATATGCCCAATGATTACACTAGTCCTCAGTGTCCCTTCAAACCGAAACACAGTAATTTTTGCACACTAGCGCTTCTCGGCACTTACTTTATTAAATTTAAAATATTATTATTATATTATGATTATTTAATTTATCATACACTGTAGCAACAACATAAATAAGATAATCTGTAATAAATTTATCTAAACAATTTTTTTATTTGATAGTGACGAGACGAGCGAAGCGTTCACCTGATGGTAAGTGCATCGTCTGGTCGGCCCATAACAAATGCTGTGTCGCAGAACATTTCTATGTGAACGCCCGTCACTCTGAGACATAAGTTTTTAAATCTCACATGCCCAGTGATTACGCTAGCTCTCAGCGCCCTTCGTACCGGACCACAGTAATGTTTGCACACTACTGCTTCACGACAGAATAACTTTCCTGGGGTAGTATCTGCCTAGACGGATTCCTGCCTCACCGCCACCACCTCACAAACAGTGGCACTTTTGATAGATAATGATTGTATTTTACGTAAATTCTGTGAAAACCTAATCCATTTTACGAGTATATTATAAATGCGAGAGTTAGTCTCTCTGTCCCTCTGTCTGTGTGTTATCTTTTCACGGCTCAACTGCTGAACCGATCTTGTCGAAAATTGGCACAGAGATGGCTTGCATCCAGGAGACGGACATACGTTTATTCCTGAAAATCGAATAGTTCCCACGGGACCTTTAAAAATCCTTGATACACGGGCAGACGCGGGCATCAGCTTGTTTATTATAAATCTTTTGTGGTAATGTAATAAGTTTGTGTAAATGTGTTTAAGTTTTGACAAAAAATCATTATACATTAGGAGCGTTTTAACACCAATGCTATTTACGATATTATTTACAATTATTTACGATATTACGATTTACTGCAGAATTCTGCTAAGCTTAACCTATTTGTTACATAATCGTGTATACATTTATTTGTTTTATAGTTATTGCTCAGCGAAGGATTCCATTCCCTAATTGTGGGTACAAGGAACGCTTTGTTCGCATCCGTGGGAATTGGAGTAACAATTCAAACGGGTTACAGTAACTGGCCCTGGGGTGGTACCTACCTATACAGATTCCTGCATAGGAATCCTACCACCAGCAAAAATCTACCTGTATATTTTATATATTTTGGGTATATAATGTACATATTCTATGTAAATAAATTAAAATCAATTGCCGCGTGTATGAAAGATTGTAAAAGATTTTTTTGTTGTTGTCGTCACTATCAGGGTCTGCACAGTGAAAGGATTTTTTTTGAGAAAATCCACCGGAACAGTCGGAAATTTGGATTGTATTTATGTATTAAAATCTCAATATAAGCTGACGTTTAGTTTGTCAGTTCTGGAGACAGAGCCATGTTATAAAATAAACAACTTAATATTTTTATCAATAATATTACATAATATTTTGTTTAGTTTCTCAGTTCTTTATTCGTAAATTACAATTAGCACCCGTACGATGCCGGGACGGGTCGCTAGTATAAAATAAATGTTTATTTTTCGAATACTCAATATATGTCAGAAGAGTTGTAGGTTTTAATATTACATACTATATTTATATTACAATCATGACGTGGAATCACGCAGAGCAGACTTTCATCTGTTTGTTGGCTGACCAAGAGATTAAAATTGTTCAGAGCGCTAGCGTGGCTAATTGCAATATTTCTACGAATTATCGTTAGACTTTAATGGTATAATTTATGTACAAAATCCGTAATTAATACGTGTATTAATTTTGAAAATGTTTTCATAGACTTTGCTCAACAGGCGAAAAAGATGTCACCATTTGATTATAGGTCTGGAAAGACGGGGGCTGATAAAAATCCATTCCCTGGGTGTGTACATAGGGAACAAGGCACTACAACTATTTATGTGCGGTTGGAATCCATCGGTGAATCTAGTCGTTCAATGGCAAAGTCAAGACGGGGAAATCAAAGAATAAAATTTTTTCATGCGTACATACAGTTACGTCTTTTTCCCATATAAGTAGTTTAGTACCTTTCGTCCTCGCGGGAAACGGAGACGTGACGGGTGGCGAGACACGTCGCCGCCATTTTGGTACGAGTCGGAAAAATCTTACTTCCCATTGCGTTCCCACGAGCAGCATAGTGACAGCATTGCATATTATGGTTTTAATCTGCTCGAATAAAGGTTGTCCGTACAGTACCTTGGTCTTTCGACACCTCGGTAAAAAAGAGGTAGGTGCCATTCTACTCTCCCAGACATCTATAGGCTGAAGGTTGAAGTTCTTGTGTGATTCAAAATCGAATGTTGATGATAAACGAAACGATAATGATCCACCTTGGGTCATTATCGTTTGGTGGGTCTTTCCATTATCTGACCTAATTAGTATAGCTGATATTGTATTGACAGACAGTTCTCTATATACGATTGAACACAGAAGAAAATGAAACTATTTTCAATTTTTTAGACGCTTGTCACGCTGCATAACAATCATTGAATCAAGAAGTTTGAAAAATTTGGAAGTAAATGAAACAAAGAACTAAAATGAAACTAAATTTTACGGATTTTATCGAGTTTATATTTACTATTGATATCCCGACCACCCACCCGTGGTCACGGGAGGACTGAGGTATATAAATAGTAAATATAACCCCGATAAAATCCAGAAAATTTAGTTTCATTTAAAAGAACTCAAAGTTTATATTGAGAGGTAAGTCATCTATGCACTTACAGTCAAATTGTACAAAAAATTCAACTTCTATTCGTTCACAGATCAAGGAAAGTCTTCAAAGATGATGAGTTGACGTTGATGAAGATTATTGATAATTTCACTTATCGTTCTTGTATTTATTAAGATTGCGATAAGGCTCAAGTCTTATTTCTGATTGAATAAACTTTTCGGCGGCCGTCTGTCGTAGAGTCTATGACGCTTGATAACGCCTCGTTTTGGGGCGAAACACGTGTCGTGTTCTCGACTTCAGTGGTGTATATTATCTAGTGGTAGTATTGTAGTGATTGTTGGAGGGTACCTGGTGGCGGTTCCTGGTGGCGGTGTTGGTTTGCTTGTGCACGCTACTGAGGGAGGCTTCAAAAAACTAGGTAATATACACCATTTTTATATTTTTCATGCGGATCTTAGAAAAGTAACTTACTTTCCTTCATTATAATGGATTTCCGCAAAGTAATGCCTGATTCTGTTAACTATATTGAATGAACTTCTTCTGGTTGAACTTCAAATATTCTGACAGCGTTTTCCTTCACCGCCGAGCACGTGATAAATCAGCACTTAAAATTTCAATTAACGATTTTAGTGGAATCGAACCCAGGTCACTCGCGTACTATGAAATTTCAAGAGTGCGCCTAGCCCCTTAGCTACCACAGCTCTTCATGTTTAGAACTACTACCTCGGAATGAGCAGGAAGAGAAGCTCGGGAGGCCGGGGTTGCTTTTCCGGTATTCTACCGCATTTGAAAAGGCATTTAGGTCAGGTACTCCCTGGCGGACGGTTAAATGCTTCACAAACAGACATATTCAGAATCCCCTGTGTACGTTTGTTTGACAGCGGCACGTCAGGTAAGATCAAAACTCGTTCATTGTTCGGGAACTGTACTCATCCGTTTGAGCGCCGAGGTTGTGAATATTTAACATTTGCACAGAAGCGGTCATCCGGTCAGATTATTCAATGTTACTTTTTTGTTATATTTTTTTAATTAAATCAATCAGATACATACATACATACAGTCACGCCTTTTTGCCTATATAAAGGGTAGGCAGAGGCCATTCACATAAGATCTACGACTGTATCCCATAAGGGGTAGTACAGAGACTGGGCACTCACTGCAAAAACAGATGACTGCCACAATCCACGTTTCACCTAAACTATATAATGCACTTGGTGTGATAGGTGGTGAGCCCATCGCCACCATGCGCTGTTGGGTGCACAGTGCAGTTTAATTCCTTACTCGCCTTTTATGTGATCCATTGGATGAGATGAAGTGGTAGTTTT
This sequence comes from Luehdorfia chinensis, assembly GCA_019845155.1. Taxonomy (NCBI): domain Eukaryota; kingdom Metazoa; phylum Arthropoda; class Insecta; order Lepidoptera; family Papilionidae; genus Luehdorfia; species Luehdorfia chinensis. The sequence continues at coordinate 1,421,199 of JAHVAK010000449.1, read as the reverse complement.
CTTTTAACGAGCCGCCACCACACGGCTCACGTAGCTCACTTTTCGCTCACGCGGGAAACGAGACGTGAAGGTGGCGAACCACGTCGCCGTCCAATGATCCAATGATGAATCCAATTGGTACGAGTCAAAAAATTCTTACTGCCCATTGCGTTCCCGCGAGCAGTATAGTGACAGCAACAGCACTGCATATAATGGTATTATTCTGCACGAATAAAGGCTGTCCGTGCAATAGCTTAGTCGCCTCTTACCACACCTCGGTAGGAAAGAGGTAGGTGCTATTCTACTCTGCCGGACACCTAGCGGCTATCAATCAATCGGATCACTATTAAAATAAAATAAATGTTATAAGTTCTTTGCCACTTCAACATTCCATTATAAACCATGAACAACACACACAAATCGAAGCTATCTCTGTCTTGTAGGAACTACATTATATTTGAAATCACGAGTACGTTGAAAATCACTCTCACACAGATATAAAAGAAAATAACCATGCCATAACATCTATTTTTACTTTTTATTGAAAAAAGTTGACAATTAGACAATATTCAGAGGAGTTTGAGCATTTCTATCATCCCTAGCAAAAGTTAAGTATTAGTTTACCTTACCTTTTCATCATCATCATCATTTCAGCCCATCGCAAATAACCTGCTCAACATAAGCTTTCCTCATAAACTGCCACATTTTTTTTATTGCATTAAGTGACGAAACAGGCAACTCGGACTCTTGATGGTAAGTGCAACGTCTGCCCATAACAAATTCTTCGTCGCCCAGAACATTTTAGTGTGGCCCCACAATGCGCCTGGAACCCTGACTACATCAGTTCTTAGGTCTCATATACCCATTGATTACACTAAGCAGCAGTGCCCATCTAACTGAAGCACAGTAATGTTTGCACACTGCTGGCTTCACGGCAGAATAACTAACACTGCGGTGGTACCTGTCCAGACAGATTACTGCGTAGGAAACCTACCACCAGTGAATTCTACATCGGGTTCACGTAACTGTAATGCATTTGTGTGTGTGTGTTATTGGTTATATCAATTGAATTAGAGAACATGTATGAACAGGAAGCACAAAAGTAAAAAGTAAAGTTTCAGCCTATCAATGTCCCACTGCTGAGCACAGGCCTTCTCTCATTTCTGAGAGGGTTTTGGAGCTGCTAAGAATCCGCTACGCTGCTCCAATGCGGGTTGGCGGACCGCACATGTCTTCGAAATATTTTTTTTATTTCTCAGACATGCAGGTTTCCTCACTATGTTTTCCTTCACCGTCGAGCACGTGGTAAATCAGCACTTAAAATTGCAATTAACGATTTTAGTGGTGCCGGTACCGGGAATCGAACCCAGGTCACTCGCGTAATATGAAATTTAAAGCGAGCGCCTAGCCCCTGAGCTATCAAATATTAAATTTATTTAATGTTTAAAGTAAGTAACTATTTTCCAATATTGTTAGATGTATATTAAAATTTTGAGTTTGTTTTATATTCACAAGGGCGCCTTAAAATTTTACCTTAAATTTCATAAGTACGCTAGTAACCTGAGTTCGATCCCCGGTTGCGGCACATCTAAAATAGTTCTACAGTTTCAAATGCTGATTTACCACGTGCTCAGCGGTGAAGGAAAACATCGTAAGGAAACATACATGTCTAATGAATGATAATATGTCGAGAATACGTAAAGCCCGCCAAGCGGGACAGTGTAGCGGACTCTTCCCAGCTTCGAAGTCTTCTCAAAAATGAGAGGAGGCCTGTGCTCGGCAGTGGGACATTTATAGGCTGTTACTTTATACACGACCACACTCGTATGCGTTTAGTCTTTTAAATTTATTTTTAAATCTTTTTGTGGTTTTTTTTGGTGCAAAGATAACGTGATTCAAAATAAATTAATAAGTTTCTGAATTTTTTTTTTTTTTTTTTTTTGGGAAACAAATGACGAAACAAGCAAGTTTCGCCTTCACCTGTTCATAAGTGACTGCCTGTAAGAATTACGGTGTCATTCGAAACATTGCATTGAAAAATTCTGTAGTGCGGTACTAGCGCTGCGCTAGTCACCTTGAGATATCTGTTCTTAAGTCTCATATGCACTAGTTTCGGTGCCCTTCAAACCGACGCTGTATTGTTACTGCCACTGTTTGACGGCAGAATAACTGGCACTGCAGTGGTACCTACCTAGGTGGATTTCTGTATAGAAATCCCATAACCTGTAAAACTTTATCAGTAGTGTACATCATGTGGTAATAAGCGAACGAAGTCGCGGACAAAAAAAGGACAGTTATCTCGTTACGTGACATCGTGTGGTCGACGTTCGAGCATTATTGCATTGATTGTACAAGCTTGTGGACGGAAATTATACAATTATAGCCTCTTTGAACCCGTTCGGTACCGACACAGGGACGGGAACGGACAGGATGTCTTCCTTTCAGCTGTAATCACTTCAGTCCAATGTATTTTTTCCTTTTTTTTAAAGTTAACCTATACTTGGTTTACATAATGATTTCTTATATTTACGCGAACACTACACATTTAAATGAAACTAATTTTACGGATTTTATCGCGTTTATTTTTGTTATTTATAACCCGACGTTTCGAGTGCTATAAAGCACCCATGGTCACGGGGGGACTGAGGTGACAGATGTCCTGATGTCATAGTTAACCCGGAGTACCTTCAGCTTTTAATTATTATTTGTGGTCCGATCTACACAGAAAGAGCTAACTGTGTCTTGAAGTCTTGCAGTGGTATGCTTGGTTTTTGACTTAATTTTATTAATTATAGGATCCCAAGCTGGTGGTAATACCCAACCATCTTCTCTATTAAAATTAAAATGTTTTTTAATTTCAATAGCCTCGCGAATCATCCTTGGTAGGAATCGGTGTTCTTTTGCGAGGATTTGTGATTTATCAAATCTGATGTAATGGTTGGGATGATCCAGAACATGGCTGATGTGAAGCATCGCCGCCCCAGGAAGTCTGCAGTCTGTGACCATGATGAGAAGATGGTTGGGTATTACCACCAGCTTGGGATCCTATAATTAATAAAATTAAGTCAAAAACCAAGCATACCACTGCAAGACTTCAAGACACAGTTAGCTCTTTCTGTGTAGATCGGACCACAAATAATAATTAAAAGCTGAAGGTACTCCGGGTTAACTATGACATCGGGACATCTGTCACCTCAGTCCCCCTGTGACGATGAGTGCTGTAAAGCACTCGAAACGTCGGGTTATAAATAACAAAAATAAACGCGATAAAATCCGTAAAATTAGTTTCATTTAAATATACTTGGTTTTCTTCTGTATTTTAGGTGCGCTTCACAGATATAAATTGCGAGCAACGCAGCCGGAGTACCATACAAGTATTTTGAAGGAAAGTAAGTTAATTTGCTAAGATCCGCATGCAAAATATAAAAATGGTGTATATTACCTAGTTTTTTGAAGAGCACCGCCCGCCCTCCCTCAGTAGTGTGCACAAGCAAACTAACACCGCCACCAGGAACCGCCACCAGATACCCTCCACCAACCACTACAATACTACCACTAGATAATATACACCACTGAAGTCGAGAACACGACTAGTGTTTCGCCTGAAAACGAGGCACTATCAAGCGTCATAGACTATACGACTCTCTCAAATCACTCGCGGCCGTCTGTCGTATAGAGAGGGCGGTGCTCTTCAAAAACTAGGTAATATTTACTATTTTTATATTTTGCTTGCGGATCTTAGCAAATTAACTTACTTTCCTTCATTATAATGGATTTCCGCAAGGAAACGCCTGATTCTTTTAACTATACAAGTATTTTTTCTGACCGACACAAGAACCTGCAACTTTTATTCTATTCTTTAAAAAACCCTTCAGTTCAGACACCAAGCAGTCGCTGTGCTCTCTAAAAAGTACACCGTAAGTTTATATTTAATAAACTTCGTCGTCGGAGCATGTTCTAATCTACGGTTCGCTCAAAAGCAACTTGAGGTGGTTGTAGGCAAGTCATCAATGACGCTGTTCGCTAAGCACAGTGGCTGACCTCTAACCCGCTACACCGACGATTTCAATATGTACCGGTTGTCATCTTAATGACGGAGACTGGGAAAATTTGACAATGACTAGTAGAACGACGAGCCGCAAACAGCTGACCGGCCGGACGACTACTCACTAAGCCACCGGCGACTATGCGCGAATTTATAGTCATGTTTAACTACTGCTGTCTTACTTGGAATAACACTTGACGCAAAACTTCAATGGAGCCCCCATATATCTTAACTAGCAAGTAGACTTAGCTCTGCAGCGTATGCTGTAAAAAAAATTAGGAATTTGACTAACGTTGAAACTGCTAGATTGGTTTATTTTAGTTATTTTCATAGAATAATGTTTTATGGTATTTTGCTATGGGGAAATGCAACTGATGTAGAAGGGATTTTTGTTTTGCAAAAGAGGGCCGTAAGGGCTATTTATAATCTTGGCTCTAAAGTGTCTCGGAGGGATAAATTTAAAGAAATTAATATCTTAACCTTGGCCTCTCAATATATATTTGAAAACGTTTTGTATGTACACAAGAACATAAACCAGTTCACTAAAAAAAGGGATGTTCATAATGTGAATACCAGGAACAAGTACAAATTAATTATGCTAGTTACCCGACTTCACAGAGTCAGTAACTCTATGGGGTAATGTATACGTTTTTACAACAAAATCCCAGCAAGTGCTAAAAGTCTTTCAATCAAAAAGTTTAAATTTTATATTAAACAAAGACTTCATGAAAAGGGTTATTATAATACTAAAGAATACATAGATGATGATAACCCCTGGGAATGAGGTGATCGCCGCCAAGCCATTTCTACATCTGTAAAATACTGCTGTTATTGTACATTATTTTAAAAATGACTTAAAAAAAAGCCCGCTGGTTTTCTTACTGGTTCTTCCCAGGACAGAGGCATTTTGCGAACCAGTGTAGTTTAAAAAAAGAAAAAAAATCACTCAATAAGTATTATGTAAATAATCTATATTGAATAAAACTTTATTCTATTCTTTTCTATTCTATTCTAATTATGTATATGGTATAGTCTAGTTTAATACAAGTAATTTGGTCTTCTTACACATGTCGTCTGGTCTTCTTGCATTTAATAATATTTTGCTGAATAACAAAATCATTAAAATAGAAAGTTACGCTCAGAATTCGCTCTTTGAAGAGCGTCTAATCCATATCTTAACTTTAACTAAAGTTCATTGTATAACTTTCCATTTGTACAGTATAATGACACTAGCGATCGCAGGAGCTCTTGGATATGAACGTCTTTTGTGTCAGTAATTTGAAAGTGAACGAAGTTAGTTGTTGCTTAAATTCACTTGCTAGCATTATTAATAATTATTTTAGTGAGCTTTCAAGCTGGAGACACTCGTAAATCAAAATTGATAGATTGTAAAAAAAATGAAATTCATCATCATCATCATTTCAGCCTATCACTAGTCCACTGCTGAACATAGGCCTCCCCCATTGATTACTACAAAAGTTTGTAGTTCTCATTTTGAGGGGAATTTTGCCATAGTTGCCACGCTTGGCAGGCGGGTTTGCAACCGCAGTTTATTTATTCTGATGTTCCAGGAAGATGCTGCTGCCCATCTTCATGTTTTAATTTTCACTCTGTCGACTTTTACGACACCCACGGGATGAGATGGGGTGGTAGATTCTCTTAAGCCGCTACCACACGGCGACAATTATGTTACAAATACGTTTTTATTGCGACGAGACGAGCAGATCTTTCACTATAGTTTAATATATATTTATATAAGATAGATAAGTTGACTTTACCTGAAAAAAATTGTGTCTGAACTAAAAAAACAAACAAAATATCACATTGGGGCCGACTTCTTCTCCGAAATTTAGTACATTTCACTAATTCAAGACACAGGTTTGCGTGTTTACCTCTAAAAAGAAACCCTTTTGTCGTGTCTCCTCATTTCGAGAGCACTCCTCTTGTTGCCTTAGCCAATATCGGAATGCTTGGCGTTGACATATCGAGTAACGTTCAGTTCCGCGGTCACCTGAAGGGGAAGGTCAAATGGTACTCTAAAAAGCTTACTAATTAGAGCGGGACAGTATTTCACGCCGGCTTGCAACTTTACAAGGCACAACTCAAGCTCTACATTGAGTAATGTTCGCATCTCTGGGCGGTAGCACCCTAGAGCCAGCTCCTTCTATTTGACCGCATTCAAGGAAGACCAGCTCGAATCGTCGTCGGCCGAACCAGGTACTTTTTTTATTGTATAAGGTGCCGAAACGAGCAAAACGTTCACCTGATGTGAAGTGCAACGTCTGCCCATAACAAATACTGTGTCACCCAGAAAATTTATGTGTGGTGTCAATGCGCCCGTCACCCTGAGACATCGGTTCTTAAGTCGCATATGCCCAGTGATTACGCTAGCTCACAGTGCCCTTCAAACCGAAACACAGTAATGTTTGCACACTACTGCTTGACGGCAGAATGACTGGCTCTGGGGTGGTACCTACCTAGACGGATTCTTGCATAGGAATCCTCCAGTAACTTTCTGATCGGCTTGAACTACTGAGCAGAGATGTTGAATCTCTGTGCATTTTTTATCGCGTCCATCACGGAGAGTATTCCGAGGAATTGTAAGGATTAAATCAAGCGGCCGAATTCCACGAATGCACCTTGCGGCATAACTTAAAATTCTGTCCACATCATCTAGTTGGTGGGGATTCCAACACGGTGCGTTTTTCAAAGAAAAATTAAGCCACACGCGGCCGCTTCGGACCGATACGACTTAGCCGATAGGTGCCCGGCAGAGTACAATAGCACCTACCTGTTTCCTACCGGGATGTCGTAACACAACAGACAGCCTTTGTTCGTGAAATAATATGCAATGCTGCTACTATACTGCTCGTGGCAACGCAATGGGGAGTAAGATTTATTTTACTCGTACCAAAATGGCAGCGACTTGGTTCGCCACCCGTCGTGTGTTGCCTCTGCCTACCCCTTATATAGGAAAAGTCGTGACTGCATGATTGTATGTATAATCTTAAACGTTATTTTAGCTATATATTTTTGTTTACATCATGGGCATCGAAAAGACCTTTGTTTCGTTCTGTTCTTGTTCAGATTCATGTTCTAAAAGTGCCCTATAGTACCTACATGAAGCTGGCGTTGTACTACAATCTATATTAAAAACCAGCAGTTAGACGTTGACAGGGTTCCATATGTTATCATATTGACTGTTACCAGTGAGCAGCTCCGAAAAGTGTTTCATGATTTTTACATGGATCTCATCATCAGACCTTGACCAATTATATTACACCACCCTTACGATGTCTCCTTTCTAATGATAAAAGAATCATTAAAATCTGATCATACACAAAGACGTTATGCCCGAGCACACAAAAAATATACAGAGGAATCGAAAACCCCCTCCCTTTTTTTAAGTCGGTTTAAAATATTTTCATTTATTGATACTAGGTACATACTCTTATGAATCTTAATTAATGATTCCTCCCTGTACTAGTGAAATAAATTATTTAAAACTTTTCTCAAACCGGAGCTACCAGTTCGTTGCACCTGCTCACTAAATTAATCGCCGCCTCCCACCTTACTCGTATTTACGTTATAGGTTTAACAACAAGTTTATGTTATCAGCATTAAAACTTTCCAATGAAAAATAGTCGACATTATGAAGTACTATCAGAAAGAAAGAAAGAAAGAAAGAAAGAAAGAAAAACTTTATTCAATACTACAACACAACATACATTAAAAGTTCAATAGTTAAATTAACAATTAGATATGACGTATTACAATTACAAACTTACGTTGGGCTGTAGCAACGAAAGGGCTGTCGACTCAGCATAATGCTATGGCTGTGTTGCCACAGCGCTGTTATTCTGTCGGTGCCTCAGGTTTACCGAGCAGTTACCGGACATATTATTAACGAAGAAGTATATTCTTAAAAAAGAAACAAATATGCATACATGTACAAACACACACATATTTGTATTATATAAATAAAATAAAATAGAATAAAAAAATATTAAAGTATGTAGTTCAGATCGGCAGCATCTTCCTGGAAGATCAAAATAAACAAACTGCGGTTGCCAACCCGCCTGTCAAGCGTGGCAACTATGGACAAAATCCCGACAGACAACAAAGGCCGTGTTTTCTGGCAATCTGTAGGGGGAGGCCTATGTTCAACAGTGGACTATGATGGGCTGAAATGATAATGATGATAGTGCAACCTGAACTGAGGTAATTGTTTCATTAAGATTAATGTTGTGAAAATGAGAAGTTGGAGAAGTATAGCTGGAGTAACTTTGATCGACAGAGTGAGAAACAGCGTGATAAGGGTACGTTGCGGTGTGGTTGAAGATGTAGTGACAAAGATAGAGAAATGGATGCTTAGATGGTTTGGACACGTAGAGAAGATCAATGAAAGAAGATTGACCAGGAACAGCTTTCTTAAGGCCATACAAATATTTGTGCCGTTCGATAATCAGGAGCCGTGGTAGCTACAGGGGCTAGGCGCTCGCTTTAAATTTCATAGTATGCAAGTGACCTTGGTTCGATTCCCGCGTGCCGGCACCACTAAAATGCAATTTTAAGTGTCGATTTACCGCGTGCTCGGCGGTGAAGGAAAACATCGTGAGGAAACCTGCAAGTCTGAGGAATAATAAATATTTCGAAGACATGTGAAGTCCGTCAACCCGCAATGGAGCAGCATGGCGGACCCTTTCCGGCTCCAAAATCGAAAACAAATACCGAAAAAAAATTTTTTCTTCACCGCAAAACATTCTCAGAAATGAGAGGAGGCCTGTGCTCAGCACTGTACCTTTACTTTTTTTTATTTTCGAACATTCATAACGCAGTAGCTAATCGCTTAGCCACTGCGCCAACCGAGCCGACAAAAAATGTTGATTAGAAAGTAAGTATCATTCTCCAGCTTTATCTGTTCAGAAAATTGTCGTTACTTGATATTAGATTTCTAACGCAAGCTTGTTGCGTGACCGCGATCATCCATAAACGAATCTCCAACAGCCTAATTTTTTTGCTCCCGCTTTCCCGACGATATTGGTATCGGAAGATATCTAGTCATAATACGAAAGAGGTTCCATTTTTCGCCCGACACAATGATGACAGTATTTACAAAACATGGTAGACTTTCTACGGGCGACTGGGGTTGGTAAATATGGTTTAAGTGTGCTGGAAAAATTAGAAATAATCAAAAATAAAAATAATAACATTGCACTGCTGAATGAACAAACAAACGTCTCGAATTCACCACTTTTAAATATCTTTAAATCCATTACTTAAAGTTTAAATATACTCGAAGTAGTCGTTTGCTATCAATTCGGTCGCAAACGGCTGCTTATGTAATTCGGGTGGTGGATTGTGTGAGCAAGCGGTCGCCATCACGATATTGTAATCGCAATGTCGTTGGTTGGCCCCCCGTTTGCGTCACCTATAGTATAAATAGGCAGCTCTTTGACCGCGCCGCTCACTCGGCGGCCGTCTGTCGTAGAGTCTATGACGCTTGATAATGCCTCGTTTTGGGGCGAAACACGTGTCGTGTTCTCGACTTCAGTGGTGTATATTATCTAGTGGTAGTATTGTAGTGGTTGGTGGAGGGTACCTGGTGGCAGTTAGTTTGCTTGTGCACGCTACTGAGGCAGGGCGGGCGGTGCTCTTCAAAAAACTAGGTAATATACACCATTTTTATATTTTGCTTGCGGATCTTAGCAAAGTAACTTACCTTCCTTCATGGTTAAAGTTGACAAAATATTAATTAGAATTTCATTACGTAAAAGTGTTATGTGGCCGCCGTGTCATCCCATGGGTGTCGTAACAGTCGACAGAGGGGAAATGAAAACCAAGAGATGAGCAGCAGCATCTTCCTGGGACATCTGAATAAAAAACTACGGTTGCCAACCAGCCCGCCAAGCGTGGCAACTATGGCAAAATTCCTCCAAAATAAAAGCTACAAACTTTTGTGGCTATCTACGGGGGAGGCCTATGTTATACATAATCTACGTTGGTTGATTTTTTTTTTATTTCATAAAAGTGACGGAACGAGCAAAACGTTCACCTGATGGTAAGTGTAACGTCTGCCCATAACAAATGCTGTTTCACCTAGAAAATTACTGTGTGGCACCACACTGCGCCCGTCACCCTGAGACATGAGTTGATGGTACCTAAAGTTGATTACGCTAACTCACAGTGCCCTTCAAACCGAAACACAGTAATGTTTGCACATTACTGCTTCACGGCAGAATAACTGGCCCTGGGGTGGTACCTACCTAGACGGATTCCTGCATAGGAATCCTACCACCAGTAAAGGAATTTTACCACCAGCAATTGTTTGTACACGAAGTGCGAACTTCGTTATCCATAAACATTCAAGCATGCGCCAAATATAATTAGAGTTATTTCAGTTCGCGGCTTGCGAATTAATATTACAATTTTCCAGTACGCTGTGTGTACCGCACACAAGTTGTATTTGCGCGGGAAGGAGGTACGTGTGGTTTTCGCCTAAGTCTGAGTTCCGTTTCCCCTTCACAAATAAACTGCCACAACACGCACCTCTTTGAATACATTACTGCATGTTGTTTAAATGAAAATAAATGTAAAGTAACTGCCTTTAAATGTCCCACTGCTGAGCACAGGGTCTTCGGACTCTTGTCCGACACGCTGCTCCGATGCGGATTGGCGGACTTCACATGTCCTCGAAATGTTTTTGTTACTTAGTCATGCAGGTTTCCTTAGGATATTTTCGCCTGAGCACGTGGTAAATCAGCATTTAAATTTGTAGAGCAATTTGAGAGGTACCAGCACCGGGGATCCAACTCTGGTGACCCGCGTACTGTGAAATGTATGGCGAGCGCCCCGTCCCTGAGCTAAGCACGCCAAGTTTAAGTTATTATTTAAAATATTGAATTGAAACTTTACAAAATTATTTGTAATAAATGTTCGTCAAGAAGTGTAGGATGAGGAGCTATCGTAAAGAAACTAGTGTAACAGATAATAATATTATTAAAATGTTTTTTTTTTTATTGGATAAAGTGACGAAACGACCAAAACGTTCACTTGATGGTAAGTGCAACATCTGGCCATAACAAATGTTGTGTCATCTAGAACATTTCTGTGTGACACCACACTGCGTCCATCACCCTGAGACATCAGTTCTTAAGTCTCATATGCCCTTTGATTACGCTAGCTCACAGTACACTTCAAACCGAAACACAGTAATGTTTGCATACCACTGCTTCACGGCAGAATAACTGGCCCTGGGATGGTACCTACCTAGACGGATTCCTGCATAGGAAACCTACCACCATTAAAAAATAAGTATTTAAACCTATATTTAAAGGTATAAGGAAGTCCAACAAGGAAAAAGGAGTACCAAACTGAAGTGGTACAATGGGAATAGGGTTGCAAGCTTTTTTTTGAGGAACTTAGATTTTTTTCAATAAATTGCAAAATCATAGTACTTTTAGGAAAGGCATTATAACTGGCCTGGAGTGGTACCTACCTAAACGGATTCCTGCACAGGAATCCTACCACCGGTGGCTATGAATGCTAAAGCTAAAGCGTTTGTTAAATCGTAAGCTTAAATACGTAGACTAGAATTGGGATAAAACGTAAAGACTTGTAAAATAACATAGCTATAAAAATAAAATATAACTCCATAATTTTAGTCGTCGTCTACACGACTACGAAATCACATATAATTTATTCTCGATTAAAGATGTGTACATACACGATATGTGTCCGGCAGAGTGGAATAGCACCTATCTCTTTCGCACTGAGGTGTCGTAAGAGACGACTAAGGTATTGTACGGACAGCCTTTATTCCTGCAGAATGATACCATAACATCTTCGATCAGTAAAAACATAATGCAAAAGGTGGTTTCGTGAAAAGCTTCGACGTGGTTCGCCCGTCACGTCTCGTTAAGGTGAGTGAGAAATCGTTGGTAAAAACGTTAGTCGTAATATTACTATACATTGCATATATACTGTAGGTTTAAAATAGTTTCTGTACCGAAGAACTAATACAATGTCATCGATCGTCGAGTACAGTAATTGAATCATTTTTACATTTCAGTTTAAGACATTTCTGTTCTAGTGACTGCGAGGTAATTTGTTCCACTTTGAGTGCGCTCGTTTTTGATGTATCGGGTGCAATTTGTAGAGCGTCGGCCATTGTAAATGGATTGTAATGGCTTTAAATAAATAGCATGTTGCACTCTGGCCTTAATCGTACGTATATGCTACTTAAGGTTATCTTAGTACACGTTCACTTTATCGATATACGATTCAATACAATCATAAAAATAAAGAATAATCAACAACAAAATCCCAGAAGGTGCACAAAGTCTTTCAATCAAAAAGTTCAAATTTTATATTAAACAAACACTTCATAAAATAGGGTTAGTATAATATTAAAGAATACATAGATGATGATAACCCCTAGGGAATGAGGTGATCGCCGCCAAACTATTTCTACATCTTTAAAATACTGATGTTGTTGTACGTTATTTTAAAAAATGACTGAAAAAAAATCTCGCTGGATTTCTTACTGGTTCTTCCCAGGACAGGGCATTTTTGGCGAACCAGTGTAGTTAAAAAAAAATTACTTTCAATAAGTATTATGTAAATGATCTATATTGAATAAAAAAATCTTTTCTATTCTATTCTGTTCTTCACACACTCACAAACTAAGCCTTCCTATAGTTCGCGCATCATCTACGACTCAGGTGATTTTACTGGTAGCAGAATTCCTACGCAGGAATCAGTACATCCGCAGGGCCAGTTGTTCTGCCGTGAAACAGTATTGTGCAAATATTACTGTTTCGGTTTTAAGTGCACTGAAAGCTAATGTACTCATTTATCGTTCAGGCTGCACTGCTCTGGAACTCCTTGTCCAATGACATAAAAAAAGCCCAAAATAAAATCAGTTTTAAGAGGTTAGTACGGGAGCATTATTTTAAAGATTTCATTTAAAATTGTTTGCAGACTCTTTTTTTCAAATTTATGTCGATCCACCACGTATATTTCTGTATATGTATGTGTGTATGTATGTTAGTTTATATGTATGTACATATTTATGTATTATTGTTTATTTATAATAATTATATATTGATGTATTTATTTATATGTATTTTGAGTATTTTAAATTGTATTTTATATTTATCAGTAGTCCGCCCATTGTGTCCTTGAAGAGGAAACAATAAAGTATAAATAAATAAATAAATAATGTAATCACTGGGCACGTGAGACTTAAGAACTGATGTCCACGACGTTACAATTTTGCAGACGATCGGGCAGATGGTGAAACATAATTCTTACTAATTTTCTAGATTCACACTGATTCTGCCGTGAAGCTGTAGTGTGCAAATATTACTGTGTTTCGGTTTGAAGGGCACTTAGAGCTAGTGTAATCACTGGGCATATGAGACTTAAGAACTGATGTCTCAGGGTGACGGACGCAGTGTGGAGCACCCAGAAATGTTCGGGCATCTGTTACGGGCAGACGTTGCACTTACCATCGTGTGAACGTTCTGCTCGTCTCGTCACTTTATCAAATAAAGAAAATTAAAAAAAATACACCAGCAAATCTATGATATAATTGAACTCATAAATGATTTGTTAGAAGCACAAGTATTGACTTCGTTCGAAATTCAAACCGAAAATCATCGACTATAATTAACTTATCGAATAAATTATTTACTACTGACGTAACGAAAAACGATTACTACAAACGATGTAATTAATTTGTTAATTGAAAATTTTAATTTACTTAGTTATGGACTATTTCATTAACATAAGAAATAAATGAAATTTACACTTAATTGAAATAGCTTTGCATAACGGTGTAATTTTAATTTCGTCGGAACCGGAACGATTGTCGGACGTTGAGTGCTTTTCGATCAAATGCATTCAACGAATCATTTTACGTGTTTTATGTGGACTTATTAAATCATTACGATTTAATTCATTAATAATTCTGAACGCAATTTATATAATCAGCAAAATACACTATTTTGGACACGGATATTTTGTTAAAGGTAATGGAGATACATAGAAGACTTAAAATAAAATTTAAAGTTTTTTGTGAAAGTTTTGATTTATGATATCAGGGAATGTTTCATGACAAACAAATGACCTCTTTGCTATAATATACAAATTTTATGTAATTTTAATTTTACTTTTGCTCAAGTTAGTACGCGGTGAATTACTAGTGTACGTGTTTAATATTGTAAATAATAGAGTCACGCGTTACTTTGCGGAAATCCATTATGACAAGGAAAGAAAGTTAATTTGCTTAAATCCGCATGCAAAACATAAAATGGTGCATATTACTAAGTCTTTGAAGAGCACCGCCCACCCAGAATCTTTTCCAAATTAACTTTCTTTCTTCATTAATATTGGAAAAACACACAAAATACACATTGAACATTATTTATTTATTTATTTTCACTTCACACATTGTACTAACTGTACAAACGGCGGACTTAATGCCACATGGTATTTTCTACCAGTCAGCCAAAGAGTTAGTGGGAAAAGCGTGTACGGCGGTGGGCAGGGGGAAAAACATAAAGAAATTAAAAAAAGATACATATATATACATATACTTAGATATGAATAAACACACACTCATGTACGCACACACACATACACACACACACATACACACACACACACACGCACACACACATACACACATACAAATATATATATACAATAAAAAAATAAGTTAAGTGTCCGATGAACTCGAATAGTGCAATTTCAGCTTATTTTTAAAAGACCACTTTTTTGGATATTTCCTTGTTTAAAGCAAGCAAGAATATTAATTGTTGTACAATAAAAATATATGGTAAAGAAGTCTGTGGAAATAAAATATTTCGAGGATTCAATACAATGAAGAGTTCCTGTACATATATATCTACAGTACATACAGTCACGACTCTTACCCATTGGGGTAAGCAGAGATCACACCTTTCCACTTGCTACGATCCTGACACACATCTTACGCTTCTTCTACTTTCAATAGCGTTTTCATACAGCCCTCGTCGGTTGCGGGATACTTTAACGTGACCTTTTCCTCAGAGTGCCTGTACATTGTGAAATACGAGTTTTTGTATCTGAATGATGCGTTATGTATTGGTGACATTGACTTAGTCAAAGCTTAAGCGTTTCTTTGGATACAGGTAATAAGAGTAGCTTTTAGGTTTCCCTAATTAACAGTAATGGAGAGGCAATATCCAGAAGATATCGCCTTGATTAAAATCGACTCGGAACTCATCAACATCATTATCAGCTTCTGTGTTATGCAACTGTAATCGAGGCTGCAAAACGCCGCGGTGTCAGGGTTAAATTTCCAGCTGGAACCAACATTTATGCGAAAATATAGTTAATAGAATCAGGCGTTACTTTTCGGAAATCCATTACAATGAAGGAAAGAAAGTTAATTTGCGCGAATCCGCATGCACATTACCCAGTTTTGAAGAGCACCGCCCGCCCTACCACAGTAGCGTGCGCGAGCAAACTAACACTGCTACCGAGAGCCGCCACCACATACTCTCCACCACTACACTACCACAAGGCATAATACACCACTGAAGTCGAGACCGCGACACGTGTTTCACCTCAAAACGAGGCATTATCAAGTGATTTTGTCCCCGAGAGGGGACCTCGGCTTGGACCGCCGTCCTATGCGCGAGAGTAACTGACTCGAGGGTGCCCAACGGGGACGGTCTCGGCTAAAGGGCACCGGCCTCAGCTGGGATAAAGCTGATGTCATCGCATTATCTTAGATAAGAACCTGTTTGACCGCGCCGATAGCCGAGGCCGCCCCATTTTGCATGCAGATCTTAGCAAATTAACTTTTGAAGGAAAGTAAGTTACTTTGCTAAGATCCGCATGCAAAATATATAAATGGTGTACATTACCTAGTTTTTTGAAGAGCACCGCCCGCCCATCTCAGTAGCGTGCACAAGCAAACTAACACCGCCACCAGGAACAGTTATCAAGCGTCATATTTGTCGTAGAGTCTATGGCGCTTGATAATGCCTCGTTTTGGGGCGAAACACGTGTCGTGTTCTCGACTTCAGTGGTGTATATTTCTAGTGGTGGTATTGTAGTGGTTGGTGGAGGAGGGTACCTGGTGGCGGTGTTAGTTTGCTTGTGCACGTACTGAGTTAGGCGGGCGGTGTTCTTCAAAAAACTAGTAATAACCATTTTTGATTTGATGCGGACTTAGCAAATTAATTACGTTCCTTCATTATAATGTTGCAAGGTAAGCATGATTCTATTAACTAAAAAACTTTTGCCCAGACTCATACACTGACCCGATTTCATACAATGCTACAAAAGTTTAATAATCTACGTACTAACTTGACCTCAAATTTTCTAAAAATATAATAAAGTCTTATTTCTTGTTAACACAATTAAATAGCGGACCTACTTAATCCAAAAGACTACTGTTTGTGAATGACGCTTATGATAGTAAATATTTCTCTATATATGTATGTAAAATTACTGTCAATGAATTGGTAACGCACGCTTACTATGCATTCGTAAATTGTATTTGTTTGTTTATTAGGTTATTTTATGTCAATCTTTTGCTATGTCATGTAATTGTCCTGAAATAATGTTACACTAGAGGCGAGTGAAGCACTGCTGCTCTTCTGCTTTCGGGTTACATTTTTTGCTCCGAAATCCGGTTTCACTGAAAATCAGTGCTGGAGCGAATGCTTCAGTTTTTTGCTGAGTGGGACCATTTTGGCATCACGCAGTTCATTCTTTGATGCACATTGCGACCCCGCTATTAGAAGGAAGTTGATGTGTCAAGTAATACCAAAATTGTAATTAGTTATTTTTTTTTTTTTTTAATTGAATTTTGTTTTGCTTACAATTTAACACAAAAAGACGATTTATTTCGTATTTTGCGACGTCAAACAATCTGTTTTTATGCATAGTTTACATAGGTATGCAAATAATAAATAATGCGAATAAAAAATATTTTTTGTGATGAAGATGAGAGAGATGAACGTCGAAAATTGGGCGTTCAGAATTTAAATCGCGTTTAGCATTGACTGCGTTCATTTGATGTTGATGAAATGCAAACTGTATTGAACACAGTTAAACGCTTCAACTTTGTTTTTCTTAAACTAATCGCGTTTAGTTTCAACGGTGAAGTCCGCCCTAATTGTTTGTAATCGGGTCTGGTTGGGTTGTGCATGTGGAACATATGTCTGTGAAACGCACTCACGAGACAGGACAAACTCTAGGGTGGGAAATCTGTTTAAAAAAGAACTCTATTAAATTAGATAGCCAACCACATGTAAGAGTTTTCATGACGACACTTTGAACTGTAATTTTTTTTTTATTATTTAGTGCGACAAAACACGTCGCCGCCATTTTGTACGAGTCAAAATAATTCCGACTCTCCGTTGCGTTTCCGACAGCGAACAGTACAGTTTATATAGTACCAGATGTTTTTCTTAAAATTTGATCCCTGTTGCAAAAACACGATTAAGTGGAGAATTCCAATGAATTCCTGTTGTTTGCAATCCGAGGTAAAAATATTCTAAGAGGTAGAGTTTGTGAACATTCTTTATAATTTCTTGAGATGATAAACATAAATTACGGGCATATAACTTGGGAGTATTTAAATAGATTTAAATAATTATGCCGTATCCCACTTCATACGTTGGGTGTCGTCATTTCAGCCTATCACTAGTCCACTGCTGGACATAGGCCTCCTCCATATCTACCAAAAATTAGATCTACAACCTTTGTAGCAATCTATGCAACAAATCTAATTTTGGGGGAATTTTGCTATATTTGCCACGCTTGGCCGGCGGGTTGGCAACCGCAGTTAATTTATTCCATGTTCCAGGAACATGCTGCTGCCCATCTTCTGATTTTAATTTTCCCTCTGTCGACTTTTACGACACCCACGGGATGAGATGGGGTGGTAGATTCTCTTAAGCCGCTACCACACGGATGGCTCTATATGTGCCGGAAAAACCAGGTCCAAAATGCCAGATCGGAAACTACTACAGACCGGTTGTCGTCTCGTCCGCGCGTTTTGAAATAAACAACACACTGTGCACTCAAAAAAAACTCATTTATTAAAACTATCAACCAACTACAAGACAACATCAAACGGCAAAAACATACCGTGTATTAATAGACAACTAGTGCCATCTACCGTTTGAAGTTATAAACGTTGAACGTATTAAACGCCGGTCATGGGCAATTACACAAATTTTAGACCAGAATCAATATGGACGCGTATTAAGGAACCATTATTACTTATTAATTCATAATTTAACCGGTCTTGGGACTGTATTCTTCAGCGGTTTTCAAAAATATTGACCACTGCGTGGCCTAGATGTTTGCGTACCTGACTTCTATGTCGCGAGTCCTGGGTTCGAAGCCGGAGCCAACGTTTGTGAAAAACACAACTTGTTGGTTTTCGGGTCTGGTTGTGTTGTGCATGTGAAATGTATGTCTGTAAATCGCCTCCACGATACAAATAGAAATCCTACTGTGGGGCTTCGTTTTTTTTTAATAAAAAAAATGTGAGTGATGACTTTTTTGGCATGACCCGCGACGTACAATAGGTAGGTACCACCCCCATGGCCAGTTATTCTGCTGTGAAGCAGTAGTGTGCAAAAATTACTGTGTTTCGGTCTGAAGAGCGTCTGAGAGCTAGCGTAATCACTGGGCATATGAGACTTCAGAACTAATGTCTCAAGGTGACGGCCGCAGTGTGGTGCTACGCAGAGATATTCGGAGTAATACAGCATCTGTTGTGGGCAGACGTTGCACTTACCATCTGGTGAACGTTTTGCTCGCCTCTTTACTTTATCCAATAAAAAAAAAGTGGTAAGGATCAATTTTTTATGGTTACTTTTAAATTCATTTTGTATCTGTTTATGCGTCAGCGGTTTTTGCGAGAGTCGTTCACCGAGCAGTGGAAAAACCTATTCACGCTGATTCTATGCGAGATCGAATCCGTAGCGATGATATCCGCAGCAAAACTAGTGACCGACGTAGCCCTAAGGATTAGCAAGCTGAATTGGCAGTCAGCCGGCCAAATATTTTTTTTTAATTTTAGGAATCCGTCTAGGTAGGTACCACCCCAGGGCCAGTTATTCTGCCGTGAAGCAGTAGTGTGCAAACATTACTGTGTTTCGGTTTGAAGGGCACTGAGAGCTAGCGTAATCACTGGGCATATGAGACTAAGAATTCGTGTCTCAGGTTGACGGGCGCAGTGTTGTGTCACACAGAAATGTTCTGGGTGACACAGCATTTGCTATAGGCAGACGTTGCACTTACCATCCGGTGAACGTTTTGCTCGTTTCGTCACTTTAACAAATAAAAAAAAAAATAGCTCGTAGAACCGATAACCGTTGGGGAAAAAAGGTTTTGGAGTGGCAGCCTTGTACCGATTTTATGAGAAGTAGATGGAAGTAGAAGTAGCCGTGGTAGCTCAGAGGCCCGGTGCTCGCTTTTAATTTCATAGTAAGCGAGTAACCTGGGTTCGATCCCCGGTGACAGCACCTCTAAAATTGTTCTACATTTTTAAGTGCTGATTTACCACGTGCTTAGCGGTGAAGGAAAACGTGAGGAAACCTGCATGTCCGAGGAATAGAAATATTTTGAGGACATGTGAAGTTCGCCAACCCGCATAGGAGCAGCGCGGCGGACTATTCCCGGCTCCAAAACCCTCTCAGAAATGAGACGAGGCCTGTGCTCAGCAGCGGGACATTTATAAGCTGTTACTTTACTTTTTTTTTAGATGGATACAGGTGCCTCATGATCGTGTTTCTGGGTAATCTATGGGGTAACCCATGTTCAACAGTGAACTTGTGAATTATGTGGATAATGCCGATGAAAGGAAACCTATTTTCGGTACAAATATGTAATAAAACGTAACCTTTATCAAAAATATAAAAGCAAAATTAATATGAAAAACTTCAGCGGACTTTTGATTAATTTCTGCTACAGCGTGGATGACGCTCGTTCGATGCTTCGAGTGCAATTCTTTATTCGGTACTAAACAGTGTAGTGTCAATATTCGTGTTCCAATTTCAACTTTGATTTGAAATCACAGTTATATGACGGGCAATATAGAGGACCTTCTAGTAAATCTCTGGAGGACTTTGATCGGTATTCATAAATAAGTCTGAATTTCAGATGCACTATAAACGAACATAGAAAACAGAACAAAAATTTTAATTAATCTCAAATTTCAAAAAGAATCAATGCAAAGATATGCAAAGGTCGTCGTTCGTCGTTTCAGCCTATCAATAGTCCACTGCTGAACATAGGCCTCCCCCATAGATTGCCACAAAAGTTTGTAGCTCTCGTTTTGGGGGGATTTTGCCATAGTTGCCACGCTTGGCAGACGGGTTGGCAACCGCAGTTTATTTATTCAGATGTTGCAGCAAGATGCTGCTGCCCATCTCCTGGTTTTCATTTTCCCTCTGTCGACTTTTACGACACCCACGGGATGAGATGGGGTGGTAGATTCTCTTAAGCCGCTACCACACCAAGGTATGATTTAATTAAAACTTACTTTTAACCAATGTGAGTTACTAACTGCACGGTTTTGTATAGTCAATGGATGCAGGTGATCGAGGATCGCGGTGATTGTAACAGTCAGTGGGTTCAGTAGACGATTTGTGGTAGGCTGGAACGATCATCATCATCATATGTTCAGCCCATCTCAGTCCACTGTTGAACATAGACCTCCCCCATAGATTGCTTCAAAACATGGTCCCGAGCCACCTGCATCCATCGACTTCCCGCAAAGCAGGGGTTCGCCATACCGGTACGATTGCCGGTGCGACAATGGGTCGCCTGTCTTACCCAACGGCCTATGGTATATGTCAATGTCGGTTACTAGAGTAATCGACATTGCTGCTGAACTATAGTTGTGCGGATATCGTCGTTACGAATTTTATCTCGCAGAGAAACTCCAAGCATATTCCCTTTCCATAGCTCGCTGACCAACTCCGGGCTTCTTCAAGCGGTCTGCAGTGAAATCCACGTCCAAGTTCCGTAAGTCATCACTGGCAACACGCACTGTATGACAATTTAAGTTCAAAGACTATTAGAGAGACGAGGTATTACCGACAAGAAGATGTGACGTAGTTTCCCGAACGCTGCCCAGCCGAGTTTGATCCGTCGATTGACCTCTTAGTCGAAGTTGCTTTAGGCGAAGCTACACTCGGCACCATGATAACTCGCGACTCCACGATAACGCCAGTGCCCTTCAGACCAAAATACAATAATGTTTGTACGCCACTGCTTGAGAGCAGTATAACTGGCGATGCGATAGTACCTCCCTAAAAGGATTTCTGGATAGGAATCTTACCACCAATAGTGTAAATAACCTATTTTTTTCTTTTTTAACAAGGAACTATTCCCGCGCAATAGGAGTTCTCCTATGTCTTGTGTGCGTTTTACAGTGCTTAATTCCACATACACAAACACCCGGACTGGTGTCGTCTATCTGTAGCTCATACAAATTGTATCCCATTCAGAAATCGCCCACGATCCAAAGCGCAGCAGCTAATTGCTTATAGTCACTGCGCCTCGCACTTTTAAATTTTCATGGTTTTTGTGTGGTGTTGTGTATGTAACTGCCAGGCGTCGGACAACGACCTCCGTTGCCCGTCACGTTTCTCGTAATTAGACATACATACATACAGTCACGCCTTTTTCCCTTGTAAGGAGTACTGGTGGTAGGATTCCTATGCAGGAATCCGTCTAGGTAGGTACCACCCCAGGGCCATCAACAGTCTAACCACTAGGCCACGCGATCGCGAAAGTAAAACAGTAACAGCCACTAAATATCTCACTGCTGAGCACTCACTAATTTCTGAGACAGTTTAGGAGCCGGGAATCAAAACTTACCTATGGACAATAAAGCGCTGTCTTATTTCTTTCTAACTTTAAAATTTACTTGAAAATATGCTAGTCAGAAAATACGAAAAATAAAATTTGATCTTAAACAATACGAAATTTCTATGCAAAGAACAAATAGTTCAAATGAAAATGCTGAATTGAAAGCGCATCTCCATATATCTCCAGCGACGCTACTTTGCATGCGTGTCGGCGCGCCACGCCACGCTCCGCGCACACGTCTGAATAAGATTCCAATACAGTAAGATGATATGCGATATAAATTATATCGTACGGTATTTCGTACATTCCATTACAGATTAATTGCGTGTTAATAAATTTTGTTATATCATTTCTGAAGAGAAAAGTGCCTAAAAAAGGCTTCCTGCATAGGAATCCTACCACCACTAATTTTCAAAATAAATTCAATGAATTAATTAAAGTGTTTTCTTAATATGAGTCTATTCAAATTAGCGTATAAGTGCAAGCTGTGGCCGCCGTGATAGCTCAGAGGCTAGGCGCTCGCTTTAAATTTCATAGTACTCGAGTGACCTGGATTCGATTCCCGGTGCCGGCATCACTAAATTTGTTAATTGCAATTTTAAGTGCTGATTTACCACGTACTCGGCGGTGAAGGAAAATATCGTGAGGAAACCTGCATGTCTGTGAAATAAAAAATATTTCGAAGACATGTGCAGTCCGCAAACCCGCATTGGAGCAGCGTGGCGGATTCTTCTTAGCTCCAAAACCCTCCCAGAAATGAGAGTAGGCCTGTGCTCAGCAGTGGGACATTTATAGGCTGAAACTTTAATATTTTACTTTATATGTGCAATATTATTGTGATAGAGGCATTTGAAGACTGCCGACTCGCTTGACGTTGACATCTAGGGCATTAAGCACTATCTGACGCCGCTTCGCACCATGAGACATGCAAAATAAGCATTCTATGTATGGTTCATTATGCATTAGCCAAATCAGTAGTGAGTTAAGAACTTAATTGCTATGGCCTTACATTTAAAACATGCGAAGAAATTACAAAAAATATTTTAAATGTATCAGTTTAAAAAAAGTTAAATATAATTGCAGGGCCGAGTGACTAAGCGGATATTTCGTGGAGTCAATATCACTTGATAAGTTGGCCTCATTAAGGTGGCGGTGTTAATTTGCTTGTCCACGTTACTGTGGGATGGCGGGCGGTGCTCTTCAAAGACTAGGTAATACATGGTATTTTAAAATTTGCAAGCGGATCTTGGCAAAGTATCTTTATTTCCTCCTCTCCTTTTCCTCCTTTGATATTTGAATCATAACTGTTTCAAATATCAAAGGAGGAAAAGGAAAGTTTTTGGCTCGGTTGGCGCAGTGGCTAAGCCCTTGGCTTCTGCGCCGCGGGTCGCGGGTTCGATTCCCGCACGGGACAAATATTTGTATGGCCTACAAATAGTTGATCCGGGTCTGGGTGTTTGTGCATTCACTGCAAACAAGCCTATAACGTCGGATTTTTGGCGCACATCAATTTTGTCTTTGACGTTACAAACCCCATTCAGCCGGGTGCCCATGGGTGCCGTTTTCAATATCCCATAAAAACGGCACCCATGCGGATTCAGTATTTTTTTTAATCAAATTAAAATAATCACTCACATAATTCTACGATCACGGGGTAACCAAAAACCTATAAAGTTGTTAATTCAAGATTATTTATTACGTAAACTTAATAAGTCTCACCGACTATCTGTCCAGTTATAAGATAGCGTAAGGCGCGTAAAAGAACATTGCTTGTGCTGAGCTGACAGAAAGGAATTCAATTTCACGGTAATACCATATTGCTTATTGAAGCAAGTCTTGTCTTGTGAAGCAGCGAAAATGTTGCGCCGGGCCATTTTTCGCTTTATTAAGTTATAATGTATTGTCATTGCGGTTGCCAACCCGTCTGCCAAGCGTGGCAACTATGGCAAAATCCCTCCAAAACGATAGCTACAAACTTTTGTGGCAATCTATGGAGGAGGCCTATGTTCAGCAGTGGACTATTGATAGGCTGAAACGACGACGACGACGACGACGAATGTATTGTCAACACTTTCAAATGTGGTAGTTTAGTTTCCAAATTGTATACTTTAAGATTACAGTGTTTGTGGTTGGGATTAAAAATACATACATACATAAGATCACGACTGTATCCCATAAGGGGTAGTCAGAGACTGGGCACTCACTGCAAAAACAGATTACTGCCACAATCCACGTTTCACCAAAACAATATAATGCACTTGGTGTGATAGGTGGTGATCCCATCGCCACCATGCGCTGTTGGGTGCACAGTGCAGTTTAATTCCTTACTAGCCTTTTACGAGATCCATTGGATGAGATGGAGTGTTAGTATTCTTTTAACGAACCGCCACCACACGGCCAGGATTAATAAAATTATAAAATTAAAAATATATTATATATATACACGAAACTTTCGGGAACAAAATGTGTACCTTGTAAGATGTAGTGTAGGGCGACCCTTCACTAGATGGAGCGACGACCTGCACGGTTTTGCGGGAGGTCGATGGATGCAGGTGGCTCAGGACCGTGATTTTTGTGGTACTCTATGGTGGAGGTCTATGTTCGGCAGCAGCCTTGTAATGGGCTGATGCTTGGTTGGGTTCAAATAATTTTGATTAAAACTTTGTGCTTGTCGTAATTCTTTTAATTCATGTTGTAGCGTGTGTTAGCGGCTTAAGAGAATCTACCACCCGATCCCATCCCGTGGGTGTCGTAAAAGTCGACAGATGCTCGAGGAGAGAGAAGAGGCAGCTGCATCTTCCTGGAACATCTGAATAAATAAACTGCGGTTGCCCACCCGCCTGCCAAGCGTGGCAACTATGGCAAAATCCCTCCAATATGAGAGCTACAACCTTTTGTGGCTCTATCTTTTGTAAATCTATGGGGGAGGCCTATGTTCAGCAGTGGACTTGTGATAGGCTGAAACGACGACGATGTTATATAATAAACCGACTTCAAAAAAGGAGGAGGTTCTCAAGTCGACCCGTATTTTTTTTAAGTATGACGCATAAATTATTTGTTTATGAATCGATTTTTAAGATTTTTTTTTATTATAAAAGGGATTTTGTGTGGCCTCATATAATACGAGTCCAGTTCTGATGATGAAATCCATGAGAACATCATGAAACTTTTTTAAAGCTGCGGCGTTGCAGTCGGTTTTTTTATTAAATAATTATTTGTAACGTTGTAGTTACATGTCTTCAAAATTTGACGTAATTTAATTTAAATAGGCTAAAACAATACAATATTAACAAGATTTAAAATGTCATTTCAATTAGATTAATTCGTCAAATTTAAAATTATAACTTAACAGACACATTTCAATTTAAATTTTATATATATATTAGCGCCGGGCCTCGCAATTCGTACCCGCGTTAATCTAAAATAACATTCACACTTACCCTCCTATGACTGATCGCGACGGGACAAGTTTCTTTTGTCTCCGTTCGCGTGACGTCATGGAAGATTCGAGACCCGAGCGAGGTATTTATTACCTTCGGCCATATCACTGGAGCCACCATTCTGCAGCCGGTCAGTTTAGTTACACACACGTCTCCTGTCGGACGTTATGTACGTTGTGCTGTACCTACCTTAGCTGCATACATTTCGGTTGCATATTTAAATCTCGCAATCAGTTATTTTAGTTCATCCCCATATTGGGGTTCGAGGTTCGGAACAAGATCTCTTTCGAGGTTCAGATTCAAGAACGTTTTCGAGGTTCAGATTCAAGAACGCTTTAGAGGTTCAGATTCAAGAAGGCTTTCGAGGTTCAGATTCAAGAACGCTTTCGAGGTCCGCACGACTACCCTCCGGGAACCTGCCATGCGACCGTGACGCCACGTGGTCGTTCATCACCGGCGTCCCTCCAACGTCACTGGCAACCCGATGGTGCCTTCAACCATCGTGTCACGCAGAACGCCAGGGGAGTACCGGACTACGTCTGCATAAATTAGGCGGGCCACTACACCCACGACCTACCATTTTGTTTTTTTTCCTTTTCATTAAATTTTAATTTGTTGACAAGGGTTGTTCTTTCATTCATTTTTAATAACTACACCCAACATGTCACATGATAATATAGCCGATAGATAGCAAAGTAAAATAGCACCTACCTCTTTCCTACTGAGGTGTCGTAAGAGGCGACTAATGTTAATAATATAATGTAAGTAGTGTTCGGACAACCTTTATTCGTGCAGAATAATACCGTAATATGCAATGCTGTCACTATACTGTTAGTGGGAACGCAGCCGTCACGTCTCGTTTCCCGCGGATGCGAAACGTAAACTACGGGTCTAGTCTCTGTCTACCCATTATATGGGAAAAAGGCGTGCCTGTATGTGTATATGTCGTACTGCATCTGTTGTCAGCGTTAGATATTTTAACGTCTGCTCGTTCCTCATTCCGAAGGTGTTGCTGTAATCGCAGTAGCAGTAAAAATAGTCTAATACAAAAATTATGATATTATTATCTGCGTAGATAATTTTTTTCTGCGTGCGTCTGTATTAATACGTGAAGACAAAACTTTGTACCTCTTTTTAAACATATGGCGTTGAGAAAGAAAGAGGAAGAAGAAACGAGGAAGTTATAACTTAAACATAATATGTACGTTCAAGGAAAGTAAGTTAATTTGCTAAGATCCGCATTCAAAATATAAAAATGGTGTATATTACCTAGTTTTTTGAAGAGCACCGCCCGCCCTCCCTTAGTAGCGTGCACAAGCAAACTAACACCGCCACCAGGAACCGCCACCAGGTACCCTCCACCAACCACTACAATACTACCACTAGATGATATACACCACTGAAGTCGAGAACACGACACGTGTTTCGCCCCAAAACGAAGCATTATCAAGCGTCATAGACTCTACGACAGACGGCCGCCGAGTCAAACGGCGGTGTTAGTTTGCTTGCACCATTTTTATATTTTGAATGCGAATCTTAGCAAATTAACTTACTTTCCTTCATTATAATGGATTTCCGCAAAGTAACGCCTGATTCTATTAACTATAATATGTATGTGGTAAAAATACATTAAGTTGATTAGAATAAAACAATCATTATTAAAAGTTCACATAATAGTCTGTCATTTGTTTATGCTCATACTGCCAGTGTCAAATACGAAATAGTCTCAAACAGAAGCGATTCGACCCACACAGAAGAGATTGTCGCCAAAGAATCTTAAAATGTTGACAACGAATTATTTCTCAAACCTCAATAACGTTAACTTACAAAAAATTACGGTCAAATTTCGACACAACACTAATGAAAAAAAAAAACTACATTTATGTATTATTGAAAATAAACGTGGACTTTTGGCGCCAACTCGAAAAGTGTCTATTTACAGTTTTGATGTTTAATATTGATAGTATATTATGCAGCTCCTGAAAGTGTAAAGTGATTGGAAAATTCAATTCGCGACCAAAATTGTGCTTTTCGTTTTGTCGCCATCAGTCCAGCAAATCTTCAGTAACAGTCAACTATAATTTTACTGTCGATCGAAATTTTAAAGTGTTGCTGCTTGAAAATTGTATACTTGGATATGTTACTTGACACTGGAAAATAGTTTATGACTGTTTCCATTAATAAATAAATAATAATAAGAAATATGGAAATATAACGATAATACGAGTATATCACTAGCTGCCTTTACAACATCCGTTCGAGCGAGATATCCGATAAAAAGGATATATGATTTGGAGCACTGCACTGTGCAACCAACAGCGCATGGTGGCGATGGGCTAACCACCTATAACACCAAGTGCATTATATTGTTTTGGTGAAACGTGGATTGTGACAGACATCTGTTTGTGCAGTGAGTGCCCAGTCTCTGACTACCCCTTATGGGTTACAATCGTGATCTTATGTATGTATGTATGTATGATTCGAAGATTCAATTGATCATAGTGCCGCTATAGAGACGATGATTCTTTCAGACATACGAGTATTATTACTGAAAAAGAAAATATAATGTTACCAACAAAACACAACATTACTAATCAAGTGGCAAATAAATAAAAGCAGAACTTCTTCTTATTTAAATAAAACTGATTTTTACGGATTTTGTCGCGTTTAATTTTCTACTATTTATAACCCGACGTTTCGAGCGCTTTAAACCACCCATCGGGCCATTGGCTTTACAGCACCCAGCACATAGTACAAAATTAAACGCGATAAAATCCGTAATAATTAGTTTTATTTCAATGTCTTGTACGAGTTTAACACCCTAAGGGTTTCTGATCAAACCACGAGTTATCTCGGTTTAAAAATGTAAGCTTTTCTGATCAAACTTTGGCCTATTGACAACAGAAGAATAACTTAATTAAACATTTAACTGTAAACCCTGCACAACCGTCTAGAATCCGATATTCATTGCTTTGCTTGCAGTGAACTTTGTTAACATAATTTAATTCACGTTGAAATACTTGTCTGGCGTAATGGAATTTAACCATTTGAACAGTTAACAAACTATGCGGTCACTGAGGGTCACACTGCAAGGACGTATACATAGGACGTAAATATGTCTTACGTTAAAGTTAACGCTGAAGCTGCAGTTAAGGATTTCTTGAATAATAATAGTCTTTTATGAATACATGTAAAAATGGTAACAGCCTGCTAACAAAAAAAGTAGATAAATGTAGTTTATTCGAAAGGCGCTCCTTGATTTTGAATACCTGCCCTTGACCTCCGCGGCCAGTCGTCGATCGCAGCACGCATAATGTTCATGTCTATATCATCAGCCACTGCTTTAATTAGAGATGCTTTGAGAGACTTCAAAATTCTGGTGATGTTTAGCGCAGGCTTTTTCCTTCAAATTTTGCAATATTTTGTAAACCAACGAGCTTAACTCTGGACTGACAGATTCCTCTCTTAGTGCCTGATAAAGTCCATGGGTGATAGGCCAGTTTTGCGTGCTTGCTGCCTGATGAGCTGGCGCTGAATCTTGTTGGAATGCTGTTATTATCTGCATATTATTGTCGTTTTTCTAAAATTGATTGAGAAACAGGTGTCACAACGTTTTATTGAACGTTATTTTGATACACAGCAGAGCTAGTTTTCACACCTTTTTCACAGAAAACACCTAAGTTAGGCTTGAATACGAGACTCCCAACCAAACTGAACTAAATGAAAAAGGATAATGTCCACTCTGGATTTTTGGGATATGCCTGCTCGCTTCTTCACTGTTGTGGGCATACACTTTGTTCTTTGTCTTTGTTGTAACCGTCTTCGACGTTTTTGTTTCATCTACGAAAATTTTTTTTGTTCGATAAAAGATCGTGATATTTTTTTCCCGCGTACCACCTTAACCTTTTTTCAGACGCTCATAAAGATAATGCCCTGTTTTTCGTTGATAAGCTCGGAGTCTCAGGTCTCCATTTAGCACTCTTTTGACCGTAGTTCCGCTTAACCCCAATTGATGGGCTAACATTTCGCGCCCTCAGTTTTAAAGACCGCTGGTGTCCCAACCGTACGAGGTGGGCCGCGCTTTTTACGATCTTATCTTATCTTAACTAAATCGCCACCTCAGCGTTATTTCTAAATTTTGTAGAAGTTTAAAAATCGCAGTTATCGCGTAACTACAGTGGTGCAGCGCCATAACCGCGACTCTGTATTGCTTTTGCATTCACTCTTTTTATACTTTTTTTAAATTGAACAAAATCAATTTCTTTTTTATTTTAAGATGGCGGAAAAGTTCCTCATTCTAAATCTGTTCCAACATTTCCAGTACTCTGACTTTAAATAAAATAAGGATGTGACTAAATCCCCTCTAAATGAGAGCTACAAACTTTTGTGGCAATCTATAGAGAGGCCTATGTTCAGCTATGGACTAGTGGTAGGCGGAAAGGAAGGATGTAACAGAACTTCTAACCCGACTAGTTATAAACAGTGACCCTTCTCCTGAGTTATAAGTTGTAGGCTATTGTCAGTTGAAGCTAAAATTGGTTTCCTGGCCTGGATGTGTAGCGACTGCTACCGCATATATGACAATTCATCTGAATTTTGCTCTGCTCCTTACCTCATCAAATGCAGATAGAGGACTTGTACCTTTATACTTGCGCTCGTACTTACAACAGTTATTAACTGAGAAATGTCACCCTGGTCAAAATTAACCTGAAGACAACCTATTCAATCTTGTTATTCATATTGAAATATTTCTTTTTTACTAATCAAAGTCAAAGTTAAAATTTCTTTATTCAATTTAGGATTGAGAAAAGCTCCTACGAGTATGAACGTCAAAATCTACACCGATTCAAAAAATGACATCAGAGAAGAACCGGCGAGAAATCCTGGGCTTTCTTTTTTTTCAAAATATTGCAAAATGTCATCTATAAATTACAAAAAAAATTACGTCATAAATTTAGTAGCCAGAGGGTTTGCAAGTGCAGAGTATGAGTTATTTTCACACATCTTTGTCCTCTATATAATGATCTGTTTTATAATATGCTTTATCTAATAATGGTTTCTTAATAAGTTTTTTAAAGTCTATGTCCGATTTTTGTGTTACACTTTTAGGAATTTTATCCGTACGTACAGAATATTTTCAAAAATAAACAACGTCGGAATTTTCAAAATATTAGTTTCCCTGAATAGTTCTCGTAGCGACTCGTGAGGTCCCAAGTTAAAGATTGCCCGAAATGCTTATTTTTGCAAAATAATATTGTTTCCAATCCAGCTGCGGATCCCCACAATAATACGCCATAGGACATAATACAGTGGTTATAAAGTAGACAAAAAAATTAGTAATGAAAATTACAATGCACGTGAACATTATTTTATATCTTATTTCTTTGTTTCAGGTAAATCAACAGAATCAAGACAATGATACGAGTATTATAATACATATATAGCTCATATTCACAGGAGACAACTAAAGAAAGTGTTATGAACTTACCACCACCACCACCACCATTTCAGCCTATCGCTAGTCCACTGCAGAACATAGGCTTCCCCTCCAGATTACCACAAAAATTTGTGGCCTTCATTTTGGAGGGTGCCATAGTTGCCACGCTTGACAGGCGGGTTGGCAACCGCAGTGTATTTATTCAGATGTTCCAGGAAGATGCTGCTGCCCATCTCTTGGTTTTCATTTTCCCTCTGTCGACTTTTACGACACCCACGGAATGAGATGGGGTGGTAATCATAATACAGATTCATGAGCACGCACCGTTTATCCTTGTCACTCTCGTTGTAAAACGGGGTAAGGTTGTCTCTTTCCTGCGTGGTGACATTTGAAAAGGTGACTATTGTCGCCTCTTTTATTTTATGATATCATTGATTCAAGAAAAAATATTTAGCCAAAGTGTCATTGCTACGGTAACACTTTTCACATTGCATATCCAGAATCATTGAGACATCGTAATCGTAAAATTTTCCAAACAAAACTACAAAGCGTTTATAACCAAAAACTCTTCCTTACTTTATGTTCAATAATTAAATTCTTTTGCAAAACATTTTGTAAACATGAAACCCCTTTCCTAGCACAAATTGAGGAACAGAAAGATTTTTTTTTACTTGTGGTAGGATTCCTATGCAGGAATCCGTCTAGGTTGGTACCACCCTAGGGCCAGTTATTCTGCCGTAAAGCAGTAGTGTGCAAACATTACTGTGTTTCGGTTTGAAGGGCACCGTGAGCTAGCGTAATCACTGGGCATATGAGACTTAAGAACTTATTACTAAGAACTGATGTCTCAGGGTGATGGGCACAGTGTGATGTCACACAGAAATTTTCTGGGTGATACAGCATTTGTTCTGGGCGGACGTTGCACTTACCATTAGGTGAACGTTTTGCTCGTTTAATCACTTTATCCTATTAAAAAAAATGGAATATAAATATTATATTTAAGGTACAGCAAGATATCTGCAAGAATAAACTTATCCCGCAATTTTTTTTATATATATGCAGATAGTTGTCCGGCAGAGGAGAAAAGCAGCTACCTCTATCCTACCGAGGTGTCGTAAGAGGCGGCTAAGGTATTGCAGAATGGTACCATAATATGCAATTTTGTCACTATACTGTTAGTGGGAAAGCAATGAGGAGTAAGAATTTTTTGTCTCTTACCAAAATAACGGCAAGTGGGCTATGTGAGTGGCCTCTGCTTGCCCCTTATATTGGAAAAAGGAGTGATTGTATGATAATATGTAATTTTTTATAATGAATGTTGCCTAAAGTAAAAAAGTAAAGTAACCGCCTAAAAATTCCCACTTTTATTTTTCAATTTTGGAGCCGGAAAGAGTCCGCCACGTTGCTGCAATGCAAGTTGGCGGGACTGGAAGTCCGAAATCCTCGAAATATTTTTTATCCTTCAGGCCCGCAGGTTTCCCCACGATGTTTTGTTTCCTCGCTGAACAAGTGGTAACTCGGCAGTTAATATTGCAGAACAATTTTAGAAGTGGTAATTTTACTGGTGGTAGGATTCCTGTGCAGGAATCCGTCTAGGTTGGTACCACCCCAGGGCCAGTTATTCTGCCGTGAAGCTGTAGTGTGCAAACATTACTGTGTTTCGGTTTGAAGGGCACTGTGAGCTAGCGTAATCACTGGGCATGTGAGACTTAAGAACTTATGTCTCAGGGTGACGGGCGCAGTGTGGTGTCACACAGTAATTTTCTGGGTGACACAGCATTTGTTATGGGCGGACGTTGCACTTACCATCAGGTGAACGTTTTGCTCGTTTCATCACTTTATCCAATATAAAAAAGTTCCGGCATCGGGGATCGTACTCTGCTCTCAATCGCGTACTCTGAAACATAATTTCTTAGCCTTCAGTGCACTTCAGAACGAAATAAAGTAATGTTTGCACACTACTATTTGATGGCAGAGTCATTGGCATTTCGGTGGTATAGAGCTTGACTCTACAGAAGATTTGTAAAAAAAAAATTAGGGCAAAATCCTGCCGAAATGAGAGTTACAACTCTTGTGGCAATCTTTGGGGGAGGCCTATGTTCCGCAGTGGGCTAGTGATAGACTGATATGATGATGATGATGTAGAAAATCAAGTAAGGTAACAAAATGTTCCACTGCTGAGCACAGGCCATCTCTCATTTTTTGAATGGCCTTTAGCGCTAAGAAGAGTCCGACACTCTGCTGCTGCTGCTTAGTGGACTTTACATGTCGTCGCAATATCCTTCTAGTTTAATTCCTCAGTCAGTTTCCTCACGATGTTTTCCTGTACTATCGAGCACGTAGTAAATCAGGACTTAAAATTGCTGAACAGTTTTAGAAGTCATAAGGAATCGTACTCGGTTCAATCTCGTTCCTTTAAATTCTAGGCTAAATTTCTTTGATGATTTCTTATATTTACGCGAACACTACACATTTAAATGACTCTGTTTACGGATTTTATCGCGTTTAATTTTTTACTATTTATAATTTTTCCAAAAAAACCAAGCATACTGCAAGACTTCAAGACACAATTAGCTCTTTCTGCGTAGATCGGACCAAAAATAATAATTAAAAGCTGAAGGTACCCCAGGTTAACTATGACATCAGGACATCTGTCACCTCAGTTCTCCCGTGACCATGGGTGCTGTAAAGCACTCGAAACGTCGGGTTATAAATAGTAAAAAATTAAACGCGATAAAATTCGTAAACTTAGTTTCATCTAAATTTCTTTTCTCCAACCAATACCAACAAGAGCGTGAAAATATTGTCTTAAATACGAGCCTTAAAAGCATTGGAGGAGTTTATCGCAGCCTGAAATAGTACCGCCATTATTTACCACGTGCTCCCAATCTTATTAAATCGCACAATCAGTCTTATCTGGAGCGAGAACATTTACTTAAGGAACGGAAATGAAAACACTGTTTACGATATCGTTCAATTGATTTCTGTTCAATGTCGACTTACGAACACGAATATTTCTGACATCGTGCGTGAATAATAAATTTTAATTAATACTATTCACCTTTATGCATTTCGTTTAGTTTAAAAATATTCATACATACATAAGATCACGACTGTATCCCATAAGGGGTAGTCAGAGACTGGGCACTCACTACAAAAACTGATGACTGCCACAATCACAAAATCCACGTTTCACCAAAACAATATAATGCACTTGGTTTGATAGGTGCACATTTATTTATTCTGATGTTCCAGGAAGATGCTGCTAACCATCTCATGGTTTTCATTTTTCCCTCTGTCGACTTTTACGACACGATGGGATGAGATGGGATGGTAGATTCTCTTAAGCCACATGTTCATTTCGCCACACGTTCAGACAAAATATATTTAAATTTTAATCACACGAGTTAACAATGGACGTTATTATTTAAAAACGAGACTGTCTCTGTTCTTTATTTTAGTATAGAGCAAATTCGTTGTGTTGTGTGTAGAGCCGTAGTAGCTCAGAGGTCAGGACTTCTTTCATAGTACGCGAGTGACTTGAGTATGTTACCCAGTGGTGATCTCTTTAATTGATCTGCATATTTTAATGCTAATTTACCACGAGCTCTGTGAATAAAAACAACGTGCATTTAAATTGGTTTAAAAAAACATGTCACGTCCACCGGTCCAGTCGGGACTTCCCGGCTCCAAAACATTAACAATCATAGGACATTTAAGACTGTCACTTTACTTTTTTACTTTACTATTTACATACTAGATGCAGTACTTACTTTTAACTATTTCTAGATAGCGCCACTTCGCTAGATGGAGCGACGACGTCCACGGTTTGTGGGGTGCGGGAAGTCGGTGGATGCAGGTAGGCTCAGGACCGTGTTTAGTGGCAATCTATGGGGGAGCCGTATGTTCAAAAGTGGACTAAGAGGCTGAAATGATGATGATGATGAAGTTTGTTAAATAAATATACTCCAGTTATGTGTGCATGAGGCTGTGGTAGTTATGATTGAGGTTTTTATTGATTGCTTTCTTAATATCAATTTTATGTTACAAAGATATATTAAAACATATTTGTGAAATCATTTATTTCTTTTACCCATATTTTTACTGCAGATAATGTACAAGAAAGACAAATATGTGACAAATTGTTACAACTTAAAGATATATGAAGATTGCGACGGCATCAAGTTTTTCTTCCGGGTGGTAAATAACGATTTTGTTTATAGTCCTGATTGAGCAATGAATCAATAAATTATAATGAAGTTTGGGTAAGATCGTTATATATTTTAACAAGGGGTTTTAGCAACGATTTGACAAACCTTAAAAAAAAAAAGTTAATTATGCGTACCATGAAACGTATGGTCAAAAATGAGAAGGTTCAGATAAAAAGAACCTAACTGATTTTATAGTTAATAGAATCAGGCGTTACTTTGCGGAAATCCATTATAATGAAGAAAGGTAAGTTACTTTGCTAAGATCCGCATGCAAAATATAAAAATGGTGTATATTACCTAGTTTTTTGAAGAGCACCGCCCGCCCTCCCTCAGTAGCGTGCACAAGCAAACTAACACCGCCACCAGGAACCGCCACTCGGTACCCTCCACACCCACCACTACAATACTACCACTAAATAATATACACCACTGAAACACGTGTCGTGTTCTCGACTTCAGATATATTTTGCATGCGGATCTTAGCAAAGTAACTTAACTTCCTTCATAACTGATTTTAGTCAACAATAATGCGATTTCTGTATAATAATTAGTGGTCGCGGTTTAAGGAAATCTACCATCATCCCGTTTTGCCATTTGCCAATTGCCATTGCCAACCCCCCTGACAAGCGTGGCAACTACGGCAAAATCTCCACAAAATGAGAACTACCAAGATTTGTGTCAATCTATGGGGGAAGCCTATGTTCAGCAGTGGACTATTATAGGCTGAAATGATGATGATGAAGATGAGTGGTCGCCATACATACGACATAATTCATTAATTTAGTTTATGTTGAATTAAATGCATTTGTAAGACCATAATACATAAAATTTTTAACATTGCGCACTCCATTATATTAACTTTAACTATGCCAAATCTCACACTCATCCGTGCGCGCATTATGGTTAAAAAGGGGTAATAAGTTTTCGCTTCCCGTATTAATATATAGATTTATACATAGAGATTTATACTAGAATTGTTAGTAACTTGACTACATCGCTTCACGTCGGATCGTCTCAACAAAACAAATATATATATGTATATGTATATATATATATATATATATATTATTTCATAAAAGTGACGGAACGAGCAAAACGTTCACCTGATGGTAAGTGCAACGTCTGCCCATAACAAATGCTGTGTCACCCAGAAAATTACTGTGTGACACCACACTGCGCCCGTCACCCTGAGACATCAGTTCTTAAGTCTCATATGCCCAGTGATTACGCTAGCTCACAGTGTCCTTCCAACCGAAAAACATGTTTGCACACTACTGCTTCACGGCAGAATAACTGGCCCTGGGGTGGTACCTACCTAGATGGATTCCTGCATAGGAATCCTACCACCAGTAAAAAAAGTTGCGTGAATTAGCCGATAAGTATCCGGCAGAGTATAATAGCACCTACCTCTTTCCTACCGAAGTGTCGTAAGAGACGACTAAGGTATATTATTCCTCGTCATCGTCATCACCATCGTTATTCTGCCGTCAAGCAGTAGAGTGCAAATATTACTATGTTTCCGTTTCAAGGGCACTGGTAGTTAGTGTAATTACAAGGGCATATGAGACTTAAGAACTGATGTCTCAGGGTGACAAGCGCAGTGTAGTACCACACAGAAATGTTTTGGGTAACACACCAGACTAACTCTTCATCGGACCACCGACGCCTTTTTAAAAGTACTGTACTTTAAAAGTACTGAGCACAGGCCTCCTCTCATTTCTGAGAGGGGTTTGGAGCTAGGAAGAATCCGCCACGCTGCTCCAATGCGGGTTAGTGAACTGCACATGTCTTCGAAATATTTTTTATTTGTTTTTATTTTTCAGACATGGAGGTTGCCTCACGATGTTTTCCTTCACCGCCGAGCACGTGGTAAATCAGCAATTAAAATTGCAATTAACAATTTTAGTGGTGCCGACACCGAGAATCGAACCCACTCGCTTACTATAAAATTTATAGTTAGCGCCTAGCCCCTGAGCTACCACGGCCTTTTTACCCCTGTCTATATCAACGTCATCCAGTCCTCGGTTAGAACTCTGCTCAGCCTCACTCTGGTGAGGCTGAGCTCGGTTATGATGCAAAATTTTTAACAAATCGATTACACAAGAGAGCATTAATTGACCGGGTAAACTTTTCACAACATACATACATACATAAGATCACGACTGTATCCCATAAGGGGTAGTCAGAGACTGGGCACTCACTTCAAAAGCAGATGACTGCCACAATCTACGTTTCACCAAAACAATATAATGCACTTGGTGTGATAGGTGGTGAGCCCATCGCCACCATGCGCTGTTGGGTGCACAGTGCAGTTTAATTCCTTACTCGCCTTTTACGAGATCCATTGGATGAGATGGAGTGGTAGTATTCTTTTAACGAGCCGCCACCACACGGCTCACAAAACTTTTCACAAAATGCTTTAAAATACTTTATTTCGCCAACGGAGAACTACTTTTTTAAACAATGCCCCACACTAGGATTTCTTCGGTGTCGTGGGTGCGTTGTACAGGCATACATTTCAGATGCACAACAAAATCAGACCCGAAAACCAACAATTTGAGTTTTTGCAAAAATGTTGACTTCGGCTGGAATTCGAACACAGGACCTGCGGCGTAGAAGTTATCTGATTTCTTTCTTTCCACCAAGCCACGCGGCCGTCCAATGAAAAATACTATAGTATCATAATATGCATTCCAGCTATATTATTCACATGGAAGAAATACAGGCAAATTAAAAAAAAAGTTCAGATTATAATGAAGCTTGCAAACACTACAATATCATGTTACTTTAAAACGACGTAGCCACTTGACTTACTCATTCTGTATGTTGGCAGGAAACCATCGATACTGCATAATTAACTCTCGACTCCATCCTATCGTTATAAACATATTCATGAATCCGTCTAGGTAGGTACCACACTAGGGCCAGTTATTCTGCCGTAATGCCGTAGTGTGCAAACAATACTGTATTTCGGTCTCAAGGGCAATGAGAGCTAGCCTAATCACTGGGCATATGGACTTAAGAACTGATGTCTCAGGGCGACGAGCGTAGTTTGGTGTCACACAGAAATGTTCTGGGTGATACAGCATTTGTTATGGGCAGACGTTGCACTTACCATCAGGTGAACGTTTTGGCAAATATCTGGCATTGAATAAAAAAATGTCAGGTACGTAACCTGTGTAAGTAGGGTTGCCAGATCGTAATACCAGAATATCTGGACAAAATTCCAAATCGGCGAAAATTTGGGGTCATTATCGGGAGAAAAGAAAATAATAAAAATTGAAATGCAACTTTTATTTTAAAATCCAGTCTTACACAAAAACATTATACACTCGGCGTCAAAAAAATTGCACCTTTCTGAGTTTGCGCGAAAAATGGCTGTAATGGCTAGAAACGAATTATATTTATATAAATATTGGTATGTTTGAAATGGGTATTTGAATAGCTTTACATTATTAATAAAAAAATCATGAAATCATTAAAACATTTATCATTATAGAGCGTCAAAAATAAACACTGTCAAATGCTCGTTAGTAAGGACGCTAGTTACACCACCTAAAAAGGGTATAAAAGGGTCGATCTGGATGAAATATGGGCCAGTCGTAATTTAGACTTTGCAGTGAACAAGTAACCCAAGTAAGAACAAGTAAAGATGGACACCAGCTCTGAAGAAGCCGCTCAAGTGATTGCCCTATTGCAGTCGGGGATGCGGCAGTGTGACGTTGCTCGACACTTGAACCTGTCCCGTTTTTCAGTTCGACGGGTGTTCCAACGTTTTCAGCAGACTGGTGGTTATGCTAGAAAGCCGGTATCTGGAAGAAAACGGTGCACATCAAAAAGAGATGACCGTTTCATCGTTACGACATCTTTACAAAACCGCTTTACAAATGCTGTTGAGTTGCAACAACAGGTTCGATCAACTCGGAGAACATCTGTGAGTGTTTCTACGATAAGAAGAAGGTTACACGAAAAGAGTTTAACAGCCCATAGACCTGCTAAAGGTCCAAAACTTACTGCACAGCATCGCAGAGATCGCCTAGAGTTTGCTCGCAATCATTGCAAATGGACTCTAGAACAGTGGCGGGCCGTACTCTTCTCTGATGAGACGAGGGTCTGTCTCTTCTGCAATGACAGACGTAGAAGGGTCTACAGAAGATAGGGGGAGAGGTTCACACAACCCTGCTTCGAAAAATCCGTCGAATACGGGGGTGGCTCGTGTATGTTTTGGGGCGGCATTTCCGTCGACGGGAAAACGGAACTTGTGTGCGTTTCCCGGACTCGGGGTGGCCGTGGGCAAGGGTCATTAAATGCTGGTCGGTACATTACCGAAATCCTGGAGGAACATGTAGTCCCGTATGCTGGTTATGTCGGTGATGGATTCATGTTAATGCATGATAATGCTCGTTGCCACACCGCGGCTATTGTACGGGATTAATTACAGGAGGTCGGTATCCCTGTTATGCATTGGCCAGCACGAAGTCCAGACCTTAACCCAATAGAACATCTCTGGGATGACCTAAAACAGCGCGTGCGAGCTCGAGATCCAGCTCCAGCCACTCTTCAAGAGCTCCAAGATGCGGTACTTGAAGAGTGGGAACAAATAAATAGAGGCTGTTGCGATCCTTGTAAGGTCCATGAAAGATCGCATGGAAGCCGTTATCAAGGCAAGGGGGTAACACTAGGTTTTAAGAACTTTTTTTGTATTGATTAAGTTTTTTTTAATTATTAATTTGAAAATTTGTACATACCCTGTCTTTTTCTTTAATTTCTCTTTCGTCTCGTTATAAAAGTAAAATTCAATTAAAATTCCTGAAAGCTAATGAAATTACCTTTCGAATGATACCCTCAAACCACAACATTGCCATTGGCCTGTTGTGTTAAAATAGTATTTAAAGTTTAGTTTTTTTTCGGATGTGCGATTTTTTTGACGCCGAGTGTATTACACTTATCTAAAGCAATCTATAGCGGAGGCCTATGTTCAGTAGTGGACTAATGATAGGCTCTATTCAAACAAAGCCCGACCGTCTGGCAACTCGATGAATAAAGGTTGTTTCAGTTGGTGTTTTGCACGAACGCGCAGACACTCACACGCACACACACACACGCACACACACGAACATCCACACACATTCACACGCGCGCGCCACACACGCATATACGAAATGTAGACCACGCGCACACATACACAAGCACACACACTCGCTCATACATACATTCATAAGATCACGACTGTATCCCATAAGTGGTAGTCAGAGACTGGGCACTCACTGCAAAAACAGATGACTGCCTCAATCCACGTTTCACCAAAACAATATAATGCACTTGGTGTGATAGGTGGTGAGCACATCGCCACCATGCGCTGTTGGGTTCACAGTGCAGTTAAATTCCCTTTCTCGCCTTTTACGAGATCCATTGGATGAGATGGAGTAGTAGTATTCTTTTAACGAGCCGCCACCACACTCGCTCACCCTCATGTTAATACACGTTATAATTGTACATTACTAAAGACCATAAAATATAAATCCCATACAGTCATTTTTTATTGTTGAATTCATTTATATTATCTGTAAGTGCTGCGGAGAGAAGGCATAAATAGCGTATGATAAGATCAGAAGTTGTTAATCTACATTAAAACCTTTTTTATTACAGTTGCGTAAAAATACTAATCAAGGTCGCGTCGGAAGCTAAGGATGAAAGCTAAAGAGGTCACAAAGAATGGTTACGTAATAGCCAGATTGGCTTGATAATAAACATTAAAATTTTACGTTAAGGCCGGGCAAGATGGAGACATCTTTGTTGGAATAATAAGCTTGAACAAGTAACTGTCTCTATATTTAAGCTAATCTCTTCATCTTATCTTTATCTTTTAAATAAACTTTAAGCAAAAATCAAATTATTGTTATAAGCTTTTGTAGGGACTATGCCGCCACATCTCTTATGTGGCGGCATAGTCACTTAAGAAATATTTCATACATTCCATAATCGCGCTATGCAAGATTCTGAGATTCGAACTATATATAAAAAAAAAGTAAAGTTTCAGCCTTTAAATGTCCCACTACTGAGCACAGGCCTCCTCTCATTTCTGAGAGGGTTTTGGAGCTAGGGAGAATCCGCCACGCTGCTCCAATGCGAGTTGGCGGATTTCACATGTCTTCGAAATATTTTTTATTCCTCAGACATGCAGTTTCCTCACGATGTTTTCCTTCACCGCCGAGCACGTGGTAAATCAGCACTTAAAATAAAAATTAACAATTTTAGTGGTGCCGGCACCGGGAATCGAACCCAGGTCACTCGCGTACTATGAAATTTAAAGCGAGCGCCTAGCCCCTGAGCTACCACGGCATATACAACATCAAAATATTACTAGTTGGAGGAGACGTTCTCCTTAGATCAAACCAAACGATCTGGTTGGTGGCTATACTTTTCCTTGGCAATATCGTCCGCCAAAGTTTTATTCGCAGTTGTCAAAACAAATCCAAAGAGCCCAAATATAACGAAGCTATTTTTCTTAGTTTAGGAGTTCCTATGCTTCATCATCATCATCATTTCAGACAGTCACAATTCCATTCTAAACTAAGGCATCTCCTGGTTTTCATTTTCCCTCTGTCGACTTTTACGATACCCACGGGATAAGACGGGGTGGTAGATTCTCTTAGGCCACCACACGTAACCTGTG
This sequence comes from Luehdorfia chinensis, assembly GCA_019845155.1. Classification (NCBI taxonomy): domain Eukaryota; kingdom Metazoa; phylum Arthropoda; class Insecta; order Lepidoptera; family Papilionidae; genus Luehdorfia; species Luehdorfia chinensis. Next base: position 1,379,516 of record JAHVAK010000449.1, on the reverse strand, counting down.
CTTCACCAGCTTCATGGAACCATATTGTTGCATTATCACCGAAGCTACGTAGGTATGCCAAATTATAGCTCATCGGAAGTAACGTTAAAATTGACTTATACAAGATTTGAACCGGAAAGACCCACGAAAAAGCAAGTTTTAAAAAACTTGTCACAACGTGAGGCACGTTTTTTACACTACGATTTCACATGTATCGTGAGATCAATTTTTGTTCGTACTCAAATATTAGCTCCGGTTTCAAACTCAGGACCCTCGTAGAAGTCGGATACTCTGACCAACAGACCATGATGTCGTTAACTGCAAAGTTATGATAAAACCGAATAAAGGAAATGTCGTAAATTTTCAGAGCTTTCGACTGACAGTGGAATATCCAAAAAAAACCCAGTCCTTGAAATACCCAGCACTGTGCCAGGCAGCAGCGTATATATTTTTTTGGATAAAGCGACGAGACGAGCAAAACATTCACCTGATGGTAAGTGCAACGCTGCCCATAACAAATGCTCACCCTTAGCATTTCTGTCTGGCAGCTCACAGCGCCAGCCACCCTGAGATATCGGTTCTTAAGTCTCATATGCCCAGTAATTACACTAACTTCAGACCTAAACACAATAGTGTTTGCACAACACTGCTTGACACACTTAGACGGATTCCCGCATAGTAATCCTACCACCATTAATGTGTACGTCGTATGTGCTTATAAAACGCTTAGTAAGGTTTCATAATTCATCATAATAACTTCAGTTGCTAAATCCTCACTTTGTTTCTGCGACGTAAATAGAAGCATTTGCCATGTAATGCCGGATGCCTCATAGCAAGGAGGTGTATTATATAGGTAATTATAAATACAAAATTCCAATGTTCTTAATCTCAAAATTCACTTATTTAACCAGTGGGGATAAAAATAGATAATACAAGATAAAATAATTTATGATTAATTCTTGATTGAGAATGATTGATTCGCGGTTCCTGGTGTTCGAAACCAAGCCGGAACAAGCAAGTGGCTCTCATGATGATTACCACCGCCCAGGAACATTTGCAATACCGTAAAGTCGTATAAACGCGGCAGCAAATTCCATAAAGTAGGTCTACGTAGCAGAGAATCGTATTGAGCTTGTAAAATGACAAGCTCGGAACGTTTAAACAATTATTATTAAAAAAACCGACTTCAACACTGCAGCTCCAAACATGCTTATGCTAATTTAGTAGTTTCGTGATTTTCGCCGTGTGGTGGCGGCTTAAGAAAATCTACCACCCCATCTCATCCCGTGGGTGTCGTAAAAGTCGACAGAGGGAAATTAAAAAACAGGACCCATCTCCTGCCATCCTTCTGGAACATCTGAATAAATAAACTGTGGTCACACGCCAGCCATGCGTGGCAACTGTGCAAAATACCCCCAAAATGAGAGCTACTAACTTTTGTGGCAATCAATGAGGGAGGCCCTATGTTCAGCAGTGGGCTAGTGATAGGTTGAAACGTCGATGATTTTCTCATGGATTCCATTATCACAACTTGAGCAAATTTGTATGAGAGCAACCTCGAATATAACGACATCAATGAAAAATAGAATTATAGAAATCGGTTTACATGCACACAAAGCTTATTTTACCGGTGGTAAGATTCCTACGCAGGAATCCATCTAGGATAGTTACCACCCCAGAGCCAGTTTCTGCCGCAAGAGAAGTAGTGTGCAAACATTACTGTGTTTCGGTTTGTGAAATAGATTTTTTTTTATATAGATCATTTTACTTAATAGTAATCGAACGTTATTTTTTTAAGCTACACTGGTTCGAAAAGAAATGCCTCTGTCCCTGGTAAGGACCAGTAAGAAACCCAGTGGGATTATTTTTTCAGTCATTTTAAAAATAATATACAATTACAACAGTATTATAAAGATATATAAATATTTAAATAAAACTACTTTTTACGGATTTTATCGCGTTTAATTTAGAACTATTTTTAACCCCAAGTTTCGGGCGCTTTACAGCACTCATGGTCACTGAGGGGGACTGAGGAGACAGTTGTCCCGATGTCATAGTTAACCCGGAGTACCTTCAGCTTTTAATTATTATTTTTAGTCCGATCTACGCAGAAAGAGCTTAGTATGTCTTGAAGCCTTGCAGTGGTATGCTTGGTTTTTGATTTAATTTTATTAATAATAGGGTCCCAAGCCGGTGGTAATACCCAACCATCTTCCCTATTGAAATTAGGATGTTTTTTAATTTCAATAGCCTCGCGAATCATCCTTGGTAGGAATCGGTGTTCTTTTGCAAGGATTTGTGGTCTATCAAATCTGATGTAATGGTTGGGATTTTATTTAAATGTGTAATATTCGCGTAAATAAAAGAAAATATAGAAATAGCTTGGCAGCGATCACCGTCATTCCCAGGGGTTATCATCCATGTAGTTCCTTCATATTATAACAATCCTTCTTAAACAGTCTTTGTTTAACAAATAAACTTTGTGCACTTTTTGAGATTTTGTTATAAGAACGTATACATTGCCCCGTTTTGAACGGTTTGAAGGGCGGGCCGGTAGCAATTCTCATTTTCACCAGCTAAAGTATTTGAGTCGGCAGTTTGTAAAATATCCAGGATCAGGTCCTGATTCAAGTCTCGGACGCTCAACACGTGTTCATACGCGCGCGCATTACTACTGGCAACTTACTAAACGCGATGGCCTACGTAATCTCTAGTGTGGACGCAGGTTTGCTGGTTGATGCCGCCTACTTTGATTTCAAAAAGGCTTTTGCACCTTGTAGATAACGACATGCTATTGGCAAAGTTGGCGTACATCGAGTTGTAACACTAAACTACTTCAATTATTTGCTAGCTACACTAGGGATAGACAGCAGTACGTAGAATACCCAGACTATAAATCTGAGCCGTATTACACTAGAACAGGGGTGAGCCAAGGTAGTAACTTGGGACCGTTGTAATTTATTATTATAAATGATCTACCAGAAGTAGTCAGGGAAGCGTCGGTTTTGCTATTCGCCGACGATCAGTTGCTACTTGTTGCTTGTAGAGCCGTGGTAGCTCACGGGCCTGGTGCTCGCCTTTAATTTCATAGTAAGCGAGTAACCTGGGTTCGATCCCCGGTGCCAGCACCTCTAATATTGTTCTACAATTTTAAGTGCTGATTTACCACGTGCTTAGCGGTGAAGGAAAACATCGTGAGGAAACCTGCATGTCCGAGAAATAGAAATATTTCGAGGACATGTGAAGTCCGCCAACCCGCATTGGAGCAGCGTGGCGAATTCTTTCTAGCTCCAAAACCCTCTCAGAAATGAGAGGAGGCATGTGCTCAGCAGTGGGACATTTATAGGCTGAAACTTTACTTTTACTTTACAGTTGCTACTAGCGGTTAAAGATACTAGTGATTCTAAACGATTAGAAGAGAATGTGAACAGGGTGGTCGAATGGAATATCATCCGCCAAACGAAAGGAATAAGTTACCATTTAACTAAATGCTTTATAATAACATTCAGCAGATTAAGAGCTCAGTTTCACTACGACTACAAAATGGTTGGAGACATGCTTATACGGAAAGACTCAGTTAGAGATTTGGGAGAGCGACTGAATTCAGATTTGTCGTTTCGGAATCATATCACCGAGAAATGCAACAACGCCTAGCTGGAGGCTTTACAAATTTAAGGGCTTTAGGAGTACTATATGAGGCGCTTTTACGAAGAAGAAATTGAATGGAAGCTAATGCACTCAATAAACTCATAAGACTAAGTATAGACTTAGTCTTATAAGGAACCACTGCATTAGCCTGTATGCGCTCCATCATGAGACTACTCTCATGATGGATCGCATACAAAATAAATTTATGAGATACCTATACCACAGGTTATACGGGCTGTATCTTTTTTACCCGTTGATGTATCCCTCCTTGATTATTTCGGGCATGGATTGGATACAACAAATTAGAAAAGTGAAAGGGATTTGGCACTCCCATATTATATAATGAGAGTATTTCGCGGGCAGCTATCAAATCCGGGTATATTAGAGCGATTGAGCTTAAATGTACCGGGTGAGTACGTGCGGCGGCGGCCGTGCCTGATGGCAGTGCCCCGCACTAGAACTTAGCTACTGTCCAAAGCGCCTTTAACACGTAATTTGCGTAAACTAAATCTAGTTGCCAAAAATATTGATTTATTCTCTTTTGTTATGGAACGAATTTAAGAAAGAAATAATTTAAGAAAGCAACACTATTGAATTATGCTATTCTGTTATAATAGTTGCATTGTGAAATATATAAATAAAATAAACATCTCACCACTGAGTGCACTGATGGAAGAGTCTATTACGCTATCCAACACGGGGCGGACTTCACATGTCTTTGGAATATTTTTATTACTTAGAGTACGCTGTACATTTCTATATATCTATTTGTATAAGTTTAACAAGCATCGGATTCGGATCAACTATCGGTAAGCCATACAAATATATTTCCCGTGCGTGATAAATGATATATTATAACATTCAAGCTCTAATTTATGGCTTTTCCTTATTGAAGCCATTCATTAATTGGTGGCGGCCAAGAGAATCTACCATCCCATCTCATCCCGTGGGTGTCGTAAAAGTGGACAGAGGGAAAATGAAAACCAGGAGATAGGCAGCGGCATCTTTCTGGAACATCTAAATAAATAAACTGTGGTTGCCGACCCGCCTGCCAAGCGTGGCAACTATGGCAAAATCCCTCAAAATGAGAGCATCAAACTTTTGTGACTATCTATCGCGGAGGCCTATGTTCAGCAGTGGACTTGTGATAAGCTTAAATGACGATGAACTTTGTGAGGTTTGACACAGCTTTGGTGCTAACATTTTCGAGCAATTTTAGAGGTTGCGTAGCGACACGGGGGATCGAAAGCAGGAGATCTCTCATTAACCAATGAATGAGCTTTATTTTGGCGTATGAACCTCATTCAATGGTTAATGGGATCAAATGAAACCGATCAAGAAACCAACCAGAGTTACGCAGTCAAGTTAAAGGCGAACTCAAGGCCCTTAAGCAGCTTCGGCTCGGCATTGGTAGTATACTAAACAAAATCGACAGAGGGGTGAATTTTGCAATCTGCAGATATATACATACATACATAAGATCACGACTGTATCCCATAAGGGGTAGACAGAGACTGGGCACTCACTGCAAAAACAGAAGACTGCCACAATCCACATTTCACCAAAAAAATATAATGCACTTGGTGTGATAGGTGGTGAGCCCATCGCCACCATGCGCTGTTGGGTGCACAGTGCAATTTAATTCCTTACTTTACGAGATCCATTGGATGAGATGGAGTGGTAGTTATTATTTAGATATATAAACGATTATATAATAAATAGCTGTAGCATGTAACCGAACTAGTACGGTCGGGGACGACTGCGTGGCGTAGTGGTTAGCGTACGTTATTTCTGCCCCACGAATCCTGGGTTCCCAGCTGGAGCCAGGAGGAGTTTGTTTTCGGGTCTGGTTGTGTTGTGCATCTGAAATTTATGTCTGTAAAACGCACCTGCAAGAGAGATCCTACTGTGGGGCATCGTTTTTTAAAAAGAAAAGAAAGAAATAAAGTACGCTCCCAGAGAATGCCACAGTACATTTATATTGCCCGAAAAAAAAAAAAAATTATTGGACATGGTGACGAGACGAGCAATACGTTCACCAGATGATAAGTGCAACGTCTGCCCATAACAAATGTCACCCAGAACATTTCTGTGTGGCACCACACTGCGCCCATCACCTTGAGACATCGATTCTTAAGTCTTACATTTCACTAGCATTAGTTCACCCAAAATAGAACTAAAAGCTATAATTTTTATCGACCACGTTACTGTCTCAAGAAAAAAATGACAAATTGACTACATAAACAAGAATTGTTCAAAAATAGTGAATGGTATTAACTTGATAGTTATTTTAAAAAATAAAGGAACTGTTCAATAATATTCTCGTGAGTCCTTAAACAATCAGGTTAAAACCAATTTCAGAATGTTTTCAGCTTTGAAGCAACAATATGGATATTTTATGTTATGTTTCCAAAAAACTAAACAAACGTTGTCGTCGACCATTGTTTTGAAAGCGCGTCCGATAAAGCCAACAACAATGAAGTTGCAGAGAACGGCGCGATTAAGTATGAATGATATGAACAAGGAGAATGTGCTGCGATTTTCCTTGACGTACAAACTTGGATACAACGTGTGATAAGGGACACGTGGTACAGGATTACACGCCCAATTCGCTTATATTTGAATGTCGAGCCAATTATTCGCAGGTATTATGATAATAATAATCTTTATCGATAAATCCATTTGCATAGAAATTTAATTCGCCATGTGGTAGCGGCTTAAGGGAATCTACCACCCCATTTCATCCCGTGGCTGTCGCAGAAGCCGGCATAGGGAAAACGGAAACCAAAAGATGGGAAGGAACATCTACCTAGAACATCTGAATAAATAAATTGCTATTGCCAACCCACCTGACAAGCGTGGCAACTACGGCAAAATCTCCACAAAATGAGAACTACAAAGATTTGTGGCAATCTATGGAGGAAGCCTATGTTTAGCAGTGGACTATGATAGGCTGAAATGATGATGATGATGATGAGTGGTCGCCATACATACGACATAATTCATTAATTTGGTAAAAATCTTTATCGATAAATCCATTTGCATAGCAAATTAATTCGCCATGTGGTAGCGGCTTAAGAGAATCTACCACCCCATTTCATCCCGTGGATGTCGCAGAAGTGGGCATAGGGAAAACGGAAACCAAAAGATGGGCAGCAACATCTACCTAGAACATCTGAATAAATAAATTGCAGTTGCCAAACCGCCTGCCAAGCGTGGTGACTATGGCAAAATCCCCCCAAAATGAGAGGTACTGGCTATCTATGAGGGAGATCTATGTTAAGCAGTGCACTAGCGATAGGCTGAGATGATGCTGATGAGTAGTTTACTTAAAACGCGTTGCCGGGCTTTGAGAAAGGAGTAGGCTCTCTTCTTGAAGGTCCCTAAGTCGGTCTGGAAAAAGCACTGGCGACAGCAGATTCCATTATATTTACTCATTTTTCTGTTACATTAACCTACCTAATTACATAGATTTTAGTGTCCAGTTTTAGTCGGAACGCGGCGCCGTCAATCTACTTCATTCAATTCCCGCAGCATGGCGCTTCCACCTCGTTATATACAAAAGTATGTTTGCGGCGATTCACATATTTATATTCATCGTCATCATCATCATTTCAGCCTATCACTAGTCCACTGCGGAACTCCCTCATAGATTGGCACAAAAGTTTGTAGCTCACATTTTGGAGGGATTTTGCCATAAGATTATAACATATTTTTTTTATTGTATAAAGTGATGAAACGAGCAAAACGTTCACCTGATGGTAAGTGCAACGTCCGCCCACAGCAAATGTCACCCAAAATATTTCTGTGTGACACCACACTGCGCCCGTCACCCTGAGACATCAGTTCTTAAGTCTCAAATGCCCAGTGATTACGCTAGCTCACAGTGCCCTTCAATCCGAAACACAGTAATGCTTGCACACTACTGCTTCACGGCAGAATAACTGGCCCTGGGGTGTTACCTACCTAGACGGATTCCTGCATAGGAATCCTACCAGTAAGATAAAATAAATAAATTAAGCGATGTAAAGCGTGTAAAATAAAATATATGTATATAATATAAATATATTCGCCATGTGGTGGCGGCTAAAGAGAATCGACCACCCCATCTCATCGCGTGGGTGTCGTAAAAGTCGACAAAGGGAGAATGAAGACCAGGAAATGGGCCTAGTTGTGGACTGAAATGATGAGGAATAATGCATGAACAAAATAATACATTAATTATTTTCTCCCTTCATTTATGCAATGGCATGTCAAATTAAAGCAATTCAGATTAATAAGCCTTCGACGATGTATTGAAAATGTATTTCAATTTCCGATACATCGGAATTGTCCCTTTTAATTTTCATATCAATTGATAATTCGCACTGATAACAAACTGACAAAATCGGAAATTAAATGCCTTATCGTGATCAAATATCGCCCGAACCGTAATGTACGCTAAGCTTAAGGAAATTGAATTCTAAATTTAGGAAGTATTTCGTTAAAGTGCAACGTTCTGATATCTAACTGGTTCTAAATCTAAATTTGTCAAAGTGTTTGCCGATCACATGGTAAAAAGAGAGTTAATTTGCTAAGATCCGCATGCAACATTTACCTAGTTTGTTTTATGTTGCTTGTGCACATATCGGGCACAAGCAAAGTCAAACCGATATTGGGAAGCGCCACCAGAAACCCTTCGCCACCACAACACTACCACTGAAGTCGTTTGATGGCGGCTTAAAAGAATGTACCACCCAATCTCATACCGTGGGTGTCGTAAAAGTCAACAGAGAGAAAACAATAACATTATGTTCTCCTAGCCGATTTCGACCACGGCGACAACTTCCGAATCCGATTGTCGAGGGCCATTAACTGCGCAGGAGATATTATAGTGTCACAAGTGTACGCGCAAACACAGAGGCACTCGTCCCAACCTACCTGCGCCCGATGTAACGCTGATGCGATAAGATCGGAGGTAGGCTGGGATGCAGTGTCAGAAACACGGGGACAAACACAACACAACCAGACCCGAAAACCAACTATTTGTGTTTTAGCACAAATGTGAATCCAAGCTCCGGTTTGGATTCGAACCCAGGACCCGCGGCGTAGAAGTCAGGTACTTTGACCACTAGGCCACGCGGTCGTCAACACAATAACATATATACTTATAGAAGATTGGTAGCAGCATCTCATCATCATTCCTGGAACACCTGCATAAATAAACTGCGGTTGCCAACCCGCCTGCCAAGCGTGGCAAATGTGGCCAAATCTCCCCAAAACGAGGGCTATAAACTTGTGGCAATCTGTAGGGGAGGGGCCTATGTTCAGCTGTGGACTAGTGATAGGCTGAAATGATGATGATGATGATGAGTCTCATACAAAACCACCATGATCTTAGACATGATTCAACAACACATATGTAAGTATATTGCTCCAGAAGAGCAGTCTCCACCAACAGCATATGTTCAAAAGTATGACGCATGGTGCAGCCTTTCGCTCATTGCTCTAGGCAGCACCACAGCTGTAATGGGCAGCTGTGGCACTAACCATCAGTGTCACGTCACCTAATTAAATTAAAAAGCATTTACAAAGATTTCGTTCGAAATATTTGTAATTTAGGCATAATTTTTTAGTACTTATAATTTCCGTGCCGTGGTAGCTCAGGGGCTAAGCGCTCGCTTTAAATTTCATAGTACGCGAGTGACCTGCGTTCGATTCTCGGTGCCGGCACCACTAAAATTGTTGATTGCAATTTTAAGTGCTGATTTACCACGTGCTCGGCGGTGAAGGAAAACATCGTGAGGAAACCTGCATGTCTGAGAAATAAAAAATATTTCGAAGACATGTGAAGTCCGCCAACCCGCATTGGAGCAGCGTGGCGGATTCTTCCTAGCTCCAAAACCCTCTCAGAAATGAGAGGAGGCCTGTGCTCAGCAGTGGGACATTTATAGGCTGAAACTTTACTTTACTTTACTTTTACTTATAATTTGATCAAATGCTGTAAAATAAATATTACATACATACATAAGATCACGACTGTATCCCATAAGGGGTAGTCAGAGACCGGGCACTCACTGCAAAAACATATGACTGCCACAATCCACGTTTCACCAAAACAATATAATACACTTGGTGTGATAGGTGGTGAGCCCATCGCCACCATGCGCTGTTGGATGCACAGTGCAGTTTAATTCCTTACTCGCCGTTTACGAGATCCATTGGATGAGATGGAGTGGTAGTATTCTTTTAACGAGCCGCCACCACACGGCTTAATATTACACCGTAAGATTTGTTTTTGCTGGTTAAGTTGGAAGGTAGAAAGGATCTTATTAAATCGTCAAACTTATCAGGCAGTTTGCCGATCACAGTATCTTTTTTTTTTATTGTATAAAGTGACGAAACGCGCAAAACGTTCACCTGATGGTAAGTGCAACGTCCGCCCACAACAAATGCTGTGTCACCTAGAATATTTCTGTGTGACACCACACTGCGCCCGTCACCCTGAGACATCATCATCTAAAGTGCTGCAGGGCATTATAGTGATAATATAGTCCGTCGGCGCACAATGCAGGCATAAATGTATTTTAAAATATTTTCAGCGTATCTCGTCACGGCCAGCTTATACTATGCAGATGATATCGTTCGGTAATCCCAGGGCCGTGCGTGGCCCGCACTGATCCCTTCACGAGCGCCATGAATACTGAGCGGGAGAGCAGCTACGTGTAGCCGTTAATTTGAGGATTGCATTTATCATATTAATTTACATTTTTTACCACATTATTAACATGAAAAACCAAACAGACAGTAACGATTTCGTTTCGTATTCTTTGTTACTCGCCTAAAATTTCATGAGTGACTACGTGAGCGAGTGGCTTGAGTTAGATTCCCGGTGCCGGTAGCCAGTACCTCAGAAATTGTGAGCTGTATTTATTTATTTAAACGAAACTAAATTTTACGGATTTTATCGCGTTTATATTTACTATTTGTATCCGGGACGTTTCGTGTGCTTTACAGCACCCATGGTCACGGAAGGACTGAGGTGAGGAAGATTTGTGGTTTATCAAATCTGATGTAATGGTTGGGATGATCCAGAACATGGTCATAGACTGCAGACTCCCTGGAGCGACGATGCTTCACATCAGCTATATGTTCTTTAACGCGGGTTAACATATAGATAACACGTATTTATTTTATTTACTTATTTATTTGCATTCACATGAAATATGGTATATGAAGTGGTGGGAAACTATTTAAATGGTATTACATATTTCGCCATTATTGCCAAGTGTTTATCAATTTTAATTAATATTCTTTTGGGTAATACTAAAATCATTTCAACCATAATGTCAATGTCAATTAACTTACAATATCAGATGAAATAGTGGTAACAGGTCAACTATAATCGTGAAAATGTCAATTTTTTTTTAAATTAACTGGCCTTGAGGTGGTACCTACCTAGACGGACTCCTGCATAGGAATCCTACGCGGAATCGTATACAAATCGTATTAAATTATCTTATAGAAAGAAATAAAGAAAGAAAGAAAACATTTATTGCGTAAATACGCCACAGACACAAATACATAAAAAATTAGGCACTAGACATACAAGTAAACAATGTATTTACAGATAAACAGAAAGAATTATTAAACAACATCACAAAACTGAACATTTAACAAAACTCGTGTACAAAAATATTGTGTATCGTGGCGCATTGAGCAAACTAGTCTCACTCAGCTTAATGCCGCAGTCGAGACTACAGCGCTGGTTTTCAGTGAGCCCGATATATATATATAAACTCTTTCATGTCAGTTGTAAGTGCTGATGTGCCATTTACTCGGAAGTGAAGGGAAACATCGTGAGGAATTTATGTCTGAGAGGTATTTCAAAGACATGTGAAGTCCACCACTCTTCAGTGGCAGCGTGGCGAACTCTACTCGCAACTTCAGTCGTGTGGACTTTTAAAATTGCTTAGCCGGGTAATTAAAAAAATCTAAGTATAAAAATTTCAAGATCAAGAGTTTTGCTACTATATGATAGATCATGTTCAGTGAAAAAATATCGAAAAATGTATACAACTTCTGAACGGTGGCTAGGTGGAACCTGTCCAGGTAGGTGTCGCGCCAATTATTCTGCCGTCAACAGTAGTGTGCCAACATTACTGTGTTCCAGTCGGAAGGGCACTGTTAGCTTATGTAATCACTGGGCATATGAAAGTCAAAGTCAAAGTCAAAATTTCTTTATTCAGTTTAGTCTTGTATAAAGCTCTTATGAATGTCAAAATCAACACCGGTTCAAAAAATGAGACCTTCTCAGAGAAGAAACGGCAAGAAACTCTGAAGTCTTCCTTTTTTTCAATGCCATATTACATGTCATTTATTTCATTTCATTTATTTTTTTAACTTAAGAAACTTAAGAACTGATGTCTCGGCCCCTCCCCGAGCGAGCGGAGCAGGCAATGTGGAACACGGAAATGTACTGTATGACACTTAATTTTTTATTGGACGAAGTGACAAGGTGAGCAAAACGTTCACCTGACGTGTAAGTGCAACATCTGCCCAAGATACTCGTAGATGCCGTGTCACCCAGAATATTTTTGTATGTAACCTCACTGTGCCCTTCACCTAGCGACATTAGTTCTTAAATCTCGAGTAAGCTTAGTTTTACACTGAATTGCAATCCACTTAGATGTATAGACAACTTATTTAAATATATCGCGTGAACATATTTTAAAGATTTTCTTATACGAGTATATTTATCAACTACTCAAGTTTACGTAACGTATATTATCTTTTTCATACAATCTTTAAAAGTCTTGTGATTATAAACAAATATAACCATTTCATTATACAGTCTACACATTCTTATTATGGGATTATAGAACTAGGTGTTATTGAATTTCTTGATGAGTACCAAAATTGCGGCGATGTAGTTCCCCACCCGTCACGTCTCGTTTCCTGCGGGGACGAAAAGTGGGCTCCGTGTGTGGTCTCTGTCTTCTTACCCCCTATGAGAAAATGCTGTATGTATAAATGACCCACAGCCAGACATCGATCTGAAATTTTGAGAGGTTTCTGGAGTAGGGAAGATTCTAACGTGAGGCTTCGGTTCGACTAGGCGGATATCACATATCCGAACACGTGATAATTTATCAGTGTAGTTCCGCAAATTAGATTAGGGTATGTCATCAACAAAAAAAAACATGAAACAGCTTGAGGAAACCTGAATGTCTGGGAAATAAAAATGATTTGAAGGTGTGAAACCCTTGGAACAACGTAGCGGACTTTAACAGGTCCAAAACCTTCTTAAAAATTAGAGGAGGCTTGAGATCAGGAGTGGTACATTTATATGCTGGAACTTTGAAACGCATCTACGATACAGGGGAAACTATAGCGTGGAGTATCCTAATAAAACGAATTCATCGTACAAATACTTGAATATTTCTGTCCAAAAAAAAATTAATTTGCAATAAACGTTTTCAATTCATCCCTCTGCTCATCACTAACATAATTCCTCCTCTGCAATTCCGAGAACAATATAAGCCGGCCAACCGAGTAAAATGAACTTTAAATAGCTTAGAATCTCAGAACATTTTTATAATTACGTCGAGTCGCATTGTAATAGGTTTCGTTTAGAATTTTCCTTTTTTGTTACGTGCCAGGAAGTACGCAACATTTTTTTTGAATAATTGTTATTAAATAAAACGATTCTTTTTACATTTTATGATATTTTATTTCTCGTATACTTTAAAAGAACGCTCTGTGAGAATCTTAAGAGCGGCTTTAGATAATCTACCACCCCATTTCATCTCGTGGGTGTCGTAAAAGTCGACAGACGGAAAATTAAAACCAGAAGATGGCCAGCAGCATCTTCCCGGAACATCTGAATAAATAAACTGCGGTTGCCAAGCGTGGCAACTGTGGCGAAATCCCCCCAAAACGAGAGCTATAAACTATTGTGGTAATCTACGGGGGAGGGGCGTATGTTCAGCAGTGGACTAGTGATAGGCTGAAATGATGATTAAAAAAAACGGTGATCACCTTTGCGGTTATGTAAAATGAGACTCTTAGGACCACTTTCATGACCTTCAAGTAATGTATCGGTTAGTAACTTAAAAGTTTCAGCCTATAAATGTCCCACTACTGAGCACAGGCCTCCTCTCATTTCTGAGAGGGTTTTGGAGCTAGAAAGAATCCGCCACGCTGCTCCAATGCGGATTGGCGGACTTCACATGTCTTCGAAATATTTTTAATTTCTCAGACATGCAGGTTTCCTCACGATGTTTGCCTTCACCGCCGAGCACGTGGTAAGTCAGCACTTAAAATTGCAATTAACAACGCAATTAACGAAAAGCAGTTCAAACCTAAATCTTATCCTGTATTGTGGACAAACGTTGCACTTACCATCGGGTAAAATATTTGCTCACTTTCTTCGATAAAGACTACTTCAAGAATTTAAGAAAAAAAAATTTAATCGAATCCCCACTGTAGGATGTCTCCTGTATTGTGGGAGCGTTTTACAGTCATATATTTCACTTGAACAACACAACCAGACCCGAAAACCAACAATTTGTGTTTTGCACGAATTTTGGCCCCGGCTGGAATACGTGCCCAGGACCCGCGGCGTAGAAATCAGGTACACTAAGGCTACGAGGTCATCAATCGCGGTCGTCAATTGGTCCACAATTGACGGAAATATGGCCGAACATACATACAAAATACATACAATCGAACATAGAACTTCCTCCTTTTTGGAAGTCGGTTAAAAATTCATTAAATTACGCAGTCACAAATACTACGCTTCATTAGTTTGTCTCGTTTTTATACCGTAAAAATGGATAACTGGAAATTAAAGTCCACCTGTGTGCCTTAACTTTACCAAGTTATAGTACGGCGCTGTTGTATGTCTACTGATACTGCACGACTGTTTTACAATTTGAAAGTCATATAGAGATCATTTTACTGGTGGTAGGATTCCTATGCAGGAGTCCGTCTAGGTAGGTACCACCCCAGGGCCAGTTATTCTACCGTGAAGCAGTAGTGCTGCAAACTGTGTTTCGGTTTGAAGGGCACTGTGAGCTAGCGTAATCACTGGGCATATGAGACTTTAGAACCTATGTCTCAGGGTGATCGGGCACAGTGTAGTGTCACACAGAAATTTTCTGAGTGACACAGCATTTGTTATGGGCAGACGTTGCACTTGCCATCAGGATGAACGTTTTGCTCGTTTCATCACTTTATGCAATAAAAAAGAGCAATGTATACAGTTAAGCGATGTTTCTCTGAATGGAATGCTTAGTATGATGAACTGGTCACATCTATCGTAAACATTACTGTGTTTCGGTCTGAAGGGCACTGAGAGTTAGCGTAATCACTGGACATATGAGACTTAAGAATTGATGTCTCTGAGCGACGAGCGCAGTGTGGTGTCACACAGAAGTGTTCTGGATGTCACAGCATTTGTTATGGGTAGACGTTGCACTTACCATCAGGTGAACGTTTTGCTCGTTTCGTCAGTTTATTAAATAAAAAAAACGGCGGATCAGTGAAGTAGGCAAATTGTTTAATGGAGACCGCGACGAATTGGCGCAACGATACGCCCATGCGAACGGGCGCAAGGCGGCTTGCGGGACTGTGTGGTGTGAAGACGATGATCGGGCTTAATTACTCGTAGTTTGTTGGAAAGAAGCCAATGATTTAAGTAAACTGCCGCGGGCTTCGCGTCGCGTCACAGCGATTACGAAAAACTACTGTTATTCATTTAAATAAAACTACTTTTTACAGATTTTATCGCGTTTAATTTTGAACTATTTATAACCCGACGTTTCGGGCGCTTTACAGCACCCATGGTCACGGGGGGACTGAGGTGACAGTTGTCCCGATGTCATAGTTAACCCGGAGTACCTTCAGCTTTTAATTATTATTTTTAGTACGATCTACGCAGAAAGAGCTTACTGTGTCTTGAAGCCTTGCAGTGGTATGCTTGGTTTTTGATTTAATTTTATTAATAATACTCGTAGGATCCCAAGCCGGTGGTAATACCCAACCATCTTCCCTATTGAAATTAGGATGTTTTTTAATTTCAATAGCCTCGCGAATCATCCTTGGTAGGAATCGGTGTTCTTTCGCAAGGATTTGTGGTCTATCAAATCTGATGTAATGGTTGGGATGATCCAGAACATGGTCACAGACTGCAGACTTCCTAGAGCGTCGATGCTTCACATCAGCTATATGTTCTTTAACGCGGGTTTTAACTGGATCTTTTAGTTTGCCCTATGTAAGAGAGACCACTTTCACACAATCCAGCTTGTATACTTCTGCATCTTGTAGAGGGATGTTACACTTGACAGATGGTAAAAACTGACTTATCTTCTTCGGCGGCTTGAAAAATGTTTTTATGGAAGCCCGCTTCAAGATATAGCCAATCTTGTCCGTGACTCCTCTGACATAAGGTAGAACAGCAGGTACACGCTCTTGTTGTGTTGCCCTTACCATCAGGTGAACGTTTTGCCCGTTTCGTCACTTTATAATATTAAAAAAAAAATCTTCCTTACCCGTCGGTAAATTAATCCCCCTATCAGCAATTACAGGGACAATTGAAGAGTCGCGCGTCCCGGGAAAATGTACTTTAAATAGCTTAGAGGCTCAGAACGTTTCAATAAGTAGGGCGAGGGAGCGCAATGTAATCGAGTTGGTTTATAATTTCCCCCAGGAGTGCGCCGGTATTGTCAGCGTCTGACGTTGTCCGACGTTCCAGGAAGTAGGCCTCACATTGTACTTGCATCTTGAGTGTAATAAAGTTTACTAACAGAATTAAAAAAAAATAGTTTTAAAAATAAAGATGTTTATCGATACTTATATTTTAGGTTATAGTTGTGTTAATGCATACACCGCCGTGCGCGTACGCTTTCACCGTACGGCGGTGAAAGTAATAATTGCACGCGCAAGCACGCACACGAACAACAGGCACGCACGCACACAGTCACGGACACATATTCTATTCCGATTCAATAAGCTTTTTATGACTTTAGTTGTTAACAGACAGAACTGATCCTGGGGTGGTACCTAACTCTTTACCGCTCCATATTAGGCGTGCGCAATCCCTACCAACATTTCAGAGGCTCGATAAAGCGTTAAACTTTTACGTTAAACGCTTTAACGAGCCGTTATACGTTAAAGTTAAACTTTTTTCCACCCTAAATAACTGTTTCTTTATATCTCAAACCTATTTTCTCTTAGTTATTATAAAAATCCATCCCACTTATGTCCTTTCTATGTACTATAATCCTCCTCCTTGCGTCTTATGAACGTTCGTACTTTTGTTTGCTCCTTTATGGTCTTGTTTATGTATTTTATATTATGTATGTATGTATGTATTGTGTATGTATTTATTTATGTTTAAGTATGTATTAATATTTATATAAATATATATATCTTCGTAAATATTACTGAGCTTCTAATTATATTTACGTACGTATACGGACGTACTTCACTTACTTAAGCGTGTGTTGTGTTATATATGTATAATTCATGCTATGGCCATGAGGAGTCCCTCATGGCCATAGCATGAATTTTTATTTCTTCTTTGGCTTCGAACTTCGTTCTCAATAACGACTTATTTAACACATTCATAAATAATATAAATATACACAGTTTCGCAAAGTTACACCCCTTTGAAAAACCGAAAAAAACCCAGAGTTTTTAAACAAAAAACTTTCGTAATATTTTTCACAAAAAAAAAAAATCTACCTTAGAATAAATTGCAATAAGTTAAACGGGTTATATAGTAAGTCACAGTACAAAAAGCTACATTACTAGTCCATAAAGAATTTTCTTTTCATTTCCTTAATTCTTTGTCCGATAAATTTTTTCTTCAAAACAATTTTCTTAAATTTCCTTTCGCGAAAGTTTAGTAAACAATTCCCTTGAATTTTTGTTGTAAATTTTAATAGTACATCTACTTGAAAAAACTTTTTTGTTTTAGCAAGCCTGAACTGATGGTCCTCCTTGTAGCAAGATACACTTTCATCGAAGGTATTAATATTTTTGACGACCGCGTGGCTCAGTGGTCAGAGTACCTGACTTCTGAGCCGCGAGTCATGGGTTCGAATCCCAGCCGGAGCCAACATTTGTGCTAAAACATGAATCGTTGGTTTTCGGGTCTGGTTGTGTTGTGATTGTCGCCGTGTTTCTGACACTGCATCCTAGCCTACCTCCGATCTTATCGCATCAGCGTTACATCGGGCGCGGGTAGGTTGGCACGAGTGAGTGCCTCTGTGTTTGCGCGTACACTTGTGGCACTATAATATCTCCTGCGCAGTTGATGGCTCTCGACAGTAGTCGGCAGTTGTCGCCGTGGTCGAAATCGGCTAGGAGAACATCATCATCATTAATATTTTTCGCACGTTAATAATATTCTCGAAAGACATGGAGAAGCTTTAGTGTGTTAGTGTGTTTTTAACAAATGACTGCCGAAGTTCCTATTCGGCAATGGTTTTCATAGCTTGCTTTTGCAATCTAAGCTGGTATCCCACCACCAGTATTACATTTGTACAAAACACCATTGGTAGGATTCCTATGCAAGAATCTGTCTAGGTAGGTACCAGCCCAGGGCCAGTTATTCTGCCGTGA
Source organism: Luehdorfia chinensis (assembly GCA_019845155.1). Classification (NCBI taxonomy): domain Eukaryota; kingdom Metazoa; phylum Arthropoda; class Insecta; order Lepidoptera; family Papilionidae; genus Luehdorfia; species Luehdorfia chinensis. The sequence continues at coordinate 1,361,279 of JAHVAK010000449.1, read as the reverse complement.
AGCAGTACTGTGCAAACATAACTGTGTTTTGGTTTGAAGGGCACTGTGTGCTAGCGTAATCACAGGGCATATGATACTTAAGAACTGATGTCTCAGGGTGATGGGCACAATGAGGTGTCAGACAGAAATTTTCTGGGTGATACAGCATTTGTTATTGGCAGACGTTGCACTTACCGTCAGGTGAACGTTTTGCTCGTTTCATCACTTTATACGATAAAAAAAGGAAGGGTAGTATATATCACTGCAGTGGCAGTTATCCTGTAGCTAAGTAGTGTAAACACCACTGTGTTTGACTTTAAATGTTACTGAAGCTAGTGTAGTCACTGTACACATGATACTCGTACTTTAAAACCGATGCCTCGTGGTAATAACGCAATGCAGAACTTTCTAATGAATAGTTTGGGTGACACTCCTACTATAATTTTGACTATAATAGGGGCAGCCTTGCCACTTAAAGTGACAGCCTATAAATGTCCCACCGCAAAGGAAGAATCCACCAGGCTGCTCCAATACGGATTGGCGGACTTCACATGTTTTCGAAATATTTTTAAATTTCTCAGACATACAGGTTCCCTCGCGATGTTTTTCTCTGCACCGCCGAGCACGTGGTAAATCAGCACTGAAAATTTCAACTAACAATTTTAGTGGTCTCGGCACCGGGATAATCGAGGTCACTCGCGTACTATGGAGCGCCAAGGCCCTGAGCCAAGGTAAATGCCTCTTCTCGTCACAGTAAAAAATATGGTTTCAAAGCGTAGTTCCTGCATACTGAATCCTACCACCAGTTCCTTTCATATTAAGTACAAGCTAAGCTACCGACTTTGTTTCTTCGACTTTTAACTTGCAATGTATATGCATGCTATATTTACTGGCGGTAGGCTTCCTATGCAGGAATCCGTCTAGGTAGGTACCACCCCGAGGCCAGTTATTCTGCCGTGAAACAGTAGTGTGTAAACATTAATGTTTCGGTCTAAAGGGCACTGAGAGCTAGCGTAATCATGGTCAAAATATAAGACTTAAGAACTGGTATCTCAAAGTGACGGGCGCAGTGTGGCGCTACCAACTAATGTTCTGAGTAACACTGCATCTGTTATGGACAAACGTTGCACTGACGCAGCACCTGACGGTGGTGAACGTTTTGCTCGTCTCGTCACTTTCTCAAATAAAAAAAATATATGTAAAGATCTTGCAACTGACTTTTAGACTAGTTCCCCCAACCGATTGAGCTGAAATTTCAAAGTCAAAGTTTTTTTTTATTGCAAAAAGTGATGAAACGAGCAAAACGTTCACCTGATGGTAAGTGTAACGTCTGCCCATAACAAATGCTGTATAACACAGAATATTTCTGTGTGACCATACTGTGCCGATCACCCTTAGGCATCAGTTCTTAAGTCTTATATGCCCAGTGATTACGCTAGCTCACAGTGCCCTTCAAACCGAAACACACCAATGTTTGCACACTACTGCTTCACGGTAGAATAACTGGCCCTGGGGTGGTACCTACCTAGACGGATTCCTGCATAGGAATCCTTGAGCACCGCCCGCCCTCCCTCAGTAGCGTGCACAAGCAAACTAACACCGCCACCAGGAACCGACCGCGCCGCTCACTCGGCGGCCGTCTGTCGTAGAGTCTATGACGCTTGATAATGCCTCGTTTTGGGGCGAAACACGTGTCGTGTTCTCGATTTCAGTGGTGTATATTATCTAGTGGTGGTATTGTAGTGGTTGGTGGAGGGTACCTGGTGGCGGTGTTAGTTTGCTTGTGCACGCTACTGAGGGAGGGCGGGCGGTGCTCTTCAAAAAACTAGGTAATATACACCATTTTTATATTTTGCATGCGGATCTTAGCAAAGTAACTTACCTTCCTTCATTATAATGGATTTCCGCAAAGTAACGCCTGATTCTATTAACTATACAAATATAATTGATAAAATCTATGTTATTTTACACGCATGGTAAAGCGTTGAACCAGGAGTCATAGCTTTATCGATTTGTCGCTCGCTCTTAATTTCCCATAGGAGAAAGGACGTGAAAAATTGCGATCGTTATTATGAAAGTGAACATTACAATTTTATTTTTCGCATTCTACTTTTGAATTTGATTGTAATTCGCTTGTCGTTCTCTAATACGATGAGATTGAATCACTTTTACATGTAGTTACATAGTTGGAAGATACGCACGTATAAAAATGCACACATATACATATCTACACATTCATACACAAACAAATTTACACACATACACACTTACAGGCATATACATAATTTGTTATTACGTAACCAAAGAATAGTTACTGTTACTTTGTTCAAAGATCTTTATAACTAATCGTAGTTATGAAGTTGCTTCCATGGGCTAAAAATAATCAAGATTGTAACTTTTCGGTTGTCGTCTTATTAATACGTTGAACATTTGTACCTGTCTTCTTATATTTTATGGGACATTAAATACATCCATACATACATACATACATAAGAACACGACTGTATCCCATAAGGGGTAGTCAGAGACTGGGCACTCACTGCCAAAACAGATGACTGCCACAATCCACGTTTCACCAAAACAATATAATGCACTTGGTGTGATAGGTGGTGAGCCCATCGCCACCATGCGCTGTTGGGTGCACAGTGCAGTTTAATTCCTTACTCGCCTTTTACGAGATCCATTGGATGAGATGGAGTGGTAGTATTATTTTAACGAGCCGCCACCACACGGCGCCACATGCCACAGAAATGTACATACAGCCTTTTCAATTGATTTCTGTATTCCCTCTTATCTTTAAGAAAACGATGCAAATTAATTAAGGTCTTGTTTTATTTTACAAACCACGTTGACACAAATCAGAGGCACTCGTAAGTAAAGATGTGAATAACGGCGAATTTACAATAGTGCGCGAAAAGCGATATAAAGTGCGGATTGAGAATTATTTCCACCTACTCGCACCGCAACGTTCGTGCAATAGGTAAGATAAGAAGTACGGTCAGAGACAAGATGACAATCACAATACAATTCTAGACCTGAAATAAAGTGAAGAAACGAGCAAAACGTTCAGCTGATGGCAAGTGCAACGTCCGCCCACAACAAATGCTGTGTCACCCAGAATATTTCTGTGTGACACCACCCTGCGCCCGTCACCTTGAGACATCAGTTCGTAAGTGTCAAATGCCCAGTGATTACACTAGCTCACAGTGCCCTTCAAACCGAAACACAGCAATGCTTGCACACTACTGCTTCACGGCAGAATAACTGGCCCTGGGGTGGTACCTACCTAGACGAATTCCTGCATAGGAATCCTACCACCAGTAAAAAGTGTTTGTAATAAACAACAAATTAAGCTAAGTACTTTTTTTATTGGTGAAAGTGACGAGACGAAAAAACGCTCCCCTATAGGTAAGTGTAACGTCACGTAATGTAAGATCACCCAGAACGTTTATGTGTGGTACCACACTGTGCCTGTCACCCTGAGACATCAGATCTTAAGTCTATGCACAGTAATTACTACACAATAGTTCTCAGTCATTCAGACCGAAATACACCAATGTTTGCACACTACAGCTTCACGGCAGAATAGCTGCCACTACGGTGCTGCCTACCTAGACAGATTCCTAGATAGGGATCCTACCGCCAGCCCTCTGACCACTGTGCCACGCGGTTGTCGACGATACGAAGGCAATGCAAAAACGGTCATTGTATTGGGCGAAATACGATAAAAGAGGAAAAAATATATATGAATATATATAAAAAAATATAATTCTTGCATCGTATTTTTTAAAATCGCCCTATATAGATGAGATAGCTCGCTAAGCCCCGCCGCGTGTGTTGCGGCGCGGCACTGGTAAACGCGAATGAATATTCAGCGCGCGATCGCCACGTGCTGCGTTTATTTGAGGCTTAGCGCTATCGGTATTTTTTATACATACATACATAAGATCACGACTGTATCCCATAAGTGGTAGTCAGAGACTGGGCACTCACTGCAAAAAGCAGATGACTGCCACAATCCACGTTTCACCAAAACAATATAATGCACTTGGTGTGATAGGTGGTGAGCCCATCGCCACCACGCGCTGTTGGTGCACAGTGCAGTTTAATTCCTTACTCGCCTTTTACGAGATCCAATGGATGAGATGGAGTGGTAGTATTCTTTTAACGAGCCGCCACCACACGGCTCAGTATCGGTATTTTATGCTGCATTATCTACCTTGACAAGTGCGTAAGTCGGCGAAACCAGTCGCAATGGGGAGTAAGATTTTTTTGACTCTTACTAAAATGGGGGCGACGCGATTCGCCACCCGTCACGTCTTCTTTTGCCACAAGATTGAAAGGTGAGCTACGTAAGTGGCCCTTGGCTACTATCCTCTTATATGAGAAAAAGGCGTGACTCACTATCATCATCATCATCATCATCATTTCAGCCTATCGCTAGTCCACCACCCATGAACAACCGCAATACCAGAGGAATCGCGGGTGCGTTGCCGGCCTTTGAGGAAGGAATAGGCTCTTTTCTTTTGTAGCTCTCTTTTTGGGGGGATTTTGCCATAGTTGCCACGCTTTTCAGGCGGGTTGGCTATCGCAGTTTATTTATTCAGATGTTCCAGGAAGATGCTGCCGCTCATCTTCTGGTTTTAATTTTCCCTCTGTCGACTTATACGACACCCACGTGATGATATGGGGTGGTAGCCTAGCCTACGCCGCTACCAAACGACCTGTATATAAAAAGTAAAGTAAAGTTTCAGCCTATAAATGTCCCACTACTGAGCACAGGCCTCCTCTCATTTCTGAGAGGGTTTTGGAGCTAGGAAGAATCCCGCCACGCTGCTCCAATGCGGGTTGGCGGACTTCACATGTCTTCGAAATATTTTTAATTTCTCTGACATGCAGGTTTCCTCACGATGTTTTCCTTCATCGCCAAGCACGTGGTAAGTCAGCACTTAAAATTGCAATTAAAAATTTTAGTGGTGCCGGCACCGGGAATTGAACCCAGGTCACTCGCGTATTATGAAATTAAAAGCGAGCGCCTAGCCCCTGAGCTACCTGTATATGTATGTATTTAAATATAGAAAAAAGTGAAAGGAAGTACTTAACCTTGCCTTGTAAGGCCTCATGTGAGGGCGAAAACTGGGCTACTGATTTCATCTCTGCCTACCCCAATGGGAAATAGGCGTAACTGTTTCTATGTACATATGTATGTAAAAAAGACTATATTCAATTAAAAATTCTAAAATCACTAACAGACATTACTATGTCATTTATTTATATTGATCGCTATTTATTATTTACACAACTATACTATAAAAACATTCTTGATATGATGTCCTTATCATCGTCATCATCATTTCAGCCCGGCTCAAGTCCACTGCTGAAGGTGGACCTCCGCGACAGATTGCCACAAAGCACGCCTTCACACAATATTAAATATATCGTTACGACCGCGTGGCCTAGTGGTTAGAGTATCTGATTCCACGTTGCGGATCCTGGGTTCGAATCCCAGCCATAACTAATATATGAGAAAAAACTAAATTTGATCGTTTTCGGGTCTGGTGGTGTTGTGATTGTCTTGTGTCTCTGACACTGCATCCTAACTATAATATCTCCTGCGCAGTTGACCTCCGATAACTTCAGGCAGTATTCGGTAGTTGTCGCCGTGGTCGAAAACCGGCCAGCAGGACATCATCATCATCATCGTTTCAGCCTATCTAGTCCACTGCTGAACATGGGCCTATCGTAATGATTGCCACAGTTTGTAGCTCTCATTTTTGGGGGATTTTGCAATAGTTGCCACGCTCCGCAGGCGGGTTGGCAACCGCAGTATCTTTATTCAGATGTTCCAGGAAGATGCTGGTGCCCCTCTTCTGGTTTTTATTTTCCCTCTGTCAACATTTACGACACCCATGGGATGAGACGGGGTGGTAGATTCTCTTAAGCCGTAGGAAATCATCACATCTTTATTTTATACAAATCGCAATTTAAAAAAAAATCAAATCACGAGCGCAGCTTTAATCGGTTTGTTGATCTGTATTAATTTCCCAAAGGAGAACGAGAAAAATGATGGAACCAGGCACGGATCTAAAAAACTGTGTGTTATTGCAAAAAAATCCTTCTAACCCAAACATATTTTTTCTATAAATATATAAAGAATATAGATAATAATGTATTCATGGTGATGGTCTTTAAAAAAATTGATGTTCATAATGTAAATACCAGGAACAAGCATAAATTAATAAAGCCAGTTACTCGACTTCACAAGGTCAGTTAGTCTTTTATGGGGCAATGTATACGTTTTTACAAAAAAATCCCAGAAAGTGCACAAAGTCTTTGAATCAAAAAGTACAAATTTTATATTAAACGAAGACTTCATAAAAAGGGTTATTATAATATTAAAGAATACATAGATGATGGTAACCCCAGGGAATGAGGTAATTGCCGCCAAGTTATTTCTACATCTTTATAATATTGTTGTTAGTGTACATTATTTTAAAAATGACTGCAAAAAATATCCCGCTCGGTTTCTTACTGGTTCCTCCCAGGACAGAAGCATTTTTCGCGAACCAGTGTAGTTAAAAAAACAAATAAAAATGACTTTCAATAATATTATGTAAATAATCTATATTGCATAAAAAATTATTCTACTTTATTCTATTCTTTAAAAACGACCCCACAGAAAGTGGACCTGGATGAGCCCGGACGAAAATGAGATCGTCCCAAATCCCGATCCCAAACGACAGCTGCTCAATGATGTCTCTGTGGTCGCTATGGTGAGGTGAAGGTAGAGAGGTCTCCTCTGGTGGAGTCCACGCTCCGTCCATCTCGTGCCCTTATCCAATCCAAAACTCCGAAAGCTTCCAGCTCGAATAGCATAAACGTTTTCAGTGCCTGGATTACGTTTTTTTTATTGTATAAAGTGACGAAACTAGCAGTTCACCTGATGGTAAGTGCAACGTCCGCCCACAACAAATGCTGTGTCACCTGGAATATTTCTGTGTGACACCACACTGCGCCCGTCACCCTGAGACATCAGTTCTTAAGACTCAAATGCCCAGTGATTACGCTAGCTCACAGTGCCCTTCAAACAGAAACACAGTAATGCTTGCACACTACTGTTTCACGGCAGAATAACTGGCCCTGTTACAGTGTGTGTTACGATATGAATGAGAGGCTCGTGAAAACTGTCCATGCGGTATGACCAAAATTTATAAAGAACCACCGCAAAATTGAAGTTACATCCGTCCGTGTTACATTCGGAATTATTCGTGTTACCTACGGAACCCTAAAAAACAAAAAAGTAGCAGCGCAACACTCCTGCGTTTCGTTACTTGAGTTAAGGGAACCAGAGAACAAATATCTGAACGATGAATGCGTCGCAGTCGTCGAGGGTGACAACACACCTACATCTTGCCACAGTGACCAGCGTCAGGTGGACTGTGTACTTTTTTTAATTTCACTTTTTTTAAAAAACTATGCTTCTTACCCGGATTTTTCTTATACCGTGTGTGCGTTTAATACTACCAGAACTGAAAACCAAGAATATGTGCTTTTACACAAAAGTTGGCATCGACTGGGATTCGAACCCGCGGCGTAGAAGTCAGGTACTCTTGGAACTACGCCAAGCAGATATCAGTTTAAAAAAAAATTCTTTTAATAGCCCATTTAAAACGATATTTAAAGCCAACTTAGGGATCGTAGCTCTAAGCGATTTCCTTTTTAATTTCCCAAAGGAGGTTCTGAAGATCGGCATCAATGCGCATGTTTATGGGGCATATTCCGTATAATTATTTATATAATAATAAAATAAAATATTACACATAGTATCGCAGCCCGTTTCTTGATCAATTAGGCTATTGGTGCTATTTTATATCTATTTTAAGTAATTTTTATATCTGTAAAATTAAAAGTAAAGTTTCAGCCTATAAATTTCCCACTACTGAGCACAGGCCTCCTCTCATTTCTGAGAGGGTTTTGGAGCTAGGAAGAATCCGCCACGCTGCTCCAGTGCGGGTTGGCCGACTACACATGTCTTCGAAATATTTTTTATTCCTCAGACATGCAGGTTTCCTCACGATGTTTTCCTTCACCGCCGAGCACGTGGTAAATCGGCACTTTAAATTGCAATTAACTATTTTAGTGGTGCCGGCACCGGGAATCAAACCCAGGTCACTCGCGTACTATGAAATTTAAAGCGAGCGCCTAGCCCCTGAGCTACCACGGCTCTTAGAAATAAGAAATATTCGAAATACGCAAAGAATGGAACCATTTCATTTAAATGGTTAAGTTCTTACTCGAGGCGTGGAAGGCGTTGCTTAAGTAAATCCGGGTTCACATGAATACGAAAAGGTATCTATTTAGTCTGTTGCACTGCGTCGAATTTAAAGAAAAATCAGTAGTAGTCACATAAAACAAGAAAAAGAGTAAAGTAACTGCGAACTCGCTTAGCTCAGGACCTTCTGGCGGTACGATTTCTACGCAGGAATCCCTCTAGGTAGGTACCACTCCAGGGCCAGTTATTCTGCCGTGAAGCAATACTGTGCAAACATTACTGTGTTTCGGACTGAAAGGCACTGCGGGCTAGTGTAATCACTAGGCATATGAGACTTAAGAACTGATGTCTCAGGGTGACGGGCGCAGTGTGGTGTACGCAGAAATTTTCTGTATGACACAGCATTTGTTATGGGAAGATATTGCACTTTCCATCAAGCGAACTGTCACTATACGGCTCGTGGGAACGCTATGGGGAGTTCTGTTCTTCACTCGTACCAAAATGACGGCGTCGTGATTCGGCACCCGTCACGTCCCGTTTCCCACGAGGGCGAAAAGTGGGCTATGTGAGTTTGAGTGATTTCTATGGAAAGGTGTGACTATATGTATTCATGTATGTTATCTTGGAGTGATGTAAGAGAAGCTCCAGAAATATCGCATCTGTCCTACATCGCGCTATTAAAATTTCTGAGATGCAAACTATACATTGAACAGATCTAAAGATTACAGGTAGGAGGAGACGTCTTCCCTAAATCACATCTTCCGAAATGGCTTCTTTTCTCTAGGCTAATTTTCTTTTATTCTTAAAGACCGTGCTACGGCACTGTTTTCTCCTGCGTCGTGTGTGCTTTTTAAAGACATAAATTCCACATACACAAGCAGCGAGATCCATAGCAACGTTCTAAAGGTCGATAGGAAAATCGAATCCGCGATTCTTAACCCAGAAGTCAATCGCTTAGCAATTTCGACAGTCAATTAGAACCAACGATTCCATTTGAATAAATACTTAATTAGAAATACGATTAATTTTTTATTATTGCCCGCTAAATAATCAAAAACACTCATGTAAACCCACCCGAACAATAATTACGCTGGCTCATGTGCGGCACATTTAACATTGTTTTAAATCCATTATGAGCGTCGGCGATTATTTGCTTGCAAAGAGTTTTTACGAACGTGTTGAAAACATGCTAACCTTTGTTTCGTTTGTACATTTTCCTACACACTTTTCAAGTTGTAAAAAGATCTTTATTGACACGAAACGTTAGATATATGACTTGTAATTCTTACCGCGAGTGACGTATAACGCTGCTTAAGTTCGTACTTTAATAGCTATGCTATAGGTTCCATAATTATCAGCCTACAAATAGTCGTCTAAGTCCTCTAAGACCTCTCCCGAGTTTTTATTTGCCATAATCTGCATGCCGACTTTTTTTATACAGTGACGGACCAAACAAAAGGTTCGTCTAATGGTAAGTGCAACGTCTAACCACAACTCATGACTTTCTTGACTAGGCGTTAAGAAAGATTTGACTATATTTCTTATAATTTGTATTGTAACTTCCTAATTTAAATTTTGAATTGACACGAAGAGAATGTTTTTTTTGTTTTTTCTATATACGAGTATGTGAACGTTGATATAGTATATATTTTTTATTATAAACGTTGTTATTTTGTTAATATATTGAATTTAGAAGAATTTCTGAATTAATCTGAAGGGAATAATCTGAAGGGAATAATAATCTGGGAAAAAGTTACAGCCTACAATCCACGCCAATAAATCAAAATAACCCTTTAAATAAAAACAAGAATTTACGGATTTTATCGTGTTTAATTTTACTATTACACCCTATTATATCCGACCTTTCGAGCGCTTTGCAGCACCCATTGTCACGGAAGCAACAATGATCATTGAATTTAAATGTGTAGTATTCGCATTAATATGAAATCATTATCAAAAAATCGTCTGAAAAACCAGATCAAAAATACACAGACTTTTGGTTTTTGTTTTTGGATTGGATTGGGATCAAATGAAACCGATCACGAAACCAACTAGTTTTTTTTTTATTTGATAAAGTATCGAGACGAGCAAAACGTTCACGTTCATGGTAAGTACAACATTTGCCCATAACAGATGCTGTGTTACTCAGAATATTTCTGTGTACCACCACACTGCGCAAGTTATTAAGTCTAATATGCCCAGTGATTACGCTAGCTCTCAGTGCCCTTCAAACCGAAACACAGTAATGTTTGCACACTACTGCTTCACGGCAGAATGACTGGCCCTGGGGTGGTACCTACCTAGACGGATTCATGCACAGGAATCCTACCACCAGTGGAACCCCCCAGGAGGAAACTAGGACGACTATACCGTCGCCATACTTATGTGGCAAAAACAATAGTAAAGGAGAGAAAGTTAATTTGCTAAGATCCGCATGCAAAATGTAAAATGGTTTGTATTGCCTAGTTTTGAAGAGCACTGCCCGCCCTCCCTCAACAGTGTGCCCAAGAAAACCAATACCTCCACCAGATGCCGCCACCAGATACCCTCCACCACTACAACACTACTACTAGGCAATACACACTACTGAAGTATTACCTAACACACCATTTTACATTTTGCATGCGGATCTTAGCAAATTAACTTTCTCTCCTTTACTATAATGGATTTCCGCAAAGTAACGCCTGATTCATTAACTATACAAAATAAAACCTCAATTTTGTAAGCTGCTATTTTCAGCATAAGAAATATGTATACAAATGTTCTGTAAAATAATAAAACAATTTAATTGGCGTATTATCGTACATCGATTTGAAATTATATTATAAATTAAAAAAATGCACACTTCTTATCTATACAAATAAATAAAATTGAAGTGTCTGTCTGTAATAATAAAATAACACATTTGTACTCTACACTCTTTTTTTTAAGTTTTTGTCTGTCTTTCTGCCTGTCTGTCGGACGGTTTTTTCCGGCTAATCTCCGAAACGGCTGGACCGATTTTGACGGGACTTCCACTGACAGATAGCTGATATTATAGCGGGTAACTTGGGCCACTTTAATTTTAGAAAAATAATTACGTTTCCACGCAAAGAAATTAAAACTCCAAAATTTGATTCTAATAGAGAAGTATATGTACATCATCGATCGGGGTCGGCTTTTTTACGCGGGTGATATTCCGGGCACAGCGAGTAATTTATAAAATAATTTAATAAATTATCGATCCACTAAACCTACTAATAATGTTACTTAGCCAACATTTTTTTTTGTTCATCGAGTAATAACGATTTCTATTTCATTCTAAACACATTTGTTAATTTTAAATCGCACAAAGGAGGCGGGAGGTTATTCCAATACTTTGTGGCATTATATTTGAAACTACCTCGGCTGAGCGGTGGACCGCCTTCCTTGTTTTTATAGAATAAAGTGACGAGACGAGCAAAACATTCAACTAATGATAAGTGCAACGTCTCCCATAACAAATGCTGTCACCCAGAACATTACTGTATCAGAACACCACACTGCGCTCGTCACCCAGAGACATCGGTTTCTCAGTCTCACATGCCCAGTGATTACTCTAGCTCTAAGTCCCCTTCGAACTGAAACACAGTAATGTTTGCACACTACTGCTTCACGGCAGAATAACTGGCCCTGGGGTGGTATCTACCTAGACGGACTCCTGCATAGGAATCCTACCACCAGTAAAACTTCTCCTACTTATCTTCAGGACAAATTTACAATTCCACAACACTTCAGAACACCTCTACGTTACAATACACTCCACCCGTCACCCTGAGACATCGGTTCTTAAGTCTCATATGCCCAGGGATTGCACTAGCTGACAGTGTCCTTCGAGCCGAAACACAGTAATGTGCAAATATTACCGCTTCACGGCAGAATAGATAGCCCTTGGGTAATACCTACGTAGACGAATTCCCGCATAGGAATCCTACAATTAATTAATAATATTCTATTTATTTCAGTAACTGCCTCTCTAAGGTCTAATGGCAGAGCTGTTTTGAGCATTAAGTCCACCTGTTCCTTTACTTATTGTAAGGTTCAATAAAGAATAAATAAATAAATAAATTGAAAAAAAAAATATAGACTTTGACTTTGAATGAAACTCATAAAAAGATATGCTATAATAAGATACCTATTTCAATCGTAGCCTCAGATTACGCTCCTGCAAATGGCCAGACAGCGATATAACTGGAACGGAAGAATTAGTTCGTATCACATTTTCATATTTATTATTTTTCTGTGTGGTGGCGGCTCGTTAAAAGAATACTACCACTCCATCTCATCCAATGGATCTCGTAAAAGGCGAGTAAGGAGTTAAACTGCACTGTGCACCCAACAGCGCATGGTGGCGATGGGCTCACCACCTATCACACCAAGTGCATTATATTGTTTTGGTGAAACGTGGATTGTGACAGTCATCTGTTTTTGCAGTGAGTGCCCAGTCTCTGACTACCCCTTATGGGATACAGTCGTGATCTTATGTATGTATGTATTTTCATACAACGAATGCGACATTACTTCGAACATAACCGTTCAAAATGATGCCTGTAGTAATAACACTTCACCAGACGAAAACACACGTATAGCGTATGCGTTATGATTGCCCTTGCTGCGTAGACTGGAAGTTTTATAACTGTTTGCTAAAGTAGGAGATACGTGGTAGTGACCTAATTTTTAGGCCCTATATCATCACATACACTCATAGCCGATAGGGGTCCGGCAAAGTAGAACAGCACCTGCCTCTATCCTACCGAGGTGTTGTAATGCGACTAAGGTATTCTATGGACAGCCTTTCTTCGTGCAGAATAATACCATAATATGCAATGCTGTCACTATACCGCTTGTGGGGACGCAATGGGAAGTAAAAATGTTTTGACATGTACCAAAATGGCGATGTTCTGTTCCCCGCGGGGGCGAGAAGTCGGCTAAGGTTCCACACCCGAGACCACTCTGATTAACCCTTATATGGGAAAATTACTATACCCTAACCAACCTTGTGTTCCTGCGTTCCTACAGTGTCCAGCGTAGGATGGCCATACGGATCGTACGAGGATAACGCACGGCATCCTTTGAGGCGGTGACCGTCCTGGCTCGCTTTCGCTTTATTTTATATTTTATTTTTTATTCTATTTTATATAATGCATGCGCATGTATGTGTATGTGTGTGTGCATGTATGTATATGTATATATATATATGTATATGTGTGTATGTATATGTATATTTGTGTGTGTGTGTGTGTGTGTATCCGTGTACATGTGCGCATATTTATTTCTTTTAAATTAAACTAAGTCAAGTAACAATATGTCCGGAAGCTGCTCGTTAAACCTGAGGCATCGACAGAATAACAGCGCTGTGGCAACTCTGCCATAGCATTATGCTGAGTCGACAGCCTTTTCGTTGCTACAACCCAACGTACGTCTGACAATGTAATACGTCGTATTTTTTGTTTACTTATTTTTTGTATGTTGTGTTGTAGTATTGAATAAAAAAAAAATTCTTTTCTTTCTTTCTTTCTTTCTTTCTTTCTTTCCGTCACTGGACATACTGGCGGACATAGATGCGAGGGTGTTACACCGGATCCGCACCCTCCGCCAGAGCAGTGGAAGTGAGCCAGATGAGACGCTCGAGTCCATCAAACGGCACGAACGACAGAGCGCATTGGCGACGTGGCGTGCTCGGCTCCACGAGGAGCAATATGCACGCAAACGCGTCGTCAGTGCACTCCTATCGGTGTTCAAGGCCTGGATACAGCGTCGAGAAGGAAGACTCCTACTGACTCACACAGATAATTACCGGGCACGGCTGCTTTGGTAATTATCTGTGTAATATCGGACGCGAGGCGACGACAAACTATTATGTGATTGACATTGTTGCTTATGAACGTAAATAATTAATGTTTTATTTCCTTAAATTTAATCTGTTGGTGAAAAATCTGTCATAATGTATACATTTTAGCTTCTTCGCTTCTTCTCCATACAAACGTTAACTATTCCAAATCTCACATTCCTTCGTCCTTACGTATTAATATTTGTATTATAAATATATACAACGTTATTCATAATTGGTATAACATCCTGGCACCTACCCATGCTACCTTGATCTGATAAACACAACGGTAAAGTTTGAAAGACAAAATGGAATACTAAAACTGTCCATACAAAACTTTAAAATTATATGTTTTGTAAAACTTTACGCGACCCTAACACAGAAAGTCGTTGCCCTAAACCAGACCAATTCAAAATACTGTTTCTTCTCCATTTAATTTATGTTACCATACTACGGCGTCATACTAACAGATTTACTTCGCAACAGATTTCCTTAAGCTTCATGTTATCCTAGTACTTGCGAGTTCTTTCGATGGCAGCTCAATGAAAAAACGCCTGAAAAATTTATGAGTTCATTGCCTAGATCAGCTGTATAACCCGGTAGTCACCTATGAGTTTTAAGCAAATTCTTTAAGTCGACACATTTTCTACAGGTATCACGCTACGACGCTCATTATATTTTTTGAAGCATATACACATCGTCCCTAAGCCCAGCCTGCCGGGATGTACAGGACATTACGAATGACCATGTATATAGATATATTATAAATATATTGTAAATACCTTCACAACCAGATCGACCAAAATCAACAATTTGTGCTTTTGCAAAAACATTGGCTCCGGCTGGGATTCGAACCCAGCAACCGCGGTGCAGTACCCTATTTAATTCGGTAATAAAATTGTATTAATTATTTTATTAAGAAGTGATTTTTATTAAAATCAAACAAAACTCTTACTTGCTAAGTCATTGCAAATACGGTACCGGTTTCCATTTTTAATGTTGTGTGAAAGATAAAGGTACTAAAGTGAGACGCGCATAACTTATCAGCGGTACCAGCACTGGACAGGAACAGCGAATTTAATGAGACGCAAAGAAATTAGCGCAACAAATAAAAAAAAATATCGATGATCGATGCAACGATGCGAACGGGGTCGGTGGCCGCGGTTGCGCGAGCGCGGCCGCGGCGCGAGGCTAGTGCAGCGCCGACGTGATTCGGGCCCGTCCGACCGGTTCGACCCCGCAAGACCTGCCTGTAGAGATGCGAATGCTACATTTCGCTAACTCGCTAAATTATGCTAATTCCGGTGCCTTTCATCCAAACACTTTGTAGCATGCTGTACATAATTAACAGCTGCACTTTACTGGTGGTAGGATTCCTATGCAGGAATCCGTCTAGGTAGGTACCACCCCAGGTCAGTTGTTCTGCCGTGAAGCAGTAGTGTGCAAACATTACTGCGTTTCGGTTTGAAGGGAGACACTAAGAGCTAGCGTAATCACTGGGCATATGAGACTTAAGAACTGATATCTCAGCGTGACGGGGGCAGTGTGGCGTTACACAGAATTTTTTAGGTGACACAGCATTTGTTATGGTCAGACGAGACAGTTACCATGAGGGGAACATTTTGCTTTTTTAGGTGAAATCCAGTACACTATAAATACTTTTGCAGTTTGAGTATTTCCGCCAGAAGTATTTCCTATGCCCAGGGCATATGAGACTTAAGAACTGATGTTTCAGGGTGATAGGCGCAGTGTGGTGTCACACAGAAATGTTCTGGGTGACACAGCATTAGTTATGGGCAGACATTTAACTAACCATCAGGTGAACGTTTAATTTATCTAATAAAAAAAACTGGGCGCCGCTCTTTTTTATTATTTTTCGAGTGTCTTCAGTGCTTATTATTTATTTATTTCTAAAATGCTGGTTTCCTTAAGATAATTTTCTTCTACCGCAATTGTTTAATTAGCACATATAATTGATTTTCTCTTCTAGTCTGTAAATGTCCACTGCTGGACATAGGCATCCTCCAAGTTAGGAGGAACAGCGCGCTGCCGACTGTCACCGTCAATCGTCTCGGAAAATGACAGATTTAAATTGATGTGTAGTAAAACTCTGTTTTTTTCGATTCTGCCCTTACGGGAAACGAAGCGTGACGAGTGGCGAACCATGTCGCCGTTAAAAGCAATTCATGCCTTAAATTCCGGCTAAATTACCTGAATTGCCTGTTCAGAAAATTCAGCCAAGTTCTTAATCGTTGGTAAAAGTAGCAACCAATTGCATATAGCTCTTTAAACAACGTAAAATGCTATATTTTACGTTGCTTACCATAACCTGTTAAAACGCGCAGTGAACGACACTAGTATTGCGAGTGCGACGCCGGATCATCTCGCAAAAAGCTCAGGTCGCGAGTCTGCTTCGTGTTTGTTTCGGTAATGGCGGCCCGGTGCCCGCCGCAGTGTCCGCGAGTGCCGCTGGTGCAGTGATGTAGTGCGGGCGATGTCGCGCCGTGTCCTCGCAACATGCTGGCCGTACGCCAAGCCAAGGTATACTATAGTAATTTTAGAGGAAATGAACGTTAGCAACGTCCAAGGGGGTACTAAATGGCTAGTTTTAATGAGAGCTTGTCGTCACACTCATTAACCGACTTCAAAAATGGAGGCGATTCCATGTTTGTCTCTAAGTATTTTTTTATATATCATCATCATCATCTTTTCAACCTATCAACAGTCCACTTCTGAACATAGGCCTCCCCTGTAGATAGTCATAAAAGTTGTTTTGGGGGATTTTGTCATAGTTGCCACGCTTGTCAGGAGGGTTACAAACTTAAGTCATGCCTAGTGATTACGCCAGCTCTCAGTGTCCTCAAACAGAAATACAGCAATGCTTGCAAACTACTGCTTCACGGCAGAACAACTGGCCCTGGGGTGGCACCTACCTTGACGGATTCCTGCATAGGAGCCCTACCACCAGTAACGCCACCACTGACACCTCTCATTTCTGAGAGGGGTTTTGATCCGGGAAGAGCCCGCCACGTTTCTCCAATGTGAGTTGACGGACTTCACACGTCCACGAAATATTTATTATTTCTCAGACATGTGTTGCTCACGATGTTCTCCTTCACCGCCAAGCACGTGGTAAATCGGCACATAAAATTGCAATTAACAATTTTAGTGATGCCGGCACCGGGAATCGAACCCAGATAACTAGAGTACTATGAAGTTTTAATACACTGCATTTCCTGATCTGGGACTGCGATCGCCAATGCGCCTCCAAAGCGTGGCAATTACGGGACAATCTACCAACTTAGAAGAGGCCCTGCTCGCCTCGGTCCCGAGCACCTTGCTGCCGTATGTTACCCTTACCGTCCCGACAAATGACAGAATAAAAATACACATAAATTTAAATCTGCATTTCATTTATAAAAGCTCATAATAGCATTTCTGGTGGTAGGATTCCTATGCAGGAGTCCGTCTAGGTGGGTACCATCCCAGGGCCAACAATTCTGCCGTGAAGCAGTAGTGTGCAAACATTACTGTGTTTCGGTTTGAAGGGCACTGAGAGCTAGCGTAATCACTGGGCATATGAGACAACTTATGTCTCAGGGTGATGGACACAGTGTAGTATCACACACAGAAATTTTCTGGGTGGCACAGCATTTGTTATGGGCAGACGTTGCACTTTCCATCAGGTGAACGTTTTGCTCGTTTCATCACTTTATGCAATAAAAAAAAATTATAAAACTTTTCACAAGTGCTGGCTTCAGTTCCGGATTCGAAACCTGGGCCGGCGGCGTAGTAATTAAGTACTCTTACCGCAAGGCAAAGGTTAAACATTTGTACACCACATGCGAATGAAAATCTCTTCGATTAATGTTGACGCTTTTCCTAACAATCGAATAATATCTGAAGCGATATATTTGTTTAATGTTAATAAATAATTAATCAGAACACCGACTTCAACGCGGTAGCTCCAAACAGAGTTTCATAATTTTCTCATGGATCCCATCATCAGAACCTGACCAAAATGAGAGCTACTTACTAGAATCTCTTAAACTGCTTAAGAGAATCTACCACCCCATCTCATCCCGTGGGTGTCGTACAAGTCTACAAAGGGAAAATTAAAACCAGAAGACGGGCATCAGCGTCATCCTGGAACGTCAGAATGAATACACTGCGGTTGCCAACCCGCCTGCCGAGTGTGGCAACTATGTCGAAATTCCCCCCAAAATTTGCTACAACCTTTCGTGGCAATATATGGGGGAGGCCTTTTATAGAAGTTTATTAAGTATTTTAGTTAGTATAAACATATATAAAACATACATAACTACTACACGGTGTATTTAAAAAAATATAGATAAAAATACTATTGATTACTGCAACAGAACATACATTAGAAAATAATAATAGTACAAAAGATACTCGTAAGTAACAATTACACACGTTGTATTTCATTAACAAATATACGTTGGTCTGTAGCAACAAAAAGGCTTCAGCATAGTGCTGTTATTCCGTCGGAGCCTAACGTTTAACGAGCAGTTGTCGGACATATTATTAATGACATATCGCTGATGGAAGCATCGTCGCACCAGGAAGTCTGCAGTCTATGACCATGTTCTAGATCATCCCAACCATTACATCAGATTTGATAAACTGCAAATCCTTGCAAAATAACACTGATTGCTACCAAGGATGATTCGCGAGGCTATTGAAATAAAAAAAAAACATCCTAATTTTAATATGGAAGGTGGTTGGATACTACCACCAATTTGGGATCCCATAATTAATAAACTTAAATCAAAAACCAAGCATACCACTGCAAGACTTCAAGACACAGTTGCGCTTTCTGCGTAGATCGGACCAAAAATAATAATTAAAAGCTGAAGGTACTCCGGGTTAACTATGACATCAGGACATCTGTCACCTCAGTCTTCCCGTGACCATGGGTGCTTCAAAGCACTGGAAACGGGTTATAAATAGTTCATATGTAAACGCGATAAAATCCGTAAAAATTAGTTTTATTTAAAAAATATCTTTGTATTTTAAAAAAAACCTTATCTATTACGACTGTTGTTGCTTTATAAATACCATCTGTATTCTGTGTTCCAAATAAACACATCCTTTTTTTTCTTACTTCTTTTAAACGCTAACACAAATGATTCGTCATACCGAAACTTAACCTGTATCTAAATATCATGACAGTATCTACACATGCTCTAAGATCACGTCAGAATTATGACGGGAAAATTAGGAGGAACATCGTACGTCATAACTAGATAAAGCAAGGCAATGAAGCGTGCTTCGCGGGTATTAGACCTCCACACAATGCGCACCGTGTTGATGACTTGGAAACGTGATGTTCGGACTTTACCCGCAGAAGTTATTGCTCCCTCGGCACAAAGTTACTGTGAACCACGTCGTCTACTTTATTACCCGCTTTGTGCGATCTTCTATATGAATGAAGTTTCATTGATGCTGTGCCCCGCGGTAACACCCGCGTAAAATGAGCCGACCACAAGATTGCGTACGGCATGGTACCTCGTTGACCTGAGTATTCACAGTTCGACCCTTCTCGGTAATGTTCGATTTTAAACTTTCGGCTCTTTAATATCATAGAATAAAGTTTTATAATTTATAACTCTCCTCAATAAACGGGCTATCTAACACAAAAGTAATTTTCTAATCAAATTAGTATTTACTGAGATTAGCGCGTTCAAACATACAAACTCTCCAGATTTATTATAGTAGCTAGGTTTATCGATGTGCGGAAATCACTCAGAAACTACTACACAGGTTTCATATTTTATTTAGTTTTCTTCGAAAATATTTCGTTGGTCCTATATACAATTACGCTTGCTCCTATATACGGGGTAGGCAAAGACCACACACTTAGCCCACATTTCGACACCGCGTTGTACTTACTATCAGGTGAACGTTTCGCTCGTCTCCTCACTTTATCCAATAAAAAAACGAGATGCGACGAGTGGCGCCGCCATTTTGGTATGAGTCAAAAATTCTTTCTCCCCATTGCGTTCCTACGAGTAGTACAGTGACAGCATTGCTTATTATGGTATTATTCTGCACGCACAAAATCTGTCCGTGCAATACCTTAGTCGCCTCATACGACATTCGAAGAGACACCTATAAAATATAAAGTTTCTAAAGTTTTTATGTATGCAGACTACAATGATGGCCTTGGCGGCAGCAACGATCCAAACAAAGCCTGTTCTTTTGCTATTGAGAAGAGGGGTGAGGGACTAAATATTAATGTAAACCATGCAGACAAAGTCGCGGGCATCAGCTAGTCATTCATTTTATAAAAACTTGCTTGCTTTAAGTTAGTTGCGGTTGATATTAACTTAAGAGTCTTCTTATGGTTAAAAAAATACCATTATTTTCGTTTTCACTCTTTTTTGTTTCAAGTAAGTAACTAGACGAGCTGGTACATCGCATGATATTGCGCTGCCGGTGCTACGTCTGAAACGGTGCATCACAGAAGCTATTTTCGCGGCAGGCCAGTTTTTCTCTATAAGGCATTACAGCAAAATATTTTATAGTTATGTAGCGATATTACAACGGCTCATAACTCTCACCTCGCGTTATTGAATATATATTTTTAATAGTACTAAGATATATAATATATACAAACAACCTAGATACACAGTCAGTGACTCAAAAACGTCTTCAAAGAAAGAGCGCACAGTGCGCTCAATTCGATTAGCATAACTTGGAATCCGTCTAGGTAGTTACCACCCCAGGGCCAGTTATTCTGCTGTGAAGCAGTAGTGTGCAAACATTACTGTGTTTCGGTTTGAAGGGCACTGAGAGCTAGCGTAATCACTGGGTATATGAGACTTAAGAACTGATGTCTCAGGGTGACGGGCGCATTGTGGTGTCACTCAGAAATGTTCTGCGTGACTTAATATTTGTTATGGGTAGATGTTAATTTTTTAAAATCATCACGATTTATGATTTTCCTTCTGTCATAAGTTCCTCTGTTGTCAACTAAAAGTGGGTGCTTTTAGCTAATTAATGTCTTAAAAACACCCTTACCCTAAAAAGACAGTGATCACCTCAGTTATCGTTTAAAAATACTTAGCCGATGCATTAATGGGGTATCGTTATGGCACGCTACTTCATTAGGGATACGCGTGATTAACTCCAAATCCTTTTAAGACTCGAATCAGAGCACCAATTATGTATTTTTTATATCGTCGGTCGATAATGAGACCGCGTCGGATCAGCACTTATTAATTAAACAAGTATCGTATAAAAAACTTTTTATATACCACGTTTTCAAAACGCACAAAGGAAAAGTTAGTTTATATAGCTGATGCCCGCAACTTTGTCCGCGTAGATACAGGTTTACTTTAAATATCCCGTGGGAACTATTTTAAGGATAAAAATATAGAATTTGTAATAATAGTATGGATGGATTGTGAAATGTGTAACCAAGGGACAGACAAGAAAGCGAGTTAATAATGAGCTGTCATCCAGTTCTCAGCTATTTTTAAAGTTTCAAGTCTCTAGCTCTTAGGGAAGTTTAAAATCAATTACTACATTTGACCCGAACAGGCAGACAAGAAAGCGAGTAAATAAAAACACGGTAATAATACGTAATCGGAATTGAGAAAATTTGTTAAATTAGATAGAATTATATAGATTTAGATTTTAATTTCATAGTACGCAAGTGACCTGGGTTCGATTCCCGGTGCCGGCACCACTAAAATTGTTAATTGCAATTTTAAGTGCTGATTTACCACGTGCTCGGCGGTGAAGGAAAAGATCGCGAGGAAACCTGCATGCCTGAGGAATAAAAAATATTTCGAAGACATGTGAAGTCCGCCAACCCGCATTGGAGCAGCGTGGCGGATTCTTCCTAGCTCCAAAACCCTCTCAGAAATGAGAGGCCTGTGCTCAGTAGTGGGACATTTATAGGCTGAAACTTTACTTTTTTTTATATACAACTTTACGTCTTAAAGAGATTTTAATGGATTATACAGGTGGTATATTAGTGGAGGATTTCTTTGCAGGAATACGTCTGGGTAGGTAGGTATGCTCTAATGTATTCGTAAATTATTGGCGTGCCTGAATTATTTTGTTGCGTGTTACACCTAGCAAGCGTCGATGGTTCGCCATGCGAGAAAAATATAAATAAGTAAATCCTTACCTAATATTATAGATGCGAAAGTAACTCTACTGGTGGTAGGATTCCTATGCAGGAATCCGTCTAGGTAGGTACCACCCCAGGGCCAGTTATTCTGCCGTGAAGCAGTGATGCGCAAGCATTGCTGTGTTTCGGTTAAAAGGGCACTGTGAGCTAGCGTAATCACTGGGCATATGAGACTTAAGAACCTATGTCTCAAGGTGATGGGCGCAGTATTGTGTCACACACACAGAAATGTTCTGTGTGACACAGCATTTGTTATGGGCAGACACTTACCATCAGGTGAACGTTTTGCTCGTTTCATCACTTTATCCAATAAAAAAAACTCTCTGTCACTCCTGTTTGTTGCCTTTTCGCGGCTGAATCATTAAACTTGACAAGATTTGGTACAGAGATAGATTGCATCCTGGAGGACGTAGGATAATTTTTATTCCGGAAAATCAATTAGTTCCAACAGGATATTTAAAACAAACCAATATCCACGCGTACGAGGTCGCGGGCGACGGCTAGTAAAGTGTAATATGATTATTTAGTTATTGCATTCCATTTTCTGGCTCTACTCACGTAATTCCATTCAGAGAATATCCTTATTACATGGTCAGGACGGATGCAGTATCGGAAACATTGTATCAGTCAACTGGTGGTAGGATTCCTATGCAGGAATCTGTCTGGGTAGGTACCACCGCAGGCCAGTTATTGAGACATTTAATTTGCCATCGGGTGAACGTTTTCATCGTATCGCCACTTTATCCAATAAAAAAAAGTTACAACACATTTTAAGCTACAACATAGAACATAGAACGTCTTACTTAGGACCGACCACCGGGTCATCTAAAACTATGACTTGATGCGAATTTCTTTTTTTTTACCTCATAATTTGCCACTTGGACATTGCTAACTGTACGGTCACGGAAACAGCTATGTGACGGCAAACATACTCGTATAAGACTTGGTTTCGAACTCACGACTGATAAATCCGCAAAAGGTGCCTTAAATATTATATCATCATCATCATCATTTCAGCCTTTTAGTCCACTGCTGAAAATAGGCCTCCCCCATAGATTGCCACGAAAGTTTGTAGCTCTCTTTTTGGGGGGGATTTCGCTACAGTTGCCACGCTTGCAGGCGTATTGGCAACCGCAGTTTATTTATTCAGACGTTCCAGGATGATGCTGCTGCTCGTCTCCTGGTTTTTATTTTCTCTCTGTCGACTTTTACGACACGAGATACCATCTCGTCCCGTGGGTAGATTCTCTTAAGCCGCCACCACACGGCTAAAATATTAAATGAATTCAAGTAAACCTTTGTGAGATTGTTAAGTTTCTTTTTTACAAAATAATTGTTTGGGCAAATGCAATTTACGTATGCCTGTGAACGCACAGACTGTACGAGAGAAAAAGGTTTTGTTAAAGGCAACAGTGAAAATCTGTACTTTGAAGATGACTAGACTAAAATCACATGTAAAGGTAAAAGATGTATGGAAATTATGCTATCTTTCTCCATACTATTCATGCCAATATTATAAATGCGAAAGTAACTCTTTCTGTTTCTCTGTGTGTTACCTAATCACGGTTCAACCGTTGACCCAATCTTGACGAAATTCGGAGAGAGATAGCTTACGCCCTAAAGACGGACATAAGTTACTTTTTATTCCAGAAAATAAAAGAGTATTTTTAGAAAACCTAAACAAGAGCGGACGCAGTCGCGGGTTTGAGCTAGTTTATTATAAAATAAAACCCTTTACTGGAATTTCTCAGGTATCGTGAGAGCGTTTAAAGACATAAAGTGTTTATGTACAAACAACTAGACCCGGTACGAGTATCCGATGAAGCTGTAAAAGCCGAGAAGGCTAACAGCAATTACATCACCGAAAATATATAGACCCGGTACAAAATTCTGTAGGTCATACACAAGCAAGTCTCCTGGCAATAAAAGCAATATGACATTGTATTTTTAACGAACGTTGGAAAAATATTGTACAATACCATCAAGGAGAAAAGACTCATAAAATAATTATTCGAACCGGTGTTTTGATAAGAGAAGAAACGAGCAAAACGTTCACCTGAAGTCAGGTACGCTGATCACTGATTCACGCAGCTCTTATTTTTCATCATCATCATCATTTTAGTCTATCACTAGTTCACTGCTGTACATAGGCCTCCCCCATAGATTGCCACAAAAGTTTGCAGCTCTCATTTTTGGGTGGATTTTGCCATAGTTGCTAGGCAGGCGGGTTGGCAACCGCAGTTTATTTATTCAGATGTTCCGAAAAGATGCTGCTGCCCATCTTCAGACCTTTTTTTCCCCTAAGTCGACTTTTGCGATAACCACGAGATGTGATGGGATGGTAGATTCTCGTAAGCCGCCATCACGCGGCTACTGTTATGGTACAATGAAATCATATAAACATTTACCTCCTTACTAATAAAAGTCGTATAGCGGTTGTACAGTTGCACAATGCTTTGTCTTCTTCTTTCGAATGTCAAATTACTGATGACAGAAAGAGAGAAATCGACCTGAACTATTCACCCGCTATACAACGTTTATTTACGTAAGGCCATTAGCCTTTATCATTTCCTTATCGTATCGACTGATTAAGTCAACAGTTAAACATCGTAAATGACTTAATTTAATAAAGCTTCTTTTATACGTGTGAACAACGCGGCTGAAAGGATCAAGACGGGTCAGTGACCTCCAGCGAACTCCAATTTTGAACGCACCGCCCAATGTACTTGTACTTATCAGCAAGTATAAGCACATTAATAACCAGTTCCCACAACAAGCGCCCGAAGAACAACTCGCCCGTCAACACCTCCACGCGATTCCTCAACAAAACAATTAAAAGAAGCAGTAGTGTGCAAACATTACTGTGTTTCGGTTTGAAGGGCACTGAGAGCTAGCGTAATCACTGGGCATATGAGACTTAAGAACTGATGTGTCAGGGTGACGGGCGCATTGTAGTTTCACGCTGTTCTGGGTGACACAGCATTTGTTATGAGCTAACGTTGCACTTACCATCAGGTGAACTTTGCTCGTTTCGTCACTTTATCAAATAGAAATAAAAAAAAAACATGTTTATCATAACATAAATTTTATATATAACGATGATATCCGCAGCAGAATTAAAGTAACCGACATAGCCCTAAGGTTAGCAAGCTGAAGTGGCAATGGGTCGGCCATATAGCGCCTAGAACCGATAATCGTTGGACAATAAAGGTTCTAGAGTGGCAACGCCGTACCGGCAAACGCAGTGAAGGGCGCCCCCCCACTAGATGGAGCGACGACCTGCGCGATTTTACGGAAAGTCGATGGATGCAGGTGGCTCAGGACCGTGCTTTGTGGCAATCTATGACGGAGGCCTATGTTTAACAGAGGTCCGGAAGAGTAGAATAGCACCTACCTCTTTCCTACCGAGGTGTCGTAAGAGGCGACTGAGGTATTGTACGGGCAGCCATTATTCGTGCAGATAATAAGTTGGCAGAATCATCTCAGTTATAGTTTATCCACACTTTTTATTATTTATTTATATGTATTTATGTACTATAAAAAAAGTAAAGTTTCAGCCTATAAATGTCCCACTACTGAGCACAGGCCTCCTCTCATTTCTGAGAGGGTTTTGGAGCTAGGAAGAATCCGCCACGCTGCTCCAATGCGGGTTGGCGGACTTCACATGTCTTCGAAATATTTTTTATTCCTCAGACATGCAGGTTTCCTCACGATGTTTTCCTTCACCGCCGTGCACGTGGTAAATCAGCACTTAAAATTGCAATCAACAATTTTAGTGGTGCCGGCACCGGGAATCGTATTTATGTACTATGTTTTTAAGTTATATGTGTATAAGTATGTGTATGTATTTATGTATATATTTATAAATATGTGTATGTGTTATAATTTATATATGTATGTATATATTTCTCTAGTGTTCTATTTTTTGTAACTGCACCTACCTATTCCAATCTCTGCACCACCCTTGAGGTTGACTGGTAGAGAATGCCTCAGGCATTTAGTCCGCCTATAGACATCATGTATGTGAAGTTAAATAAATCAATAAAAAAAAACTTAATATGCAATGCTATCACTGTATCGTGGGAATCCAATGGGCAGTATGAAATGACTCGTACCAAAGCGACGGCGACGTGGCTTACAACACGTCTCTGTTCCCGCAGGGGCAAAAAGTGGGTACGTGTGTTGCTTCTGCCCACCCCTTATGTGGCTAAAGTCGTGACTGTATGTATGTTAATAGTTATTTTAAAAAATTATGTGTTGTTGTAAAACGCAGAACAACTTTCAAGTATCATCACTAACTCTGTCATTTCCTTATAAGAACAGAAGCTTTTCACTTTTATGACGTTCTCCTGGCCCAGATATTCCCATACTGTTTCGGGCAAATGAACTGATACCTCAGATCCCCATAGCCAAATTACTATATGCTATCTCTAGTTTTTTTTCTATTGATACAAAATACATACAAATTTAAAAACTTTGCGGTTGGTTAAGTGTGAAAACTTGACATCATTTTCTCATCAAAATTTAAGAAAATAATCAATCATAAAATTTAGCAAATATCAAGTTTAAACATAATTATTATTTATTTATTTTAACTTTATTTGCACAAAAGTGTAAAAAAAGACCGAATTTAATAGCCCAGCCAATAGGCCTAAAGGCATTCACTGCCAGTCTACCTTTGAGTTGAGCAGAGAACATATTAGGGTGCTTGGTAAGACAACAATCCGACACAATCAATCCACA
This sequence comes from Luehdorfia chinensis, assembly GCA_019845155.1. Taxonomy (NCBI): domain Eukaryota; kingdom Metazoa; phylum Arthropoda; class Insecta; order Lepidoptera; family Papilionidae; genus Luehdorfia; species Luehdorfia chinensis. Next base: position 1,334,270 of record JAHVAK010000449.1, on the reverse strand, counting down.
GTAACTAAAAAGATACATATCCATACACATACACTTGCATATCATTTTCATTTTTCATTTTTTTTTAAAAAAACGAAGCGCCACAGTAGGATTTCTTCTGTATCATAAGTGCGTGACATAAATTCCATATATATATAAAAATATTTAACCATACATACACACATAAATATTGTATATTTAATACATATTACGTAAAAATACTTAAATAGGTAATAATTTTCTGACAAGTTGGTACACGTAATGCAACGTGTGTGTGTATGTATGTTAGTTTATATGTATGTAAATATTTATTTATCATAATTATATATTGCTATGTATTTTGAGTATTTTTTAAATGGTATTTTATATTTATTAGTACCTTTTAAGGTTCAAATGTTTAGTTTCTTTAAATTTCACACCTGCCACATTGTTTCGCTACGCCGTGGGTTGACTGGCAGAGAATGTCAACTGGCATTACGTAGCCCATTGTATCCTTTAAGGGGAAACAATAAAGTTTAAATAAAATAAAAAAAACTTATACAGTTTCTTGAAATTTTCAAATAAAAACTTGTGTTAATTAAGAGGGGCCGAATTTATACCTCGTCGATCCCCAAAATTAGTTTTCGTTTATGTCGACCCACTACCACTTTGGGAATATCTGTCCTAGGCGATTTTCAGTCACGGTGACATCTACCAAATACTGTCGGAAGCTGACAACTGCGAAGGGAATTGTTATGGTGCATAGTTTACGCACTCGCTTATCCTAGTCTACCTGCACCCAATGTAACGCTGATAAAATAAGATTAGATGTAGGTTGGGAAGCAGTCTCGAAGACACTGTGATAATGATAACAATCAGACCCGAATACGAACAATTTGTATTTCTGCACCAATCTTGGTTCCGGCTGGCATTCGAATGTAGAACCAAAGTAGAAGTACGGTACCCACAGATCCTTAAATCAAATCAAACCTTAGAAAACACATTAACGCCTTTTCCCATATAAGAGATAGGCAGAGGCCACTCACGTAACCCACTTTTCGCCCAGATAGGTGTTATTCTACTGTGCCGGACGCCTATGGGTTAAAAAAATATTCAAATTTGTGAGCACCTCTTATAAATGTTTGAAGGTTCGTTTCATGTTTATGCGAATATTTGTCGAGTTATTTACTGCTCGACATAGCTCGCATATTAAAAGTTTTCGGGTGGGGCGCGCTTCGACCGCTCCGTTTACTTTAATGACCCGCGACCTAACTCACAGCTTCATATGATTATTTCTACTCTAACTTATATATTATATATAACGTATACTGGTGGTAGGATTCCTATGCAGGAATCCGTCTAGGTAGGTACCACCCCAGTGCCAGTTATTCTGCCGTGAAGCAGTAGTGTGCAAACATTACTGTGTTTCGGTTTGAAGGGCACTGTGAGCTAGCGTAATCACTGTGCATATGAGACTTAAGAACTGGTGTGTCAGGGTGACGGGCGCATTGTGGTGTCACACTGTTCTGGGTGACATAGCATTTGTTATGGGCAGACGTTCCATACCATCAGGTGAACGCTTTGCTCGTTCCGTCACTTTTATTAAAAAAAAAAAAAAAAAAAAACTGTTCCCCGCTGTTCCACGCGCCGTCTTATTTGAAAGAAATCGCGTTAAGGGTCGTAGCGTTATGTTATATATATCCTATAGCGTTCTTCGATAAATGGGCTATCAAATACTAAAACAACTTTTCTATTCGAAACAGTAGTTCATGAGATAAGCGCGTTTAACCAAACAAACTCTTCAGATTTATAATATTAGTATAGATTTAAATAGCAACGAAAAGAAACACTAAAATAAACAGCAGCGTTGTAAATATAAAATATGAAAATATATTAATACTAGCGGACTCGACAGACGTTGTCCTGCCCAAACGTTGGCTTGCCTGCTGTTAACAGATTCAGCAAAGGATTTTTCGATATTCGAATTATCGATAAAGTACATACTGAGTGACTTTTGTCATTTTCCTAGAACTCTATCGCAGCGACACCTACCGTGTCCAATTCTATATCTAAACCATCCAAGGAACCACACGAACACACAAAAAAAATTCCTCGACATCGGTCCAGATGTTTAGGAGGAGTTCAGTGAAATACACACGCACAGAAGAATTATATATATAAAGATATGAAAGTGTTACAAATTATCAAAATTTTAATCATCATCATCATCATTTCAGCTTATCAATAGTCCACTGTTGAACATAAGCCTCCCCCATAGATTGCCACAAAAATTTTTAGCTCTCATTATGGGGGGATTTTGCCATAGTTGTCAAGCTTGGCAGGCGGGTTGGCAACCGCAGTTTATTTATTCAGATGTTCCAGGAAGATGCTTTTGCCCATCTCCTGGTTTATATTATTTTCCCTCTGCAGACTTTTACGACACCCACGGGATGAGATGGTCTGGTAGATTCTCTTAGGCCGCTACCACACGGTCAAATTTGAATACATTTTATAATATACTAGCTGATACCCGCGACTAGTCCGCGCGGATGTAGGTTTTTTTTTTTAAATCCCGTGATAATTATTCTAATTTTCGGGATAAAAAGTATCATATACCCGTCAAGCTATCTCTGTGTCAAATTTCGTCAAGATCGTTTTAACGGTTAAGCCGTGTAAAGGTAACAAACAGACAGGTAACTAACAGAGGGACAGAGAGAGTTACTTTCGCATTGGTATGGATAACGGATTTAAATTAGTGTTGTTCGCATCATATTAAAATACTTTATGTATAATGTTTTCTTTTATTTACGCGAATATTACACATTTATATAAAACTACTTTTTACGGATTTTATCGCGTTTAATTTACAACTATTTTTTAACCCGACGTTTCGGGCGCTTTACAGCACCCATGGTCACGGGGGGACTGAGGTGACAGTTGTCCCGATGTCATAGTTAACCCGGAGTACCTTCAGCTTTTAATTATTATTATCGGACTAAAAATAATAATTAAAAGCTGAAGGTAAAAATTTTCATCGACAGTAAAATGATAGTTGATTTTTACTGAAAATTTGCTAGACTGATGGAGACAAAACGAAAAGCCAACTTTGATCTTGAATTGAATTTTCCAATCACTGTACACTTTCAGGAGCACTTGCTGCATAATAAACTATCAATATTAAACATCAAAACTCCAAATGTACACAAATTACAAAAATAAATAAAATATAACTGTAACTACTGCCATTTTTTGAGTTGGCGCCAAAAGTCAACTTGACCCTTTAACACAAGTATTTCAGGTTGCTCAGCTCTACCGAGAGGCAAAAGGTGAGGTTTCTTCTAACGAGAAACCGCCTTGGACGTGAATTATGTTTCGAGGATAGTTTATTTATTGCAGTTTATTTATTCAGATGTTCAAGGAAGATGCTGCTGCCCATCTCCTGTTTTTCATTTTCCCACTGTCGACTTTTACGACACCCACGAGATGAGATGGGGTGGTAGAGTTCCGTTTAATTTTAAAGAGCTAAAACAGAAGTAACGTGTCCTCAAAATTCTTGGCGTCGCACACTACTGCTTCACGGCAGAATAACTGGCCCTGGGGTGGTACCTACCTAGACGGATTCCTGCATAGGAATCCTACCACCAGTAATTCTTAGGTATTGTTAATTTATTTAGAAGCTTTAGTGGACCTGTTAAAATTAAAGTAACAATGGGCGGACTAAATGCCCATCAGCATTCTCTCCTCATCAAGCCTTGGCGTGGTGAAAATGCAATGGCAGGTGCATTATTTACAGTATATAAGATATTAAGAAAAAAACATAGTACATTTTTAAATAATAAAAATGTGTTAATATTACTCACGTATTTCACATTTTTTTATTGGATAATCTGACAAAGGGAGCAAGTTGTGCAAGCTTGATGGTAACTGCAAAGTCTGTCCTTAACAAATGCTGTATACCCAAAAAAATTATGTGTGACTCCACACTGAGTCATCAGTAAGGCTCATATTACTTTGCACACTACTATTTCACGGCAGAATAACTGGCACTGAGGTGGTACCTGCCTAGATGTATGTCTACGTAGGAATTCTACCACCAGTAAAGCAAAACGCAAAGTAAAACGATCTGAAGAGGGTTCAGTTGTAGTTTACAGGTAAAAAATAAATAGGGACGCAAGACAGCCGAACCCAAAAAGTAATAAAATATGTTTTATTGGGAACATTAGAGACTGTGAGCTTAGATTGGTATTCCCTCATTCAGTCTGAATTATTCTATATTCGGCAGAATAACTGGCCCTGGGGTGGTACCTACTTAGACGGATTCCTGCATAGGAATTGATACAGAATTGATTTTTTTAACAGCATGTAGCTGTTAAAAAAATCAATTCTGTATCAGTCTCTGCATTTGCTACCGGGTATACCATGTGGAGTGTTCCGAGGAGTTGTTCGGATTAACTCCTGCTGCTTAATTCCACCACCATTCATTGCGGCACAAAACGAAATTTCATCAGCACCACCTGGATGACTGGCATTCCACCACTATGCTTCCAACGCACCCGGAATTCTCTTGATGTTGCGGATGTTCATGGGCGACGGTGATCACTTACTATCAGGTGAGCCGCTTGCTCGTTTGCCCCCTCTCCTTTAAAAAAAACGTTGGTTTCTTCACGTGGTAAATCGGCAATTGGAATCGCAATCAATAATTGTAGTGGTAATGGTACCGGGAACGAAAGCCCGCCACCTTAGCTATTTATCCTGCTTGGGTCTCCCTCGTACTATGAAAATCTTAACGACCGCTCTGCTCCTAAGCTCTGGAACCTCATTCGTCATTGAAAAATGTACACAAAATAATAGTAAAATAAAAGTAAAGCAACAGACTATAAATGTCCCAATGCTGAGTACGTTTCCTGCCACGATAACGTTGTCGTTGTCGTTTCAGCCTATCACAAGTCCACTGTTGAACATAGGCCTCCTCCATAGATAGCCACAAGTTTGTAGCTCTCATTTTGGAGGGATTTTGCCAAAGTTGCCTCGCTTGGCAGGTGGGTTGGCAACAGCAGTTTATTTATTTAGATATTCCAGAAAGATACTGCTGTCCATCTTCTGGTTTTCATTTCCCTCTGTCGACTTTTACGACTCCCACGGGATGAGATGGGGTGGTAGATTCTCTTATGCCGCCACCACACGGCAATCCCCACCACGATATCATCCTTCGCTAAACATTCATTCTAATGGTTGTGTAGCTACATTTATGTCGCCACATGAGAAGCTCAACAAATATTTCATAATGAAGAAAAGTAAGTTACTTTGCTAAGATCCGCATGCAAAATATAAAAATGGTGTATATTACCTAGTTTTTTGAAGTGCACCACCCGCCCTCCCTCAGTAGCGTGCACAAGCAAACTAACACCGCCACCAGGAACCGCCACCAGGTACCCTCCACCAACCACTACAATACCACCACTAGATAATATACACCACCGAAGCCGAGAACACGACACGTGTTTCGCCCCAAAACGAGGCATTATCAAGCGTAATAGACTCTACGACAGACGGCCGCCGAGTGAGCGGCGCGGTCAAAGAGCTGCCTATTTATACTACAGGTGACGCAAACGGCCCCCACCTACGATATTGCGATTACAACATCGTGATAGCGACCGCTTGCTCACACAATCCACCACCCGAATTACATAAGCAGCCGTTTGCGACCGAATTGATAGCAAACGACTACTTCGAGTATATTTAAACTTTAAGTACTGGATTTAAAGATATTTAAAAGTGGTGAATTCGAGACGTTTGTTTGTTCATTCAGCAGTGCAATGTTATTATTTTTATTTTTTATTATTTCTAATTGTTCCAGCACACACAGCCGAAGCCCCTTGTCGCAAATATGTAGGACTTTAAATGTGTGGTCGCTAGTTAGGTTATGCCCAGTTTCCAAAAGATGTTTTGCGAAGTGTGATCTGTCGGGATTGCAATTTCTGTACGCGGCCAAATGCTCCTTGTATCGGGTCCCGAAATTGCGACCAGTCTGACCCACGTAAACGGCGCTGCATTCACTGCAAACAAGTCTATAAACGCCGGATTTTTGGCGTTCATCAATTTTGTCTTTGACGTTACAAGCCCCACTCAGCGAATTGCTTGTCCTGAACGCAACGTAAATATCGTAACGTCTAAGAGTCCTTGCTATTCTCTCAGATACAGGACCCAAGTAGGTCAAACTGCTCACATATCGTCGAACACTTCGGGATGTAGCCGCGTACAGATCTTTGCGAACTACAACAATACTACAACAACTACTACAACAAATACATCCCGAAGTGTTCGACGATATGTGAGCAGTTTGACCTACTTGGGTCCTGTATCTGAGAGAATAGCAAGGACTCTTAGACGTTACGATATTTACGTTGCGTTCAGGACAAGCAATTCGCTGAGTGGGGCTTGTAACGTCAAAGACAAAATTGATGAACGCCAAAAATCCGGCGTTTATAGACTTGTTTGCAGTGAATGCAGCGCCGTTTACGTGGGTCAGACTGGTCGCAATTTCGGGACCCGATACAAGGAGCATTTGGCCGCGTACAGAAATTGCAATCCCGACAGATCACACTTCGCAAAACATCTTTTGGAAACTGGGCATAACCTAACTAGCGACCACACATTTAAAGTCCTACATATTTGCGACAAGGGGCTTCGGCTGTGTGTGCTGGAACAATTAGAAATAATAAAAAATAAAAATAATAACATTGCACTGCTGAATGAACAAACAAACGTCTCGAATTCTCCACTTTTAAATATCTTTAAATCCAGTACTTAAAGTTTAAATATACTCGAAGTAGTCGTTTGCTATCAATTCGGTCGCAAACGGCTGCTTATGTAATTCGGGTGGTGGATTGTGTGAGCAAGCGGTCGCTATCACGATGTTGTAATCGCAATATCGTAGGTGGGGGCCGTTTGCGTCACCTGTAGTATAAATAGGCAGCTCTTTGACCGCGCCGCTCACTCGGCGGCCGTCTGTCGTAGAGTCTATTACGCTTGATAATGCCTCGTTTTGGGGCGAAACACGTGTCGTGTTCTCGGCTTCGGTGGTGTATATTATCTAGTGGTGGTATTGTAGTGGTTGGTGGAGGGTACCTGGTGGCGGTTCCTGGTGGCGGTGTTAGTTTGCTTGTGCACGCTACTGAGGGAGGGCGGGTGGTGCACTTCAAAAAACTAGGTAATATACACCATTTTTATATTTTGCATGCGGATCTTAGCAAAGTAACTTACTTTTCTTCATTATAATGGATTTCCGCAAAGTAACGCCTGATTCTATTAACTAAAATATTTCATACATTCCATTATCGCGCTATGAAAGTTTTCTGAAATGCAACCTATATTTACAACATCTAAATATTACTAGTAGGAGGAGACGTCCTCCTCAGATCAAACCAACCGATCTGGCGGGTAGCTACCCTTTTCCTTGGCAATATCATTCGCCAAAGTTGCCTACGGATCCGAAAGAAGGCCGTCCGTAGAAATAGTATCCGAAGTAATTTGGTAGTAGAGTTTATGTTTAACGTCCGTCGTTGCTTCGAATCGATCCGAAGCTACGTACTTCGATTTTCGTAGTAGGCGCGCAAGCCATAACCGGAAATAGTTCGCCGTGCTGCTCCGATGCGGGTTGCCAGACTTCACACAACCTCGAAAACATTTTATTTCACAGACATTTCCTCACGTCGTTTCCCTTCACCGCTGAGCAAGTGGTACCGGGGAACGAACTCAGGTCACTCGCGTAATGGACAAAATGTCAAGCTGAATTTTAGAAGTAAAAGTAAAAGATTTTCTTTGCTGTGAGCAAGTGTACCTAATCACTGGGCATATCAGACTTAAGAACTGATGACTCAGTTTGACGTGCGCAGTGTAGCGTCACACAGAACGTTCTGGGTGACACAGCATTTGTTATTAGCAGACGTTGTACTTATCATCAGGTAACGTTTTGCTCTCCTCGTCACTGTATACAATAAAAAACTAGCAGTTTAATAAGACTAAGCACACTCGAAATCACTTCGCGCATTATAAGAAAATCAATACACTTTGTGGGCAGTCTATGCTAAGGGAAAAATGTTTTCAAAGGGATAGCGTCCGCACATCACGTTTCCAGCTCATCTGCGTCGTTCACAATACGTTAGGCCCGAAACGTTTACGTTAAGTTTAAGATCTACGGGGAGCCAACCGGTCACGCTTCATTACCTCGACTTTTAGTTAATCGCACACGATTTTCCCCAAACTTTTCATCAGCTGAAATAACAGTTGACCTCATATAGACGAGGCTAGATTTACATACATACATAATATTACGACTGTATCCCATAAGGGGTATAGACTGGGCACTCACTGCAAAAACAGATGACTGCCACAATCCACGTTTCACCAAAACAATATAATGCACTCGGTGTGATAGGTGGTGAGCCCATCGCCACCATGCGCTGTTGGGTGCACAGTGCAATTTAATTCCTTACTCGACTTTTACGAGATCCAATGGATGAGATGGAGGCTAGATTTGCTAATTACAATGAAATAATTTTTGTTTTACGTCAATTGAAATTCAATAACGTTCAGATTAACAAGTCTTTATAATGATGGTGTACTTGTGGCTGATTTTCGAACACGGCTACAACTAGCGAATAATTTCGGAAGTTATCAACTGCGCAGGAGATATTATAGTGCCACAAGTGCACAGGGACACTGACTTGTCCCGATGTAACGCTCATGAAATGAAATCGACGGCAGGCTAGGATGCAGTGTCAGAGCCGCAAGGACACAACAACACAACCGGACCCGAAAATCAACAATTTGTGTTTTTGCACAAATGATGACTTTTTTTTATTTATTGTATAAAGTGACGAAACGAGCAAAACGTTCACCTGATGGTAAGTGCAACGTCCGCCCACGACAAATGCTGTGTCTCCCAGAATATTTCTGTGTGACACCACACTGCGCCTGTCACCCTGAGACATCAGTTCTTAAGTCTCAAATGCCCAGTGATTAGGCTAGCTCACAATGCCCTTCAAATCGAAACAAAGTAATGCTTGCACACTACTGCTTCACGGCAGAATAACTGGCCATGGGGTGGTACCTACCTAGACGGATTCCTGTATAGGAATCCTACCACCAGTAAAAATAGATATCCGGATAGAATTCGAACTTAGGACATGCGGTGTGGTAGTCAGCCACTGTACCGCTAGGCCACGCGGTAGTCAAATCTTCATTATACCACTGTTATTGTAAATTATATTATTTTTTTAATTACTAAAAATAAAAAAATCGACGAAGACGAAACGTTTAAGCTCTTTATTTTATAAAAAAAAATCAATTTTTTATACCTTGAGTTACATTATAGCAATTTTCGCAAGAAAATCAGTTTTTTTTTAATTAAATACAGCTCATGTTTGGGATGATAATTAAGCTGTATATGGGTGAAAGAATTTTTAAAATCGGTTCAGTAGTTTTTTGGTTTATTCATTACAACCAAACAGATATACAAAAAATCAATTCTATTCTGTTTATAATATTGATTTAGATTAAAAAAGAAAATTACAGTAACATCGTTAATACGACCAATTATAAGCATAAATTACTTCGTTTTCTATCTCCGTCATTCACATGGACCACATTACGCGGAACCCTACCAATGAAGAGTGTGCAACTTCCGTTGGTACTTCCGTTTGTGACGTTTCGCTATTTTCGAGTCTTTTTTTTAGGACCCCATCCCAAACGTGAGTTAAAAAGCTTCGCTTCGAAATCATTGCCCGGGTTTCTTGCTTGTTCTTCTCAGGGCAGATACATTTTTTGCGAACGAGTGTTGTTTAAAAAAAATACGTTCAATTAGTATTATGCGAAAAATCAATATTTAATAAAAATAATTATACTCTCTATTCTATTCCACAACTGCGTATTATAGGTACATGTCATTTCAATTACTATACGGGCTGCTTAGCTGCTTAGACAGCTGTTATTTCCAATTAAGTCTAATAGACAAAGCTTTAAAATTAAAAAAAAAACTGTGAGAACGTTATGTGGAGCTAAAATTTACAAAAACTGCACGCCATTTTTATAGAGACCAGCATTTCAAATAAAGTATCCACATTTATTTCCAACGCACAATGTGGTGTTGTGTGTTATGTTGGAAAGAACAGTAGGTTTGTCAACCACGAAAAAAGGTTCAGTATTTATGGTAAGAGTAGTTTTAAAATATGAATTAAACGTTTAATTCATGATAAGTGCAATGTCTACCCATAACAAATGCCACTTCATACAGAACACTTTTGTGTGACCACTCTGAGCACGTTATCCTGAGACACAAATTTTTGAGTCTCATGTGCCCATTAGTTACAATAGCTATCAGCGCCTCTCAAATCGAAAGTTTGTAGACAGTAATGACAGAACAACTGTCACTGCGGTGTACCAACCTTGACAAGTCCCTGCATAAGAATCCTACCATACGTGCACTTAGAGTATTTAAGGCGTTAAAAACTATTTACTGAATAGTAGCATGGAACACAATGAAAAAGCGAACGAGCAGCAAGACTTTGAATTGAAACTCCTGTGTAACACTGCACCGCGCTCTCTTTTAGCAAAATTTCACCTGTTCGTAAGTGCAACGTCTGCCCATAGCAAATGCTGTGTCACCCAGAACATTTCTGTGTGACAGCACATTGCGCTCGTCACCCTGAGACATCAGTTCTTAAGTCTCATATGCCCAGTGATTACGCTAGCTCACAGGGCCCTTCAAACCGAAACACAGTAACGTTTGCACACTACTGCTTCACGGCAGAATAACTGGCAATGGGGTTGCACCTACCTAGACGCATTCCTGCATAGGAATCCTACCACCAGTAAAAATAAATGAATAATAATACATATAAATATATATATTTATTCCAATATGTTGAAGTATACGCACCATCTAAACAATTCATAAAATGTGCGAAAAATGAGTTTACATACAATCCAGATAGAGGTAGACTGTTCAAAAATGAGAAAAAGTCTGACGACAGTAAAAAGCTTATTTAATACATTTTTCATGATGAATCAGATTTGTGCCGGCCGGTCGCATCTGGTGCACGACTGATTTTGAGATAATGTGCCGAGAAGTTTTGTATTTCACTTCAGTCTGAAAATGAAAGCCGTCGACTTAGTTTTTGTTTTTACATAACTTCTATGTTTACGACTTTCCTTTGATTAAATAAATCCACATGCAAAATTGAAAATGGTGTATACTACCTAGTTTTTGAAGAGCACCGCCAGCCCTCCTACAGTATCGTGTACAAACAGACTAATACCGCAACCAGATAACACCACCACTGAAGTCGACATAACGACAAGTGCGTCACCTCAAAACGTATTTGCGAGTGATATTGAGTGACAGCCTCTTGCTTGTCTGCCGTAGAGTCAATATCACAATCTTAGCAAATTTACCTAAGATTCCTTTTGAGATTAGCTTTGAGCAGAAACCAAATTAATAATAATAATAATAATGTCTGCAAACGGGTTAATCCCGGTCAGTCTCTCCGGACATCTGAGGCGACTGTGACTCCGTGACGGGCTGCTTCGTGCTCAGATGCAGAAGGCGGTGCTCCTCGATACGGCCCGCATCGTCCGCCGGTTTCTTTCCCTTTCCCCCTAACCCTCGGCCGTTTGGTCTCCCCTGCCGTGGGCTCCCGTCTGGTTGGGATTTTATTCATATATTTTATTATATAGTATTATGTTAAGTGTATGTCTTATAATATCTTATTTATTTTATCTCATTTTATATATGTATCTATATATTCAAATATTCCAACCAGGCGAGAAAACTATAAAAAAACCCCAAAAATAATAATAATGTTTTATTTACTCACCACAATGTAGTACAACTTACATGATTAAGAAATATTACACAACACATCTCTTGAAATATTGTGGGAGACTGGTGCCAAATCTATACTTTAGGCCTGTATTTCAGGACACCAGGTCTCCACCCCTTGGGTAATAGATTTTTGAAATTATTGGTTTTCGGGTCTTGTTAAACTGTAGGGCAGACTGGGGATAGTTGACCACATTTTTGGTTATAATTTTTAAAAAAAAACTGTTGTCTTTATGTTAATGAGAAATATTGAAAACTGTGCCAAATTTCATAGTCAATTATAAAAAAAGGTTGTATGTGAACATTATTAAATAAAATCAGGATTTTTTAAGTTTTAGGAAACCTCTCCGCGATGGTCAACCTGCCCCAATGCTGGAGTAGGTAGACTAGTCAACTAGAGTAGGATAGCTTAAATTACGGGATGACAAAATTTAATGTGTAATGAAAAATTCACAGAAATATTATTGGTGACACGGCATTTCTCATTGGCAGACGTTGCACTTACCATCAGGTGAACGTTTAGCTCGTCTCGTCACTTTATCCGATAAAAAAGTCATTCGTTTTGCAGAATTCTTCGCAGACGGGCTTATTTATAACTGTATGATTAATTTTTATCTCAAACTTTGATTTTTTTCGTAAACCATAAATATTTTCGAAAAAACAGCAACATATGGATCATAGTCAACAAACCGCAATACGCAATTGGCCTACCAACCCCGACCAGAGCTTCTGCCTTCAAAAATTCACTAAACTATTATGCTTTGCATAATAGTCATAATACGTATTTGTATACATTTTATAATAATTTACTTTCAATTTCAAATTAAATTTATATGAGCTTGACTATAAATTACAATGTAAGAACGAAAAATATGTGTTGATGAAAAACTACTTAGATATCCCAATTATTGATATTGCGCTCTAACTGGCAGTGAGACATTTCCTCGTGTCTCGCGTTCTATGCGAATGATCGGTCAAGTAGCGAGCTTTCTTTGAGTGCAACATTGATTCTCTCAGTCAAACCTGCAAGAAGCTAGGAGCATCTAGTCTACCTACCCCAGTCCCAAACCAACTCCGGTCTGCCCTACATGTGACGTCAGTAAAACGCAGCGATATAGCAAAATCCCAGACAAATAACCATTATTACAGTATCTAGTATCCAGCTCATATAATTAAAATTATAAATTGTCGGCTCGGTTGGCGCAGTGGCTAAGCCCATGGCTTCTGCGCCGCGGGTCGCGGGTTCGATTCCCGCACGGGACAAATATTTGTATGGCCTACATATAGTTGTTCCGGGTCTGGGTGTTTGTGCATGTGGAATTTATATCTGTAAAACGCACTCACGATACAAGAGAAATCCTACTGTGGAGCTTCGTTTTTTTAAAAAAAAAATTGTTTTCTTATATCGATGTCATATAACCATCGGGCAATATTTTTGTGAATTGTGTTATTCTGCATTGACCTGTATAAAGTCCAATGTTGGATTACTATCGGTGGTAGGGTGCAGGAATCGGTCTAGGTAGGTACCACACCAGGGCCAGTTATTCTGCCGTGGAGCAGTAGTGTTCAAACATTACTGTGTTAATAGAGTCAGGCGTTACTTTGCGGAAATACATTAAAATAAAGGGAAGACAGTTAATTTGCTAAGATCCGCATGCAACATTTAAAATAGTGTGTATTACTTAGTTTTTTAAGAGCAACGCCCGCCCTCCCTCAACAGCGTGCACAAGCAAACCAATACCGACCAATACTAGGTCACTCGAGTCACTCGCCGAGTGTCACTCATCGGCTGCCTGTCGTAGAGTATTAGTAGAGTCAATATCACTTGATAATGTCCCGTTTTGAGGTGAAACACGTATCGTGTTCTCGACTTCAGTGGTGTGTATTGCCTAGTGGTAGTGTTGTAGTGGTAAAGGGTATCTGGCGGGATTGGTTTGCTTGTGCACGCTTTTGAGGGAGGACGGGTGGTTCTATATATATATATATATATATATATATATATACATTACATATAGAAATGTTGCACACAAATTCGAAATTTTACTTCACTCCACAAGGAATCATGTATGTTATTCTCTGTGTATCTTCACTTTAATTGTGTTAATGTCCTCTTAAAGGACACGACATAATTCTTGAGTTGGAACTTAAATTTTAATCTTTCCGGTACATGAGAACATCACGTCCGCGCTGCACAACTTTAGGGACGTGTTTATGCGACGCGCAGCATCTGGCGTCGCTTCCAAATCTTACCTCGTTTTCATAATATTTACTCGCAAAGTTCACGTCGCGATGTGCCTCGCGAGTAAATCCGCGCGACGATTTATCGCTCTATTTTCAAGTTTCAACGATTGTCTGGCAACATTAAACGTAGGAGATGAATTCTGTCCGGCTCGAATTTACACATTTGTGGCTTTTAAATTATATCCCTGCTTTATTTTTAGTAGTTGATTTAACAGTAAAAACTAATACTATATTCACCATAAAGAATAGAATAGAGTAGAACATTTTTTGTTCGTAGCTGCAAAAACCATTAACAATACATCCATATACATGTATATATCTATATATAGATATATACATGTATATGGATGCATAGAGACATACACACACAAGCATCCACAAACATGCATACACGCACATATATGAGATGTAGCTAAAAGTATTACAATTTATAAAAGGCCACTGGATTGCAGCAACGAAAAAGCAACGGACTCAGCATATTGCTACAGCAACAATGTTACTGCAGCGCTGATATTCTGTCGGAGCTAGAGAAATATTATATAAGTTAAAATACAGACTATCAAAGCAGTGCAAGCGATTGCTGGGCATAATATGTATTTGTTATAATTACTTTTTAATTACTTAAAATAAGGACAATTTTTAAATACATACTTAAGATAAGATAGAAAATCAAAAATAAGATAAGTATATTACAATTATAATAATAATATTAAATATAAAAATATATAATAGTAATATTGTTATTATGAAATATGACTAAGTGACATTCGTTGTCTGTACTCTACTCAGTTCTTAATATCTGGTGCTTTATAATCTATACTTCTAAATATCTCATAGACACGTCATCAATTTAACTACAACCACCACCACCATTTCAGCCTACCATTAGTCCACTGCTGAACATAGGCCTCCCACATAGATAGCCACAAAAGTTTGCTGCTCTCATTTTGGGGGGATTTCGCCAATGTTGCCACATCGGCAGCCGGGCAGGCAACCGCAGTTTATTTATTCAGATGTTCCAGGAAGATGCTTATGCCGATCTCCTGGTTCTTATACTCCCTCTGTCGACTTTTCAAACACCCACGGGATGAGGTACAGGGCGGTAGATTCTCTTAGGCCGCTACCACACGGCCCATACTAAATTGAGTGTCATTAACTTAATTAAAAACATTTAGAAAATGGAGAACTATGTTGCCTATGATCTAGGAAGTCAAGATACCTAAAATTATGTACGTAATTCTTATCAAAGCTGACTTTTTTGTTGTGAAAGTGACGAGACTAGCTAATCTGCAGGTAGGTTTCCTAAGCAGTATTCCGTCTAGGTAGGTATACCCAGGGCTAGTTAGAACTGATGTCAGGAAGACCTGATGGTCAAAGTGACGTGCGCAGTGAGGTGTCAAACAGAAATGTTCTGTGACAAAGAATTGTTTATGGGTAGGCATTTACGATACGGTGAACGTTTTTTTTATATTTGATAAAGTTATGAAAAGAGCAATAAGTTCACCTAATGTTAAATGCAACGTCTGCCCATAACAAATGATTTGTCACCCAGAAATTTCTGTTTGGCATCATACTGCGCACGAAATCCTGAGACATCAGTTCTTAAGTCCCATATGCCCACTGATTACACATGTTTCCACACTTCTGCTTCACGGCAGAATAACTGGCCCTAGGGTGGTACTTACCTAGACGGATTCAGCACTACTTCTATAAATGTCTCACTGCTGTGCACTGGCCTCCTCTAACATTGGGTTGTTGGAGCTAGTACAGTCCGCCATACTGCTCCAATGCATTATGACGAACTTCACGTGTCTATGAAATATTTCGCAGACAAGCACGCGGTAAATCATCTGTACATAATCTGTCACGTATTAAAAAGTTTAAAGAAAGCTCCCCCAGCTACTACTCTATTCTGCGGATTCACTTTCATTTTTTTTTACCTAGCAATGTTCCAGAACGCATACCATGACCACTTTGTGGAATCTGCACTCGCCAGCGAGCATTCCGGACCGGTACGACTTAGGGATCTTCAAGAAAATAATTCCTCTGGTATTGCGGATGTCCATGGGCTGCGGTGATCACTTACCACTGTACCACTTGCCATGATCAATGTAGGTGTTATTTTTTTTGAAAACTGTTACCCCACACTGGAATTTCTGCTGTATCGTGGGTGCGTTACCGACTTAAATTGCACTACCACAAACAGAGTAGGAGCAACTATCTAAAACAAATATTTGTTGCGTGCGGGAATCGAACCCAACTCTTCGAACACTTGAACCTATAACCATATCTCAAACATCTATACAAATATTATCCTTAATATTATAAATGCGAAAGTAACTCTCTGTCCCTCTTTCTGTTTGTTACCTTTTCACGGCTCAACCGCTCAACCGTTCTTTACGAGATTCGGCACAGAGATACTTTTTATCTGGGAAAATCATATAGTTCCCACGGGACATTCAAAAAACCTTCCCCCACGCGGACGAAGTCGCGGGCATCAGCTAGTTGTATAATGCGAGAACATAATAAGTTCTTACATATGACACAAGAATGTGCGTCAAATAAAGCGAACGTCTACATTGGCGTTCAGTGTGGTCAACTTCGTTAGGAAGCACGTGCGGCACGTTCATTTGTTCGTAAACTTAAGCGATGTGGCATTAAGTTCGGAATGTAAACTATACTCGGCGTTTAATGTAATAAATCTACACATGTGTAGTGTCGCCGGAATATTTTTTTTAAGGAGAGTTATTATAATATTAAGGATTACATAGATGAGCATAATCCCTGGGAATGAAATGATCGCTGCGAAGCTATTTCTACATCTTTATACCACTGCTGTAATTGTATATGATTTTTAAAATGACTGGAAAAAAATCCCGCTGGTTTTCTTGCTGGTTCTTTCCAGGACTGAGGCATTTATTTTCGAACCAGTGTAGCCTAAAAAATGACGTTCAGTGTAAATTATCTATATTGAATAAAAAATATTATATTCTATTCTAAATGTAGAGCAGTCCTCGTTTTATTTTAACATTAAAACAATATTTTGATAGTCAGACAACAAATAATCAGCTCATATAACCATCAGGCAATATTTTGTAATTTATATTATTCTCCATTATCATGTATAAAGTCCAATGTACTTACTACTGAAGATCGGGTTTCCATGTAGAAATCTGTCTGGGGAGGTACCACCCTGGGGCCAGTTATTCCGCTACTGGTGGCAGGATTCCTTTGCAGAAATTCCTCTAGGTAGGTACCACCCCAGGAACAGTTATTCTGCCTATAGCAGTAGTGTGCAACATTACTGTGTTTCGGTCTGAATGGCACTGGCAGCTACTGTGAACTCTGGGCTTATAAGACTTAAGAACTAATGTCTCTGGATGACGGTCGCAGTGTGGTGCCACGCTCGAATGTTCTGGGTGACGCAGCGTTTCTTATGGGCGGGCGTTGCACCTACAATCAGGTGAACGTTTTGCTCGACTCGTCACTTTAACCAATAAAAAAAGTCTTATAATATTTCCACGTGCTCAGAGTTCGTAACATTTCAATCTAACTCAACGAATACGATTTGCTCCTATCTTATTTGGAATGAAGTAAAGCCTGCATTGCACGATAATGCAAGTCGCTGGTGCGGAATGGCAATGAAAGTCAGAGATGTGATCTATTATTCACGGCGTATTGTCTGCACCGCACGCCAACGCCTCAGCGAGGGAACAACGCAATTAACTACGAAACTAAAGCGTTCCGATTGTACAGATTCATACAGATACGTAATGTCTTAAGCTAGGGTATGACTGTACTAAAATGTTACTTAAAATTTCCTACTCAACGCCATAAAATGCTTCATTAGAATTATTACACCTGTCAGTCAAAGTCGCTTCAAAGTCCAGCGGTTTCGGAGATTAGCCGGAACAAACAGATCGACAGATTGACAAAAATTATAAAAACTGATACTTTCTTATAAATACCGTATGTACTTTTATAAACATTGAGTAAAATGCTGTTACAAATAAAAGTATTGAATAAAATGAAATATCGAATCATTTTCATATTTCCAGTTTATTATGTAATAATATTTAATAATAAAATTTAATAAATTACGGTCGAATTTCGACCGTTGGGCGACGGCTGGTCATCAATCATGCTTGACATAGGCAGTATGAACGTAAACAATAAATGTTTTCTAAACGAATATTATAAAGAGGAAAGATTTGAGTTTTTGTATGTTTGGTTGTAATGAATAAACTCAAAAACTACTGAACCGATTTTCAAAATTCTTTCACTTATATACAACTACATTATCACCGACTAACACGAGTTGTTTTTAATTTTAAAAAATCCGGATTCCTACGAAAATTGCTATGATGTAACAAATATCAAAAATTTACTGATTAAAGTCATTATTTGGCGTGCGCTGGAAGAACTATTAATGATAAAGAAAATAATGTACTACATTTTCATAGTACTCATCATTACTCTCAAAAAAGTCCGCGAGGCTATATGTCTAACTATTATAGTTAAGTCACAATAACCACTTTTTGTTCAAATTAGTCTATCAAAACACGGGTAGAATCGAAAGATGATGACATTCGTATCATAATATTAATCCTTATCCTACAAAATAGTTTCATAGTCAAGGTTGATTATGTACATGTAAAGTCCTCTTTAAATTATTCGAATCGGACCTATCGTTTAGAAGTTACGACATGTATAAAAATGCTAAAAGTAAGAAAAATGCCGCAGTGTGAGCGCCTCACGCTCGCCCGCGCTACTCGCGATTAGACTTAGATCTATTAATTACTTACCTACTCATATTATTTTTTGTAAACTGGAAACAATTGAATAGTGGTTCGTAATTTGAATCATTTTTTTTATTTCAAACTATGAAATGCTCTATAAAAAAAATACATGTTTTTCTTAATAACTAGTGTAATAACTAGACTTTTGATATGAAATAGGAAACCAGACGGTAAAATTCTGGACACGATAAAAAAAACCCAGTCTCGATACGTCAATTTATTTAAGGAGTTGTCGTGACCACATCCCTGAAATAATTCGGACATTTTTTTAAACTGTTTTTTTTTTCAAAGTAGCAATAATAGATGATTTTTCAAAATAATTTTAATGAAATAAGAAAATTGTTTTCTTGATATGAGCCTATTCAAATCAGCATATAAGTGCAATATAATTGTGATAGAGGCATTTGAAGACGCCGAAACGAGGTCTAGCTTGAGGTGTCGGGTATAAAGCACTATCTCATGCCGCTTCGCGCCATGAGACGTGCAATTTCTTATAGTCTTGACTTATAATAAGTTAAGCAAAGCTTTTTAACGAAATCATAGTGCGTGTAATTATGTATGCTATGTATTTGAGTACTGCAGACCATTTGAATAATAAATTTTGAATTTTAATTTGAGTAATATGTGGTAGGTGGTAGGAATCCTATGCAAGAATCCGTCTAGGTAGGTTATTCTGCAGTAAAGCTGTTGTGTGCAAACATTATTGTGTTTCGGTTTAGAGAGCACTGCGAGCTAGTGTTATCACTGGGCATATGAAACTTAAGAACTGATGTCACAGGGTGATGGGCGTAGCGTGGTGTCACACAGAAATGTTCTGGGTGACACATTTGCTATGGGCAGACGGTGGACTTGCCATCAGGTTAACGTTTTGCTCGTTTCATCACTTTATCCAATAAAAAAAAAATGCCGCCTATTTTCAAGTATTCGACGCCTCATGCATAGTATAGTCATTGAATAAAAAAACCGGTTTCATTTCTGATCTAAGTGAGTCTTATGATTTCGATAAAGGAAAAGTTTATTTGCAAAAAGGAAAAGGCAGGGACGTCAACACCAGATGCGAATGTCATTCTGAATTTTATAATACATGAGATGCGAGGATAGGCGAATGTCAATGCGATCATAGAGAGCATAACATTTGGTGTCGCATTTATATTTCATTTTTTTTTTATTGAACAAAGTGACGAGAAGCGAATCGTTCGTCAGTGGTACGTGCAACGTCTGTCCACAACATATGCTGACACCCAGAAAGTTTTTGTGACCACACTGCGCCCGTCACCTTGAGAAATCAGTTTCCAACTCTCATATGCCCAGTAATTACACCACCTCTCTGTGCCCTTCAGACTTCACAGCAGAATAACCGGCCCTGCGGTGGTACCTACCTAGAAGGATTCACACAGTATACGTTCTTCTCCATTATCAGCATGTTAATAATCCACTGCTGGACATTGGCCTCTCCCAAGGAGGGAGAATTTGCCGCTTTGCAGGCGGACTGTTAAGGGTCGGATAAAGAAGAAGAAAAATAATAATGGTCGTTCTAATTAGAAATTTTAATATTGTGGAGATCAGTATCTACAATTTTTTTATCAACTTTATGAAATCAGTATTTTATAATCATCATCATCATCATCATCACATGGAGCCTCTCCCATAGATTGCCACAAAAGTTTGTAGGTCTCATTTTGGTGGATTTTTGCCATACTTGCCACGCTTGGCAGGCGTGTCGGCAATCGCAGTTTATTTATTCAGATGTTCCAGGAAGATGCTGCTGCCCATTTCCTGGTTTTTATTTTCCGTCTGTTTATTTCAACGACGCCCACGGGATGAGATGGTCATCCCGTGGGTAGCTAGATTCTCTTAAGCCGCTACCCTATGGCACGTATTTCATGATGAATGACGAAGGTATTGAAGTTGAATGACTTGAAGCAAAATGTTCATGCCGAAAGGGCTATGTTTGTCGTTTCACTGCGAGATAGGATCCCATTCGACTAAGGCGACAACAAACAGCAAACGCAATGTAGGGCGCCCCCTCCACTAGATGGAGCGACGACCTGCACGGTTTTGCGGGAAGTCGATCGATGCACGTGGCTCAGGACCGTGTTTTGTGGCAATCTATGGGGGAGGCCTATGCTCAACAGTGGACTAAAATAGGCTGAAATGATGATGATGATGAAGGCGACAACTTAATAACACGAAAGATAGCAACTGCGCAGATGATATAGTGCCGTAAGTGTACGTGCAAATACAGTCGCACTCACTCGTTCTTATCTACCAGCGACCGATGTATTGCCCGCTTATTTAGAAGGCAGGCTAGGACGCAGTCCCATAGAGACCGGTCTATTAACAATACGCCGCGGGTCCCGAGCTCGAAACCCAGCCGGAGTCAACATTTGTGCATAAACACAAACTGTTGGTTTTAGGGTTTGGTTGTGCATGTGAAAATTTTGTGTGTTAGTATGAGTTATTAAGAATCTAGAATATATATTTAGAGAAAAAATTATATGAATAAGTTTTAAACCAAAAAAAATGTCACACACTTTTGTTTATAAGGCCTATGCCTAACAGTGGACTTCAAACGTTGCTAAACTTCATGGTGCCACCAACAGAACAGCTTCTTGGTACCATATTATTGCATCGTCACCGAAGCTACATATGTATGCCAAATTTTAGCTCAATCGGACTTCGGAAAGTGGGTCAAAATTGACTGAGAAGATTTGACCTAATACAGAACTAGCTGATGCCCGCGGCTTCGGCCGCGTGGAAAAAGGTTTATTAAATATTTAATTTTCCGGTTAAGACAGTATCCTATGACCGTTTCCAGCATGCATGCTATCACTATGCCAATTTTCCATTTATCCAGATCGGTTCAGCGGTTGAACCTCGAAAAGAGTTACTTTTGCATTTATACTATTGGTATGGATAGTCTGCTTGCGCTTTACTGGTGGTAGGATTCCTATGCAGAAATCCGTCTAGGTAGGTACCACCCCAGGACCAGTTATTCTGCCGTGAAGCAGTAATGTGCAACAATTACTGAGTTTCGGTTTGAAGGACACTGTGAGCTAGCGTGTCACTGTGCATATGAGACTTAAGAACTGATGTCTCAGGGTGATTGGCGCAGTGAGGTGTCACACAGAAATGTTCTTGGTGACACAGCATTTTTATGGGCAGACGTTGCACTTACCATCAGGTGAACGTTTTGCTCGTTTCATCTCTTTAGACAATAAAAAAAATAGTTTTATTCAAACTAAATGGTTACGATCACAGAACATAAAAAACAAGTAGAAATGGCATGTGGGCGTGGTGCGTCTTCCACAAGTATGCGGCGTGACGCGCAACTTTGACTCCGCGCACTTTAGTCGTGTTTTAACCTCGGTTTGTAACATTACTGTACGAAATTTGACACAGTTATAACATCATGCCCTTTTGTGTTATTTTAGTGTGTAAAAACGATAGTCGAGGCACAAATTTTTCCCATGGTGGAGTTTCGTATCATCGCTAAGTGTAAATGTATATTAAAATTAATAAAAAAGTAATTATGAGATGATAACATATTTTAAGATAAACACTTTATAGTTTTTTTCACTTAAATCGAATGGAATGAGGTCCAGTTTTGCGAAGACAACAATGAAAATGTTTTCAAGCTATTCGATTATAGTAGTAGAGTAGTCTTATAGTAGTCTAGATTATAGTAGTAGGTAGTGATAGACTGAAATAATGATGATGATGATGATAAGTCAGTACATTTTGGTCGATTTGAAAATAATTTCCGAATTATAATCGCAGAGGTGTGTAAGGGGCTTTAAAGTGATTACGCAAAAAAATATGTGAAGGTTCCTTTGCCCTCTTTTGTTACTTCCCCTCGGTGAAATTTTGTTTAGAAAATTGCTTTTACAAATTCCTTTATGCTGATTCAAGATAAAAGGTTGAAGATAAGGAATGCAATAAGCTGTATATCTTCGATAGGGTATAATCGCCGTTAAGTACTGAATTTAAAGCGACACGTTAGTTAATTCACGCTTATGTCTTATTAAATTGGTGGTAGGATTTCTATGCAGGAATCCGTCTCAGGAGGTACCACCCAGGGCCAGTTATTCTGCCGTGAAGCAGTAGTGTGTTTCGGTTTGAAGGGCACTGAAAGCTAAGTTTAATCACTATGCAACTGGTGTCTCAGGGTGACGGGCGCAGTGTGGTGTCACACAGAAATGTTTTGGGCGGCTTCTGGCTTCTTGCATAGGAATTATAACGCACCAATGGCACAGTGGTCAGAGATCATGTCTGCTGAATTGTGGATTATGAATATGTATCCCAGCTCAACTCAACAAATGCACAATTCAAAAAAAAAATCGGGTGGGGGTTTGATTGCCTACGTTGTTTCTTTCCATTTATTTAAACATAATACTTATGACTGGCTCGGCTGGCGCAGTGGCTAAGCGGTTGGCTCCTTCGCTACGGGTCGCCGGTTCGATTCCAGCACTAAACAAACATTTTTATTACCTACAGATGTTGATAAAAGGCACAATTTATTAAGTTCACAAAATATTTTAATCAAAACTTTTTTAATATTGATGAATGGTGAGCTTCTCCTGACTAATTTTCGACCACGGCCACAATCGCCGAATACTATCGTAAGTTATCAACTGCGCAGGAGATATTATAGTCCCACAAGTGTACGCGCACACACAGGGACATTCACTTGATCCTATCCTACCCGTGCCCGATGTAAGGCTCATGCGATCATATCGGAGGTAGGCTATGAGGGGTAGGGTGCAGTATCAGAGACACAAGGACATTCTCAATACAACCAGACCCAAAAACCAACAATTAAGTCGCACAAATTATTGCTCCACCTCCACCCGTGGCGTGGTGACTACCTACGCCCGCTCCCGGGTTCAAATAAGTGTGACCTGACTAGGTAATCTAACCTCTAGGCCTCGCTGTATAAAATAATACATTAATTATGATAACCCATGGGAATGAGATGATCGCTGCCAAGCTATTTCTACATCTTTGTTTATGATACTACTATAATTGTATGTAACGTTGTTTTTAAAATCTTGCTGCTTCCCAGAACTACATTGGTCCTATGCAGGAATCTAGTTAGGCACCACCCCTAGGGTCAGTTATTCTGCCGTGAAGCAGTAGTGTGCTTCGGTTTGAAGGGCACTGAGAGCTAGCGTAATCACTGGGCATGTGCGAATTAAGAACGGATGTCTGAGGGTGATGGGCCGAGTGAGGTGCAACATAGAAATATTACTAGGTGACACAGCATTTGTTATGGGAAGACGTTGCACGTTACCATCAGGTGAACGTTTTGCTCGTTTCATAACTTTATCCAATAAAAAAACAGGATTTTTCGGCCAACCAGTGTAGTTATATAAATAATCTAAATTAAATAAATATAATTATATAGTAACTAGCGGCCCGGTCCTGGCTGTGCACGGGTGAAATTTACTAATGTAAGAGGGGGGTATGGGGGTCAACATATATTTATTTAATGAATAAAATATAATATCATCTAAAATGGTCACATCGGGTATACATAGTGTCAGCAATCTAATAATATAAAGGACCGTAAACAATAAGACAGTTATTCCTAAGGATCGTACGTACATAATGTTTACACACTTCAAATGAAGAAAATAAGAAGTTAGCGCTTAGCAAAAAATATGAAGTATGAAGGAAAGTAAGTTACTTTGTTAAGCCGCATGCAAAATATAAAAATGGTGTATATTACCTAGTTTTTTGAAGAGCACCGCCCGCCCTCCCTCAGTAGCGTGCACAAGCAAACTAACACCGCCACCAGGAACCGCCACCAGGTACCCTCCACCAACCACTACAATACCACCACTAGATAATATACACCACTGAAGTCGAGAACACGACACGTGTTTCGCCCCAAAACGAGGCATTATCAAGCGTCATAGACTCTACGACAGACGGCCGCCTGTGTGCTCTTCAAAAAACTAGGTAATATACACCATTTTTATATTTTGCATGCGGATCTTAGCAAAGTAACTTACCTTCCTTCATTATAATGGATTTCCGCAAAGTAACGCCTGATTCTATTAACTATTAAAAATATGAGGTATGTTTCTTTATAACATGTCCCTATCTCCAGAACTATCAAACTGAACGTCAGATTTTTTTAACTGAGATTTTAATACAAAACTACATCGTCCGGCTTTTTCTGTGGATTTTCCAAAATATTTCTTCCATACAAACCTGGTCCAAAAACGAGAAAACAAAAGAAATATCCATAAGACATTGAGAATAGCTTTGAGCATATACGTCATTTTGATTCCACAAACAATTGTGACACGCATCGGGGTGATCGACCTCATGCAAATTCCAATTTTACGTCGCACAATAAACTTATCAGCGAGTATAAGCACAATTACACCTACTTTCTTCTAGGTTTCGTCTTAAGCGGGACAGTCCCGCTTTTAAGCAGTGTCCCGCTCTACCCAAAATACGTAAAAATGTCAAAACAAAAGCGTAACATCAAGGAATCATGCCAACAGTTTCATTCATATTTCAAACTATTTGTATTAAACAAAATTATCTCCCCTCTCCCGCTTGAAGTAACTGACCGAGCCGAGGACGGCCCCCTTGGGCACCCTCGTGTGCGCAGGATGACGGTCCAAGCCGAGGTCCTCTCTCGGGGGCCCTTGCGGCGGTCATCCATAAATAAAGGTCTCGGCTAAGCGCCCTCAGCGCTCTGCCACCTTTCAAGCTTTTCGGGCTAACAGTGACCATCAGACATTAAAAAACGAAAAATATAAAAAGCCAGCCCACCATACTACACAAGATTAGTTCTTTCATTTTTGATTATTTAACATTACGTAACTATATTATGAACGTGTGTTTTCTATATTAAAACAATAATAATTGAAAGGATGTCCCGCTGAGGGAAAAATAGACGGTCATATTAATTATAACCTGTTTCATAAGGCGGTCGACGAACAACTCTCGCGTCGACACCTTCTCCATATAACTCATTGGTTCACATCACAAAAACAAACTTGGAAATTATCAGGCGCAGGTGTCCGGCAGAGTAGAACCATCTACCTCTTTCCTACTTCGGTGTCGTAAGAGGCGACTAAAGTATTGTACGGAAAGCTTTTACTCGTGTAGAATAATGCCATAATGAGCAATGCTGTCAACTTACTGCTCCTGGGAACGCAATGGGGAAAAGGAAGTTTTGACTAGTACTAAATGTCGTCACTCGTCACGTCTAGTTTCCCGCGGGTCGAAATGTGGGCTACGGGTGTGGTCTCTGGGTTAGGCCCTTATATAGTTAATAGAACCAGGCGTTACTTTGCGGAAATCCATTATAATGAAGGAAGGTAAATTACTTTGCTAAGATCCGCATGCAAAATATAAAAATGGTGTATATTACCTAGTTTTTTGAAGAGCACCGCCCGCCCTCCCTCAGTAGCGTGCACAAGCAAACTAACGCCGCCACTACAATACCACCACTAGATAATATACACCACTGAAGTCGAGAACACGACACGTGTTTCGCTCCAAAACGAGGCATTATCAAGCGTCATATTTTTCTCCTCCCTCAGTAGCGTGCAGTCATAGACTCTACGATATTCGGCGGCCGTCTGTCGAAGAGTCTATGACGCTTGATAATGCCTCGTTTTAGGGCGAAACAGGTGTCGTGTTCTCGACTTCAGTGGTGTATATTATCTAGTGGTAGTATTGTAGTGGTTGGTGGAGGGTACCTGGTGGCGGTTCCTGGTGGCGGTGTTAGTTTGCTTGTGCACGCTACTGAGGGAGGGCGGGCGGTGCTCTTCAAAAAAGTAGGTAATATACACCATTTTTATATTTTGCATGCGGATCTTAGCAAAGTAATTTAACTTCCTTCATTAGGCCCTTATATTGGAAAAAGGCGTGACGAGATGTATGTACCTATTTTATAAACATTGTTCTGTTGTATTGTTAAAAATGTTGCCTCTAACTATGATTTGCCTTGTATCGTAGGTGCATTTTAAAGACTTTTTAGAGATTTCCGCATGCATAAATAAGACCAAGAAGAACTAGTGAAATGCCTCTTTAGGAATCCGTCTAGGTAGGTACCACCGCAGTGCCAGTTATTCTGCCGTGAAGCAGTAGTTTGCAAACTGTGTTTGGGTTTGAAGGGCACTGAGGGCTAGCGTACTCACTGGGCATATGAGACTAAGAAGACTAAGAACTGATGTCTCTGGGTGACGGGCGCATTGTGGTGTCACACCGATATTTTCTGGGTGGCACAGCATTTGCTATTGGCAGACTTCGCAATTAACATCAGGCGAACGATTTGCTCGTTTCGTCAACTCTATCGAATATAAAAAAAATTAATAAGAGATAAATCGCCTTTGTATTTTCTTTTTAATATCGTAACTTAAAACATGGATTACGCTTTACCTAAGAACACTAAATTTTCGTTCCTTTAAAATAAAATTAAACTCGGTCACAAAACAAACCCCTTCCAAGGTGCTCGCTCATTAGACTTAACTAAAGCGTTGCCAAAAAACATAAAGTTCAAAACCCGTTAGGTCTTTACAACTAAGCGTCTAAACTCAAGACTCTTGTCGGCTCAACACCGTCTAGAGTGTAGAGGGTGTCGAGTTCATTAAAATTAAAACACTTATTCAAAATTTTTGAACTTTGAACCATTGGACGATTGACGTCACCGGTCTGATTTTTTTCCGGCATATGTGAGATATCTATTCCGCTATCCAACGCAAGCCAAGAGATTTGGTTTCCTATGCAGGAACCTACCTAGAAGGATTCCTATGCAGGGATCCGTCTAGGTAGGTACCAACCCAGGGCCAGTTATTCTGCCGTGAAGCAGTAGCATGCAAACATTATTGTGTTTCGGTTTGTAGGGCACTGAGAGGATATTGAGAGTTATATGTACCTTTTTAAAATTATTTCCTACGGATTTGGTAGTTAGTAAATATATGTACATATTTTTAACACAGATAAACGGTACAAAACCTTTCTATCATCGGAATTCGATGTGAGATAATATTATATATCAAAGATAACTCAAAATATAGCTCCGATGTCATTTTCTAGCTTTATGAAAATGGTTTTACAATGGGCGTTCTTATCGCTAAAAGCGATGCCTTTTAGCGATAAGAAACACCTTTGCATGGACAGAATTGTAATTGAACAAAAACAGGTTTGGGTAGCTAGAACATGAACGCAATCAATATATTTAACGTCATATTTAAAACAGAGTATCTTTATCGTAAAACAATGTAAAATTTAAAAAATAATGCAAGTGAATATAATGATAAATATATATATACAAATAAATAATATTGAAGTGTCTGTTTGCAATAACAAAATAACAGCTTTTTACTTAAGGCTTATGAAAGTATATACGGTAGGTACTAATTAGAAAAAAAAAACATTTTTTTAAATTTAGAAGAAATAAAGAAAGAAAATAATTTTATTCGTTGCTACGCTCAATACAACAACATAAAAAAAATTATGTCTGTCTGTCTGTTTGTTCTGGCTCTCCGAAACGGTTGGACCGATTTTGACGGAACTTTCACTGACAGATAGCTGATATTTATTTATATATTATATATAAAATTTATTAATTTTAGAAAAATAATTAGGGTTCCGCGCAAAAAAATTAAAACCCTAAAACCCGATTCCAATAGGGAATATGATATATGCATATCATGGATTGGAGTCGGCTTTTTTACGCGGGTATAAATCGATAAAATCTTGTAGACTGAGAGCACGTCATTGATAGAGACTGTATACTGTAAAGGCCGACGGCGTTTACAAAACACATGTCTAAAGATAATGATTTCCTATATATACGCGAACACCGCGGTTAGTTTTATTTAAACATGTCTAAAGAATTTACATTTAGAACTTTATTTTTTAAAAATTTCATTATTTTCAAATATTAACGAAAAATTATTAAAAAAGGAAAACGTACAGAGAAACAGATCGTGCTATATTTGAATGTTCTGAAACTAAAATATACAACATACCACTATGCGATTTATATGAAAATCAATACACGTTCTACATAGATTGTTCCGTCTAGGTAGTCATGGCCAGTTATTCTGCCGTGAACCAGTAATGTGCAAACATTACTGTGTTTCGGTTTGAAGGGCACTGTGAGCTAGCGTTGTCTGGGCATATGAGACTTAAACCTATGTCTCAGGGTGATGGGCACAGTTTGGTGTCACACAGAAATTTTCTGCGTGACACATCATTTGTTATGGGCAGACGTTGCACTTACCATCAGGTGAGCGTTTTGCTCGTTTCATCACTTTATGCAATAAAAAAAGCGAACAAAACAATGTATTCAAAGGGATAGAGTCCGCACATCACGCTAGCTCATCTGCGTCGTTCACAATACGTTATGGCTGAAGGTCTGCGGGGAGCCAACCGGTCACGCTTCATTACCTCGACTTATAGTTAATCGCACACGATTTTTCCCAAACTTTTCGTCAGCTAAAATAAGGGTTGCCCTCAATTAGATAAGACTATTAAAACGAACCAATTGCTATGTTACGTACATCCATCCACTTTGCTTACTTATTCCCAACTATTTAACGTCATTTTAAGGATTTCTCTTGTTTAATTTTCCTTCACACTATTGTTATTACAGTGGTCTTTTACGACGATTAAATATGAGATTCCAGAATTATAGTGATTCCACATGGTCATAATGAACTTATTAGTAATAATTAAGGACCTATGCAATAACAACGCGTGGTAGCGGCTTAAGAGAATCTACCACCCCATCTCATCCCGTGGGTGTCGTAAAAGTCGACAGAGGGAAAATAAAAACCAGAAGATCGGCAGCAGCATCTTCCTGGAACATCTGAATAAATAAACTGCGATTGCCAACCCGCCTTCCGAGCGTGGCAGCTATGGCAATACCCCCCATAATGAGAGCTACAAACTTTTTTCTCAACCTATGGGGGAGGCCTATGTTCAGCAGTGGACTAGTGGTTGGCTGATAAAATGCAATAACATATAGAAGCAGAAGAATAACATGCTGTGTATCATAGTTCTGTAGAACATATTTAAGCTATCAATTACTAAAAGAAATCGCCCCTTTCCAAAACCAGATGCAATTTAATCTATACAACTTTACGAAAACTCCCTTGTTACGCTACAATACCTTGACGTACTTAGTACTGGTGGTAGGATTCCTATGGAGATCCGTCTAGGTAGGTACCACCCCAGGACCAGTTATTCCGCCGTGAAGCAGTAGTGCTCAAACCTTGCTGTGTCTCAGTCTGAAGGGCACTAAGAGCTAGTGCAATCACTGGGCATAGGAGACTTAAGAACTGATGTTTCAGGATGACGGGCGTAGTGTGGTTTCACACAGAAAAGTTCTGTGTGACACAGCATTTGTTATAGGCAGACGTTGCACTTACCATCAGGTGAACGTTTTACCTTTCTCGTCAGTTTATCAAATAATATTTTTTTAATAAATTTATCACAGAGAATCTAATTGATGCTTTTGCTACAGTGTATAAATATACAGCAGTTTGTAATCGTGACTCGAAGAATGCTTAGACAGGGATCCAAGCTCAATGATTGCCGCAAGTGTTAATTAAGAAACCTAATTTAAAAATCACATTTTCTCTACTTTTAAATGATAACTTATTTTACGGATTTTATCGCGTCTTATTTTGTTATTTATAACCCGACGTTTCAAGTGCTTTACAGCACCCATGGTCACGGGGGGACTGAGGTGACAGATGTCCTGATGTCATAATTAACCCGGAGTACCTTCAACTTTTAATTATTATTTGTGGTCTGATCTACGCAGAAAGAGCTAACTGTGTCTTGAAGTCTTGCAGTTCTCTACTTGCTTGGCCGCCATGCAATCCCACTTGGGGTTGAAAGAGTTAAATGGTTATTATTAAGTTATGACTAACTTAACTTATTCGGATCGCCCGTAGGAGAGTTCAGGGTTATTCGCAGGAAGAAGTATGGTCATCGGTTGGAGAAGCGGAGCTACATCTGTCATGATGACGGTCCCACAGGCAAGCGTCCTCTGCGGATCTCTTCTTTAAATACGATACTTTTTATGAAGAACTTTTTTACGACTAAATTAATAAATTATAAACCAGGTATTTCTGCTAGTGTACATATAAAAATACGTGGACTGAAGAAATAAACCAGAAGAACTTTAATAATATAAAGACTAATAATAGATTAATGAAATTATTATACAACTGGAGAAGGATTTAATTGGTAGGATTCCTATGCCAGAATCCGTCTAGGCAGGTACAACCACATAGCCCGTTATTCTGCCGTGAAGCAATTCCTAGTTTGCAAACATTACTGAAATACACAAATCTGTGTGAAAGGCACTGTTAGCTGGTGTTATGACTGAGCGTTTGCGACTTAAGAACTGTGTGGTGCCACACAGATGTGACCCGAGTGACAAAGCATTTGTAATGGACAGACGTTTGACTTACCATCAGGTGAACGTTGTGCTCATCTTTCTCGTATAAAAAAGGTGAATCAGTGAAATAGTCTCAAATTAATAAATAGTTTCAGCCTATCACAAGTCCACTGCTGAATATTGGCCTCCCCCATAGAAAGCCACAAAAGTTTGTAGCTCTCATTTTGGGGGATTTTGCCATAGTTGCCACGCTTGGCAGGCTGGTTGGCAACCGTGGCACTTACCACTAGGTCAACGACTTGCTCATCTCATCACTTGCTGCCATAAAAATAATAGTAAAGGAGATAAAGTTAATTTGCTAAGATCCGCAGGCAAAGCAAATTAATCTCCTTTACTATAATGGATTTCCGCAAAGTAACGTCTGATTCTGTTAACTATATTTAAATAATAGTATATTTTAAAACTATAATCGGTATTGTACGGTTCAAAACATTCGAATTTAATTCCCTTACGAATCTAGTCGGAGTCCGAAAGCCTCGAAGAACAATTGGCAGTCTTTGGTGAACTAATCGGTTCGGCTCGACTCTGAATGTGCAAAATCCATCTAGATTATGTCTAAGTCGTACGTTCAGAGAGACTCAGTTCTTTTGGAGCACCGTGTCTAAAATATGCAAGAGAATGTCTTTGTGAGACTGAATATTCCCTGTGGTTTATTTCAGAAACTACACCTGCAATAAATTTGTTACCAGTTCATCGCAAGGTTGACGAACTTGATAATAACTTCGTCGTGGAGTTTCCAAAGGATATCAGCTTTGATAGTGACGTTACGGTGAAGGCCATAAACGTATTAAAGTTAATTATTTATTTTCCTGCCTTGTGATGGCGGCCCAAGACAATCTACCACAGTCGTCAGAGGGAAAACGAAAACCAGGAGATGGACAGCAGCTCTGATATAGATGGCAGAAGATCTGAATAAATAAACCGCGGTTGCCAACCCGCCTGTCCAGCGTGGCAACTATTGCAAAATACCCCCCAAAACGAGAGTTACAAACTTTTGTAGCAATCTATGGGGGAGGCCTATGTTTGGCAGTGGAATATAGCTTGAAATGATAATGATGATGATACGATTAAATGTATATATCGTTGATCAGAGTCGGGTTTTTTAAAGGGTGAAATCGCGGGGCACAGCTAGTAATGAATATATGATGATGACGATGATGTTCTCCTAGCCGATTTCGACCACGGCGCAACTGCCGACTACTGTTGGGAGCCATCAACTGCGCAGGAAATAATATAGTGCCACAAGTGTACGCACAAACACAGAGGCACTCACTCGTCCCAACCTACCCGCGCCCGATGTAACGCTGATGCGATAAGATCGGAGGCAGGCTGGGATGCAGTGTCAGAAACACGTGGACAATCACAACACAACCAGACCCGAAAACCAACAATTTATGTTTTAGCACAAACGTTGGCTCCGGCTGGGATACGAACCCAGGACCCGCGGCCTAAAAGTCAGGTACTCTGACCACTAGGCCACGCGGTCGTCTCTCTCATGAATAAATATATATCATACTAACAATGATATTTGGTTCCTTAGAATTTATTGTTCACTTAAAACAATTGACATTAATTATTCCTTACCCGAAGACGTAAGAAGGGTATCGCAAAAGGTATCCTTCATGGTACGTGAATACTTATTAAAAATACCTATTGTAAAATAAGATCGACAAAATTCTATCGGGATTGTATGTATATGTATGTATTCATATGTACATATATGTACATACATACATAAGATCACGACTGTATCCCATAAGGGGTAGTCAGAGACTGGGCACTCACTGCAAAAACAGATGACTGCCACAATCCACGTTTCACCAAAACAATATAATGCACTTGGTGTGATAGATGGTGAGCCCATCGCCACCATGCGCTGTTGGGTGCACAGTGCAGTTTAATTCCTTACTCGCCTTTTACGAGATCCATTGGATGAGATGGAGTGGTAGTATTCTTTTAACCAGCCGCCACCACACGGCTGTATATGGCTATATATGTTATATGTGTACGTGGGTATATATTTACATTTCTTTAATTGAATAAGTATGTATGTATGTATCTGGGTATATACGAGTATCTATATGTAATATGTTTATGATGCTTCTAAAGCACCTACCACATTATTTCTCCATGCACGTGGTTGACTGGAAGAGAATGCCAAAAGGCATTAGCTCCGCCATTTGTAATCCTTTCTCATAAAGGTGAATACATTAAAGAGTAAAAAGTTAGAGTTAAAAGTTAATTACTACAGCGTCGTATGACCAAGATATGTTCCAATTTGACAAACAGATAGTTTATTGTGCCGTAAGTAATTGCAAATTATGGTATTACAATGCACTTGTTAAATAAGATCGGAGAAAGGGTACGTGAAATGTCAACGTTGAGAGAACAAGCAATACATTGAGCTCCTGTGCTAATAATGTGATGACTGTAGTTCAATTGTTTGTTACCGTTTAAATGAACTTGTCTGCTTCAGACGAGCCTGCTCGAGTCCGCCTCTCAGCAATATCAACAGATTTGACATGGTTAATCGAGTGCTTGAAGGAATTACAGTATTTCATACGGTCTTGTTATTTACACATACTCGTATATATATAAAGTAAAAGAAGTCTTGATTTGGATTTTAGTCAACATTCGTCTTGCGTTTTATGAAAGTTATTAAAAATTACGATAAATGTTTTATATTGTTAAGTTTCTTAATATATAATTTAAACTATAATTGCGAGTGAGTACTTGATCTAGTTGCCTTGTCTAAATGCGGTAGAGTACCCAGTAAGCGACCCCGGCCTGCCGAGCTACTGCCGTCCCTTGCTCTTTTTTTATTTCATAAAACTGACGGAACGAGCAAAACGTTAACCTGCTGGTGAGTGTAACGTCTGCCCATAACAAATGCTGTGTCACCCAGAAAATTACTCTGATTCTCCACACTGCGCCGGTCACCCTGAGACATCAGTCTTTAGCTCTCAATGCCCTTCAAACCGAAACACAGTAATGTTTGCACACTACTGCTTCACGGCAGAATAACTGGCCCTGGGGTGGTACCTACGTAGACGGATTCCTGAATCTAAGGATAGGAATCCTACCACCAGTCAAAAAGGAAAAAGTCTTTCCGAGATAGTATAGTCTTACACCTTATAGTTCCTTTTTCAACTTCACATTCCGTACCCCATGTCCATTTCCTATCTAATCCTTTTCCTTTTCTCTCCGCCAAGCCAACTTTTCAAGAATTTCAATTCGTACCAAAATGACGGCGACGTGATTCGTTACCTCTTCATCCGGGTCGTCTCGTTTTCATCCGGGGACGAAAGTGGTCTACGAAAAGGCGTGGCTGTATGTATCTAATATTCTCTAAGAGATAAATTTAAAGAAATTAATATCTTAACCTTGGCCTCTCAATATGTATATGAAAATGTTATGTATGTTCATAAGAATATTAATCGCTAATAAAAAAAAGTGATTTCATAAAGTAAATACCAGGAACAAGCACAAATTAATAATGCCAGTTACTCGACTTCAAAGAGTCGGTAACTCTTTCATGGGGCAATGTATACGTTTTTACAACAAAATCCCAGAAAGTACACAAAGTCTTTCAATCAAAAAGCTCAAACTATTTGTTAAAAAAACACTTTTTAAGAACGGTTATTATAATATTAAGGAAACAAAGATGATAACCCCTAGGAATAAGGTAATCGCTGCCAAGCTATTTCTACATCTGTATAACACTGCTGTAATTGTATATTATTTTAAAAAGGCCTGGAAAAGAATAATCCCGCTGGGTTTCTTGCTGGTTCTTCCCAGGACAGGGGCATTTCTTTGCGAACCAGTGTAGCTTAAAAACTGACGTTCAATGAGTATTACGTAAATGATCTATATTGAATAAAAATATTCTACTCTATTCCAATAATTAAGTCTTTGTATAAATCACAATTTTTATTTTGAGACAAAAATCGTTACGAGAAAATAAAAATGAAAGTACTATCGTAATCCCTAGTGTATGTAAAAAAAACTTTCATCAAATTTCCACTTAATATCATAACGAAAAATTTGTTATTAGAAAAGCCATAGAGATAAATTCGTATATAAAATTGACAAATAAAATTAATACAAAAGAACAGTCGCGCGGCCCACACAACAGCAGACCATTGTGACGTAAACTGCCAGCCTGCAGAATAAGGGATCATAACTATATAATGCGTGCGTAGTTTCGTCTCTTGAAGTGTTATTACTCCAAGAATCGTCAACTTGACTGAAGTAATATCGTATTTCTAAAACACGAAAGTTTCCGGTATTCTTTGTCGAAGTATATTTAATGCTTTGAAAGTGAAATGGAATGTTGTAGGGCATGGTCTGATGGACATTAGATCCAAGATTATTATCTACCGAAACAATAGCCGATAGGTGTACGGCAGAGACCGCATCTACCTCTTTCCTACCGAATTACCGTAAGATTACACCGTTATAAGGACAGTATTTATTGCCATGCAAAATAACACCATAATATGTACCCTGCAGTAACATTGTTGCTGTAGCAATATGCTGAGTCGGTTGCATTTTCGTTGCTGCAATCCAGTGGCCTTCTATACTTTGTGATACTTTTAGCTACATCTCATATATGTGCGTGTATGTATGTATGTATGTGTATGCGTGTGTGTTTATGCTTATATGCATTCATATATAAGTAAAATTTCAGCCTATAAATGCCCCACTGCTGTGCACAGGCCTCCACTCATTTCTGAGAGGGTTTTTGGAGCTAGGAAGAATCCGCCACGCTGCTCCAATGCGGGTAGGCGGACTGCACATGTCATGCAGGTTTCCTCACATGCAGGTTTCCTCACGATGTTTTCCTTCACCGCCGAGCACGTGGTAAATCAGCACTTAAAATTGCAATTAACAATTTTAGTTGTGCCGGCTTTATTCCCGGTGAATGCTTGTGGGAACTCAATGGAGAGTAAGATTTTTTAACTCGTACCGAAATGGCGGCGACGTGGTTCTCCACGAAAAGTGGGTTACGGGTGCTGCCTACTCATTTTAGTGTAAAAAGGCGTATATTGTTTTACTGTATGTAGTTTAAGCTTAAATAACTAACAATTTTAGGATCAACTAAGCATTTCTGCCTTCCGAATTGGGACTTAAAGAAAACTATATATTTTTTTTTATGGAAGATAGTGACAAGACCAGCAAATCGTTCACTTGATGGTACACTTGAGTGTTACTGCCGGTCTGCCCATAACTGCCAGTTTGTCACGGTACTGCATTCGTCACCCTAATACATCAATCCTCAAGTCTCATATGCCCAGTAACTACACTAGCTGTTCAGACCGAATCATAGTACTGTTTACACAACTACTTCTTGACGCCAGAATAACTTATACTATGGTGGTACCTACCTGCCACTATAACTATTGTTCTATTTAGCATCATAATTAATTAATAGCGTATAAATGTTCCATCGCTGAGCACAGGCCTCCTTTCTGTGTATGAATGAAATGATAACTGTGGTGTATTTCACAAGATATTATAGTTTGATTGCGATTATAGTCTGTCCCCCATATTTACTGTGACTGCTTTATATATATACATACTTACTAGTTATGTAACGAATGTACATTTTTAAGTATTCGCGAATGCGAATAATTGTCATCGACATTGGGGAATGCGTATGCGAATACAATGGTCTTGGGCATAATATTCGCCTTAAGCAGCGCCGAATTTTGTTCTTTCATTAAAAATCGACCACAAAACTTTAAATTATTTTGGAAAAGAAAAGAACTGCATAGAAGCAGTTCAATAAAATTAAGCTCATGATACAATTATTTCTGATCAATAAATAATAATTTCGGTGTCCTACAATTAAGAAATTGAAGATTATTATCAATTTATAACTCTGTTATTTTATATGGAATAATAATATTTTATATGTTATTTTGTATAGAAACGAATGCTGGGTCTGGCAGAAGAAGCATGAAAGTAAGATTAACGCTGTGGAAATGAGAAGTTTGAGAAGTATAGCTGGAGTAACTCTGATTGACAAAGTGAGAAACAGCGTGATAAGGGAACGTTGCGGTGTGGTTGAAGATGTAGTGAAAAAGATAGAGAAAGGCATGCTTAGATGGTTTGGACACGTAGAGAGGATGAATGAAAGGATATTGTCAAGGAATACGCGAATATTCGCGAACGCGAATGCGAATACAAATATTCGTTACATCACTAATACGTACAATACGTACATACAGTGAAGTGAAGCGACATCAGCCGTGGTATCCCGAGATCTTGGGCAGTAAGTTTTATAACGGATTCTGGCATAGGAACCCTGCCATCAGTTAAACCAGGGGAAAAAATATCGTGACGAGCATCGTTCACTGTTGGTAAGCGCGCAACAACATTTTTTTATTGTATAAAGTGATGAATCGAGCAATACGTTCACCTGATGGTAAGTGCAACGTCTGATCATAACAAATGCTGTGTCACCCAGAACTCTTCTGTGTGACATCTCACTGTGCCCATTACCCTGAGAGATAAGTTCTCAAGTCTCATATGCCCAGTGATTACGCTAGCTCACAGTGTCCTTCAAACTGAAACACAGAAATGTTTGAACACTACTGCTTCACGGCAGAATAACTGGTCCTGGGGTGGTACCTACCTAGACTCTTCCTGCATAGGAATCCTACCACCAGTAAAACATGTCTTATTATAGTTAATAGAATCAGGCGATACTTTGCGGAAACCCATTATAATGAAGGAAGGTAAGTTACTTTGCTAAGATCCGCATGCAAAATATAAAAATGGTGGTAAAAATTACGTAGTTTTTTGAAGAGCACCTCCCTCAGTAGCGTGCACAAGCAAACTAACACCGCCACCAGGAACCGCCACCAGGTACCCTCTACCAACCACTACAATACCACCACTAGATAATATACACCACTGAAGTCGAGAACACGACACGTGTTTCGCCTCAAAACGAGGCATTATCAAGCGTCATAGACTCTAAGACAGACGGCCGCCGAGTGTCTCGGTCCTGTCACCCAAAAAATGTCTGTGTGGCACCTTACTATACCCGTCACCCTGAGACATCAGTTCTTGAGTTTCATATGCCCTGTGATTACGCTAGCTCTCAGTGCCCTTCAAACCGAAACAGTAATGCTTGCACACTACTACTGCTTCACGGCAGAATAACTGGCCCTCGGTCGTACCTACCTAGACGGATTCCTGCATAATATATGCATAAGCACCCAGACCTGGAACAACTCTGTATTTCATACAAATATTTGCTCCACGAAGAAATCACCCATTACCCGTAAGTCAATCTCTTAGACACTACGCCAAACAAGTAGTCTCAATGTTAACAGCACTTCTAGACGTAGCGACGTTAGGCGAACGACGTGAATTGTTACAGGCTTGCTCAAAGGGCGAGAGCTTAACCTCATAGCGGTTTACAACTTTCAAGTAATCTTTAGCCATTGTTAAATTCCATAGAGATTTTGGTACTAAATATAAATTATGTATATGTACGCGCTGTGCTCTGCGGTTTCTCCCTGCGTGAAAAATCCGACCCCGATCAATGATATACATATATACTTCCCTATTTTAATCAGATTTTGTGATTTTTTAATTTTTTTTTTAATTAAAGTACCCGTTATAACATCAGCATAAGTACAAATCTGTAATTATTTATTACAAACAGACACTTAAATTTTATTTATTTGTATAGATATATATCTAACACGTTAAGTATTAGGTTTTTACTGGTGGTAGGATTCCTATGCAGGAATCCGTCTAGGTAGGTACCACCCCAGGGCCAGTTATTCTGCTGTGAAGCAGTAGTGTGCAAGCATTACTGTATTTTGGTTTGAAGGGCACTGTGAGCTAGCGTAATCACTGGGCATTTGAGGCTTAAGGACTGATGTCTCAGTGTGGTGTCACGCAGAAATATTCTGGGTGACACG